>JBBBDQ010000191.1:8617500-9247500 GCA_037127315.1 Ascarosepion bandense
TCACACACTAAGATGTTTAAGTAATTCATTTTGTGTGTGTTCAACGATGTCTCCGTTTTAAAAAAGATGAATTAAAAAAAAACTCAAAGGCTTTCATTTTAGCGTTAAACTTAAAGATGCTCACGATAAAACTTTCTTTTTATTAGATTTGGAGGATTATCATGTATCTTCATTTTTATCGAATTTTTAGGAATTACCTAAATGGCCATTGAAATGTTCTACTTTAAATAAAATTTTAATTAATTTAAAAATCTTATTTTTTTTTTTTTAGAAAGCACATTAAAACGTAAGACAAAACTAAAATAATTAAAATTCAATAAAGAAATAAATTATTGATAAAAATATTGTTATTTTTTAAAATTACTAGCTAGTTAAATACCTAAAAGAAAACATTACGTTTCATCAATTTATGTCAATTCTGGTCAACTATACTGTCAGAAATCCATCAAAATGTCAGAAAAACAAGATCTCCGTGATAAAGCAGTACCTGTATCCTACATTTCATGCTATAAGCAAGTACTACTTCTTTCATATCAGATTAATCGAACTTTAAACTTGCTAATGTTCCTAAAATAATGTGCCACAGATCTATATTTTATTTTTGCAAGACTTTTAAAACCGAGAATTAACTTTTGTTAAAATGTTAAAAATGGCCGATAAAATGAAAACTCTCAAAAAGCTGAGATTCCAATCAAAATGATTTTAAATACACCAAAGTATTTTGTTTACTGGAAACAATTATTTAGATTTCCATTAAAGCTAAAATGAAAGAAAATTTTTTTCATTTCTTGAAAATCATTTTAAAATTTAGGTATCGAAAATTAGTGGAGGTACCTAGCAGTCGTCGATGCGATAAAGACAAACATGTCAAAGTTCAATTAACTGATGTTTTTCTTTTTACTTTCAATTGTACAATAAGTTTAGATATGGTGCAATTTTTTTTTAATTTAAAATATCTATGTAAAGAAACAACACTAAATAAGACACCTCCACTCATTCACTGGAAAATAAAATAAAATAAAACAACAGTATAGTATGATGTTAAAAAGGCCAAAAAAATAAAAAAACAATAAGTTTTATCGTCAAAAAAGATCAAACTATCTTTAATTATTTTATTAAATTTTTTAATTCGTTCTAGCACGTTTGAAATTTTAATTAAAATTTTTTTTTCATCACTGAATGACGAGATTTTTACTTGAGTATACTTTGGCAAACTTAATATTACGCAACTCATATTTTTGCCGGTGAACGACACATTAATTTGGAAAGTCTTGCGAAAATCAAATATTAGTCAGATTTTGATGCAACTTTTAGAACTAATTTGCAAATGACTGAAATTATTTTTGAAATCATTATTTTTATAGAATCTTGGCAATTATATATATATATATATATATATATATACTGTTATTATTATTATTATTATTATCATTATTATTATTATTATTACATCTTGATCGGTCCCAAAAACCTGAAACTGGCCGCAACACAGCTTTTATACACGTAAGTATAATCCTCAGGCCGCCTGAATACTTGGTTAAAATTTTCTCAGAGCATTTATACCCCAGTTTAGTGCAAGATGCTAAAAAGCACAGGGGTGTTGAAACCAATCAATATATTGAAGAGTGATTACCAACTGGCTAAGATGTTCTGATAGCTAAATATATATATATATATATATATATATATATATATATATCATTATTTTAAGTTTATTATATTGAGCACTATATATATATATATATATATATATATATTGCATATGTTAGCCTCACATTATTTAATTTCCTGAAATGTCTAGAAATTAACTACCGTGCTAAAACTTCGTTTTTTAGGTACCTCCACCTTTTCGGCATAAATTTTCGATACCTAATTTTAAAATTAAATTTTTTAAATGAAAAAGCATTTTTGAAGATTTCATTTTAGATTTAATTAAAAGCTTAATGATTAAATTTATTATTTCTATTAAGTAAAAAATTCTGGTGTATTTCAGATAGAAATTATATAGATTGGAATGTCACATTTAATTTTGATTTCTTAAATTTTCTTAAAAGCGGTCATTTTTTTTATTTTAAGAAATCTGTAAACAAACAAAAATTCATCGATTTTTAAAATATTTCAAAAGATTTCTAACATTTTATTTTAGTAAAATTAGAAAATTGAAAGTTAAATTAAATGATTTAAAAAATATTACTTACTTATAGCATAAAAAAAGTAATATACAACAAATTATTAACGATTGGTCTTGTTCATCTGATCGATGGATTGTTAAGCGATGACAGCTTCTAAGCATGACCAAAAACGACAATTTTGATAAATCTGAGTGAAGTGACAAAACTTTTAAATTACGTAACCTTTTCATGATAATGGCAATTTCAGCCTACCATACATGAAAATAAGGTAAAAATAAAATAGATTAAAATTTATTTTAAGAATAGAGAAGCATTTATTAATATTTGCAATTTTGGACTCGTAAATTTTGTTTCCACTTAATTACTATATCACATACCATAAATATCCCAATACGGAATTTTATACGATTTTAAACTATTATAAATTATTATAATTAAAATGTAAAACATAATGAAAAAATTCTTCTAAAAATTCATTATTCATTAGAAAAATTTTATCTCTTCAGACAATAATGTCCTTAATATTACTTAAAAAACAATTAAAAGCTTTTCTAATTAGTTAATTTCATAGTTTTATTGGATTCATTATTTTTAAATTCAGAGCAGATTTTAAGTTAAATGGTACAAATTTGAAAACAAAAGTAGGTGATTTACAATTTCCAATGACTCCTACTTTTAACAAAAGAAATAATTTCAATAAATAAAATAAATAAAAATTTTCTGTGTGAAATTTAATGAAATTAAGTAAGTGGGGGTAATACATTAAAAACAAAAATACCAATATTTTCTGAAAAAAAATTTCCAAAATAATTTCATTCATTTGTGAATAAGTTCTGAAAATTTCATCAAAATCGGGCAATTATTTGATTTTTACAAGAATTTTCAAATAAATGTTTTCAAAGGAAAAAGCGTCAAAAATCAATGTTAAACCTTGTAGAAGGCGATGACGTAAATAAAACAAGCATTTTTACCAAAATTTCGAACGTGTCAGAAAGGATAAAAAAATTCAAAAGATAATTTTAAAATTTTTTGATTTTTCCTCTTAATAATAACAACATTTTGACGTTAAAAGTTTATTTTCGTTAAGTTTGTGGCTTTTTCATTACGCTATGCTGTTTTTCTCGCGAATTAGTAGAGGTACCTATCATAGGTACCTCCACTAATTCATGATACCTAAAGTTTTAAAAAATCAGAAGGAGCTTTCAATTTTTTTTTTTTTTTAGCTTTAGTGTAAACAATTATGTCAGTCAGTTAAGTTCAACGGGATACACGCTTGGGCGATCATGTCTCAAAAGAGACATAACTGATTGGACAGAAGATTTTGCCGCAGTAGGTTGCCATTACTTTCTGACAACCAATCTATCCTGCTATTTAACTCATAACTAGCAGGTGAAGAGACGGGTTAATAGATTTTCCCGGGGTATTTGCGCAAATTCAAACATTTATGCAGTTAATAATAACATGTAAACTACTATAAAAATTTAATAAGATAACTTTATCATGTCATAAATATCATGATAACAGTTATTATTATAACAGTTATATATTATAAAGAATAGTATAAAAAATAGAGATAAAAAATATAAATTAATATATAATATAAGATTTAATAAATTATTGTTACCTCTATCATGTTATGTAATTTCACTCTCTTAGTTATTAAATTTTAAAATTAATCTTTAAAAAAGTTTTATACTATTTTAATATTTATTTTTCAGAAAGCATCTTCAAACTTAAGATTATAAAGCTAAATTAACTAAAATTCTATATAATATTAGATAATTGCTGAAAATAATATGTTAAATTTCTAATTTAACTGTACAGTTAAAAACTAAAAACGAAACGTTAACTTAGACTACATAAATATATATAAACTCTGGTCAACCGTAGCTTTTTTTTTTTGACACGTTGAACTGTTATTAATCAATCAGAACCTCGAAAAAAGAGCCATCGTGATTAAGAAACACTTGTATATTACATTTCAGACAGTAAGCAAGTAATACTTATTTAAAAAAATATTGTAACTTTAAGTTTGCTAATTTGTCTAAAATAACGTGTCAGCGATTTATATTGTATTTTTTGCAAAATTTTTCAACCTGAGAATTAACTTTTGTTCACAAATGTATCGATCGCTCAAAAATGGCCGATAAAGTGAAATTTTTTTAGAAATCTCAAAATATTACATTCTATCCAATATAATTTCCGTTGAAAATACAATTTCTAGCATATAGTTTTTGTATACATTTACGTTCACTTTTATATGCGAATGAAATGAATTTTGGTAACCTGTGCCAGTTTCTCAAGAGACATCAAAAGACGAGATAAATTAGAAAGCAACATTAGCGTAGCTCCGAATCAAGCAACACTGACCTTCATAGATGGATGAGCATTATAGACGTATTTCTTGTAGGGCCCCAGCCATACATCTACAGCGCGTTTATAATTATAGACTTCCGTCTCCTTCCGGCCTCCAGGGAAATAGTACAGCTGCAATCGAGCGATATGACCAATATGTGAACACAAACAATGGACCAACCGACCACCACACATGGAGACATGCAAAAGGAGAATGTTTATTGCATCGTTTTTAATGTGAATGGCGTTAGAATCTAAAAGAAACGTTAGTTACAAATAACAATCCAGAATACAAAGTTGTTGTCTCTTTGAAGAATGACAATAGGAAAGTTTTTTTTTTATAAGCAAAATATTCAGCTTGTTCTAGAAGTTATAATAAACAACAATGGAGGCAGTTATTCATGGGTAATTCTGCAAGCGATTCTGATTCTGCTTTACGAAAAAATATAAAAAGTGACATCGACACAAGCTTGAAGCAGAACAAAGAAAAGAAAATTATGAGTTGGGCTTTTAAACGTCAACATCCGTCCCGGAGAGAGTGAATGGGTGATGATGGTTAAAAGCTCAACTTTCTTGTAAAATTTTCAAATGACACAACAGTTTACTCCTGTTTTAATAATATGTCTGATAGATTCGATACAATAAAACTGGCGAATGATTTAAAAAATGGCCTTCATTTGTTGTTAACTGGAGGAACGAATGGCTCGTCAATTTTAAAGCCTCCAAAACTTAACTGAACTTTTTTTTTACTTTTCATAAGTATGACTGATGCTGACCCCCAATAAAGTAACTCATTTCATTTTCTCGGTTTAACATTTTTCACTGGTGTTATATAGAGTTAAATGCTTCGTCTGATGCTAAGAAGATTGTTTCACTATTGACCAATTCTTCTCACCTGAATCTATTTGAATCTCTGTAAGCATACCATTCGTCCATGTATTGAATAATGCTGACATCTGATTTGGTGCTGTTGATATGTGCCAAGAGATTCTTGTCAAAATCCAAGTAGAATCTGCAATGTTATCAGTACTGACCCGACATTTCGGCTTCAGTCACTTTCTCACTGCTGTAACGTAACTTCCCTGTACCTTTTCTATAAATATTGTCATTTTTTGTGATACGCTTTCCTCTGTGGCACCTGAACTTCATGAATTTAAACACAAAATTAAAATGGCAACTTAGTTTACTGTTGAAATTGTTAGTTCTATTCTAATAATTTCTTCTCTTGCACTTTTGGTCGAAATCTTTTCTTGCTTTCCTGACAATTACGATCTTCCAACATTTAAATGCAACGTCAATCGTCGTCATCTATGTTTTTGAATCCTCTTATTATCACCGTTTCTCCTCAGTTATATTTTCTCACTTTCCTTCGGGTGGGAATTAGTGGCTTTAGCGCCTTACAAAATGATTAAAAAACAAGTAAGCATACACTGAACCAGATCATTGGCGTTAGACTGAATGAAAAAGTAAGCATTATAAAAGACCCGGATGCTGATCAAGGTTTGCTGAAACTGGAAAATATGAGAGCGAAGGTCGTGACTGCAAAACATTAAGGCCACAAGTGAGAAAAATACAGAAGTTTATTTTTAAAATGCCTTCAATAAACATTGAAAAATATTAAGAAATATTCCATAAGTGTTGAATTAATTTCGATAATCAGTATTCTACACAGATATGGAATTGTAGTGATACCGACCGAGCAAAAGCGATGGACCGGATGTTTGCACCCTCACAACCAAAAAGCAAATGACCAAAAGTCGTCGGTGCACATCCGGGTTCGCGCAGATGTTCCGGTTGAAAACTAAAAATTAATTAAATATTAAATTCCAGTTCGCGAGCCTACGCGAATTTTATTTATCGGCCAATGGGAAGCCCAGAATCAGATACGGATATGAATTCTCAAATGATCTGCTGCGATCCAAAGTCAAAATAAAAATCTGATACAGAAAGCATCGCCAGACAGACAGACAGACCCAGACTCGAGAGGGACGAATGTAATTAGTAGCTCCCTTGACCCCAAGACAAGCGGCTTACTATCCTAGCTTCCCTTCCCTATCGCTGTCTCAGAACTACTTACTGACCTAAGGAACGAATACATCAAAGACATTCCTTACTTACAGCGCTACCACATTCCTAAGTATTAATTCTCTTTTCAGCATTTTATTGCCATGAACATTTTAACGTCCGTTAGACCTATACTTCAAGTATTGCTTTAATTGTAAAAACCTTAATTGATATGTGTATATATAAAATGCTAATTTTCAACTCAAATTGCTTTTCTTGATTTGTAATCTTTATGACTTATAGTGGGCTATCTACAACGAAGCCAAATTCCGTTAATCTGCAACAACATAATACTACCCTTCACTAGAACGGACTCTCCACTATAAACTGGAAAAGAATAGATAACCCGCTATAGAATTAAATCACATCAATGAAATTGCTTAGTAGTCTGGCAAAGTTTAATTAAAAAACATAGATACGACAGTTTATATATCACACTCGTCATGAGTCCCGATAAAAAATACATTAGCACAAAACTTACTCCTAAACGATAACTCATATTTGTTTAGCACAGACGCTGGATTGAAGATGTAAAGTTTGAAGCTCGCGTTAGTCTCCGCTGATTGGCTAATAAACTGAAGGCATGTTGAAACGTCATAGAACATGTTTAGTCCGCGCAAAATTTCAACTTTCGTTTGATCCACTCTCCCAGTATTTAAAATAAAGAACCCATCGAGAAACTTCACTTATGGCCAGGAAACAGACGTCTATGCAAGTCGCCATGTTATAGACTGAAGAATCGCCCACTTCGTTTGCTACGCACCGCGAAACTGAATCCTCAAGTGAGAAATTTACTTTTCAACTTTATTTCACTTACGTACTTCAATTTCAACTCTAACACACCCCCATTTGAATTGACATTCACCACATAATATCAAAGAAACATTTATTTAATTTAATAAATTCAATAACTCCTGCATTATCGAACTGTTCGTAAAATAAAGCACACCACGTGAAAGATTTATTCTAAAAGCATTCAACATTAATTTTCGTAAATATACAATTTTGCAAGTTTTTTTTTCGTATGCTTATCACCACTACAATTAATGTGTATACTATTATATAAAAACTATCATTTGTTGCGTTACAGAATTTTGCTGTATTTCTTTTGCTTCATCATTGCACAAATTATAAATTGGATTCTGAATACGCTAGTCACTTGTAATAAGGGAATAGCAAATTTTTTGGTCATATAGATAACCATGCATCTATAGTGCTTCTATTGATGTACTTATATAAGGGGAATAAATCTAAATAGTAGCTCCAGAGTTCTCTCCCCTGGATTAAACCCGTTTGCAAAGTAACTTTAGTTTTAAATATATGAATATATTTATTTATGAATATGAATTACAAATTCACATATAAATATAATTTTCTGTATATAAAAGTACTTAATTATAAATTTTGTGGTATTAGATTACCGCCTCCTAATGATAAGCACAGGCGACGAGATTTGCGAATTACTGTCTAATGTGTCAGGAGCTTATAAAATCTCATTAAAAGTGTTTATAAACGCCTAACAAAATGATTACGCTGATTTGATGTTCTGGATATATATATATATATATATATATATATATATATATATATATATATATATATATTGGCAGCAGTTTTTCATTTAAACACGTTTCGTTAAGAACAACTAACAAGGAAGATTTTATTAATATTTTATTTAATTATTCCAGTATTCTTAAATGATTTTTTTTTTTTTTTTTGCTGGAGATAAGGAGTGTAAAACTATTCCATAATTTTCGATTTTCCAAGCGTTTTCAGCCACTTCACTGGCCTTTTTTAGTGTTGTTATTATATCCTCATGTTTGACTTGTAATTTGTAATGTAATTTTTGTGTTTTTGAAAAGGATAGTTATTTCAAACTATCACGTGATGCGGGCGTCTTAGCATCGCGTGAGCGTCTGTCTAATATTTAAAAAAAAAATTAAAAACTATTTCCACCGATTAAATAATGTAAGGTTGATAGTAGGAGAACGTTGTTTTATATATAATGCCTTGCTGATAGCGAGATGCCTTTGATATTTTCATTTAAATAGTATTTTCGTATTTTCAACAAAAACTTCTTTTAAGTGTTCTTGTCTGAGGCGGACGTGATGTACAGCGTTTCGGTCCAGTCGCTTGCTATTTCATGACCGGCAGTGGCATTTGTAAGTCAGTTGTGCGCTTAGTGATTGCAGGACCGCCTGCTGGGATAGCATTGTTCCGGTAGGGTCTCTTGGGTGAATAAATATGATGTTGAAAGGGCTGAAACTTGTCAAGACCTCAAGGCACCATCACTGATGAGGCGATCCTGTGCACTCGCAGAAGTGTTTTCATGACAGGTAAGTTATGGGTTAATAAATGCGAACATGGACTTCCACTTTACTCTATCCCTCGTCGTTCTTAATATTTCTTGATATCTTTCCCAAACCTCGTTTCGTCATCCACTTGCTCAAGCCCATCAAGTATGTCTTGCGATACATTCTCCTGTCTTCATTCACTTTTATCCATCCTTCTCCAAGTCCTCCTTCCTCATTACGTGTCCCAGAAACCTTAGCTGTCTTTTCCTGATGTTAAGTATAAGTTTGCTTTTCGTTTGAATCCTCTCCAAAACTTTGCGTTTCTAAAATGTTCGATCCATGGTATTCTCAGCATTCTTCTGTAGAACGTAATTTCTGTTGCTTCGAGTCTCTTTTTTATCCTTGAGGAGATTTTCCAGCATTCGATGCCATAAAGGACAGATATCAAATAACAGTCCATCACTCGCTTTTTCATTTCCAGCAAATGTTTCATGTCTCAATACTTTGTTCAGCTTCTGGAATGCATCCTTGGCCATGCCAATTCTTCGTATCGCAGTGACGCACTTATAATAAATGATTATAATATCAGTACCTGCTTGATTTTAGTATCCCCGGCCTGTAGTTGGCATTTTTGAATTCTCTTTTTACTGATGACCATGCATTCAGTTTTCTTGTAGCTTATATAGAGTTCTTTCTTTCCGCTTTCTTCAGCTACCTTCTGTAGGAGGTCTTGAAGTTTCCTTTCCGTGTTTGCTATCAGCACTATATCATCTGCGTATCTTATATTGTTCAGATTGTGGACGCCAATTCACGATTCCTGGCATGACTTTTAAGTCTTGCAGTATACGTTGAACAGATGTGTTGCATTGCAGTCTAGGTGCTGCACTAGGCTTTTTCAGTTTCCGAAGTTTCATCCTCAGTTTACATATGACTGAGTGGATGTCCCTTCAACAGTCGGCACTAGGATTAAGTTTTGCAATGAACAACTGCATTCCTGAATCTTCTGTTTATAGTTATATAATCGATTTCTTTTGATTTGTTTTTGTTTTTTTGCGTCACCTCCTGGGCTTTTCCATGTTCATAATCGTCTCAGGTGTTTTTGAAACCAGGTGTTGGTTATTTCTTGGTCATTCACTGTACAGCATTTGACCCATTATTCTCCTCGGTTATTGCTGTTTCCTAAACCAAAGTTACCAACTGTTACCCCTTTCCTCTATTTACCTACTTTGACATTCAAGTCTTCCATGATAATTCTAATTTCCTGTATTTTATTCTGGGTCTTGGTATTGTCCAGTATGGAGTAGAAAGATTCTATTTCCCCCTCAGTGTTTTGCGTTGTCGGTGCATACACTACTATAACAGCTATGTTCAAGTACCTTTCTTTCAGCTTGATCAAGAGAACTTTTTCGGGTAGCTGGTAGTATCCTAGAACGCATGTCTTCATTTCTCCGTCCATTCTTAAACCGACTCCCTTTCCATTAATTTTACCACCCGCGTGTATGATCCTATGGTTGTGACTGACTAAGTATCCGTTGCTTGGCCGCCTTGTTTCGCATATTCCTACAATATTGATATTCAATCTGATAATCTCCTGCTTGATATTCTCCATCTGTCCACAGTTGTTAAGCGTTCTGACATTTCACGTTCCTAGAGTAAATTTTTGTTTGGGGCTAACATTCACAAGATAATTGTCCGGTAGCACCTGTTGTTCACGCTGTTCCATTCCAGGCGAGGGATCAGACCCGAGGAACTGTTTATTTTACACCGTTGGTGCTAACAGTCGCTGGATGACGGTCAAGTGAGACCTGTAGCTCATGTTGGTTCTTATCGGGGGAGAAAATAATTCCTTTGGACTTAACCCCCTTTACGCCGTTTGGTTGTATATATCAAATTTTCAAGGACTTCTTGGGAATAATCGTAGAGTGGTTTCTAGTTGCCTTCTCCGCGGTGATTTATCGAAACACAGCCCCTAGCTAGCTGGCTGTTCACTCTTTGATTGTTCTTCCGCCCTTTTTGTAGGTCTTGTTTTTCATCTCACTGGTTTGCTAACATCCCGCCTCACTCACAATCCCTATACAGCGAGGCAACCCTGAAAGTCCTAGAAGTTCTGTCAGGATTTCTCATCAGCGCCCACAATATGAACAATATAAGATACGCAGATGATACACTGCTGATAGCAGACACGGAAAGGAAACTACAAAACCTCCTGCAGAAGGTAACTGAAGAAAGTGAAAAGAAAGGACTAAACATAAACTACAAGGAAACTGGGTGCATGGTCATCAATCTAAAGAGGAACCCAAAAATACCAACGACATGATGTCTATATTGAATTCAAACAGGTACAAAACTTAAATACCTGGAAAGCGTTCTAACAGAGGACAGAAAATGCGACAATGAGTTCCGACAGCGTACTGGTATAGTCAAGAGTGCCTTTTAAAGGCTGAGTAGAGTGTTCAGAGACAAGAAGATTTAATTGGAAACAAAAAAGAGTACTGGGCTGTTATTTAATATATGTCCTTTATGGTAGCGAATGCTGGACACTCTCCCTAAGGATAAAGAAGAGACTCAAAGCAACAGAAATGTGATTCTGCAGAAGGATACTGAGGATACCATGGACCGAACATGTGAGCAATGGCAAAGTTTTGGAGAGGATTCAAATGAAAAGGAAACTTATACTTTGCACCATGCAGAGACAATCGAGGTTTCTGGGACACAAAGGAAGAAGGGCTTGAAGAAAGACGGATAGAAGGAGAGTGAGACAAGGAAAAGCATCGTAAGACATACTTGATGGGCTTGAGCAAGTGGACGGCGAACGGGGTTTGGGAGAAATATCTAGGGAGAAATGTTAAGAAAATCAAGAAATAGAGTAAATTGAAAGTCCATGATCGCCTGCGTCCTGAAGGAATACGGCACATATAGAAGAAGAAGAACTTTCCTTAACACGCGGCTTAAATATTAACCACTTGTTTGGAAAAAGCCGAGCTGGATAAACTGGCAGGAACCGCTCACAAGAATTGCGAAAACGCACACACACACACGTCAACGCCATCCAAAGTCCATATTAACGGACAAACAGACTTGCAAATCCACTCTTCCTTACCAAACAAGTGGAATCCATGTCAATAAGAGCCGGACCTATACCACGTTATCACAGACGACATTCCAGCCGAAATTGACGAAGCAGTCGATACGGTTCAAAATCCCGCGTATGCAACATTGGAATATTTTGGTATCATCAAAAATTTGGTACTAATACTAAAATGTGCTCAAAACCCTGTACATTCGAACCAGGGAAACGCATATTCCAACTAGTCTTGATGACGGATATTTGAGAAAAAGTCGTATATTTTACATTCGTGACTCGTGTTAGGTACGAATTTTTTTTAGCCGACACAGGCGTTAAATTTTGATATCCAATGGAGTTTTCGTGGATTTTTATACAAGCAGAAACCTATAATGGAAGCAGACTTCTTCACACATATCAACCTAATAGTGAAAATAGCTTCCAAAACAATGATAGACAACGAAAGCCAACAAAAATCCATGGAACGCCATGCCAATTTCTTTCAACAAGTTTCAGCTCAGTTCTATCGGATGACAAGATTTTTGGCGAATTCCGTAGTTAAATTCTCAGGAATTACATTCCCATTCAAATATACTGACACTCTACTACACATAGCAAAACATCACATTCAAGCGACAGAACATCCGACCCATTCTATCCCGTGGAGACTCGGCCAGCGAAAATGCAAGATGGCAAAGGAAGAAATTCAGCACATGCTACAGTTAAAAATAATTCGACTTTCTAAGAGCCAGTGGTCATTTCTGTTGCACATGGTACCGAAAACAAACTTATCATCCGTGTGGCGATTTCCAACGACTAAACACGTCAACAGTCCGAAATCGTTATCCTATCTCGCATATACATGATTTCGCGGTGGGATTACAGGGTATGTAAAAGTCACACATAATTGATTTAATCAAGGTGTACTACGAAATCCCTGTCGAAGAAAGTGATACACCAAAGATTGCTATCAGCACCCCTTTCGTTTTGTTCGAATTCATCAAAATGCCATTTAAGAAATGCAGCCCAGTCTTTTCAAAGGTTGATAGACGAAACATTAAGAGGTTTATCTTTCATTTTCGCATACATTAATAGCAAACAAAATTATGGACAAACACATGGAACATCTGCAACTTCTTTTTGAACGTCTGCAGGATTTCGGACTTGTATAAGTCAAATAACTTACCTTTCAACATGGCTGTCTCCTTTTGTCTCCCTGCAGGAAGGTGCTCTATTCAAGAGTGTGGATATTGTGCTCAATATTTATGGAGCTCAATATACACACTGAAATTATCAGCCAATCAATAATTATAGAATGGACTTGCCTGTAACAGAATGGAATCTCCCAGGTTATTATTCAAACCACCTTCCAATTGTGCCCTGGGTTTTTTTTTGGTCAGTCGGCCCCAACTTCTATTCTAGTTGATTACTGGCTGGTTGTTCTAGAAGACTTTTACAGGATTGAAAATTAACGCCGATAAATGCACGTTTAGTGCAAAAAAGCTTAAAAACTTCCAATTTTAGGACACACATTAGACTAAACAGGAATATCAACTCTAGCTGAGAAGATAGCAGTTAAAAGAATTCGCACAACCAGAGTCAACTTCAAAGATTTTTGATAGTAACAATGTTCATCATTGACAGGCATATTAAAAAATCACTCAGTAAAAGAATATCAAAGTTTTACTTCAAAGTCCTGCTTTCGACGCATTTCACGATGTAAAGAAAGTCTTATTGAAAGTAAATTACTTCAGTGATGATGAAAACGCAGTGCTAACTTTGACAGACGCCTCATCGAACGCTGTTGGTGCCGTTTTACGGCAAAATATCAACAGAGAAAACAAGCCTATATCTTTCTTCTTTCTCAAGATGATTTTTTCACAGATGAAATACAGCATATTTTTATGAAAACTTCTCGCTACCTATTTAGCTATCCGACATTTCGGTTATATTTTAGAGGGACACGTCTTCGCAGTATTTAACGACCATAAGTCACTCACTTATGGCCTCTACAACAAGCCCGACAAATATTCGCCACGTGAAACAAGACATCTCGACTACATTTCACAATTAACTTCGAACCTACAATATATAATATGCGAAGAAAATATTGTTGCAGACGCACTTTCCCGGACTTATCTTCAATAAATACGGAAATTTGAAGAATATCTTCGAAAAAAAAAGGATTCAACCTTTTCAAGAAAAGGTTTCGCTACAACTTGAAAGTTTATTTATCCCCTTTCGGTGATTCTACTTTCTTATGTGACATGAAAAAAATTTACCCTCGACCTTATATACCTGCATCGTTACGTAAAAAGATTTCTACCACCTTCATAGTTTATTAAATCCTAGCAGACAAGCAATGACCAAGGTGATAACAAACCGATTTGTCTGGCCGAATATGTCCACTTTGATGCAGCAATGCATTTAGTGAAAAAATACATAATTGTGAAGCATATAAAAACGCCAATTTGGTAAATTCCAAAGTCCGGACAGTAGGTTCACACATTTGCACATCGACACTGTTGGGCCTTTCCCAAACGTACACGGTTTCATTAATATGCACCATAGTGGATCGATTTAGTCAATGGCCTGCTGCTTTTCCTATTCTAAATACCTCCGCAGAAACTATTGCAAAAGTTGTACTGAACAACTGAATCAGTATATTTAGAGTACTCTCTGCGATTATAAATGATAGAAAATCACAGTTTCAATCTATACTTTTCAAGGAATTTCTCAGCCGACACAGAGTCAAACATATCCGAACCACTGCATAACATCCTTATGCCAATGAAATTGTGGTAAGACTCAACAGACATATAAAAACTGCCCTAGCCGCAAAGATTGATCCTTACAACTGTGTAGATAACACCTACCTATTGCCTTTTTATCAATACAAAATACTCTGAAAGAAGACATACACTGCACACCAACTGACATCATTTTTTGACCCTCACTGATATCTCTTGGTCAATACTTTGATGCGGATTTGTCAAGAAACTAAAAGACAAAATGAATAGGTTATCTTTTACGCCCACTAGATGTGTAACCAAAACTTTTAGACCTGCAGAGTTACATAACTCTGGGTATATTTTTCTCAGAAATTGCATGGTGAACAAACCATTATTCCCAAATTATTTACGTCCACATAAAGTGTTGTAACGACATGAAAGATATTATACCAAAAAAAAAAAAAAAAATAGTAAGACACGGTATCAATCGGTCGTTTAAAAACTGCTTACATTGAAAATAAAATCACGCAAACACCTGATACGAATCAAAGAAAACCGACAGACAAATTTCCCTAAAATTTCAATATCACTAACAATCTATAATTTTTATCGTATAAATAATTTAACATTGCTAAAACAAAATGAAATAATCTAAGGTTTCATGTTAAAATAAAAGGTTTAAAAGTTAAGTAAACATTTGGGAAAACGTTTTTTTGGTGAATTATGCCCCATAAAATTCTTTTGTTTAAAAATAAAATGTCTTTTTTCTCTTCAAGTCAGATCATGCCAAACTTTTATGATTGCCGGCATTTTGAGACAATAAATTTTAGCCAAACATAATATATAATTCTAAACTAGGTACCTTCACTCGTTTTCAATAACTAACTTTTAAACTGAATTGAAAAACTTGTCTTGAATCTTTTATTTTAGCTTTAATTGAAAGCTAAATATTTACATTTACAAATTTCCAGTAAACAAAATACTCTGGTGTATTTCAAACAGAAATTATATTGATTGGAATCTAAAATTTTGAGACTTGTTTTTTATTTTTCAATTTTTCAGCCATTTTTGAGCAATTGACATATAAGTTAGCAAAAGTTAATTTTCGGTTTTAAAAATCTTGCAAAAATAAAATGTATATCTGTGACACGTTAGTTTTGGAAAATTAACAAATTTAAAGTTAAATTAATCTGATTTACACAGGTGTTAAATATTTATAGCATGAAATTTAGACAGATGCGAGATAAAATAAGTGTATGGCGACCGGAATTGACAAAATTGTGTAAATTCTTTTGTTGTAAGGGGTAGAAATTGTGTAACACATTACCTGTTAATGTACACATAGAAATTACCATACAAAAAACTTCAAATACAAAAAAAATAAAAAATTATGTTTAGAATACGAAGATACGACGATTTGTATCAAACTTTTAAAAAAATTAAATTTTAAAAAATAAAATATGACTTACATTCAATAACAAGTCGTGCGTTTAACTAATAAAACCAATTTTTCCAACAAAATTTAATTTCTAAAATTACATGAATTTACGTGGAGTGGGTATTTATGAGAGGAGATGGGCGTTGCAGTTGAGAAAGATATGTTTGGTATTGATCGGATAGGTGAAATATAAAAAAGGACGAGAAAGAAAAAAAATGTGGCAATTTCCTCTGATATAATGATTATTATATTTCCGCCCTTTCACGAGGTGTTCGCTAAAATATTTGGCTTTGTTTAAATATAAAAAATTAATTCGGATAAATGAAGATAAACTACAGCATAAATAACGACAAAACAAAATAGAATTTTACTTACTCGCCATGATAATTCAAGATTTTCCCCTCCCCAGATCTTCATTCCTGTGTCATAAGCACCAATCTCTTTAAAATATTCAGAATTCACCGCAAATCCAGCTCCTACTATTACCAACCCTCTAAGAAGAAAAGAAAGAAAGAAGAAAAATAGATTTAGGCAAATTACACGGCAAGTCGATTAAAAATATACAACGAAATCAGACAAAAATAATTAATAAATTGTAGAATTAACGGTTTTCATGCAGAAAACACTGAACATTCATTGATATTTATCTCCACCGTCGGTTGAAATTTATGAAAACATTTTCTTAAAGCAATTGTTGGGGAAAATGTGATTCTCAAATCTCTGCTACGTTCTTTCAAGTATTAACAGGAGTTTCCTTCCTACCCCTTGGCTGAAGGTGATGTTAAAAGTTACTACCTTGATTATATCATTAATTTACCTTCTAAATATATGTGCTATGCATCTTAGTTCCTGCCGCTGTTGGAAGTCTTCGAGTGATGTTTTTTGCTATTAAGTAAAGTTCTTTGTGATTCTGTAGCGCCAGTCTATAAGATCTTATGAAAGATTGTCTTCTTTAAGACCTACAGAATTCATTCGTTTGACACCGTTTTTATTCATTGAAATCCAAAAACGATTCTGTTATAGCTCAAGGTTTGGACATTTGCGAACAAACTGAGATGCCACGTATGACTTGTATATGAGATTATTGAGCTGATGACGCTATTTAAAAACATGACTCGATTTTTCAGGTTTATGTTTTGGCTTTGTAGCATCTTGCGGTATTGGGCAAAACTGTCCTGAGTGCAAACTAACCTGAATTCAATAAATACTTTTTTTATAATTGATTTATACTCAGACATTTGAAGCATTTTGATTTTATTAATTTCACATTCCGAATTTCTACGATGGATTCAGGGTAGGTGCCCATACTAATTTCATTCAAATTTCGTATCATAGTCTCTGGTTTCGAAAGGTTTATTTAAGGTTCCACTTCGGAGACCAAATTTGTAAAGAATATAACTTGTAAGGCACAAGGGTCATTTTATTATTCATTTTTTTCATCACAAGATGATGACGTAGTGATGACAGAATTCGTCAATGAGAAGAGATTGCTATGATTCTTGCTAAGGTTAATGACTTTTAAAAATTTACAAAGCTTAGACTAAGTCAAGTTTAAAAATGTAGGTGGAGAGCATTGGTCGGGTGGAGTGGAATTCAAACAGGAGACCTTTGTGATTTAGGTGGGGGTGATAACGGAGTAAGTAACAACAACCACCCTAAATATGTATACAAACATATTCGTAAATACGAGAAACAGCAAGACATGGAAGCTATAAAACAAGTATTATTTGTTAACTGGTTGTTATGTAGTAATACTGAGTAAAATTGTGAGTTTGGGGGTCAAACTTCGATGACATATGGATCGGAATCCGACAGAAGGATTAGATAAAGACTAAGCAAAATGTATAGAGTATTTCACGTTTGATTTTTTTGTTTGTTTGTTTTTGTTTTCGGTGTTTTCTTACATCGAATTTTTGTTTAGAGCTAAAATATAAATGTATATAACATGCGCAGAAAAGGAAAAGGAAACAAATTTTTGTTGATGCAACCTCTCCGTGAGAATTATTTGTCCGATAGTGAGATTATCGCGTGTTTGTGTCTGTAGAAGTGAAAAGTGGGATCGATTTTCATTAGTTTAGAATGAGTAAATTAATTATAATTATTCAATTATTTTATTATAATTATTTTTTTAAAAATAATTAATTCTTACTTTTTTTATGGACACGGCGCCGTGATAGTATAATTAATAAGAATATTTAGAATTCTCAAGAAAGGTTAAAATTCTCAAGAAATATTAAAATTCCCTAGAAAGGTTAAAATTCCCAAGAAATGTTAAAATTCCCAAGAAATGTTAAAATTCCCGAGAAAGGTTAAAATTACCAAGAAATGTTAAAATTCCCAAGAAAGGTTAAAATTCCCGAGAAATGGTAAAATTCCCAAAATAAGTTTAAGATTCCCTAAAAACGTTAAGATTGCCAAGAAAGGTTAAAATTCCCCAGAAAGGTTAAAATTCCCAAGAAAGTTAAAAATTCCCAAGAAAGTTTAAAATTCTCAATTCCTAATAAGAACAGTAGAAACGTAATCTCGTAATCATACGATTATCTTGCTAGAAGATTAATGAATGTCGAATGTTTGATAACGAGAAGTGAGCAACTTCTTGTAATGTGAAACCTATTTTTGTACCGAACATAGTAAATAATGTTATTTTCCGCTTAGCCTCAACATGTGTGCTTCTCATAGCATTGTATACCGTGACAATGTGTAATTTGCCATGGCGCAATGGTTAACATGATCTTCAACATGAAGGTCGCTGAGACTCTATCATTTATTTAAAATTGAATATATATTTTTTTTTTTTTTTTAATCGTATCACCCCGAGCAAGGCGGTAACGCCACTGATGTGCAGGGGGCTACGTAATAGTGAAAAGATCGGAAAAGAGAAAGCCGGAAACCACGTCCTAAACAGGGAACAAGGGACGAGCCTCTTAACCTGTTCAATAGACATGGGTGGAGTGTGAACCGGGCGATTATTAAGACATATTTGTAGATTCGGATGAAAAATATTTATTTAAAATTATCTACATACGGGAAAGCGTCTGTCAGTAGTTTGCCTCTCTTTAGATCTTTTCGGAAAAAGTCTTCGAAAAACTCCAGTTTCCAGTTAAATCCATATTTATGTTTGTAGTCTCTGTTGAAGTAATAGAGCAAAGTACTCGCTCGAATGTAGTCCAACTGAGTCATCGCCAAGGTCAAGCGGTTTTTCTTTATTTCAACTAAAAGTGGTTGAAGCCTATAATGAAATATTTGAAAAATATGGGGATTAAAAAGGATTTTTGTGTGGTAGTTTATGAGTGAAAACAAATTCATCTAAAGTTATATTTTCAGATACTGATCAGTGTATTTATACAAACAAAACTTTTTCAGATTACCAAACATGATTTTCCTTCTTAATTCATTTTCCTGTATTTGACATAAAATAAAAGCTTCCAATTTTCCATAAAAAAAAAGAAAAAAAGTTTCTTTGGTATTATACTTCTCTTAGACTAATTGGAGTCGATAGACTAAACTATCGCCCGGTTCACACTCCATCCACGTCTATTGAACAGCTGAAGAGGCTCATCCCTTGTTCCCTGTTTAGGATGTGGTTTCCGGCTTTATCTTTTCCAATCTTTTCACTCTTATGTAGCCCCCTGCACATCAGTGGCGTTACCGTCTTGCTCGGGGTGATATGATTAAAAAAATAATCTCCATAATAGTCATGTCAAATGCAAAGAAGTCACATAAAGCATCATCCAATACAGTAATTACAAAACTCTAGCGATTCAAATAGGAATAACTCAGTAATTCGGAATTCATTAACTGTTCTATTCAGCAATAGAAAAATTGTCTCTGTCCAAATGCAAACTTATAAGATAAAAGCTTCCCGAAATATTGGGTTTAGGTTATTATTTAACGTCATTAAATACCAAAGGTGAGTTATATATTTTTCTTTTTCCATTCTTAGCCTTGTGAATAGTTAAATAACATAGAACAAAGGATTCGCCATGTTGCTGTTGGGGGGAGGCGGTGAAGATATTTTGTATATACGTAAATGAAAACGATGTTATGAATACGTTTCATTAAAATTCTCTGAAGGTTTAAGTTTATGTAAGAGTGAAATCTTAAAACTCGGATATTTTCAGTTATCAGCATCAGGAGAATGAACTTTTATTTCGTTCTTGAGCAGTTATAGAAATAATAGGTAGAAGAAATAGACGTAATAAACTTTTTCAATTCTTCATCAGTCTTTTTCCCGAATTGTCAATAAATGAATAAAATAATTTTGCGACAAAAATCTATCTATAAAATATCAATACTTTTAATGACTTTTCGCGTTTCTATAAAATTCTATGAAATTCTGCTCATACGTGAATTATTCATTTTTACGATAAATCAGTGGGTGCAACGGTTTTTACCGCACTCACACACCTACACTGGTCCTGAACAAAAATCTTGAGCCATACATAAATTTTTCGGGTATTTTTTATGAGTACTATGCTTGTGGTGGATAGGAAATCAAGAATTAAAATCAATCTTCTTCTTCCATTTTACAAAAATTCACAATGACGTGTGAAATCCTGGTTTTTCCCAAATAGAAAAAGTATTGACCATGTGCTTAAAGAAAAAGTCGAAACTGGATTTCGCAAGTAGATGTTAAATTGGTTTTCTGACCAATGGGAGCGATTTGCAAGACTAAAACGGACTTAGCGATCTAGTGCAAAAAGATCTGAAGGACTATCAAGGTTTTGATCAGATCAGCGCCAGTCATTACTTTTAATGACTTTTCGTGTTTCTATTTCTTTATTTCCAAATAAAATTCTGTTCAGCGCCAGTCACTCAGATGAGAGCAGCGAGAGACACAACTAAAACGTAATGGAAGAATCTTCAACCACGTCGCACATCGTCCTCCTTCTCCTTCTTTCTCGTGTGCTGATTCATTTTACTTCTCCATCCAAAGACATTCCTAACAAACAAATGCTCATACATACATACATACATACATACATACGTACGTACGTACGCATAGGCTCTTTCCAAATTACTGCTACTACGAACATTTCTTGATATCCTTAACTTTCTAACTGAACATTAATTTTTACCAATTTTTATTATTCTATTCTTTCAATAGATTTCTTTTTTAACATGCAAAATGAACATTTTTCTTCTCACAAATATGTTATAGTATCCAGTTTTATTCACAAAATTCAACTTATTTATTCAACAACATGATATCTTTAAATGCGGGGATTATCGGCTCTGTTGGAAGTGGCCTTGTACCAGTCATGGCTGAAGCACCACAATAGCTACACTGGTGACTAACAACGTCCAAAGAACACACACCCTATATCTTCATTCTAATTAAAAGTATAAGAATTGCAAATAATCTTGTTTTTCTGAAGACGTTGTCACCTTCCTTAACATTCATACTGTAAAATTCGACTTCCGGAAATTACGTCAACGCTCTTTGATTTCTAGAAATTAAATTAGTACCCTTTAATTATTGGAAATGACGCTAGCGCCTTTTGATTTCTATAAATTACACTAGCGAGCTTTGATTTCTAGAATTTACATCGACGTCCGTTTATTTCTATAAATTAGGTCAGCGCCGTTTTATTTCTAGAAATTACGTCAGCACCCCTTGTTAACGTCCTTGTTCCGAGTATCAAGTACAATTTTATTTTTCCTAGATAAAAATAAAGAACGGAGGAAAAGAAAAAAAGTGTCATGCTTACCAGTTGATATTGACTTCCATGTGACTATCAAAAAAACTCACAACTTCTGCTGTGACATGATCAAAACCCCGAAGACGAGCACTGATTAGACCAGAACGTTTGTTCAAGCGGACCATCTTAATCAAATTGCGAGGAAAATGAGTGTCGATGTATTTGTCCAACGGTTTCTTCAATGATTCTACAAAAGAAACAGAACTGAAGTGATACACATATGATGGTTACCTCCTCAACCCTCATCAATCATGGCAATCACACAACAGCGCCAGTACCCTGCAGTGACATGACTTTTAAGTCCGGTCAATGTTTGTCGTTTAAAGCGACAGCCAGCCATATGCACCACTCAGTGAGGTTCCCCAAAATACCTGTGCATGGAATTTTAAAAGTGAAGAAAGACGGTGTACAGGGCAAATCCCGCTCTCTGACCAACACTCTTCCGAAAAGAAGAGGACATAAACACCATCGGTTGCTAGCGTGCCGCATGTGTTACATCAGAGTTTCCTTCTACGAGGAAGATGTCCTAACAGGGACCAAGGCTCTCCTTTTTCTATTGATTCTCATTGCTGGCGATGGGTTGTCGAGGAGTGACTTTCATCCGCCATGTTTACTATTTGCCCATAATTGGAACCTTAACAAATACTACCACTCCGGATCAAGGTCGACTGAGGAATAAAAGCAATTAATAGATGGTCCCACACTCTTTAAAAGCTCTAGTCTCCCGATCAAAGGCCTTGCTGCCAGCTCTAGTTTATCGTTATACCCAGATACAGACATACAAACAAACTAAAATGACATTAACTTTGATTGAAAGTAAAAAGTGATTAATATGTTAATATTCTTTCAGGCCATTAGGCAGCGAGACCAGTTCTCAATAGATTATCAAAAAGGAACATATGCGAAACTAAAGAGGCTTTTATTCATAATTCGAACTACGCAACTGGTATGAAACTGCAATGAGGTATGGGCACTGATGAAATATCCATTTTATACAAGAACCTAGCCAGTGAGAAACAAGGAAGATAATTCGCTTACCTAGAGAACTGGCATCGTCGACCAAAATAATTTCCTTGAGCAGCCGACGTGGAGTTCGGTTGATCAGGCTGTAGATTGTTCGGAGTAAGATGCTTGGCCATTCATCTTGAAATGGAATGATTACAGCTGCTGTCAGAAGATTTGATTCATCAAAAACTAGACTACGGCACCTGTAATGAGAAACTAGAATAAGTTTTCATTCTCTTTATACAAAGTTTACTTAAGTGTCATGACGATAAATATGTGAGATGAGGTTAAAGACAAAAGATGAAGATAAAAGGAAATCCTAGGTTGGTTGGTGAGAAGAAACATGGTTTCCATTGAGAATATGCTCTACATGGACGTCTTACCTCACAACAGTATGTTCGTTTACTTGTAAATTATCTGTGGTGAACACGGAATTAAAGTAACTCTTTTTTTCTTCAGTTTTACAAAAACTCACAATTATGTGTGAAATGATAATTTTGACGAATATGAAAAGGATTTACCCCGTACTGAAAAAAAAAGAAAAAAAAAAGACGAATCCAAAATTTCGCGATCCCATGTTAAATTAATTTTCTAACCAATGACAGAAAGCGATTTGCAAAACTTATAGAAAAGTAAGCAATCCAGTGTGAAAACCTAAATCGTTATAAAACAAAGAGGAAAATGTCATCGAAATGAGAGCAGAGAGGCGACTCGCTAAAATGTGATAAAAGAAACTTCAAGCCACTGACCCGGACATACAGTTCCGTCATACATTCAATGTCCTTCTTCACTCGTACTATTTTCCTTTACCTCTTCTTCTCCATTCTCAATATTCCCGCAGTCAAGAAAGAAGACGACGACAACAATAAAATAGTTCAACTGACTCCTAAGATTAACATCCGATAAATACAATTTCATTTATTGCTTTAACATCTTTTTCACTTTCTCGCTGGACATAAAAGAAAGGAAAGGGACACAGACTTTATTAGTACCCTGATTAATCTTTCTGCATACACACATTCAGCTATTTACAACTAGAAGTCAGGATTCATTTAACGCCTTACTACTATTTCTCATTGAACATTTAACTCCTACGAATCTATGTTATTCTGTTCTGTTAATAGAATTCCACTTCTTTTACAAACGAAATACTTTATTCGTCCATATTTTAACCTTCTGAAAAATCTGATTATGAATAATCCCTTAAGTTGTGGAGATTGTCGGCTATGTTTGTGAATTGTCCATGTACCAAACATGGCTGACTTCATATCTACTTATAACCCCTACTTCATATCTACTGATCTCATGCCCCAACATTGATATTTTTATCACTATTTTTGTGAATTAATAATTGCTAAAGCACAAAGTTGAAATAGAAAAAATGTTTAACGGACATTGACAATTTTTCATAAACTGTTTGGAAGGTTCAATTTCTAGACTAAATCATCTATTTAATTTAATAGTTCAACTAACTTCATGATTTATCCTGATAGCGGCAAAATTCATTATAATATTTTATTCAGAGAATTGTGTGCAAAATGTTCATTTTAACCTTATAGTTCGGGCACCAGAGGAGCTTGAAAATGTTTCCAGTGTCGTTCGCTAGTTCTTACAAAGGTTGGAGGCTCCAGAATTGATAAGGGTCCTTAAATAAAAGTCTATGGTTACTCCGGATTTTCTTTTATTGATGTCGTGAGATTAAACGTGTATAAGATCGTTATTATTTGTAAATTTTAGCGTATAAATAACGTGTTTCGCCGATGATATAAATATTCACTTTATTTGTTTGAACATTATTTCAAATGAATTCTCGTATTTGAGTAGATATTCTGTTTTTTATAATTATAATATTACACGTCAGCTCAAGTGACAGTTTTCCTGACATCTAGAGGGTGCAGATTCATACTTGCCTAACAAGATTTCTCAAACATTCACAATATAAATATAATGTTCAATATATATATTACGTGACTTAGGTTTCTACCATGAGTGGTGTCCTCAGGCGATTTACAATATTGCAAATCGCCTGAAGACACCACTCATGGTAGAAATCTAGGTCGCCTAATAACTCGTTTACAAATGGAAAATATTCAAAAGTTCTACAACATAACTGTATTGAACACTTTTTAATACAAATGTGCACTGATCTACTTTTATTATGACCAAAGACTAAGTAATTAAACAATCAATCAATCAATCAATCAATCAATATATATATATATATATATATATATATATATTAAAATTGAAATTAGCTAGAAAGCTTTAGAAATTGTAACAGACTAGCCAATTATGCGGGAGATTAAAAGAATAAACATTGCAAAAATCTTAATGCTATGTGGAGTATATTAAGAAAGGCTGAACCTTGCAGCGAATGTAGTGATGTCTGCAGGTTGTGCAAAGAACAAAAACTGGTTATAGTGTCATATCCAGAATGAGAAAGATTACTAAAGGAAAGGTCTGAAATAATGTGGGGGTGTATACACATTAGAAAATGCATTTAGGGTGCGTGCAAACCAAGATGAATATATGCACCATACTATTTCACTCCTCTTTTTATTTAAATCTTCCTGTTATGCATTTTAAAATTCCTTAGACTATTACCCCTGACGATACCGAAAGTTTGAAACCATGGTAGCGTAATCGGCCGATATTCCTAATTTTAATATTTAAAGCTCTTCATGCTAAATCTTTATCTTTTTCTTTTAATGTGAATTGAGTACATCTAATACAGCTGTTTACTGGCTTAATTTTACTCTGAGCATTAACTGTTTATAATCACACACACACACACACACATACACATATACATATACATATATTAAGTAAATCATCGAGCTTTATATTCGGCCTCAACAGAATGCAGAAAGCACTGGACGGCCGTTTCGTCCTATATTTGGGACTCATCAGCAGTGCGCATCCACTACCAGGAATCGAACCCAGACAGTTATTAAGCTGATGTTATACCAACTGCACCACGGGCCCTGGCGACGAAGAGGTAACGAATTAAGCTCGATGAAGTGCGCCGCTCTTCACGAATTCCGTGGTGGAACTAATCCAAGCTTCTTTGCTCATAGGATAGTGCCTCGCCAAGCAACGACTTCCGCAACCAAGCCGCTAAATCCATAACGTGTTTCGTGGTTGAAGCACAGAGATATAATTCAAGAAGTAGTAGGAGGATTTGAACAATTATTAAGTAAATAATTAAGTTATTGGTATAACATCAGCTTAATAACCAAGACTGTCTGGGTTCGATTCCTGATAGTGGATGCGCACTGCTGATGAGTCCCAAATATAGGACGAAACGGCCATTCAGTGCTTTCTGCATTTTGTTGAGGTCGAATATAAAGCTCGATGATTTACTTAATAATTGTTCAAATCCTCCTACTACTTCTTGAATTATATATATATATATGATTTTTTATGCACCCTTCAGAATAACAAGTACCCGGCAAATGTAACATTATTGATTTAAAGAAGTAAACTTTATTAAAAAAAGAAAGTAACTTATTTAGACGGGAAATTTTTAAGAATGCCGTTATGGACTTTAATAAAAATATAAATCTGCGCCAAAGATTATTTGTAATGTCTCCTTTCTTGAAATAAATTACTAATTACTCAAACATACATGACTATAAAAATGTTAAAATTCATAAACTTATGTTATTTAAAATATATAACACATAAATCAAAATCCTAAACTAATTTAAATGTTAATCTGAATAAAAATTGCAAGAACATCTTTTTCTCACTTTTTGTTTATTAGATATTAAAATTATGTTACTGAGCACCCCCATAACTTGCCAAGACATTTTAGCTAACCTGATCATTACTTACGAGCGTTTTTTAAATATAATGATTTTCTAAACCTAGCAACATTTTTCTCTAGTTTATATATACTTGTTACAAAATGAAAAAAGGATATCAACAAACTGTATTAGTATAAAAATATTAAATGAGAAAAAGAAGCAAACAAGGAATTATGAATCAGTCCTAAGAAACAGCGGATATTTAAACAAACTACAATACAAAAGGATGTGCCTTGTGGTGAACTGGATATCGGCTCGGAACATGAAATCGGGGAGCCGAGTTCGAATTCCAGCAGAATTCATTGCATTCACTTACGCGCAAATACCCTTGGGAAAGGTATTAATCCATCTATTCCTTCCAGCTATGGGTTAAATAACAGAACAGATTGGGTTCTGTAGCCTTGGTCGGCAACCAGTCTACCGCAGAAAGCAATGGCAACCTACTGCGGGATAATCTTCTGCCCAGTCAGTCATGTCTTTTTGGAGACATGATCGCCCAAGCGTGTATCACGTATGGCACTTAACTGACTGACTGACAATACAAAAACAATTCAAACAATAACAACAAAAATGAAACATAACTGTTATTCACCTTCTACAACAATACAATAAAAACAAAAATAGAAATATTCTTCAAAATAATTGACAAACACTTCCCTAAAAACAACAAATTATTAAAAATTATCAATAAAATGCAATCAAAATTAGTTAGAGCTGCGTGGATTGTTATGAGAAAATGATAACTAAGTACAATAAGGAAATACTCAACAAATTCAATAACAGTTACAACAAGAATAATATTCATCAAAATAACCCCATCAAATGCAACTGCAGAAAGAAAGAAAATTCCCCTTAACAATGTTTAACCAATGACATTATATACAAAACTATCCTAACAAATAATATTGACACAGACAAAACATTTATACAAGGGATAGAGCAGAAACGTTAAAAAAAAGATATAACCAAAAAGTGTCCTTTGAAAAGACTGATACCATCAGACCATAAAGATCCCAACTATCAATCACACATATACACACCATAAAAACACACATACATACATGCTCTAGCACACACACACACACACACACACACACACACACACACACACACTATAATTTACGACAGCAGCAGCCAGGAAGGACTATTTGCTGAAAGGCACGGACTCAAACACAAGCTCTTCTAACATTCTGAAGATGAGATTTTAATCTCGAAATATTAATGTATAATAAATGGGTGATACGCTACAACTTATTTGGCTTCCTTTATTTTACTAAACACATTGTGACAGACTTCAAAACAATTTAAATATGGTAACCATTTAAATATGGTTACCATATTTAAAAAAATATATCCACACAATACAACCTTATTAAACTCCATATGGAGCCAGAAAGAAAAATACACTCCTGATCAAAATTTTAAGACCACTTAAAAATCTTTAAAAATAATTTTTTTTTTACAGATAGATTTTAAATTCCTCCCACTTAAGGTTAGCAATACTACAATCTAAAAGGTTATGGAAACAAAAAGCTACATTCCAAACATTTTATTTAGAAATTTACATTTTTATAAAATGAGGCGATTTACACATGTTCAAAATTATAAGACGAGAGACAAAAATTCTACGAAATTGTACAAAAAGTGTATGAAAATATTCAACAACCAAATTTAATAATGAAGTCTACCTCCACTGCTTTTGATGACTTCAAAAATTCTGTCAGGCATGCTAGAAGTAAGCGTTTCCATTAAGGTGCAGGGGATGTTGCTCCAGCTTCTGAAGATGGCTTCACAAAGTTCATTTTTTGTTGAATATTGTTTGCTATTTCGATAAACATCTCTTGTCATCCATCCTAAAACATTTTCAATTGGGTTCAAGTCCGATGAGCATGCAGGATGTCCCAAGAGATGGACCCCATTTTCTTGTAGAAAGGTCAAGGTCCGTCTTGCAGCATGGATTGTAGCATTATCCTGTTGGAATAACCATCCATCCCCACACAAACGATGGCTCTTCGTCATCAATGATGCTTTTTGTAGCATGTTAACACAACCAGCCACTCTCTGACGACCCTGCATCACCTGGAGCTCCATCGTCCCTCTGTAAGAAAAGGCACCCTATACCATTAGGGACCCTCCACCACTATGTCGTGCGGAGAAAATTTCAGGAGGCATGTTTTTGTTATACCAATATCGTTGGAAGCCATCAGGACCATCGAGGTTGAATTTTTTCTCATCAGAAAACAGGACTTTCTTTCACTTCTCAACGTCCCATGTTTGGTATTCACGACCAAACTTTAAGCGGTCCAACTTGTGATGTGGAAGCAGCCGAGGAATTTGTTTACTCTTTTCATTTACCATGCCTTTTTGTCTTAAGTATCGTCTGATGGTTACGGGACTGCAATCAGCATCTGTGACTGCTTAATTTGACTAGAAGAAAGTCCCCCGTCTTTCATAACAACCCTTCTTATTCTCCTACTCAATGCAGGAGAAATTTTTGGGGGTCTACCAGAGGATTTTACTTTTCCATAATTCTCACTGTTCTTTAGAAAGTTGCAAATCACAGTTTTACTGTGATTTACTTTAGCTGCGATCGGCTGCTGTGACAAATCTTGCTTATGGAATTCTAGAATTCGAGAACGTTCAACTTTGTTAAGTTTGCTTGCTTCAGGCATGGTAACACCTTTACGCAGTGATTGCTAATCTCTAACTGAACTAAAAACATTGGAATTACTATAGATCTAACAATTTATACCCCTGGTCTTATAATTTTGATCATGTGTAAATCGCCTCATTTTATAAAAATGTAAATTTCTAAATAAAATGTTTGGAATGTAGCTTTTTGTTTCCATAACCTTTTAGATTGTAGTATTGCTAACCTTAAGTGGGAGGAGTTTAAAATCTATCCATAAAAAAAAAAATTCTTTTTAAAGATTTTTAAGTGGTCTTAAATTTTTGATCGGGAGTGTATAAATAAATACTTTGCCATCTAAGCAATAATTAAAAATTAATGAATAGAATAAATATATAATTGAAATAAATAATAACAAATAAACGAATACTCGATATACACATCTATACGTGTGTGCACGTACATATAAATACACACAGATACGTATACACACATATACACACACAACTACAAACAAACAAATCTAAACACCCATAATTAATACCTCAATAGATAACGCCAATACATAACCAAATAAACTTCTAATTAAAAATGAAATATCAGATAATCAATAACACGATATAAGCAAATATTCAATTTTTACAAATACATTTTTAAAATATTATATAAATGTGCGTGCATGCGTGGGTATACGCGAGTATATACTGTATATTTTAAAATTTGTGTATTTAGGCAGCAAATTTTCTTTTCCGAGATCATCTTCAGGGATGTGAGTCATGGTAACAACTGGGAAACTGTGCTGCTAAAAATTACTGTACAGTATTTTTTTTCTGCTCCAAATATAACGGTTGACAAATTGCTAGCGTTCATTAGAACGTGAAAATTATCCAAAACAGATTTTTTTATATGTTGTAATGTCATGGTCTACAACATATAAAAAAGTATATGCTGTAATGTCATGGTCTTTCACAGGATCTGTTCAACTTGTACAGCGAGAATACTTTGAGGACCCTAGAAGATATGTCTGGATTCGTAATCGGAGGCCACAATTTAGACAACCTAAGGTCCGCAGATGATACAGTGCTGACAGCAGACTCAGAAAGGAAACTACAAGACCTCCTACAGAAGGTAGCAGAAGAAAGTAACAAGAAAACTTGAAATAAACTGCACGAAAACTGAATGCATGGTCATCAGTAAAAAGGGCAGCCCAAAATGCCAAATACAGGTCGGGGATACCAAAATCAAGCAGGTACAAAAATTTAAATATCTGGGAAGCGTTATAACAGAAGACGGAAAGTGTGACACAGAGATCCGAAGGCGAATTGGCATGGCGAAGGAAGCGTTCCAGAAGTTGAGTAAGGTATTAAGAAACAGGACAATTTCACTAGAAACTAGGAAGAGCTGTCCGTCCTTCAATATCGCAGTGAATAGTGGACAATACCATCAAAGATTAAGGAAAAACTTGAAGCAACTGAAATTTGGTTCTACAGAAGGATGCTGCGAATATCATGGATCGAGCGTGTGAGCAATGATGAGGTCTTGGAAATGATGGAAACAAAAAGGAAATTAATACTGAGCATCAGGAAGAGACAGCTGAAGTTCCTGGGACACGCAATGAGGAAGGAGAACTTGGAGAATCTGATACTAACAAAGGGAAAAAGAAACAGGGGAAAGCAACGGATAACATATTTGAAGAACCTAATCAGGTTACGGAACGAGGATTGCATGGTGTAACAGAAGAAGGTGTGCTCAGAGCCACCAGGTATAGGGAAACGTAGAAGGCCATGATCGCCTACGTCCTGAAGGGACAGTGCACATAGAAGAAGAATGTCATGGTCAGGCACGTGTTAAAGCATGAAAAAACTCACACCCCTGAAGATGATCTAGGAAATAGGTTGAAAGTACTTGGGTACCTTAAGAAATGAATGAAAATAACATCTGTCAACGTTACAGATCCTTTCTGACATCTTTTGATTGTAATACGCGAAAGATTATCCGTGAGTATGAACGGATTTTATTAAAAATAAGCAAACATAGTGTTTGCAATTTATTTAATCTAACACTGTATACTTTATATACTTATGTTCAAACAGAAGAAGAAAAGTACTCCATAAATACAACCAACAATAGTTAATGCCCTAAATATAAAATATATAAATAAATATATCCATAGAAATAGAAAAAAATAATTTTATCATTTAAGCACTAGTTTGTATATTTATAATCTTATATTCATATACGTGTGTGTACGTTTACGCACGCGTATAAATACAGGCATATGCAGAGAAATTCAAACAACAATAAATAAAAACTTTATTAGAAACCTAATTTTCTACAATTAATAAATTAGTAAAACTCAACTTAATAACTTACTAAACCAAATAAAAAACGAAATAATAGTCAAAGGAAGACATATATAAATATTTACTTTATCGTTAAAGCATTAAAATCAATTATTTATGTAAAAAAACTAAATACACTTTTCAGTGGCGATTATGGAACTTTGAAAATGGTGGGGGACACTTAGGAGCCTGAAATATTTTGGGAAGGAGGGGGCAAACTCAAGCAGTTTCATACTACACCAGTTGTGTATACAATATACACAACTTAGGAATGAGTTTATGTATAAGTATGTTACTTTACTAAATTAAACGGAATAACTTTTCATTCATAGTAGTTTACCCTCTTTTGCACTCTCAAACTGTTGGAACACAAGAGAGGTTAATTTCAAAACAAAATCAAAGTGTTAATACTAACGTCAATACTAGCAGAACAGTGTAATTTGTCTACTCTGATTTTTTTCCACTACGAAACTTTTTCAAGAACAAAAAATAAATGCGAGGAAAAAAAAACCCGTGAAAATAAAAGAATGCAACGAAATCAGTCAAAATCCTGTGGGACACCACAGTCTTATAAAACTCATCTAAAAATGAATTTATGTTTTCGGCAAACTCCGGCCATACGATGTAGAAGCTACTTGGAAATAAGGAAATAATTTAAATAATATCATTTCTCTGTGATCCTGAAACAAAACATCAAATAGGGCAGCTGGATTGACACAAACTCAAGTTAACATACATGCTATATTGCTTCGATTTACTTTCTCTAGATTTCAACGAAGGTTAATATAAATTATTTACATTCAAAGAAATTTACTTCTTAAAGAGCAGAGTAAATTTACTCTACTACTAGCTCATATGTTGATGGTGCAAAGTGTTTACACGCAATACAGAACATCGCATCACGTTCTTCTGAATATTCGGCCCATTAGTATTTGTCAAACCAAGCACTTACAAATGATCGAGCATTGCTCGTTTCTTCACTCTGCTTGGAATATTCTGGTAAATGTGGTTGAATTGGAATACTACTAGCGAATTGGGATATGTCAGCTGGTGTTATAGCGGTTGCTGTTTTTCTTACCCACATTCAGTCCATGTCATTTACTCGTCTGCGATTGGGTAATAAATCACTACTGTTCTTGTATTGGACAATTTATCAATCGCAGTCGCATTTATTCTTTCGGCTCTGAAGCAACTCTTCCATGTGTGTGTAGTGATTGGTTAATTTTTAGCCCATCACATATTTTCTTATGTAAACAAAGTTTTTCTCGCGCTTGCTGTTTGATCCGCTCTCCCCTCTTATAAGAAGTTTCCTCAAGAACTTTTAAACTTTGAACTCTTGACCAAAATTTGTATCACTTACAGTTACATTCAAAATAATTCTATTTTTCATGTTATTTGTTCTTACATGAAAATCTTGCGAACAATTATAACAAAACTTTTCAGCACAAGAAAAAATTTCCTTTATTCTACTTTAGTCGACAAACAGCTAAAGGGGAACAACTCTTTCCTCTTACTCTATGTTGTTAGGAAGGGAAAGAGACTTAATAGTTGCGGTGGGGGGTCAACCGAAGGGCCAGCCAAAATTCGGGCGGAGGGGTTTTGGTCTCTTTTGATCCAACCCTGTAGAACCGCCACTGAGATATTCCTAACTCAAGAAAATATTAGGACATCCAAAAATGAAAAATGGCACGTCGAGAAAAAAATAACCGGAAATCAAATAGCAACAAATGACCACAATTGGAAGAAAAGGAGGAAAAAGTACATTGCTAAGGAAGGAATATAAAGTGAAAAAATAAAGAAAGAAAAAGAAAAAGAAAAAGAACCAAAACATCCTACACGTACGCACATCCACACAAACGTACACACGCACACTACGAAAAAGAAAAATAACATATACCAATAATAAGTGCATATAAAAAGAGAAAATCGAGAATTATAAGAACTACTCCTGCAGCTTCTTCTCTCGCACTTCCCGCCTGTGGAACTCGCTCCCATATTCTTGCTTTCCTGACGGCTACAACCTCCAGAAATTTAAATGCAATGCCAATACTCATCTATTAACCACTGGACCCTAACTCTCTCCCCACCCCAGTATACCCTTCCCTTTCTCTCCACCTATGTATCTGTCATCGCACCTGCATTCTCAGCTTTCTATTGCTCCTTTCTAACTAGTTTGTACTCCTCACTGTTTTCTAATTAATCTTTTTACAGTTATGTAGCCCCCCGACTCATCAGTGGCATTTCTGCCTTGCTCGGGGTGAAATGATTAAAAAAACAATCAATTATTGATACTTAATGAAAAATGGACGGATGAGTCCGTCAACGAAACTCTGGAAGAGGTAATAACAGCTAAGTAACAAACTTTTATTTATATTGATTCCACACACACACACACACACACACACACACACACATACACACACACACACATATATATATATATATATATACGCTTCACGCAATGAGGAAGGAGAGCTTGGAGAATACTGACTGGCCAGATAGAAGGAAAGAGAGACAGAGGAAGGCAGCGGATAACATATTTGCAGGGCCTGATCAGGTGGATTACGGAACCGGGGTTGCCAGGAGTAACAGGAGCAAACATGCTAAGAGCCACAAAGGATAGGGAGACGTGGAGAACCATGATCGCCTACGTCCTGAAGGGACAGGACACATAGAAGAAGAAGATACATACGCTTACGAAGGTAAAACAAGGTAAACCAAAGGAATACACTCTCTCTTGTGTAGTTCGTCAACGTTCACATAAAATTTTATACTTTAAAGAGTGCAAATTAGAAACTATTCTAAAAGAATTCCGTGTTGAATAAAATAATCCCAACTGGACACATGGCTTCAAGGTGTTCCCCTCACCCCTCTCACTTCTCTCTGTTACTGCTTACTTAAGGACAGCTTAAACTAGCCAGAATTATCTGAGTGGGAAAAACAAAATGAAGATAATTTTGGAAATTTTCTTAACTTTTTTCTGTCAGTCGGCCTGCAAATGGTAAGTTTTAGCTAGTCTGATTGATCTTATTTTGCTGTATTTTTTTAATTTTTTTATTATTCTTTTTTGGTTCTTATATTTTTTTCTATATTTTTTATTTTTTTCTTGTTTTGTTTTGTTACTAACCTAAGTTCTCTACTAGTCACTCTTGTAATGCACTGCGACTATGATTGTGTAAATTGTTTTTAATTATCAAATTTAGTTTTGGCATATAGGGTTTCGGCTGTATGTAGGAATTCTGAGTAGTTAAAGACCGGCCATTTTTTTCTTCTTCGTCAACTAAAGACATGGCTTCGAGGTGTCCCTCCCTCTCACTTCAATGTATTCTACCCTCACACTTCTCCCTGTTACTGCTTACTTAAGGACAGCTTAAACTAGCCAGAATTATCTGAGTGGGAAAAAAAATGAAGATAATTTTCGAAATTTTCTTAACTTTTTTCTGCAGGCGGACTGCAAATGGTAAGTTTTAGCTAGTCTGATTGATCTTATTTTGCTGTAATTTTTTTATTCTTTTATTCTTTTATTATTTTTTTTTCTAGTCCTTATATTTTTTTGGTTCTTATGTTTTTTTTTCTCTAATTTTTATTTTTTCTTGTTTTGTTTTGTTACTAACCTAAGTTCTCTACTAGTCACTCTTGTAATGCACTGCGACTACGATTGTGTAAATTGTTTTTGATTATGAAATTTAGTTTCAAGTTAAAACTTAGTAAACTTCAGTCACTCTTGTATTTTTTTTTTAATTGGAATAGATAGTACCTACTATCGCCCGGTCTCACACTCCACCCACTTCTTTTGGACAGGAGTAGAGGAGATCGCCTTGTTTCTTGTTTAGGAAGGAGTTCCCGGTTCATCTCTCTTTTTCGGCCTTGATGTCGGTTCGGCTGGAAGCTCTTTGCAGTTGGTGAGTATGGCGGCAACGTCTCTTCATTCTGAGGGTACCGGGTTGGCAGTTTCCTGGTTGCTGCTTCCGACTGGTAGTTAGGAGCCCGAACTCTTGCGTAGCGTCTTGAGAGGCTGCTCTGATCAACAGTTGAATAATATCGGGGTTCCTGTAGTGCCATTTCGCGCATGGACGGGCGTCCCTGCATGAATTTCTGATGGACAACCCCGAGGCCACATTATACTGCAGGCGGCGCCATTCACCATCCTTCACCTGCTGCAATTAGTGACCATCTGACCCTACTCTAGACCTCTCTCTATCCATAACTAAACCACCATGAAATTAAACAAACTAAACAGCAAGACTAAACCAGCTAGTCATAAATCGCCCAAACCTATCTGCGTTTCCTTCACAAACATACGAGGTATTCGCAGTAACTTTAATAGTGTAGAATCATTCCTTCTAACTAACTCACCCGATATCTTCGCTATATGTGAGACTAACCTTGACCCTTCTATCCCCTCCTCGGAGCTGTTCGTTCCTGTTCGTTCCTGGTTACCTTCCCCTCTTCAGGAAGGACTCCAATGTCCATATGCATGGGCTTGGTGTATATGTCAGCGAACAACTCCCTCTAGCCAGAGTCACATCTCTTGAATCCCTGGATCATTCTTTCATGTGCTTCCGTCTCTCACTTCTAAGCTCGGTTAGCTATCTCTTCTTCCTCTACCGCTCCCCCTCCTACTCTGACTGTACGGTACTTGATAGCATCTCTACTAATGTCGACAGGGCCATTTCTTCTCACCCATCTGCCCATATATTTGTGTTTGGCGATTTTAACGCCCACCACACCAAGTGGCTTAAAAACTCATCCACCGACCTTGCTGGGATCCGCACCACGTATTTTTCAATAACCCAAGCTCTAACGCAAGTGGTGGACTTCTCCACGTGTTTCTCTAATAACCCTAACGGAAGGGACTCTTTACTCGACTTTTGCTTTACTTCCATTCCACTGCACTACCAGGCAGCTCTGCCCCCCCTCGGAAACTCTGACCACGCCGTAGTTTCCGTCAACATCTCAATCCGCGCTAACTTTACCCAAGAAAACTAGACCAGCAGAATATCATACTGCTACCAGAGAGCAGACTGGGACTCGTTCCGAGACTTCCTCTGCGACGTCCTTGGGAACAACGTCTTCGATCTTCCTATCGAAGACTGTGCGTCCGAGGTCTCCTCTTGGGTTAAGGCTGGCATCGATGCTTTTATCCCGGCCAAGAAATTCCAGCTAAAATCAAATTCGTCTCCCTGGTTCTCACCCGCTTACTCGGCCGCCATTGCCCACCAGAACCATTTCTTCCGGCTCTATCGAAGCTGCTCGTCGAACCAAAACAGGCGCCTTTTTGCCTCAGCACGTAATAAGTGTAAAAAAAGTACTGAACGAAGCTAAGAGGGCGTTTGCTACCAGAATGAGACAACGCATAGCATACTCTATGTTTGGCTCCAAAGATTACTGGCGACTCTGCAAAAGCGTGCCCAACAAGAGCAAGACTTCAATACCCCCACTAATCAATGAATTTGAAGTTCTCACCTCCCCAGCGGACAAGGCTGAATGCTTTGCCCGTAGATTCTCCACCAATTCGACACTGGACTCGTTAGGAATACCTACACCCGACTTCCCACACAGAACTAAGGCTCAACTAAATAACGTCCACATTAAACCCTCGCTGGTCTCCAAGATAATTGCACAACTTGACCCACACAAAGCGAGCGGCGGTGACGAAATCCCAATCATAGTACTGAAGAAATGTGCCCCAGAACTCTCCTCTGTCCTCTCTAAACTCTATAACCTCTGCCTATCTGCTTCCTGTTTTCCTGCCTGTTGGAAGTCCTCCTGTGTAGTTCCTATATTTAAGAATTCTGGCGAACCCTCAAACCCCGGCAATTACCGTCCTATTAGTCTCCTTCCGATCTTCGGTAAAGTTTTCAAAGCCATTATCAACGCCGAGGTGATTCAGCATCTCACGGCCCACAAACAGTACGGATTTCGCCTCACCAGGTCTACTGCTGATATGCTAACGACCATTACCGAGTACATATACCGGACACTTGACAAGAATGGCGAAGCCCGAACCGTTGCCTTGGATACCTCCAAAGCGTTCGACAGGGTCTGGCACGCTGGCCTCTTGTGCAAACTGCGGAGCAACCGGATAACTGGACATCTGTTTGACCTCATTCAGTAATTCCTCTCTAACCGCACATTGAAGGTAGTATTAAATGGGCATACCTCCCAAAACTACCATACGAACGCGGGCGTCCCTCAAGGTTCTATCCTAGGTCCCACGCTCTTTCTGATGTACATTAATGATCTCACCGACACCATTAGATCCCAAGTAGGCATGTACGCCGATGACACAACAATCTACTCTCGCCTCGATCAAAAACCAGGTGTGGGCGACAAAGCGAACCTCGCTGCCGAGCTTGAAAAGGACCTCCAATCCGTAGTGGCCTGGGGTAGGAAATGGCTAGTAAATTTCAATGCTTCTAAAACGAAGCTGTTATCAACTAACCACCATAGACAATCGCATCTTCCTTCCATTAGCATGGGACAGGTTACCTCCCAGAGAGTAAAACACTACGCCTCCTTGGCCTTACACTCTCGGCAAATCTCAAATGGAATGACTATATCGAATCCATTGCCAAATCTGCTGCTCTGAAAGTCGGCTCTCTGTGCAGGGCCCGGAAGTTTTTCCCACCTGAATCTATCCTGCACATATACAAATCTACCATCCGCCCGTGTATTGAATATTGCTGCCATATCTGGTCGGTTGCCCCTGCTGCTCTCCTTGGGCTTCTTGACAAAATACAAAGGAGGATCTGTAACGTGGTTGATACTGACTTGGCAGACCGGCTGCAACCACTCTCTCACCGGCGTGATGTGGCTTCCCTGAGCCTCTTCTACAAGTACCTTCATGGCTTCTGCTCCGATGAACTTAGATCACTGGTGCCGCCTAAGCACGAATTTACACGAGATACTAGATTAGCAACTAGGTCCCACCCTTTTACAGTTAAACAGATAAGATGTAACCGTAAATTCTACTCCAACAGCTTCTTTTCTCGCGCTTCCCGCCTGTGGAACTCCCTTCCACAAGTCTGCTTTCCCGACAGCTACAATCTCCAGGTGTTTAAATGTAGGGTCAATAGACACCTCCTATCACACTAACTCCCAATTATTCTCAGAACACTCTCATCTACCCAACCCTCATTCTCGGTATCCATACCCACCTATCACCCACCCTCTGACATTTCCTATATTTAACCATTCTCGGTATCCCTACCCGCCTATCACCCACCCTCTGACATTTCCTATATTTAATCATCCTTTCTCCACTCTGTGTAGCCCCCTGCGCAGTAGTGGCAGTGACATGCCTTGCTCGGGGTGAAACACTTATAAAAAAAAAAATTAAATAAAATATTCCCTGCCAAGTGAACGGTAATACTTTGGAAAATATCGATCACAAATGCACAAACGAACTAAGCCTTTATTACTATAATGTAAATTAAATTAGTTACTTACGGGAGAGGCCTGGAGTCAGGTACTTTTCTGTTTAGTGCCACCAAATCACTGATTTTAGTGTTGATGCGATATAATTTTAAAGCTGCATTAGCGATTTCTTTCTCTTCACCCGTCAGAAGAATTCCGCGTCCATTCTCTCCTGCCAATTTGTCGTTGTTCTCTTCATATTTGTCTATAAGATCGTTTCCCGTTTTATCAAAAATTGTCGGTTCTTGTAATACTCGGAGATTTCCGTCCTGTATCCCCTGATTAATTTGTTGTGATTTTGTTTCATCTTGCCAATCATAGCCCAAACTCAATCGATAGACGATTAGCAACAAACACCCATAAAGCGTTATTAGTATTAAGGAAACTGCAATGAACTTCATTGAGACAGCTTTGTTAATTACACAGATTTGAGCCAATAATCTTATTAACAAGAATAAATTACAAATTGTTTTTCATGCTGAGGCATGTTTTTTTTTTTATTTTGCAAATAGTGTAATTTCTTTTATGTTATATACGATACAATGTTATTGAAATAAAAATAATACTAATATTGTCTCAATTCTGTCTTGGTGAAGGTTTTCTGGATCTTACTATCTCAAACCCAGAAAATAAATTCTTAATGGATGAAAAGTCTTTTAAATATTCTAAATGCTTAGTCTTATATTCTTAATGAATTACTGGAAGGGTTGTCAAATGGTTATTTCGAATTTCGAGGAATTATCTGCAATGTAATAAAAAAGAGGAAAATAATTTAGATATGCAAAAGGAAACGGAAAAAGCAAAAATGCTCTCCGGGGTACAATGTAGTTATGAAAATAACAATTGAAACACTTTATAATTGAAAGGCACACTTGATAAGAAAAAAAAACAAGTCTACTGATCCATCTGTTGACTACGATTTGAGTCTCTAGTGAAAATTCTCGCGAATCAGTCCACCCAATACGCTAAGCGGTAATATTGTGGTCGTAGACAATGTTGTTTATGACGAAGATTTTAGGATGTCAACCGAATTTTGCGTCTTAGGAGAATACTGAATAAATAAGATCGCTAGAACTTTGTGATCAAGGGTTTAAGAGTTGCACATTGAAAACTATACAAAAAAAAAAAAAAGAAAGAACGAAAAAGAAGAAACATATAAAGGAGACGGAGTGCGTACTCGTGTCAAAACTGTAAAATCGCAACACCGAAACGAGTAGCCGATGCATTGTCATCCTTGATTGTAAAGGTGAAGAAGGGGTCCATTCTACAAAATATCGTACGAGCCACGAATGACTTTCTCGTTCTGTAAAGCCGTGTATCTCTGACAAAATGTCCAGAAAGAACCGCGCATTTTGTTCTTCATATCCTAGAAGAGTAGATCCATTTAAATTTACAACAAAAGGTTGACTTAGTGAATGCCCGATTGGTCAGTTTGACTCTACCCCGTCGTCCACCATCTCAGTAACGTCGTCTACCATCGCTATCTCAGCAACGATTTTCTCTTTTTCTATATCTAAGACTTATTCTCTGACTAAGAGGATGGCAATCATAAGCTCCTCTTTGGAATTGAATACCGTGAATAGACGCGTTTCAGTTTTTTGTCGTGCCTTATTTCATTGACAAATTCACCATTGATCTACCTCGCAATTTTAACCAAATCCAAGAACCACTTGGTTATTATTCATGTCCCAACATGACACAAATGATTATAGTTTCCATGCCCCTACATGACATACTTGATTATGGCTGCCTTGCTCTATCGCTTTTACCTAAAAAGCCGGAGAAAATCTCGTCCGAGGAGAAAATAAAGATCTTGTCAGAAATGTTCGACGAAAGCGACAGTTTATTCCATATTCTATATAAATGTTTAAACATTGTAAAACAAGAGAATGAAGACTTTGTGACTTATGCAGGCAATGTAAATTCACAAAGTGAATTGTTTAAAGTAGGTGACTTTTCAGTCGATATGTTTAAATGTTTAATCTTCGTCCAAAGACTTACAACGGCTTACAAAGACTTACAAACGACTTACAAAGGACATAGACATCAGATCAAGGATTCTAAAAATTATCGAGCAAGAGCCTCAAATTATGCTACATAAGGTGACTGAGGAATGCCAGAGGTTGATTATTGTAAAAAGAGACACTGCATAGATTGAAGAAAAGAACATATCTTGAGTCCAAGAAATAAAAAACCGAAATGTGCAGAATATAAGCCGAAAATATCCCAGTGTAATGCCTGTGGGTGTCGCATTTAAAAAGAACTGTTTTTTTTTTATTTAAAAAAAAAAGGTTTGCTTTGAGTGTGGTTATGACGGTCACAAAAGCTCCCACTGTTGGTATAAACAGAAAAGAAAGAAGAAAAGATTTAAATCTTATATCCTTAATGAATTATTGGAAGGGTTGTCAAATGATTTTTGCGAACTTCTGCAATGTAATAAAAAAGAGGAAAATAATTTAGATATGCAAGTTGAAACGGAAAAAGCAAAAATGCTCTCCGGGGTACAATGTAGTTATGAAAATAAAAATCGAAACACTTTATAATTGAAAGGCACACTTGATAAGAAAAAAAAAACAAGTCTACTGATCCATCTGTTGACTGCGATTCGCTGGGTTGGGTCTCTAGTGAAAATTCTCGCGAATCAGTCCACCCAATACGCTAAGCGGTAATATTGTGGTCGTAGACAATGTTGTTTATGACGAAACGAAAGAAGAAAAGATTTAAATCAAATGCAGAAATTGTTTTATCCAAGAACCAAATTGAAAAGGGTGAAAAATGGAAATACGTAAATACGAAAATAAATGTGAAGTGAAGTTATTGTTGGCTACTAGAAGTGACATTTTAATAGTGAATGAAAAAAAAACATGGAAAAAGAATAGGCTGTTCTTCATTGATGAGTACCAAATGAATAGCTATAAGAGTGTCTGGGGAAAAAAGCTAAACTTCAGTGGCAAATTTAGCTGCAAAGTATCAGTCATGAAGAGGACTTTCAAATCGAAAGTGTATGTTCTTCCAGGTACGACGAGTTTGCTACGGATTGGATCGTGCTTTTCGATTTATGGAAATTAACTGTAAATTCATTTTACAAGAAAGTGGATGTGTCAGTAAACAAAAAGAAATTGAAAAAAATATTTCTGATTTGAAAAAAGAATTTCCACGTTTGATTTTGAAGGTCTTGATCAATGAACGAAAACCAGGACCAGGTTCGAACTTAAAGACAACATAAGACCAGTATTCAAACAAAAAGGAATGTACCATTTTCAGCTTTAGATTCCATAAATCATGAACGGTTAGAGAAAAAGGGTGTAATTTGACTGCTCAGATTGGGCTTCACCTAAAGTGTATGTATGACACTCTAACCCCTCCTGGTCTCAAAATTATGTTGCGTGCGCAAACTGGCCGTAAGTTACTCGCACCTAGGTCTGCAGTTGTTCGCTTCCGTTCCGCTCCAGGTGATTGAAGATCTCAAATGATCAGTCGAAAGTCTTTCACTTCCCCTGCCACGTTGTGATTTCTGATCGCAGAGGAAATTACGGATTTGCATGGAAAGAACAGTTGTCTTTGTACTACCTTCTCAACAAGTGAAATCAAGAGGTGGTTAGATGTACATACAGAAATAAGGGAAACAGATCAGAACAAAAGAAACAACATTGAAGGCCAGGCTATGTAGACTAATGATTATACTGGAATTCTCTGTACATCAAGAAAAAGAATAGTAAAGATAAACTTAAAAATAAAGCACAATCCGACATTTTCAGTGCCCACAAACTACTGCTGCTATATCTGTTGTTGTTATTAGAAGTAATACAGTCTTCTCGCCTCTCTGCCTATAAGCGGTGTTCATGCCACTAGTGTGTGGAAGAGAGAAGAGAGGGAGGATTTTTCTGAGTCTTTTATTTCATGCGTTATTCATCTGTCTCACTCGTCTCTGCCGACAACCTGGATCACTTCTGCTGATTTTCAAATCCTTTGTGTTTTTGTTGAAATGGTTTCAATCTGGCGCTGGGTAGAAGGACATTGAAATGTCTTCTCATTAAGATATAACGTCAACTTCGTTGATCTGATTCAGCTCAATCTACAGATAATTTTACCATTGGTCGATCGTTTCCTTTCTTTCCTTCTCCGAGAGAGGAAAGGGAAAAATAACAGACAAACGCAGAAGTGAGAAACAGAATTCTCTCCCCTCGCCGGATCAGCTGGACATTGTTAAATTATTATCATGTCAACATGTCATCTAATAAATGTGTTTCGCCTCTCTACTTCTCTCGGCCACCCTAGCGTTTATTTCTCTCTGTCTCTGTCTCTCTCCCTTTCTCTCTCTCTCTCTCTCTCTCTCTCTCTCTCTCTCTCTCTCTCTCTCGAACAGCACAAAAAACATATCAAGGTTGTGTTCCAGAAGATTGATGAATATGAATTCAAGATAAGTTAAGATAAATGCGAGTTCTTCATGAACCACATAAGATATTTGGGGCAAATAATCGACGAGAACAGAAGAAGGCTCGACCTCAAAAGGGCCGAAGTTAATCAAAATATGCCACCACCAAAGAGCGTCACTAAACTTCAGGCATTTTAAGACTTGGCTAATTGTTACAATATCTACATTTTCAAAATGTATGATCTTAGAGCTCCACTGAATGAAGTGTTGTTATGGAATGGCACACACTCTCTATCGCCTATGTGGATTGACGATATTAGTAGAAAGATATAGTGAGCACAAGAAATACCTTTGACTTGTTTAAGCAATTACTAGCCTGTCACTAGTTTTCCTGTCTTGCCGTCGTGTATTCTCTTTATAATAAACCTCTCTTCTTTCATCTACGTATATGTTACTGTTCTTTCACTCGAGTGCCACCTTGTCTGTTTGAAACCTCTTTAAAGTTATCCTTTTTAACAGAAATTATGAAAATCTTCCAATTTTTCAAATCAACAATATTATTTTTGTCCAGAAGAACTTAGTACTGCTGTTAAGAATTTTTAAATAAAGTTGAACTCTTCTCCATTAGGGCTAGATATAAATTTATGACAAGTTCTATATTGGCTGTAAGATCTCATTAGTTCAGATTTGAATAGGCTAGATGTAACCTTAAGTTTCTTTCCTCACATTTCTTGCTTGTGGAGCTCTCTTCTGGCTCCATGCTTTCCAATGTCGTGGTCAACAGAAATAAATTTACACTGAAATATATATATATATATATATATATATATATATATATATATATATCGTTGATAAAGATACACCTAAAAACTCAGATAGCTAAATAAATAATTTATTCATACCTTTCAGATTTACAATGAAAAAGAAGCCTTTATTCACCAAACTCTTTTTCAAAATATCAACCGAGAAATTTTCTTGTGCAGCCAAACAGTGACATTTGAAGCAATTAAAAATATGATCATTTTACTCTCGGGTTCCATAAATTTTTGTCTTGATTTAACAATCTGGACCTATTTAAAATATTTCACTCTTGGCTTCCTTAGCTAAAATAATATCTTACTTCTTTCCTTCTTTTTTCTTTCGTTGTTTCATTTATTTTTTTTATCTTATTTTTCTAGTTTAATTTTTGACTCTCAACATATCTTTGGCATATTTTCGAATCTTTGTCCTTAAACATTTTTGCGTACCAGTCAAAATTGCTTTCATCAATGGATAGGGACTTTAGAAATTACATGGTGCATTCACTTACAAATTGGAAACTGAATTATCACAAATAGAACTAATATTTTTACCAATGTAACTGCTTTGTTATATTAGTCCTCCTATATGGCAACGTATGCTGAACAATCTTCTCATAGACTTAAAGCAACAGACATGTGGTTCTATGGAACATGTGAGCAATGAGAGAAGTACATTAAAATATGTTCTTTTGGGAATTTATACTTAGAATCAGAATTGAGGAAGTTAAAAGTATTAGGACATATAATGTGGAAAAACTGCTTGGAGAATCCGATACGCACAGGTCATTTTCAAGGCCAGTGGGGTAGAAAGCACCATTGTACAACCTACCTAACGAGCTTCCATAAATAAATGGCAGAACAAGCAGCGGAAAGGATAGTAAAAGAGATAAACATGGCTAAGAACAATAAAGGATAGGATATTGTGGAGAGCCATGGCCGGCCATATCCCGAAGAGACGCGAGATAGAAGAAGAAGAAGAAAAAAAGAAGAAAGTAATTGAATTTATAACCTAATCTACTTTGCTATTAAAACCACAGCTAGAATGAGGAGAGACAGATGCATGGCTTACACAAGAGTATTAATGCAAAATTGAACAAACCTAGAATTATATTTAGATTTTGCATTTGCAACTAATATCAACATGTTTGGTTCAAATCTATCTTCATAGACAACACCCATTATTAAAAAACGAACTATTCACATCCGTACGTTAACATTAGTCGAGTATTGCTTATAAATAGACACATGATGTAGAGCAATAGTGATCATCATCATCATCATCATCATTCCGTCACACCCAATGGTGCATAGGGCAGCAACTTTTTGTTGCTGTTTCTGTAACAAACTTTTTTTTACGGGGCAGGGTTGTTAGCCCTGCGCCCAACCCCCAAACCTGGAGGACCGGTGGACCATTCTTGGTCCTTATGTTTACAGCACCTGGTATTCCCAAATGGTCACCCTTTTAAGTACTGACCAGGCTCGATGTTGCTTAACCTCGGTGATCGGACAGGAACCGGTGTATTGAACACGATATAGCTGTAAACAATATATTCATTTGTTTCGTGAATTCGATCTGTGGGGGTGATTATCTCTTGTGTCCTTCTATTAAACTGAATTGAGATAATTTCTATATGAGAGTTTACTAAAAAGTTCTCGGCCTGTCTATTCCACATATTCACCTGCAGTTCACTTGACGTATCATTTCTCCAGTTTCTTTAATCTATAAACCAATTCTCTTTAATCATTGAAAAAAATTTAATGAACCTCAAGCACCTGAATATGAACTTATACTATACATTCAGAAAGAGATCATGGCATACAACGGATATTCAGTGTGATGTGTCCAAGCCGCATGCACCCTAGGCGGGTTGAGCCAGCTTCCTCCATGACGGAGAGAGTTTCATTGGGATTGGTTTGAGAACAGGGTCCCAAGTCCTACCCTGTTATTTAACCCATAACTGGAGCAAAGGAACGGATTAATACCTTTCCCCAGGGTACTAGCGCGTAAGCGAATGCAGGGCATTCAACTGGTATTCGAAATCTGCTCACCGATTTCTCTTTCTGAGCCGACATCCACTGCACCACAACGCACATCCGTCAATAAACGCTTACAGCACCTGGTATTCCCAAGCGGTCACCCATATAAGTACTGACCAGGCTCAACGTTGCTTAACTTTGGTGATAGAACGAGAACCGGTGTATTCAACGTGATGTGACCGTAATCGCCATACTATGTGATGCATTTAGAGACAATCTGAACTTAAAGTTGAAAAATTACCAGAGAAATGAGACAATGTTTTTCTTGTATTCTTTCATACTCAGCATCCCTTGTGTGTTAGTGGTTCTGTTGTCTTGCTTGGGGTGAAATGATTAAAAGAAAAACTATATCCTATAGTCACCGCGTCCTTGTGGGTGACGGATTATTTTCCACCTTCCAATTCCTTTCTCACAGACGGGATGTGGCAAACCTCTCCCTGCTCTGTCGTTACTTCCATGGAAAATTATTAAGTTTAAAATCGACTGGCAAAAAGCCACATGATTCTGTGCTCGATGACAGAGACTTGAGCTGAGATAATAAAAAAATTGTTATTTTCATGAATTGACTTACCCACATTTATTTCCAGGGAAGAGAATCAAAACCGGGTCATCTGATTAAGAATGTAGGGAGATAATTCGAAAGAAAGAGAAAGAGAGAGAGAAAGAAAGAGAGAGAGAGAGAGAGAGAGAGAGAGAGAGAGTGTGTGTGTGTGTGTGTGTGTTAAATAAAACTGCTTGTGGTGGACAAATAATTTTATCATGGCTTGTGTGTTCTTACACCCCATTTCCATATCTGAGTACTTTTTGAATTTAAACATCTCTTCGTCCAGATTTTGCGGGGAGCGGGGTTTTAATTTGCCAGTCCTTTGCACGTATCAATGAAAGATCAATATCAGATTGAGAACTGGCCTGATGAACAGTGAAGGTATTGATTTTTCTTTTAAATTTGGTGCTAGAATATCTTTTTTTAAAACATTAATTCAAATATGTAAGGAGGCAAAAGATAAGAGGAGAGCATATGAAGAGAAAAGTCCACGGAGACGAAATCGAAATTGAAAGAAATCGTGTCGGTGAGCGTGAGTTGAGAGGGGTTGGGATGCTGGCTGAAATATCTTCTCTCTACTTTCTCTAAACCGTTCAAACGAATTCCTGTATGAATGTAGCCCAACAAGAACAGGTTATTGGCTACTTCGTTTCTTTACATGGCTTGAAGGATTCACAACTTTTGTCGATCTACAATACAAGAACTCTTCGTAAAGTTTTCATTAAATTTGATAGATTAAATTCTTTTATAATTGTTTCACCCCAAGCAAGACGGTACCGCCACTGGTGCGAAGGAGGCTACATAAGAGAAGAAAAAAAAGTGAAAGTTTAAACAGAAGGAGAGCCAAGAGATATATGGATAACAAAGACATCAAAGCTGATTTCAGAAAAAATACACATTGCTTGTGTGAAGGTAGAGAAAGATTTCGTACTTTTCTCTAACGGTATTTGTGTGAAAGTGAACGCAACTACCATGGAACTTGATGTAATTTGAATTTGATATGTCGATCACCTCTACGCACCGATAAACACTACTCTACCCGCAGGCACACACACACACACACACACACACACACACACACACACACACACACATGCACTGTTGTCCTCATTTTTTATTGTCATATATATTCAAGACGTTTCATCTGTTATACTCGCCGACTTTCTTCAGGTGACTTGAAGTTTGAACCGAACCCTTTATTTCAATTACTGTAGGTAGATTGTTCTCGATCCATGAGTTATGCCACTTTCCAATGTCATAGTTATCTCCATGTAACTCAACTCTTTAAGTTTTTGTTCACTACTACTTTCAGTAGATATTGAACTTACAACTCTTTGGGTCAAATCTCTAGGTCCAACCAACGTTTTATCCACTGGGCTACAAATCCTTAAAGGTGGCATTCAGCTCGGGCGAATTGTTAGCTGCCAAGGCTCTGCGTGTCATCCTTTGAGTTACTTCCTTATGGATATAATTGACCTATTAATAGAAAAGTCGCCATCATATGTCCGAAACTCTGTTCACTTCGTGGAACTAATCAAAGACGCTTCCATCGAATCGAACCAGATAGTGTGCCTGGATGTGGTGAGTTTGTTTACTAAAGTACCCATAGTGGAGGCACTATCGATAATCAAGGACAGACTAGCTGCAGACTCATCTTTAGGAGAATTTATCAGTATACCACTAGATAACCTGATGGAGATGGTAACATTCTGTACACAAACAACACACTTTGGAATGGAATCAGACATAAATCGGCGGAATGAATGCTTAGAATGGGTTTGCTATTATCACCAGCAATGGCTAACGGATTACTTCAAAGAGATGATATTAGAATCCACATCAGTAAAGCCAACACTGTGGCTGAGATACGTAGATGACACTTTAATCCTCTGGACACACCAGGATGATATCCAGTTACTACTGGACCATGTGAACTCAATTAAAAGACAACGAAGAAAGAAAAGAACAAATTAGCATCATTGGATGTACTAATATCTCGAACAGATCATGGGTTCAAGACATCTGTGTATCGTAAGCCAACATTCACCAGACAATATCTCTACTACATCTCCCACTATCTATACAGTGTAAAAAAAGAGATCCTCTCCTGCTTACGACATTAAGCAAAAGTCATAAGTGACAACCAAGAGTTATATGAACAACAAATAGTCGGTATAAGCAGTACCCTACAACGTAACCACTACTCTGGATACATAACATCAGCTCCAACAAACACGGATGAAACAGTGCAAGATAACTGCACACAGAAAACATCCTCGGTTAGCCTACGATATATGAAGAGATAATTGGAAAAGTACAAAAGATCTGTGATCCATGTAACATATGACATTCCAATACACCCGAGCTAAATCTAATAGCTCAGTGGGGGGGGGGGGGAAACTGGCTGAATACATTCAGTGCCCCGAAAACCAAACTAGCTATATTTCATCATCACTGATCGAACTCTGGACTACAACCAGTCACAATGAATATATGAATCTCGGGGAATCTCTGTTCCACAAGAGACTACTGGGCCTTAAGCTCACTCTTGACTTCAAGTGGAACTCATAAATACGATCCATCGCTAAAAATGCACAAAATGATCGGCTCACTGTACCGTTCCAGTAGGTACCTGACTCCTGATGCTATTCTTTACATTTACAAGATGCAGATGAGGACTAAAATGGAGTGCTGCTGTCATATTTGAACAGAAACTGCCCAATCCTCACTCTCCTGTCTCGATAGAATTCCAAAGCATCTCGGAGTCCTTATGGGGGAGGGGTCAAATTATTTTCTACCCTCCAATCCTTCTTTCCCAGACAGGATATTGCAAGCATCTCACTGCTCTATCGCTACTTTTATGGAAAAAGTTCGGTCCAACTGCATTCTTTGGTTCCGCCAGTTCTAACCTTCACGGCTAAGACCCGCCATGACGCTTACATTGTAACAAATCACCCTCATTCTCTCCCCGTATCCCATTGGCAAAAAGTTACTTCCATTCGAGCAGGTTCTTCTCATGAACAACTGCTCTATGGAACCTGACTCCCAAGATGATGTTTTTCCGATCAACTACAATCTTAACTTGTTCAAGTTTACGGTTAGCTGAACTTCACTGTAAAAAAAAAAAAGAAACAAATAATAATAATAATAATAAAAAAAAAAACCTAACGCCTGCCGACTGTAGGCGAAAAACCTTTCTAATATCTTCTCTGGTCAATTTCTTCAATTTCATCTTTCCATGTCTTTCAGGTTTTCTCTTGCAACATTTACCCAAAAATGAAACAGCGATTTGCTCCATTTATTATCCTTCATTTTTTTTCCACGCCATGTGCGCTGCTCACTTCCATTTTGATTCTTGGTCATCCGCTTTTTATCTCTCAAGGTCAAACCTAAAATTGTTCTGTATATTTGTGTATTTCTGAATTTGTTCAACTGATTTTCTCCACCTCCCTGCCAATATACATTCACTATACATTTCACGTGTTAAGCATATTTGAAAGGATCATTTCCTTCTAGCAGTCATTATTAAATGTTTCATTTATTCAGTATTTGTTATACGAGGTTTTATTTAATTTCAGTATTTACTTTAATCTCATCACGTCCCAAAAGAATTGGACTTGTTCCAGTTTTTCGTCTTCTGTTTTTATGGTTTTTCAGTAAGTTTACAATTGAACAATAGTTTTGTTTTCGTTCTTTTTAAAACTTAACTTCCAAATCTTTTCTATATCATTCTAATTCATCCTATGATTCAGATATTGGTAAAAATGTGAGTAAATTCCTATCCCACCTCATTTCATTTTCCAAAAAGTCTGCTGTAAATAGTTTATGTGAAATCATATTTATTTATCTCACCATATCTCTAATCTTATTTAATCTGTGTCTTTGTGTAATCAAGTTATTAGAATACTGTCGTTGGATATACTCTAATACACTTGTTTGCGTCAATACTTTGCTCGCGTAGTGAATGAAAGATTAATTGTTGTGTGTTCTGTCAAGTCAAATGTAATTTCATCATCTAACAAAGCTAAAGAAAGGAACATTATGTTGGTTTCTTTAATTAATCTCACGTTTGTAAATGATCTATTGTTGAGTAGCCACTCAAAAATCTTTTTTTCGTGTGCTATTTCTTTTTATCTAAGATTTTATTTTGGATCTCAGTAAGTTTTTTGTTTAGAATATTTCGTCTATGTTCGACGCATGCATATGTGTCGAACTTAATGTTATTGTGGTGATACCGAGCAATAGAGATGGACCGGATGTTTGTGCTTTCACGACCAAAAAGCAAATAACTAAAAGTCGTCGCTGCGCCGCCGGCTAAGCAAAGATATTCCGGTTGAAAACTAAACTTTAATTAAATATTAAATTTCCAGTTCGCGAGCCTACGCGAATTTTATTTATCAACCAATGGGAAGCCCAGAACCAAATACAAGTGTGTAAATCCCAAATGAGCTGCTGTGATCCAAACAGATGATATAAAAAGCGGATACAGAAAGCATCGCCAGGCAGACCGACTCGAGGAAAAGAGAGTAATTAATATCTCCCTTGACCAAAGTCAAGCGGCTTACTACGCTCGCCTCCCTTACCTCTTTCATTCTTCCCTGCCTCAAAAACTTCTTACTGACCTAAGGAGCGAATACATCAAAGACATTCCTTACTTACACGCTCCCAAATTCCTAAGCATTAATTCACTTTCAGCATTTTATTGCCATGAACATTTTAACCTCCGTTGGACCTGTACTTCATGTATTACTTCAATTGTAAAAACATTAATTGATATGTGTTATACATAAAATGTTATCTTTCAACTCAATTTGCTTTTCTTGGTTTATAACCTTTCTTTATGACTTATAGTGGGCTATCCACAACAAGGCCAAATTCCGTTAACCTGCAACTACCCTTCACTAGAACGGACTCTTCACTACTAACAGAAAAGAATAGATAAGCAAGCCACTATATTATAATACTAACCTCTCTTCCTCTCTTTCACTCATTACCATTTTTCTTAAATAAATAAATAAGAAATGATTTTCGAATTTATATTATCTTTCACTATCCAACGAGTCACTACAATTATACAAATAAAATTCTCCTTTGTTTACAGTTATATTTCAAATTACCATTTATTTCTGATAATGACTTCTTTATCTGTTTAACATTTTGTGATTTATTTTTAATGACCTAAGATGAAGGATTTATTACTCTAATTATTCCGAAAATTTGTTTCCTAATCTTTCTTTCTACTATTACAAATTTTCAACGCGTAAATTACGTAGCGAAAAACCAAAGATTGAAGTTATATTTGGAAATTAGCAAATTTAAAGTTAATTTAATCTGATTTATACAAGTACTACTTATTTATAGCATGAACTTTAGAATAAAAATATTTCTTAAACACGCTATTGTCCTTACTGACCTTTCCCCGAATGATTTGAGATATGATGATAACCAGACTGATGCGAAATAAGCTAAATGTATGGCGACCAGAATTGACGAAATTGCTAATTTTTTTTTCCATTAGTAGGAACAAACCGTGAAACACATGACCTTTTAATGGACACGCAGAATTCAACATAAAAAAGAATTACAAATACACAAAAAATTAAAATCATTAAAAAAAAAAAACGAAAGCTCGATGATTTGTAATAATTTTTTAAATTTTCGATTTGTAAATATAGTCTTCACTTAATAATAACTAAAGCCAACAAATCATTGACGTATTTTAAAATATTTTAGAAATTTTAGAAATTATCATAATTAAAAAAATGAAAACAATTCTTTTAGAATTTCATTATTAATCAATTTTTTCTTCAGACTATAATGTCCTTAATTTATATTATTTATTAAAGCAATTAAAAGCTTATCAAATTAAATAATGTCATAGTCTTATTGCATTCTTTATTTTACTTTTGCGAGTAGGTTTTCGAAAATAAAGGCCAAATGTTTGAAAAAACTAACAGATGATTTACATTTCCCAAGAAAACCAATTTTCCCAACAAAATTTAATTTCTGAAAATTTCATGAATTTGCATGGAGACGGGAAACATGTAAAAAAAATATTTTTTATCAAGATTTTTTAGAAGTAATAATTTCGAAAATAATTTAATTTATTTGGAATAAGTCTTGAAAGTTTCATTAAAATCCGACAATTATTTGATTTTTGTAAGAATTTCCAAATGAATGCGTTTTTCACTGGAAAAAACTAACTTTAAGTAATATTACATTATCCATTGTAAACTTTCGTCACGATTTGGTTACCTCCTAAGGAAAATCAAAACAAGATCTTTTACCAAAATTTGGAACGTGTTAGAAAAGATTAAGAAATTTCTAAAAATAATTAAAAAATACTGTGATCTTTCGTCTTAATGATAACAAACATTTTGATGGAAAATCTTTGTTTTTATTACATTTGTTTTTTTTTTATTTTATTACTATGCTGTTTTTCAGCGATTTAGTGGAGGTACCTAAAAATCAATATACAAACATTTGAGAAGCTCTATTAAGTTCGTTACGGACTGGCGAAATAAGTGATAATGGTGTGCGTGGAAAGACTGATAACCTTTTCAAAACCAAGGAGAAAATAACCGGAGTAAGTGAGAAAATTTTCCACTTGCTAAACTAATGACCTTAAATCAAAACAAGTTTGGTTTAATGTCAAGGAAGGTTTTACTTTGTTTTTCCTTTTTTTCCTGAAGAATCTAAACTTATTTATAAATGGAAATTTGTCTCTGTGTGTGTGTGTGTCTGTGTGTGTGTGTCCGAAACGGCTGAACCGATTTTCTTGAAAATTTACACAGTTGTACTATAAGTGTCTACGAGTGTTTTAGCTAGGTTTTGTGTCGAGGTACCCCCGATAAATATCGAAAATCGATAATCGAAAATATCGGGTTATAGAAGGAGTGGTCCGATTTTAATTAAATTTGATACACTCATAGACAAAGACATAAGAAACGATATTCAGAAGTTTCAAGGTTGCAGTTCTTACAATATTTGATATCGATACCAGGAAATCAAAATTTGACTTACATCCATTCATTTTTCTTTCAGTCTACGGTTTCGCTATAACAGGAAACAACTATTGCTTTTTAGTCTTTCTTGCCAACGTTCAAAGAGTCTGAGCTCCAGGACCATGGATTAGTTTTAAAGCTTTCATTGGACCCGAGCAACGCTGCTGGTGTGAACATAAAGAAGAAAACGTTTTTTGAACGTATTCGCATTTTCAAGCCATTAACAAATAACTTTTATACCTTCTTAGGGTTGTGTCGTGTTCATAGATATGCATTTTGGGGGAAGGGGAGGGGTTTACTTTCCCGAATCAATTAGGAGGTGGTTATTTTTTAAAAAAATCTATTTAGTTTATTTTTCTTAAAGTATATAAAATGTCATTAATTTTTAATTTTTTGTACTGTTGTTATATAGCGAAGGTTTCTTCTAGTTGTAATAGTCTTTAATGTTGATTAAATATCATCAAACAATTGTTGGATTCTAATGAAAAATTCAGAACTTATTCACAAGTCAATGAAATTATTTTAGAAAATATCTTTTTCGAAAATCTTAGTGAAAATATTTTTTTGGTATCTGTTAGTCCCCAATTATTTGATTTTGTGAAATTTCGAGAGATTAAACTTTCTAAAGTTTAATGTTTATATTAGTTAAAAGCAGAACTCTTTTGAGAATTTAAATAATTTTCTTCTTTTTTTTTTTTAACAGACCCCAAGTTACGGAAAATCTGCTCTGAGTTGTAAGAATAAAAAAAAATTAATAAAACTAAGACATCATTAAATTAGAATATCTCTTGTTGTGAGGGAGTTCATTTTAAGTAAGATATATAATCGACACTATTGTCTTAAATAAAAACATTTTTCAATAAATAAAGAATTTTTTACAAGAATAGTTATGTTTTTGAAATTTTGATTATAATAATATTCAAAGTTTTAAATTTTGTCTAAAAGGTTGGGTTATATTATAAATAAGTAAAACATATATTTACTAATCATAAATGGAGCAACTTAGTAAAGTTCATCGACGCTCAACATTTTAAAAGGAATATTTTACGGATATGTACCTCGTCGAAAAACAATAGATAAACAAGCCTCAAAGGAACCATATGGCAATGATTACTCAGAGACAAACATTAAAGTATTTCAACCTTAAATTTTTAATCAAATTATCACCCGATGCATCCACACAAGTATTAGGAACCCGTCCGGAACATCTGCACGACGAAAAGTGGCATCTTATGCTAGGAGATTCTTGATACCGGAAGAAACAAACGACTGTCTTCTAGAACTAGAAATACTGTCAATTTTGTTTGCCTATCAGTATTTTCATGAATATGTATATGGACAAAGTTTTCACAATGTTCAGAAATCTTTCAACCTCATGAGGAACAAGCAAATAACCAAAGCTCTACGTAGAAGACGGCGTTTCTTTTAAGACCTAAAAATATGACTTTGATTTGGTTAAGGTAATGCAGGTTGAGGATACACTAAGCTGAATTACAAGACAAAAGTAGTGAAATCACAGAAAAAAAAATCAGCTACTTTGTCCGATTTGTCATGTCATCACTCAGTCAAAATCAGTGAAAGGCGTCTCCAAAAGCTGGTGACTAAGACTGCAAAATATTACGGCATTCAATCTCTGAGGTGGTAGGCAAGAACATAGCTACCACCTTGACACTGTTTTCGGTCATACTACCATTATAATTCAGAGATTACATATCTCCAAAAGCTGGTAACTAAGACAGTAAAATATGACACACCTAAAAATTACGGCATTCAATCTCTGAGAGGGTAGGCAAGAAAATAGCATAACCTTAACCACTGTTTTCGGTCATACTACTATTATAATTCAGAGGTTACATATCAAGATAGACTCCTTTTTTAAAGGGTCAAAAGATTATCGTACCTCAACATTTCGGCTAAAAATACGCAGAATTCTACCTCAAGGCCATCAGGGAATTGAAAAACAAAAGCCCAGGCCGGATAATTCCTCTTCTGATCAAACATGAATGCAGACATAGCAGATAAATTATCAAACTGTGATGCATGCCAACAATACAAAAAATACGGTCAAGGTGGCGAGCTGCTTTTGAACCTTGAGATACATGATTTTCATGGGAACTTGTTTTATGGGGACACCGCTTACGCAAACTAAGCCGGCCACGTGATGTAGGGGTGCGGGAAGTTGAAATTAGAACAGACTACTGAGAAGACGGACAAACCGTCTCGTGTGGTCGACTGCCGGTGGCCATAGTCGATACTGAACATAGAAACATGGTGAGAGCGGTACGCTAATCAGTGATGACAGAACAACAAAAAGAAAAAGATAACAGTGCAAAGGAAAAGAGATAAGAGTTAAATATCGTGTTCTGGTTTTGATATTAGAAAAACTATAACCCCATAGGTCTAGGCGGAAACGAACTACATGCTCAGGCGGCCAGTAGCAGACATAAGGCCATCCCAGTCTCTGTATTTAAATAGCAAGGTAGACGAAAATTGGAATTTTTTTAAATAGAAGTTGCATAACTATGTAGTTATTGTGTATTTGCACCATTATATATTTGCAACGTCAGTATCAAACAGAGGCACTTCTCCACACGTTGGGAGGACGCGTTAAAGATGTAAAACGGTTTTAATTTTCTCACACCCGAAGAACAGCGGACACCCGAAGAAATTCTTGAAGCGTTAGACAATATATAGTTGGTGAAACTACTGTCGTGTACAAATGTTTTGTGTTCCACACGATGAAACAAGAATTAGTCCGAGAGCGTAACTTTTATAACTGCTTTATGGACGGGAATAAGAACATGCGACTTTAAATAGGTGATACTGAGCATGGAACATCTGACCAACCTTGGAAAAAAGTTGGTACGAACCTGTTCAAGGTCCATGAGAGACTTGTTGTAGATTACTGCTCCAAATAATTTGAGATTAGCTTCAACTCGATAACACTTCAACAATTGGGATAAAGTGCATAAAAATATTTGTAAGGCATGGAATTCCAAAACAAGTCTTCCCTGACAATTGTCTAGAATTCACATTGCTAGAATTCAGAAAACTCTCAGAAAACTGGGATTTCGTACATGACACCAGTAGCCCAAAATTTGCACAACACAATGGCGTGATATAAAGAATCTTCAATCAGTTAAGTGCCATACGTGATACACGCTTGGGCGATCATGTCTCAAAAGAGACATCACTAACTGGGCAGAATATTATCCCGCAGTAGGTTGCCATTGCTTTCTGCGGTAGACTGGTTGCCGACCAAGGCTATAGAACCCAATCTGTCCTGTTATTTAACCCACAACTGGAAGGAATAGACGGATTAATACCTTTCCCAAGGGTATTTGCGCGTAAGTGAATACAATGGATTCAGCTGGAATTCGAACTCGGCTCCCCGATTTCTCGTTCCGAGCCGATATCCAATACACCACAACGCACATCCTAAAGAACCTTACAAACCTTAAAAAGAACCATTATAAAATGAATAAAAACCGGGGGTAACAAATTCCTAGAATTGTGAAATCCAGACATACCGCCAGACAAATGAAACACTCCTCATCACAGAGGAAGAAACGTAAGCTACGGCCATTGGTATTTGGGACAAGGTCAGAAAGCAAGTAAGCTCAAGGCATTGTGAACACTTACTCAGAAAATATGTGTATATGTCCGCCACCATGACTGTAAAACTTGGTCAAGAAGGGGTAAGGTAATCAAGCGATGTGATCAACCTAGATAATATCTTGACAAAGACAAAACTCTGTCGTAACAGACAACATTTGTTAACCATCGCTTAATCACAGGAGCTCAAAATCTTTCCATTTCCGAAACAAGCGAACAGATTATCCCCAAAGATCCCAGAAGACTAACCAGCCGAAAGTAAATAAACAATTAGAACTAGAGTTGAAAAAACAGTTCATTCGTTTGATATCTGAATACACATACTAAATTTGACCGGAGGGAAGTTTGTTATATATATATATATATATATATATATATATATATATATATATATATATATATATATATATATAAGCCTTTAAGCAGTCACTGTTTCCATAATCAGCTCCCTTTAACTCCATAAACAATGTTTATATAATTAACTCCCTTAGGGTAAATATCTATATCGGCGAAACTTCCGGAGAAGAGGAACAGAAAATAAAGAAATAGCTAGGAACACACATGAGCATTTATTATCTATTCTACCAAATGTCTTAGTCACTTTCTCACAGGTCAAACGTTCCACATAGATTCCCATATATACAAGATGTTGTAAATGTCTTCTTCTTCTTCTTCTTCTTCTTCTTCTTCTTCTTCTTCTTCTTCTTGTGCCGTGTCTCTTCAGAACGTAGGCGATCATGGACTTCCACTTGTTCCTATCTCTTGTTACTCTTAATATTTATTCTCTTGGCATCTCTCCCAAACCCCCTCCGTCATCCATTTGTTCAAGTTGATCAAATGTCCCGCGCTGCTTTTCCCTCTATCCACCCTGTAATATAAGATTCATTCCTTTCTTATTACGTATCCCAGAACCTCAATTGTCTCTTCCTGATGTTCAATATGAGTTTTTTTTGGGTTTTTTTTGCATCCTCTCCAACACCTCGCCATTGCTCGCGTGCTCGGTCCATGGTATACTCAGCATTCTTCTGTAGAACCACATTTCTGCTGCCTCAAGCCTCTCCTTCATCCTTAAGGAGATCGTCCAACATTTGCTGCCATACAGAAGGAGAGATATCACATAGCAGTCCACATCTGTTCTTTGTTTCCAATTAGATTTTCCTGTCTCAGTACTCTGGTTAGTTCTTTAAATGCATCTTTGGCCGATGCCAATGCATCTTTCGATCTCAGTGTCGCACTTTCCATCCTCTGTCAGAACACTTCCCAGGTTTTAAATTTCTTTGCTTGTTTTATTTTATTTTCTCTGACCTGTAGTTAGCATTTTAGGGTTTTCTTTTTTTGCTGACGACAATAGACTCAGTTTTCTTAAAGTTTATGTTCAGTCCTTTCTTTTCCCTTTCTATGGCTACCTCCTTTAGAAGGTCCCGCATTTTCTTTATTGTGTCTGTTATCAGCATTTTGTCATCTGCGTATCTTAAATTGTTGAGACTGTGGTCGCCAATAACGAATCCTGGCAAGGGTTTTATTTCTCTCAGAATTGTTTCGCTGTACAGGTTAAAAAGATCCGTTGAGAAAACACATCCTTCACTTATGACGCTTTCTATTTTTTGTATACCGGCTAAATTAATTTCTTATCGGTACGCAAGTGGTTTGCTGCCAATATAGGTTCTTAAATATCCTAATGCTTTTCTCAAAATTGTTGAGGTTGCCGAGAATCTCGAACAAGTCTCTGTGGCGTACTTTGTCCAATGCCTTTGCGTAGTCTATAAAGCACAGATGGATGTCCTTCTGCATTTGTCTTGCTCTTTCAGATATCATTCTGAGCATAAATATTGCCTTCCTTGTTTCGGTGTCTTTGATGAAACTGCATTGTTCTTGTACTTTCTCTGAGCCATTTCCGCTGCACGTTCTGTTCATCAGAATCGGATGATGAGTTTTGTTATATGGCTCATTAAGCTGATTGTTCGGTGAAGTTCACATTCCTTTTCACCTGTTTTAATACGTGTTTTAATCTTCCTAAAAGCAGATCCTTTTCTGGTTCATTTTACACAAATTTCCACCACTAGCCGGATGCGAACACTCTGAAATCCAAGGCTGAATTAAAAACTTTGTCAACTGCGCATAGGTTCCACACATAGTTTCCGTTTCACTTACATACTCAAAGAAAAATAACAATCACCAATAGCAACCACTCCCATCTAAAGAAACAAAAAAAAAATTGAAGCCGACCTGAGGTTAAGAAAAGGGTATAAAAAATTCATCAAAGAGACGTATCCAGCAGTCGGCTGGCACACCAGCTACGATTCACAACGCCCATCGATCACAGTAATTCACAACTCACTCACCCTCTCCTACCATATGCCTCCGCTGACGACTTTTATGACTCTACATGTGTTTTTCTTTCAAAGAGAGACATTCACACCGATTCACTACTTGTTGTATTCTTTCGTTAATATAATTATTTATTTCCTAAAACTCCGTCATTTCTTCTTTATTCTACCACCATACAAGTAATATAACCTACATAGACGAAGAGGATATGAAATCAAATAATAATAATAACGAAGTCGAAATGACGCAAATTGAGGTTTTTTTTATTTTCTAGAAAAATATCATGCTCAGAAAATATAGAATTTTGTCACATTCCATCCCTGTGATCTCGAAAGAAAAACACACATAAAATCAACAAAAACAACTGGCTGTTATAAAAGGCTGTCTTTAATCACAATTCGGGCAGATCATGCTGCAAAAGGTTATGTCAACCAGCACGAGCAGAATCCATCTTTTCTTATCGGCATCAACCAGAAGAAGTTTGGTTAGCCACTGACAGTCACATGATCAGCTAAGCGCGGTGAATTTGGGAAAAGGAAGAAGAGCTATCTCAACTCCTTGTAAAAAAAAAAAAAAAAAGAAAGAAAAAATTTAAATTCCATAATTCATTGGAAAACCTTTTTTTGTTTTTCATAAATCGCTTTTCTTTTTAATAAATAAATGAAATAATAATTACTGAACATTTTATTGAAATCTAGAAATCAGTTGATTTTTGGTAGACTTTTGAATGGATTCACCTGTCATAGGTAAACATTTTTGGTGTGGATATTTGAGCGGATTCATTTGTCGTCGTTAGCTAAATGTTTTTGATGGGGTAGAGTTTTGAGCGGATTCGCCTGTCGTTGTTAGCTAAATTTTTGCTAGCTTTTTGAGCGGATTCGTCTCTTGTCGTTAACTAATGTTCTTCGTAGATTTTTAAGCGCATTCGATTGCTGTGGTTAACTAATGTCATTTTTGGGGTAGAGATTTGAGCGGATTCCCTGGCATTGTTAGCTAAATTGCGCACGCATGTACTGAACGTCGTTAATACATCTGCTGAGACTTTAATCCATGGATTTGACGTTCTCACGTCATCTGCTGAGAAAGCTGAGTGCTTTGCCCGCAGATTCTCATCCAACTCCACACTCGACTCGTCCGGAGTGCACCCACCCGACTTCCCTATTAGAACTGAGGCCAAACTGCATGACGTGTATATTACCCCGACAATAGTATCCAGAGTAATTTCAAAACTCGACCCCCATAAGGCGTGTGGAGACGATGGAATCCCGGTGATAGTCCTTAAGAGGTGTGCCCCTGAACTTTCCCCTGTCCTCTCTAAACTGTTTAACTACTGCCTTTCTGCTTCCTGCTTTCCTGCATGCTGGAAATTCTCCTCAGTCGTTCCTGTCTTTAAGAATTGTGGTGAACCCTCGGACCCATCCAACTATCGCCCTATCAGTCTCCTACCAATATTCGGGAAAGTGTTCGAGGCTATAATAAATGCTGAAATAGTTCATCATCTCACCGCCCACAAGCTGTTCTCCGACAGGCAATATGGATTCCGATTTGACAGGTCCACAGCCGACCTGCTAACTACTGTAACGGAGTACATGCTACAGGCCCTTGATGAGTCTGACGAGGCTCGCGCGGTTGCTCTGGATATCTCCAAGGCTTTCGACAGGGTTTGGCACCCTGGCCTCCTATGCAAACTACGCGGTTATGGTATTACCGGTCGCCTGCTTGACCTAATCCAATCTTTCTTAAATAACCGCAAAATGAAGGTCGTTCTGAATGGGCGTGCCTCTTCGTCCTACAGCACGAATGCTGGTGTCCCACAAGGCTCTATCCTGGGCCCAACGCTCTTCCTTATTTTCATCAACGACCTCCCAGATGAGATCAGGTCCCAAGTAGGCATCTACGCAGATGACACTACAATATACTCCCGCTCCAGTAAGAAACCTGTCGTGGCGGACAGACATAATCTCGCTGCTGACCTTGAGCGGGATCTACACTCTGTGGTGAACTGGGGCAAGAAGTGGCTTGTCAACTTTAATTCCTCTAAGACCAAGCTGTTGTCTGTCAACCATTACAGGCAACCTCTTCTGCCTCCCATAAGCATGGACCAGATGATTCTCCCGGAGAGTAATACACTACGCCTCCTCGGACTTACCCTGTCCTCAGACCTCAAATGGAAGCACTATATTGAATCCATAGCAAAATCTACTGCTAAGAAGATTGGGTCACTATGTCGATCCAGGATGTTTTTTCCACCTGAATCCATCCTGCATATATACAAGTCAACCATCCGTCCGTGCATGGAGTACTGCTGCCATTTATGGTCAGGTGCCCCTGCCGTTCTCCTCAGTGTTCTTGACAAGCTCCAAAGGAGAGTCTGTAATGTGATAGGTACTGATCTGGCGACTCGTCTGCAGCCACTTTCCCATCGTCGAAATGTGGCCTCCCTCTGTCTCTTCTATAAATACTTTCATGGCTTCTGCTCGGATGAGCTTAAGTCACTGATGCCTCCTCAACAGGTGTTTACCCGTTCAACCAGACTGGCAACTGGGTCCCACCCATTCACAGTCAGGTTAGCCAAACGCAGACGACAATTCTACTCCTGCAGCTTCCTCTCTCGCACTTCCCGCCTGTGGAACTCACTCCCGTATTCTTGCTTTCCTGACGGCTACGACCTCCAGAAATTTAAAAGCAAAGTTAATACTCACCTACTAACCACTGGCCTCTAGCTCTCTCTCCCCTCCCCTGTATAAGCTTCCCTTTCTCTCCGCCCATGTACCTGTCATTGCACCTGCTTTCTCAGTTTTCTATTGTTCCTTTCTAACTAGCTTGTACTCCTCACTCTTTTCTAATTAATCTTTCTACACTTATGTAACCCCCTGCACATCAGTGGCGTTTCTGCCTTGCTCGGGGTGAAATGATTAAAAAAAAAAAAAAAAAAAAAAAAAAAATATAAAATATTTTGGAAAAAAAAAACACAAATAGAATTGATATTTTATTTTGTCCTAAACTGAGACATTATTTTGATTCGAATGTGCTGCCAAGGCTTTGATTGGCAGTCTATTAAAATTTCCTTAGCCTCGGAAACTCTGGAAAGTTCTGCTTTGTCTCGTTAGGGGGTGGGCAATATTCATGGCGGTGACAGTTTTCCTCTTTATGCCCTTTCAGGTTATCACATGTTTCCTCGTATACGAATGAGGCCAATAACCGAACACTACCACAATGACGATAGTAACAATGCTTTCCCAACCGTTTTCGTTCTTTACCTCGAAGAGACATACCAATCAACTAGCAAAATAGAGCAAAGATTTCGTTTCTTCAAATACAGCTCCACCCAGAACCACGGTCTTTAGCCAGTGGTTCTGGCTGAAAAATTAGTTCCGATCTGAACTGTTTGTTACACAAAATCAAGAGCAGACAAATATCTGTTTTTTTCCTGTATTCCGATTGGCCAATCAATGTGACACCTTAACCAATCAAACAATGCCTAATTTTAAACCCTGAATTCTCTAATGCCAGTTTTATTATCCTAAGATAAGACTGACAACATAGACATAACATTTATTGAGTTTTCAAAACCTTGTTCTACGAATCATTCTTGTGAAATATGACATCATTTTTCATAAGAACTGTCCATCACTGCACTAACCATCTACATATAAAATCCTGGATACAATCATAAATATTTTAACACTAAAATTTGGGCAAAATAAACCTAAACAGAGATTTTTCTCTTACATTAATCAAGAGTTTGATATGCTTCTTTTGATATATTTAATATGATGTACTATTATTATTATCATCTTTATTTAATATTTTTTAATCTTTATTTACTACTACTATTACTACTACTACTACTACTACTACTAATAATAATAATAATAATCATTATTATTTATTTAATAATTTCCTTCTGTATCAAAAAATTCATATCAAGAAGTGCTATCTATCAATTACTTGAATTTTACGAAAAGTAAATTATGTTATTCCCTTAATGAAGTACACCAAATAAACTGTCATTATATATATATATATATATATATATATGTGTGTGTGTGTGTGTGTGTGTGTGTGTGTGTGTGTGTGTGTGTGTGTGTAGAAATGAAACGGGCATGGGATTTCAGATACATATATTTCCTCAAGACTTTTTAACCTTTCCAACATGTAACCTTTGATATTTGCCCCGAAATCATTTCAGCCTATCCTCTCTGGCATGTATCTATAAGCTAAACGACCGATTTTAATATGTGAATCAAATTCTTTATGGTTTCCTCGAAGACATTTTGATAGAATCACAAAAGTTTGAAGTTCATCGATTCCAGCGGTCAAAGGCGAAGTTAGTAAAAAGTAAGTAAAGCAAGATATCGTAAAGTTCAATGTTTGGTGCTTAATCACAATTAACAGATACATCGTTTCAGATAAATTGCACTTGAGATTGTTTTTCGAATTAATTTCAGGTTTTGGTCAAGTGGGCATTGGAAGAAAAGTCCATAATTGCGTAGCTTCAAAAACATCACAAGAAGAGGCAATGACATTTTTCGCGCCATCAAGGTCCAAACAAATATTTTTGTTAGAACGAAGTCGTCCATCCTGCGTGCAAGAGAAAACAAGAACTTCAACAATGATTCAACTTATGAAACAAGACTTCTTCTATCTGGTTGGAAGGAAAACTATCTCATTTTCTAAATAGAAAGAATTTTTTCTTCCAACCAAACATTTGGCTAATTCATTAATGTCTACCGTCTAAAAAAATGACAATTAATTGGCATTTATAGATTATCAGTAGATACATATAATACAAGATATTTATTTCTATTTCATTGTAGTAAGGCATTGACACTGTTTGAATTGCAGGAAATTAGAGGATGGTGATTTGGAGATGCTAATAATTAGATGATAATTGTTAAAATTCACAGATTCAATGGTTAAGAAAAAATGAAAAAAGTAACGGGTCAAACTTTACGTTTAAAAAAAAGAATTTAAGAGTTTTAAATTAAAAAAAGTATCCAGATTTTGGTGATTGCAAAACTTGGGATTTGTTTGTGCTGAGGCTGTCCATCCCTAATCACAATTATCTTGAATGAAATATTTCTAAGAAAACTCTAACCAAGTGAGTACCATATAGTTATTAACAAGATTTCCAAAGATTACGACGGTTGGGATGGAGAAACTAGATACATCAATGTTATTTTTTGGGATGGAGTGTCATCTGCATAAGAGAGATCTCACCAGGCTTAAAGACACAAACTCGGAGACAGACCAAGAAGGAATCGGGTCGGAGATACACGGGTTACTTCGTAATACATTCGTTTATATTAAATAAAAGAAACATTTTATTTAAATAGTTTTTCTTTCCATTCAATAGACCTATTGCTAGAATTATCAATAAAGTTGTGCATTTTATTAAAGGAGTTCTTATTCCAGCCTGATTTACGACGTGGTTCTTGGACGCAAAAATACAAAATTTACCACAGCTGACGGTTGACAATTATTCCTTCGTAACTATGGTCAATCAGTTCGTTAATTGATATAAGTGATACACACTTGAGGGATCATGTCTCTTTTGAAGTAGTGGATTTTTTGCAGTAGGTTGCTATTCAACCCATTGGAGGGAGAAGAGATAAATTAATACCTTTTCCGAGGGTATTTGCGCGTTATAGAATGAAACTAACTCGACTGAATTTCGAGCTCGACTCTCCGATTTCTCATTCCGTGCTGATGTCCATTACACCAAGACGTACATGGTACACAACGCATTTATAGGGTATCACGCAAGAATTCGCCGTCAGTCCCAATATCGTAAGATTTTGTGAAAACCTAGTCAAAACTACGTAGAGACTAGAGCTAGCGAATGAGGAAGAAGAGAGACAGCGATTAGATAGTCCTTGGGGTTACACCATAATAACAAATTGTACTTAGTCTCAGTCATGATAACATTTATTCAGAGGACTTATTTAGCCTTCAAATTTCAGTTTACGACGAAAAAACTTATTTGATATCGATACCAGGAAATCAAAATTTGACTTACATCCATTCATTTTTCTTTCAGTCTACGGTTTCGCTTTAACTGGAAACAACTATTGCTTTTTAGTCTTTCGTGCCAACGTCCAAAGAGTCTGAGCTCCAGAACCATGGATTAGTTTTAAAGCTTTTATTACACCCGAGCAACGCCGGGCTATACTGCTAGTCATCTACATAAGTGAGATCTCACCAGGCTTAAAGACACAAAGTCAGAGACAGGACAAGGAGGGAATCAGGTCGAAAATTGTTCAGAATACAGTCGTTACTAAAGAGCACAAAGTCAATTCATGTGGCCAGAGCGATCAGACACAGTCATAAGAGAAGAACTGAGAATCAACAGTCTGTTACTAGATTTTTCAAATCATTACCTGAGAATAAACAACTTGATTTTATAGTTCATATTAGAAACATTTAATTGAAATAGTTTTTATTGACATTTAATAAACCTGTTGCTAGATTTATTAACAATAATGAGCATTTTATTGAAGTTCTTATTCCAGCTTGATTCCTGACGTGGTTTTTGGACGTAAAACGACAAAAGTTACCACAACTGACGATAGAGAATAATTTCTTCTTCATTATGATCAATCAGTCCGTTAATTGATGAAAGTGATACACCATAACAACAAATTGTGCTGGAGGCATTAATCGCTTTAATACGTTGTGAGCAAATTTATGTTTCAAAACATTTGTAACGGCGTACAATCATTCAAAATCCGCAAAATTTCACAAGTTTTGGATTGAAATAGAAACAGGCATTAAGAAAATTATAAAAGACAATGGGAAAAGGAAGGCGGTAAAAAGACAATGGAAAGAAGGAGGTGGTAAAAAGATAATGGGAAAAAGGAAGTGGTAAAAAGATAATGGAAAGAAAGAGGTGGTAAAAAGATAATGGAAAGAAGGAGGTGGTAAAAAGATAATGGGAAAAAGGAAGTGGTAAAAAGATAATGGAAAGAAAGAGGTGGTAAAAAGATAATGGAAGGAAGGAGGTGGTAAAAAGATAATGGGGAAAAGGAAGTGGTAAAAAGGTAATGGAAAGAAGGAGATGGAAAAAAGGTAATGGAAAAAAGGAGGTCGTTAAAAGATAATGGAAAGAAGAAGGTGGTAAAAAGACAATAGGAAGAAGGAGTGGTAAAACGATAATGGAAAGAAGGAAGTGTTAAAAAGATCATGAAAAGAAGGAGGTGGTAAAAAGATAATGGAAAGAAAGAGGTGGTAAAAGGATAATGAGAAGAAGGAGGTGGTAAAAAGATAATGGTTAAAAGGAGGTGGTAAAAAGACAATAGAAAGAAGAGCGTGTAAAACGACAAAAGGAAAGAGAGTAACGTAAAACACAATCGCAAAAGTGTAGAGGTAAAAAAAAGCAATGGTAAAAGGCGGTAAAAAGACAATAGGAAGAGAGAGGCAAAAAAATCAAAAGAAAGAAAATAATGGATTCAACTAAACACTCGAATATTTTAATAAATTTAATAAAATCGATGGTTTAACACTGACCAATAATTAAATCATTTTTCTTTTCTAAGATCAACCTGAGTAGTTAATTGCTTTATCGGTAACTTTCCTTATGTAATTATCAATTCGGTTGCAGAATAAAAATTGGAATATTTCGTTTAATATTTCAGTGAATATCTTCCACGTGTCACGACAACTGTTTTTATTACTCAAGAAAACGTTAAAATGTTTAATATGTAATCGATTCCTACCTGGAATTTGGACTCCAGTTACTTTCCCACCGACGAGATGTGTCTTCCCTCTGTCTCTTCTACAAATATTTTCACGACTTCTGCTCCGACAAGCTTAGCTCCCATGTGCCGCCTCTACACGAATTTACTCGAGCAACTAGACTAGTAACATGGCCTCACATTTTTCCCGTCAAAATAGTTAACTGTAACCGTTTCTACTAACATAACAGTTTCTTTTCTCTCATTTCCCGTTTGTGAAACACCGTTTTGTCTACTTGCTTCTGATAGCTACAATCTCCAGAAGTTTAAATACAACGTCAATTGTCATCTCTTATCTCCTTGTTTCCCGTCCTTTCTTATCCTTTCCCCGACACCCCCTATATCTTATTCTTCTCCCTGTTCACCCTACTTCCACGTAACTCACTTCAAACCAGTATTCCTATATCCTTCTCTTACTCATTCTCTGAAACACCCTGTAACCTGTTCCGCTTTCTCTTCGCTCTCCATTTGCGCAACCTTTCGCTCCCCTCTTATCGAGTCCCCTGCACATTAGTGGCAGTAATACCATGCTTGGGGTGAAATGATTAAAAAAATATATTCAAAAGAGAAAGTGAGTACTTATCACAAGCCATTAACAGAAAGTATGTTCGATTATTGAAATTATTAAAACATTATACCAAAGTAGACTTTGACCGATTCCATAATTTAAGACATCCTTCGACCATTAGGCTAAACGTGTCCTTGTTCATGGCATAAAGCCAGTTATTTAGAAAGGAAATGGGTACTGCCAAGTAATACCCTGCAATAACGGATAGTAGGAATAACCTGTTACCTGACTGCAGTCTTTTCTGTTAGCCATAGTGAAATCCAAAAACATCGACAGGATATTTACAGATGAGTTTAGCAACTGCAGATGCACAATGATGAGATTAAGTTGGAAAATTATGAAATTAGTGATGGTAACGTGATAGAATTAAATAACGCAAAGGCCTAAAAGAATGTATAAAAAGCGCCGATTTATAATCAATTATCAATGACTTGTAATGCACACAATCCTTGCATTTGAAAAATGATTTGGTTAGTTTATGTATGTTTACCAAATCAGCAGCAGATAAAAAATTGAAGCTTTCTTTCTAAGGATTAATAACATGGCTACTGACCTTGGTGTATTCCCATCGATCCAGTGATAAAATATTACAGTCAACCAGTACAGCAAAGCAAATGTCCGCTTCACACTCTGTTCCAACACAGTTCAAAGAACTGCGAAGCTTTTTGTCTTTCATTAAGGCAAAGCCCTGCAGAATAAAAACAAAAAAATCCCTTTTGACTGGCATTTGTTTCATAATTATGTGCCGGGTCATTACCAATGACCTCAGATAGGCGAAGGGTGAGATTTTTGTTTTTTCCAATTATTACCTATTTTTAGTCTAATAAAAATTTAATGAAAAAAAAAAGCTCTTAAGATTATGGTCAATGCCTGTCAGGACTAATATTTTGCTTTCTTGAAAAGATGTTGCAACAAGAATTTCGTAGGGTTTGTTCTTGAGTTTCTTTCTTTATCAGACCCAAAGCTCCAACCACAACAGGGTCAATTTCAGTATTTAAGTGCTATAATTTTACATTTCCATCTTATTTTCAATGCTCAGTTTTTCAAAAACTTTCTGCAGAGACGTTTTGTCACTTTCTACGTTCATGTCAATTAGTGTGCAAACTTTTTTTCTTTTCGGTCTTTCATAATAATATCTATGCGATTTGCTTGCATTGCTCGATCTGGGTCGATAAAGAATTATAACATCTGCTCCCTCAACTACAGATTCAGGATGATGTTCATACCAGTTGGCAGCTGTTTTTGTCCCGTATTGATGACAGATCTTCCAATGCAGATATCGGCATCTGCCTGTCAGGACGGGTTTTATATTCATTGGGTGTTTGCATTAAGCATCTCGAGATAAGGTGATCAACAGTTTCAAATACAGGATTAGAATGTTTAGAATATGCATTTGATATTCTGAATACTATCAGGGTTATTTTTTCATTTTTGGACATCCGTACTTTAGATTTCTGAGATTACACTCGTAAATTCAAGCGTCTTATAATATTTAGGCATGGAAAGTCTACCCTATACCTATTTGACTTTTCAACTGTCCACAGTTAAGGAAAGGCATAGATGGGTGCGAAAAGTGATCTACTGGGAGCTTTTTATACTTTTTCATTTCCATTTCTTTGTATTTATTCATTTTTTCAAAAACATTTGCAGAGGCATTTTTGTCACTTGCTACGTCCATGTCAATCAGTGTGCAAAGTTTTTTTTCTTTTCTGTTTTTGATAATAATGTCTGTGCGATTTGCTTGTATTGCACAATCTGGGTTGATAAGAAAATCCCAGAGAATTATAGCATCTGCTCCCTCGACTACAGATTCAGGAAGATATTCATAACAGTTGACAGTTTTTATTTTGTAGTGATGACGGATCTTCTAATGCAGATATCGACATAAACTGTCAGGACTGATTTTGAAATCATTGGGTGTTCGTATTGAACATCCCGAGATAAGGTGATCAATAGTTTCAAAAGCAGGCTTGGAATGTTTGGAATATTCATTTGATATTCGGAATACTATCAGGGTTATTTTTTCATTTTGGGACATCCATACTTTAGATGTTTGAGATTACACTCGTAAATGCAAGCGGCTTTTAATATTTAAGCATGAAAAGTCTACCCTGTATTACTTTTCAACTGTCCACAGCTAAAATAGACATAGATGAGTGCCTAAAAATGTAAGCTCAAGAAGAATTATGACAGTATGTATTTTTTAATCATTAGATTTGGATTTTCATAAGAAAAAAATGAAATTATGAAAAACTTTTAAATCGAGACGGAGCCACCACAGGCACCGTTAACATTTCTTATACTAATATTCACCCATTACAAGACCTAAGAGCCTATGAAGGTAGAGTTTTATTGTGCGGTGTTGTATAAGCGTAAGGAAAGGTCAGAAATGAAGGTCATAGAGTTATGCAGGAAAGCTAACGGTTAACCTTTGACTTGAAATATAGAAACAAGTCAATAGAAGCAGGTGATAACATCGATCGCTTCTCTCATTAATCCAAATTAATTCAATAGTAATCGTTATTAAAAATACATTTTCTCTGATAGTACATAAATCCCAGTTATATCTTAATTATTTTTCGGCACATTTTTAAAAGCTTTTCTAATCGCAGAACAAAAAGCTAAAAGCGGAAATACTATTCTCGATGATGAAGTTGAGATTTTGTTCACATTACAGAAAATAAAAAAATATCTTGATAGAAAAGAAGCAGAAACAGAATTAGGACTTTTTTTTTTAATGCCATTAGTGCAAAATTCAACACAACATATTCGCCTTGAATTTGAACTCGGCCAGTAGATTGTATTTTCAGCGTCAATATTCGTTACACCACAAGCACATTCAATTGCCATTGTGTTCTTTGGAAAGATGGTGGAGTGATTTCCCGTTGTCGTCTCCATGGTTTGGAATTTAGAGTTTTCTCTTAGGCTAGTTTCCACCCAAAGCTAAAGAGCACATTCTACGCTGCTATTTCAAGCAATCTTTTCTTCCCCCGGTTATGGGTTATGGGTTTAATTGCAGACTAGACTGGGCTCTCTAGGCTTGGGTAGCAATCAGTCTAAGAAAGGGAAAACCGAGTTCTAGACCGTAGAGAAGGCAACGGAAAACTATACTACTATCTTTTCCAAAAACGCATGGTACTTCATAAGAAATAAAAAGACAATTTCTGGAAAGTCATGATAGCCTACGTCCTTAAGGGATAAGCCATTAATGTAATAATAATAATAATAATAATAATAATAACATCGGAGAGAAGGGTATATTAGTTATGCATAAAGGAGAAGTGTTTCATATAAATTGCAACCAGTTGCAAATGATGTGCTAAGTGCGTAAAAAGTTAATTTTCTTACTTGATCTGCAAAGATGTGGTTACATTCACGAGCGGTAAACTTTTGTGGAGAGTGATAGTAGTAATTGTTGTTGTCTAGGCAAACGTTGTCTTTTGTATTTAATATCTGAAAGAGATCAAAAGAATGAAGATTTAGATTTAAAGATTTATTGTAAGGTTGTAAGGGGCTAAAAAGACGAAGGTAAGAAGTGAATTATATGAAGATATTTAGGATGGATAACGGTTGATTAAAATTCCAGTGATCCTCTCTAGAGTGTGTCTTGCAAAAGTGACACTTCTGTGAAGAAGTTGCCTCACTAGAACTTCGTCCTTACCAGTGGAATACGAATGGAATGGGGGGAAGTTGACGCATGGGGATCCAAGGGAGTTTCTGCCACAGGAGAACCAATCATTGATATGGGTCCCACGTATATGGCCATATTAATTTAAAGGGTTTTCCTTTGCAAGGTCAGGGCGAATAAACCTGGATTATGAATTCTTGAACTGGAATAGAATGGTTAAGTCCAGTTTCAGATATGAACATGAGGTCAGGTTTAACCGCTTGAAGATATCGTTTAAATTATGGATGGATAGTTGGAAGGTTTATGCAAGTCTTATTGCCAGATTAAATTGCTGCACAAGATTGTTATTCAAAAACATTTTTAAAAGGATTTGAATTTGAATCTTGTATTTTTATAAAGATTTGCGTTTTATAAGAATTTGTATTTTATAAACCTTTAGCATAGCCGATGTCAACCTTCAAGAGAAAAATATTGCGCCTTCTTGGGGCCAAATTTTTCACTGACATGAAGTGGATTGATTCTACTAAACTAACTGCTAGGTCTGCTGCTCGCAAAGTTTGTTTATTGCGTCGTGACAGATAAGTTTTCTCGCAAGAATCCATCTTACACATTTATAAGTCTATCATTCCTTCGTAGTTTGAATATGGCCGCCACATCTGATCTGGTGTTTTTGCTATAGATCTCAAGATTCTAGACAAAATCCAACGAGGGATTTGTATTCTCGTCAGTCCTGACTTGATATCTCGACTTTAGTCGCTTTCCCAGCGCCGCAACGTGGCTTTCCGTTGTCTTTTCATGGCAATTATCCTAATGAGATCTTGTTCTTGGTACTTTAGCTGCGTGAATTTAAGTTTACTACTAAATTGGCAAATAGGTCTCATCGTTTTACTGCTGAAATACCGATCTGCCTTCCAGTTTCTTATTTTTTTTCTTCAAAAGTTTGCTTACAACGTCAATCGCCATTTTGCTGTCTTCTTGAAAACCTGTTCTTTAATTTTCCTTTTTCTTCAACGTTTTCTCATTCTTTTTCACTTTCAGTAACTCCTTGTGTTTTATTGGCTTTATCGCCTTGCTTAGAATGATTAAAGAAAAAAAAAAGAAGAATTGGTGTGTGGATATTACTTATGCGTTTTTGGAGCTTGGATAAGCTATTTTTGGTGAGAATATGAAAGTACAAGCAAATAGGACAATATACTTGTGTAACACTGTAAGTATTCCTTATGCATACACGTTAAACCAAGTATCGACGGACCCTAGATTCAAACCCCGGAATAGATATTTGGAGAATATCTCTGTGTGTATATATATTTTTTCTTTTTTTTCTTTTTAGGTAAGGCTGAGAAAAAGAAGAAGAAGGAATCAGCGCTGGGGTAGGCAGGAGATAGAGAAAGGCGAAGCACAGGGCATTCACGAAAATGACATTGATTAATATAATAGCAATTGCGAAGGAAGAGAATTCTGTTAGGAGAGAGAGAGAGAGAGAGAGAGAGAGAGAGAGAGAATCGCAGGAAACGCGTAGATTGAGGACGCGGAAAATTTCTTTCTCCTATCACGCTTGCTTGAGGGAAGCATCAAGACTGTATTCCCTCGAACGACAAATAGACATAGTAGCAGCAAGTTATTTGTGGAATCTGAAAAAATGTTGGAATGTATTTTCTTTGAATTCATTTTTTACTTACTCTCTCTCTCTCTCTCTTTTGCTGCACAAAGAGGCACAATATAATAATTAGTCCATATAGACTGGCCTTCGCTACTGCCTTGTTATCTTTTTTGTTCTTGTCTGTTTCAATTAATTGTGCATATGCACCCAACCGTCCCTTGATTTTCAGTTGTCGAGTAATGCAGCACGAAGACCATCGCCCCTTTTTCTCAGGTCCGTACGTTTCTCTGAGATTAGAAATCACAACGTGCAGAAGAAGTGAAAGATTTCGACTGATCATTTGGCATTTTTGATCACCTGGGGGCGGCACGGATACGAACAGCTGCAGACTCAGGTGCGACTAACTTACGGTCAGTTAACGCGCGCAACATACAACCTGAAACCAGAGGCGATGGCGTCATACTTGCAGAATAAATGCTTCTTATTTAGCAATTCTTGCATTTTCTTTTACATTGACGGTCACAAAGTAGAGACATTTTTCGGTTGATTGGCATGCAATCACAATAAGGAGGGGGTCATAAGTGTTTGTTTGTTTTTTGTTTTTTTCATGATATTTAGATGACTAGAAAGAAACTTTGTGTTTGCACGAGGAGAACAGATGGCATCCAACCCAAATGACCCTGGGATGGATTTGTATAAGCGCCAAAAATACTTGCATAACATCTTTGGATCATAAATGTCTCAGCCAAAGAATTCTTGTTTTCCCACTTTAAGCTTAAGCTAGAACCCTTACCAAAACTAGTTCGAAATGTTAAGAAATCTGTTTATGTATTTTCGCAACTTGATTATTCTTTCTTGTATAATTTGACCAAAATAAACAAACCAGATGACCTGCCTATCTCATAGCAATTCATCAATCATCCTGCTCGGATACAGGAACATATATCTCGGTGTGTGTATTCGGTAGTTTTAATCATTGTTAAATATAAGATAGAATCTAAACAATGCTTTGCATTGAATATTTTACAAAGGTATGCTGGAAAGAATTTTGACCAACCAAGGAATTAAAAATATTTTATATTTGGTCAAGTTTAGCAAAATGGACCCAATTTTCAGATCGCGTTATATTTAAATTAGTATCCTGATCATTCTAATCAAACTCTTGACAAAAGTAATTCAAAATTCCTGAATGAATGGAAGAAGATACAAACGTACTCATATGTTGTTGTTTTATGGAAATCGAATTAAATGTAATCAAAGATAAAAAAAAAATTGTGAATCTGCCACAAAGCTGATACAGTAAAATATGAAACCTTGATGACTATCGTGAGACTTATCCTTTTACTCAGGTGTCTATATATATATATATATATATATATATATATATATATATATATATAGTAAATTTTGTTTTTCTCTTTTCAGTTTTGCAGCGTATAATAAAAAGACAGAAATGTGAATTTACCTGACCAGTGGCCGTAACATTGACTTCAAAACGGAGTAATTCCGGCCAAATATTGTCCAGATACCAATCAAAAGGTTTGCACTTGAGTCGTTTCTTGAGCATAAGTCGATCGGTCAGATTACCAGAATCAATGAGCTGCAGAGAAAAATTGCATTATTGCTATGAATATTATATTATCGATATGAATATGTCCTACAATACATAATGTATTATACACAATGAAATACATAATGAAATAAATACAATACATTTAAAAGTTTGTGTTAAAAAATTAATTAAGATGCGTCGAGATTTAGTTTTTGACAATGTCTATTTTATACACATATTTTTAAAAATATAATTGCAGAACTGAATTATAACAAGTTTGAGTCTCAATGTGGGGCTCAACTATTATGCATATGTGTTAAACTTGAACTTAATAACAATAACAATAATATTCAAATACAGAAAAATATGGCATATAAAATATATAATACAATGATAGTGCCTAACTGAATGGCAAAATGGAAAAGTATTTGTGAATTGTTTCGTCCTTCCAAATGACTTCTTCAGAATAAATGTTTTGATTGCGAGATCATGATAGATAGATAGATAGATAGATAGATAAGAAGAGAGAGAGAGAGAGAGAGAGAGAGAGAGAATTTCTCCAAAAATGGTAGTAAAATGTTTGTCTTGCCTTTCTCTCATCTATGTGAGACCATTACGAATTCCATATATAATGGGGATGTGGGTGCTTTGTCTGAAATAGATATCACGTGCAGCACAAAATGGAAATAATGACATAATCAACATGCTGATATTCTACATTATTAAAAAAAGATTGGGAAGGAAGTCCCTGTTAATATACAGAAGGCGATTATCTCCTTTTGGTTGAGATAAGTTATGTAATTCAAAATATATAAAAGTCTCTCTGAGAACACGCGTTCGTCATCCGTTTTCCTTTCAGCCATTCCTTTCCGTCCTGTCCGTGAGATTTGGTGTTGTTATATCATTGATATTGTTGTGTATTCCGGATAAGGAACCGCACAAAATAATAAAAAACAAAAACAGGTATGGAGATAGAAAAGTATCTTATATTGAACTTAATATACAAACTAGAACGCGGGTTAGTCAATTCAGGAATACTATTAGTAGAAATAAATATATACAAGTCTTGAAGTGAAGTCGTTGGAAATAGTATGTCCGGGTAAATTATTCTAGCTGAGTGGAGCTCAGAGCTAGTATGGTCTCTGGGTAACTTCAGTATCTGTTGGAACTTTTCGATAACTGTAACAGATCTCTACGATTACTCTCCACTGTAAACTGCAACTACAACTAAGATTTTGAGATTCACTTTTCTCTTTATGGCAGGATTATATGTACACTCAGTCGAGTTCATTCTTATATACAAAAGGGGAAATCCCACCACAGATATGATAATGCCCGTTAACGGGAGACAAAAATTGGGAGGTAGGGAGAATAACCCTTTCTACCCAGCCTTCGCGTTACACCCCCATCAATACTGGTAAAAGCGATATCAGCTAATAGACTTGGGAAATCTATTTCCCTGAAAATCTGTTGAAGAAAAAACAATTTTAGATTGTAATCGATAATAGCACAGGCTGCTCGGTCAATGAATGTGGAATGTTTCCTTTTAAGGAAATGCTTAATATTACCATTACCATTTGTGCGTCTTGATTTTATCTTTTAAATTTATCGTAATATAAAATTTTGTTAGAACTACTTAAAGAAACAATGGGAGATTTGATTAACACAATATAATAATCAACCAGAAGATGGAATTTACATTATAAACTGTAATAAATGCCACAAGAAAGGTATCAGGCTAAAAAAAACAAACTTTTCGTTTCGTTGCTGTCCACAAACTGAAAAATGTTTAATGTATGGAGTGACGTCACGAAGCGGTCATCATATCAGCCACGTGCCTTACCTCCATAAGCGTCTTCGTATCCCAACATACACAAGAGAAATTTCAAATTTCAAATTAAGCATCCCTGCATTTTTAGCGTTTCTCTTGATGTGTACTAAAACTTATATTTAGTCCCCCACATTATACATGTACATCAATAAAAAAACGATTATTTAGCCTGAAGAAGGATGAATCACATCGGATTGAAAAGTGAAGAATTTTTAGATGAAGTAAATATTTGATTTATAGTCGACGATCAAAAATAATCTTCAAATAAATATTTTACTTTAGTTTTAGGTTCAAAGGTTTTTCCACTTACGTTAAAAATTAAATCCATTGATTGAAATAAATAAAACTGATTATATTTCTCATCGTTTTCAAACAATTAAAACTTATTCGCCCTCTGATATTGCATAATTGTGAAGTTGTTGCATTAAAAATATTATCCCACAAAACTAGGTACCTCTATTAATTCGCTGAACCCCCCACCAAAAAAAAAAACAGCATAGCATGATGTTAAAGGGTCCCAAGCTTAATAAAAACCAAGTTTTATTGTCAAATTGTTTGTGTTATTATTAAGAGGAAAGATCAAAGTATTTTTTAACTATTAAAAGAAATCTTTTCTAACACGTTCGAAATTTTGATTAAAAAATTTCTTTTTTTTCTTTTTTTTTCGCTAGCTGGTGACCAGATTTTTACTAGTGTTTGCTATGATAAATATGTAATATTACTAAACTTTTTTTTCGGTAGAAATCCCATTAATTTGAGAATTATTGCAAAAATTAAAAAATGAAATTTCAGGACTTATTCATCAAATAAATTAAATTATTTTTGAGAACATTATTATAAAATCTGGGTATGGAATTTTAGTAATTAAAAAGTAAGGAAAGCCTGTCAATATATCGTTAATAGTGGTATACGCACCGACATCACAAAGTACAGAAAAGTTAATCGAGTCATTCTACTCCTTGCTAGATTATGCCAAGGCATAATGCAAATCACAAGAAATCAGAATTATCATAAAGTTGGCCAAGGGAGAGAAGGTGAAACGGTCGGCAATTTTGGACTAGGACACCGCAATAGCCATGGTGAGAAATGGGTCCAATGATACACAGCGAATGACCAGATAATAACCAACACCTGGTTCCAAGGGCATCGAAGTACATTATGAACATGAAGAAGTCCAGGAGGAGACGCTAAGAACCAAATTGATTACATTAGTTTCAAGAAGTGATCAGATATGCAGTCCTTCACTGCGAAGCCTACCCAAGTGTCGACTGCGGAAGCAACCACTTACCAGTCGTATGCAAACTAAGGATAAAACTAAGGATATTAAAGAAACCTAATACGGCCCTAAGCCTGCAGTACAATATCCTTATGAATGATCCAAACCCGCAGGGAATGTATACGGACAGCGTGAAAACGATATACGAAGGACAAATTAGAAATGGAAGCTCAAAATGGGACGCACTAAGAGCGGCTCTAGTGACATCGGCGAATGATATCATTTCAAAAGAAAAAGCACGCCGAAAGTAAAACGAGTAGATCACCGAAGAGATTCTTGACCTGATGCAAAAGAGACAGAAAACGATGCCAAGATATGGAACGGAATACAAAAGACTACACAAGAAAATACTATGGCTCAACGACAAATGCGCCGAAGAGATTGAGCACATGCATAAAAAAATAAAGGAGCTAACAGAGTAAAGCACATGCTTAGCAACATGATGTACAAAAGCAAAGAATGGCACACTAATACACTCCCGATCAAAAATTTAACTCCACTTAAAAATCTTTAAAAAGAATTTTTTTTTTTTTATGGATAGATTTTAAACGCCTCCCACTTAAGGTTACCAATACTACAATCTAAAAGGTTATGGAAACAAAAAGCTACATTCCAAACATTTTATTTAGAAATTTACATTTTTATAAAATGAGGCGATTTACACATGATCAAAATTATAAGACCAGGGCTATAAATTGTTAGATCTAGGGTAATTCCAATGTTTTTAGTTCAGTTAGAGATTAGCAATCACTGTGTAAAGGTGTTACCATGCCTAAAGCAAGCAAACTTACCGAAGTTGTGCGTTCTTGAATTCTAAAATTCCATAAGCAAGGTTTGTCACAGTTTGTCAAGTGCAAAGAAATGTGAATTCCATCGAACAATCAGTTTAATGAGCCTCAACAAAACTCATCATCCGGATTCTGATGAACAGAGTGTGCAGCAGAATCGGCCCAGAGATAGAACAAGAACAGTGTGGCTTCGTTAAAGTTACCGGAGCGAGGAATGCGATATTCATGCTCAGAATGCTATCTAAACGAGCAATGCATATGCAGAAGGATCTTTATCTGTGCTCTATAGACTACGCAAAGACGTTTGACAAAGTACGACACAAAGATTTGATAGACATTTCTGGTAAAGACGTTAGGAAAATCAAGTATCTATGTCGGCAGCAAACCGCCTATTAGGTTTAAGGAAAGACTATATCGAAAATTGAAAAGTTTAGTACAAATCTTCATGCATCAAGATTTTTAAAATAGTTAAAACATTTTTTGTGTGCATGTAGGCCATAAGTGATATATCATGAAAATGTCACGTGTTTCAAGAAAAAAAGCCCTTATGTAAACTTTTTTTCGGCAGGGTACGACTTTTTCATTTCCCTTCCGTGTTTCGTATGTACATTTCAACACTCAACAGGCTTCTGAAATCACACTTTCAAAATTCAAAGTAAATTTTATTTTCTAATGCCTAGTCTTCTCATTTTTTTAAATTGATTTTGAATGTAGGTACCTCCACTAATTCGTTATACCTAAAAAAAAATTGAAAAAGCTTTCAATTTTTTTTAATTTTCTATCTTTAGTGTAAACAATTATGTCAGTCAGTTAAGTTCCATAGGTGATACACGATTGGGCGAAAAGACTTTTTCCGCAGTAGGTTGCTTTCTCTCAACCAAGGCTGTAGAATCCGATTTGTCCTACTATTTAATCCATGGCTGGAGGTTGAAGAGATGGGTTAATACTTTAGGGTATTTACGCGATTTCAAATAATTATGTAGTTAATAATAAAATGTAAAGTACTATAAAAATTTAATAAATAAAACAGCTTTACATTGTTGTAACCATCATAATAACAATTATTATTATTAAAGAAAAATAATATGAAAAATATTTATTAAAAATATAAATCAATAAATAACAGCATTTCATAAATTATTGTGTTACTTCTGTCATGTCATATAGTTTCACTCTATTAAAAATATAAATCAATAAATAACAGCATTTCATAAATTATTGTGTTACTTCTGTCATGTCATATAGTTTCACTCTCTCAGTTATTAAATTTTAAAATTAATTTAAAAGGGTTTTATATTATTCTAATTTTTATTTTTCAGAGTGCATCTTCAAACGTAAAGCTTTAAAGCTAAACTAAAATTCTATAAATTATTAGATAATTGCTGAAATTTTTAATTTAATTATGTAGTTAAAAACCAAAAAACGAAACGTTAACTTAGATTCCATAAATATATGTCAATTCTGGTCAACTGTACTTAACTTTTTTAACACGTTGAACTGTCACTAATCAATCATCACCTCAGAAAAATGGCCATCGTGATTAAGAAACGCTTGTATACTACATGTCAGGCAGTAAGCGAGTAATACTTGTTTCAAAAAAATTATTGTAACTTTACATTTACTAATTTGTCTAAAATAACGTGTCAGTGATCTATATTTCATTTTTGCATGATTTTTCAAACAGAGAATTAACTTTTGTTTACAAATGTGTCGATCAAAATGGCCGAAAAGTGAAAGTTTTTTAAAAATCTCAAAATTTTAGACTCTAACCAACATAAATTCTTTTTTAAATACACCAAAGTATTTTGCCTAGTGGAAATAATAAATTTTAATCTTTTAGCTCTCAATTAAAACTAAATTGAAAGCTTCAAGAAAACTTTTTTATTTAATAAAATTAAGACGTAGGTTTCGAAATGAGTGGCGATACGTACCCTAAATTTTAAGTAAATCTTTACATATGAAATTTCCGATTCGTTTTTGATCAAACATTCATTTAAATTGTATAGAAAAGTGAACGAACTTCTAGTACAAAGATTTTGTATACATTTACGTTCACTTTTATATGCGAATAAAATGAATTTCGGCAACCTTCGCTAGTTTCTTAAGAGGCATCAAAAGACGAGATAGATTAGAAAGCAAGATTGGCGTAGCTTCGAATCAAGTAACACTGACCTTCATAGATGGATGAGCATTGTAGACGTATTTCTTGTAGGGCCCCAACCATACATCTACAGCGCGTTTATAATTATAGACTTCCGTCTCCTCCCGACCTTCAGGGAAATGATATGGCTGCGATCGAGCGATATGACCAATATGTGAACACAAACAATGGACCAACCGACCACCACACATGGTGACCTGCAAAAGAAGAATGTTTATTGCATCGTTTTTAATGTGAATGGCGTTAGAATCTAAAAGAAACGTTAGTTACAAATAACAATCCAGAATACAAAGTTGTTGTCTCTTTGAAGAATGACAATAGGTAAGTTTTTATAAGCCAGATATTCAGCTTGTTCTAGAAGTTATAATAAACAACAATGAAGACAGTTATTCATTGGTAATTGTGCGTGCGATTCTGGTTCTGCTTTACGAAAAAAAAAGTGACATCGACGCAAACTCGAAGCGGAACAAAGAAAAATTATGAGTTGGACTTTTAAACATCAACACCCATCACGGACAGAGTGAATGGGTGATGATGGTTAACAGCGTAAATTTCTTGTAAAAAGTTTCAGACAACACAACAATTTACTCCCGTTTTAATAATATGTCTGATAGGTTCGATACAATAAAATTGGCGACTGATTTTAAAAATGGCCTTCATCTGTTGTTAACTGGGAGCAAAGAATAGCTTGTCAATTTTAACGCCCCCAGAACTTAACTGATCTACTTTTAATCGTCTTATAGAACTTTTTTTTGCCTTTCATGAGTATGACTGATGCTGACCTTTAATAAAGTAACTCATTGCGTTTTCTCGGTTTAACATTTTTCACTGATCATATGTAGAGTTAAATGCTTAGTCTGATGCTAAGAAGATTGGTTCCCTATTAGCCAATTCTTCTCACCTGAATCTGTTTGAATGTCTGTAAGTATAGCATTTACCCATGTATTGAATAATGTTAACATCTGATTTGGTACTGTTGATATATAGTGGGTTGCTTATCTATTCTTTTCCGTAAGTAGTGGAGAGTCCGTTCTAGTGAAGGGTAGTTGTATATTGTTTCGGGTTAACGGAATTTGGCTTTGTTGTAGATAACCCACTATAAGTTATAAAGAAAGGTTATAAACCAAGAAAGGTAAATTGAGTTGAAAGATAATATTTTATATATAACACATATTAATTAATGTTTTTACAATTGAAGTACAGGTCAAACGGAGGTTAAAATGTTCATGGCAATAAAATGCTGAAAGAGAATTAATGCTTAGGAATTTGGGAGCATGTAAGTAAGGAATGTCTTTGATGTATTCGCTCTTTAGGTCAGTAACTAGTTTTGAGGCAGGGAAGAAGGAAAGAGGTGAGGGATGCGAGCTTAGTAAGCTGCTTGACTTTGGTCAAGGGAGATACTAATTACTCTCTTCTCGTCGAGTCTGTCTGTCGATGCTTTCTGTATCCGCTTTTTATATCTTCTTTTTCGATCACATCAACTCATTTGGGATTTCACACTTGTATTTGGTTCTGGGCTTCCCATTGGCTGATAAATAAAATTCGCGTAGGCTCGCGAACTGGAAATTTAATATTTAATTAATTTTTAGTTTTCAACTGGAACATCTGCGCGGAGCCGGCGACGCAGCGACGAATTTTGGTCATTTGTTTTTTGGTCGTGAAAGCGCAAACATCCGGTTCATTGCTTTTGCTCGCTATCGCCACAGATATATGCCAAGAGATTCTCGTCAAAATCCAAAGTAGAATCTGTAATGTTATCAGTACTATCCCTGCATTTCGGCTTCAGTCACTTTCTCATCACCGTAACGTAACTTCCCTGAACTTTTTCTGTAAATATTTTAATTTCTTTGATGAGCTTTCCTCTGTGGCACCTCAGTCTAATGAATTTAAGCACAAAATTAAAATGGAGACTTGGTTTACTGTTGAAATTGCGAGACGAAATCATAACTTCTATTCTAATAATTTATACTCTTGTACTTTTTGTCGAAATCACTTCTTGCTTTCTTGACAGCTACGATTTTTCATCATTTTAAATGCAACGTCAATCGTCGTCATCTGTCTTTTTGAATCCTATTCTTTTTATTACCGTTTCTCCTCAGTTACATTTTTCCACTTTCCTTCAGGTGTAGGGGCCTCTGCTATGTTTATCGAATTGGCCTTGTGCCAAACACAATCGAAGTTCCCACAATTTAAAATATCAAAAGATTGAAAGAATAAAAGTGTTTTGTTTGTAAAATAAGTGGAATTTTCTTAACTAAACAGAATAATATGAAATGTATAAGAAATTAAATGACTATGTAAATGTTCAAAAAGAGAAAGTGTAGTCGTGTTGAGTTAAAGGAATCAAGAGTTTGTAGTTGTAAAGTTGTCATGTCTTGTTCATCCTTTTCTTTTTGTGTCTGCCGAGTAGGTGAAAAGGAAAAAAGGGCGATGAATTTAAGGTGAAAAAAAAAAATGAAAGAGTGAAATAAAACTAAAAGATAAGAGGAAAATGGACTTGTCGGTGTTGAATTGTTTGGAGATGGTTGAAAATCTCTTCTTCTTGTTATTGTTTCATTGACGATGAATGAATGAAGTTGAAGAAAGGAAATTAGGAAGGAGAGGAAAAACAAATGTATGTCGATAAGACATGTCAATTTTGGAGTTTTGAAATCTCTCCCTTACATTGTGACGAGGTCCCTATCGGGTGTTTTTGGCCGGTCAAGAGACGCTGATAAGTAGTGAAATCTAATCACGTGACCATATGCAACCGCAAACACATTTTTTAGGTGTTAAGAAAAAATTGACAGAGGTCATAGTTCAATTTGTTATTTCCTGTCCAATCGGAATCCAGAATCTTAATTTTCAAACCGGCTTGTGAAATTTGACTTGGTCTAGTTTTTTTTTTTTTTTTTTTTTTTTTATAAAATGTTTTCAATCATTAGCAGATTTTGTGGGTGTGCAATTCTACTTTTTATGTGTTTCAATTAATTGTTGGATGATATAGGATTTGTATCCTATACAGGTGCGAATTAGTGGTTTTATGTGCGTTGTGGTGCAGTGGATATTGACTAGGAACGACTAATCGGGTTACCGATTTCGAATTCCAGTTGAATTCCTTGCATTCACTTACACACAAATGCTCTTGAGAAAGCTATTAATCCGTCTATTCCCTCCAGTTATGGGTTAAATAACAGGACAGATTGGCCTCTATAACCTTGGTCGGCAACCAGTCAACCGCAGAAAGCAAGGGCAACCTACTGCGGGATAATCTTCTGCCCAGTCAGTCATGTCTCTTTCGAGACATGATACGTGAAAGCGTGTATCACATATAGCACTTAACTGACTTCCACTAAATCGCTAAAAAACAGCATAGCATGAATAAAAAATGCCTCAAACATAATAAAAAAGAACGTTTTCCATCAAAATGTTTATATTATTATTAAGAGGAAAGATCAAAGTATTTTTAATTATTTGAAAAAAAAATTAATTCCTTCTAACACGTTCAAAATTTTGGTAAAAAAAATTGTTTTGATGTTAGTCAGCGGGTATCCAAATCGTTACGAGAGTTTACAATGGAAAGCGTGATATTACATAACTCAGTATTTTTCCGGTGACACTAATTGGAAATTATTGCAAAAGTCAAATAATTGTCGGATTTTAATGAAACTTTCAGGACTTATTCTAAAATTAATGAAATTATTTTTGAAATTTCTATTTGAGACAAATATTGAAAATATTTAAATTATGTTGCGATAAATAATAAAAACGCAGGACACATTGGGGAATATAAATCATCTATCATTTCTTTGAAAATTTTTGCTCTCTTTCCGAAAATCTGCTCCCATAGTGAAATAAAAAATGCAATATAATTATGACATTATTTAATGTTATAAACTTTTAATTGCTTTAGCAATATAATAAAAATTAAGGACATTATAGTCTGAAGAAAAGATTTTCGATTAATAATGAAACTTTAAAAGAATTGCTTTCATTTTTGTTTTTGATCATAATAATTTACAAAGTTTCAAAAATAGTTTTAAAATACTTCAAAGTTTTGTTGACGTTAATTCAAAAATTTATTAAGGAAAGATTATATTAATTAATTGAAAATTAAAAATTTTAATACAAATCATTCTGCATCCCTATTTTTAAAATAATTTTATTTATTTATTTCATTTTATTTTTGTGTATTTGAAGGTTTTTTTTTGTATGGTAATTTCTATGCGTAAATTAAGAGATCGTGTTATTCAGTTTCCTCCCCTGATCCAAAAAAAAAAAAATGTATAGTTATGTCTCTTGTGATCGCAATAACTATTTTATCTCTATCTGACAACCTGTCAACACAAAATGAGTGGAGGCATCTACAGCGCCTTGCTCGATGATTAAAAGGCAAATAAACATACACTGAAACAGACAAGACTCAATGAAAAAGTAAACATAAAAAAACCCGTATGTTGCTCAAGGTTTGCTGAAACTGGAAAATGTAAGAGCGAAAGTCGTGACTCCAATCATTAAGGTACGAGTAAGCGAAATGGAGAAATTGTTTTAAAATGCCTTCAATAAACACAGAAAAATGTCCTAAACTATTCCGTAAGTGTTGAATTAATTTCAATTATCAGTATTCTGTACAGATATGGAATTAAATAAATATTAATTGAAATTGCTTTGTATACTTGTTATTGTAGAGGACGATAGTCGATGACTAATTTATATCTACGAGTCGACTCGGCGTAACTTGCGTCATGAAATAGAGCAGGAAATAAGGAAACACGAAAAGGCAAAAGTAACCAGAACAACAGTATATTAACAAAGGTTACATAGAGTTGAAAGCATGCAAATCAAATAAGGAAAGAAAAGATCTTTCCCTTTGTCTGGAAAGAAACGTAAATGTTCGATAGAAGATTAAATTGAATAACGTTCCGTTTGAATAAAGTTAATGTACATACTGTTAATGTCTGTTTCCAATTGGAGCTTTTTTGCGTTGTGCGTGTGCATGCTGGTGAGAAATAAGAATTTGCGCCACTAATTGCTACCCGCAATTAGTGCGCGTGTGTATGTGTAAGTTAGGTAATAAACATGTCTGCTCTTGCCCGAAGCTAACTGCTGGAACACGTGACGCTCCCAGCTTATATCGGCATGCGTTAGCGCTAAAAACTAGGGTTATCACGTGAACGCTGAATGACCATGTGTGTGTGGGTGTGAATGTATCAAACCCTACACTATAGAAATTTTGTTGATAAGGGAAAATAAATTTAATTTTGTTGATATAAGGGAAATAGATTTTGTTGATATAAGGGAAAATAATTTTTTGGAAATAAATTGTGTTGATATAAGGGAAATAAATTTAAATGATTGCTCTAGATCCCGTGAATCAAACCCATTTGCGAAGTAATTTTAGTTTTAAATATAAGAATATATTTATTTTTAAGAATATAAATTACAAGTTTACATATAAATCTAATTTTCTCTGTATAAAAGCATTTCATTTTAAATTTTGTAGGGTTGGATTACCGCCTCCTGATGATAATCACAGGCGGCGAGAAATTACCGCCTAAATGTACCAGGAGTTTGTGAAATCTCATTTTATAAGTGTTTATAAACCCACAACAAAAGGATTACACCGACTTAATATTCTCCTGGATATATATTAATGTATATTTAGGCAGTAATTTTAAGTTAAACATGTTTCGTTAAAAACTACCGCTAAGGAAAATTTCTTTAATTTTTTATTTAATTTTTCCAGTATTTTTACATGTTTACTTTTTGCTGGAGAAAAAAAATGTTCCGTAAATTTTTTATTTTCAACCAAAATTTGTTTTAAAGTTTCTTGTCTCGTCTTGGCTGAGGCGAAAGTGACGCATGGCGTTTCTGAGTGGTCACTTGCAATTTCATGACCAGCAGTGGTATTTATAAGTCTGTGGGGGCTTTCATGCTGCAAGGTTAATTTGGATTAATTTATCTGTTGGATCTCACCTGGCACAAGGCCACTTCCAAAAAGAACATCCTACCCAAATCCTTACAAACCACCATTATTTTTATAAGCGTTGAAAATCATTTATTAAACAAGCAAAGAGAAAGTGAAATGAAGTTGACAAAACATCAATTTGCAACGATACTCTGTAAAAACAAATATTTAACAAGAATACATAAATTCCATAGATGTTGAATCATATGTGAAATTGGTTGTTTAAACTTGTCTCCAGTAGACTTCGTGAGAAATAATGTTATGTATTTTAACGTAAGTCTGAATGTTCATTGCCACTGAAAAAATTCTCAGTGAAAATTATGAAGGGATATGTTGCTAAAAAGAATTGTTCAGATCTGAGAGTTCATAAATAATGTTCATGGTGTTAGTTGTGTAAAATATAGAATTTGTATAAGAGAGTGAGTTGGGCTTTAGGTTTGTTGAGTTTTGACATTATGTGTGCCTAAGAAATGCCAGTGTTAACTGTAATATTTTGTACATGTAAGTTAAAGAAACAAAAGGTATCTAAGTGCGTCCTGCAATTAGTGCAGGAGTGTGAGAGAATTATATGGTATTGAGGAACGCGACCCCGCGATAGCATGGCGCTATCGCGGGCAGCTGAAATTGCTGTCTGCCCTGTTTGGTACTCGAACGGGAACTGCTGCTGCTCTGCTGGATGTAGCACCCGTGTCTGCTATTTATACATAAGAGGAAAAAGCGGGAAAGCAAGATTATCACGTGATTGTCGCGTGTGTGTATGTACAATGAATGGGTGTAGCTGTGGGTGAGCTATATAGAAATACACGCGATTTAACAAGTCCATTGTGCGCTTGGTGATTACAGGATCGCCTGCTGGAATAGCATTGTTCCGGTAGAGCCTCTTGGGTGAACAAGTATGAGATCGAAAGAGCCGAAATTTGTCATGACTCTAAGGCATAACATCACTGATGAGGCAATCCTGGGCATTCGAAGGAGTTTGTTCATGACTGATAAGATATGGGTAATAAATGTTTTATTATTATTATTATTATTTTGTCATTTTTCATCATATTTCGATTTCTGCTTTGGTCTCACTACCAACCAAGTCTGCGGGGAGACCTAAGGCAGGTAGTGGCGTGTTGTTATGGCTCCATTTCATGTTTTTTCTATCTCCTCTAACATCCCTAGCATTACATAGACAAAGTTCTCCTTAGTATGTGGGCTGTACGTAACAATACAATTTTTTGTATATCGCTTAAGCTGGGGTTTCCAGGGATTCTTTCAATGTGTTTTTTGTTCCATTTTTTATCATTCCAAGAGCACCCACTATCACTGGTACGATACTTATTTTCAATTTCAACATTTTTCCTATTTCAATTTCCAGGTCTTTATATTTTGACAGTTTTTCAAATTCCTTGATTGCTATGTTACAATCCGCTGGACAAGCCATATCAATTAATAGACAAGTTTTCTCCTTCTGGTTTTTAACAATAATGTCTGGCCTGTTTGCTTCAATTTTTCTGTCTGTGTAGATGGTGTAATCCCATAGAATGGTTACATCTTCTATTTCTGTAACCGGTGCTGGGTGATGTTCATACCAGTGTTTGCCTACAGCTTTTCCATAATGTTTGCATATTGCCCAATGTAAATATTGCCCAACTCTATCGTGGCAATTTTTATATTCATTTGGGCAAATGAAAATGGACAGTAAAGTAGCTGAAAGCGTTTAGAAAGTCAAAAATTATGAAACAGTTTTACACTCCTTATCTGTTGCAAAAAGGTAACATGTAAGACTACTGGAAAAACTGAATAAAAATTATCGCACCCGGCCGGAAGCTACGACCGGCTGCTCAAATGTCTAAAACGCGTCACTCCGGAAAAGAAAGCAAGGCCATCAATTTCCGGTGACTCAGCATTTCCAGGGACCAAAACGCTGAAAAATAACAACAAAGCAAAGTATAAACACACACAAGCGCTCGCACACAAAAACAATACTCTGAAACTAATCTATATACACATGGGGTGCAAACAAAACCCATGTGTACATTCGAAAGTGGAGAGAGAAATTGTTACTAACCAAACAAGAGATTACTAGCTCGGCAATGTCGCAGACCATAGCCGACAGAACATGGCCGATGTTTCTCAACCAAAATCGAGAAGGACCCGGGGTCGAGCGACGTGCTCCCCCTACCACCAGCGCCTGGCCGACTTTGCCACTCGCCATAGCAGCAGCCGCAACCAAATTCCAGCAGCCCAGCAGCAGCCGCCAGAAGCCAGCAGGAGCAGTCACGCAGTAGCAGCAGCCGTCCCTAGCCCAACCTGCCAACTCCAGCAGCAGCAGCAGCCACATTCTAACAGTCCTTTTTAGGACTCTCTGTTTACATAGATCTAGTCCTTTTAAGGGCTTCCCGTTTCTGTTATGCACAAGTCCTTTTAAGGGCTCTTCAATTACATATGCGATAGCCCTTTTCAGGGCTAACCTGCCCCCAAGCAGCAGACGCACCAAGCAGGCAGAAGCAGCTGAAGCACCAGGCAAGAACAGCAGACGCACCAAGCAGGCAGAAGCAGCTGACGTACCAGGCAGAAGCAGCAGACGCACCAAGCAGCGGACACACCAGGCAGACGCATCAGGTAGAAGCAGCCGCCAGCAGCGGCAGCCACACTCTACAATAGTCCTTTTTAGGACTCTCCGTTACATTGATATAGCCCTTTTAAGGGCTTTCCGTATTGATATGCACCAGTCCTTATAAGGGCTCTTCATCCACTACAATGGTGACCCCGACGTGATCTCGATTCGGCGTAATTCAGTCCAGCATCGTTGGAAATGGAACTCAGCCTTCTTCTGTGTCTATCAACAAGAACTACTATTCAACGTCGTTATCTCCCAACTCTTTCTACAGGACTTCAAGATGGCGACCCCACACAGAATTTTTACAATCGCACACTAGACAGCACAACTGTCATCTCTCTCTCCCAGGTTTTCCAGAAAAAGAGTAACACAACGTCGACTTAAAGACGTTCCTTTCAGCATTCAACGCAATGTCACTCAACCAAACACAACGTCGACTTAAAGACGCCCTTTTTTCTCAACCAGAACACTGAGGAAATCGACAAGCCGAATTATTTATACTGGAGAATTGTGACCTCCAGAAAATTCGACATTAAACCTCGATATCTTTTTAGTTCTCTCAAACGCGTACACTCGGTATCAACAAGCTTCAATCAACCACTTTGCAAATCAAAGTTTATAACCAACTGTTAATTCTTCTAACACCAACATAAATCCACCGTTCAGCAAAACACGGAACTCTTACAAACGCAAGCAACTCAACGTGGAGCATTGGAATAAATTAGAAGATCTTTAACAGACACATCAACTACCGAGAATTTTCCAGAGCATGCCGCATCCTGGCACTCTGATAGGGAACACTGCAGCAAAATCCCTACTCACGCGCATCGCATTCCAGACTCTTCTTCTTTTCAGCCTACGAGAGACAACCAAAAAAAAAAAAAATTCACCTTTCACAAATTTTTCTCATTTTTCCATTTCACCATGTGCTTTTTGAGAATCCAATATGGCTGACCAGCAGTCAGACGTTTCAGCAACCTCCTCCCACACCTATGAGCAACGTCTGTGCCCCCACCTTTTTTTTTCAGCAACCAGCCCTCTCTGTCATTTTTGGCATGATTACTACTACTACTACAGGCATCATCATCAACGTAACCAAACCACCATCTATACGGACATATTGAAAAAAATATTTTTAATATTTGTTTCAATCTAGGGGGGGCTATTTGTGGTTCTCATACATTGACACCCACACACACACATACATACGCATGGTCACGCGGCGTCTACGTGACAGTCGTAGTTCCCGCCAAAAACGAAGCCTTTAAAAACCGAAAACAGCACGTGAGACAGGAGTTAGGATTTCGTCCCGGGGCGAGGGCAGACAAGAACAGACATGCCTCCCTAACTCATACAAACACACGCGCACTAATTGCGGGTAGCAGTTAGTGGCGCATATATTTTTTTATTCTCTTAATTTTCTTCTCTGACATTAACTTTCATTGAAACCGGACTCTACAACTTCTTATGCATGCTTTCTCAACCCTATGTAACCTTTTTCAATATATTGTTTTTCCGTTTACTTTCGCCTTCTTGTTCATTCATAAATCTTGCTTCAAACCTTAACGAATGTTACGTCGAGTCGACCGTTAAAATATAAATTAGTAAGTGGACGCCTATCATCCACTACAAAATGAATAAAATCTTCCTATCTTCATAAAATCTTCATATATATATATATATATATATATATATATATATATGTATGTATGTATGTATGTATGTATTATTAAAATACTTTAATCCAAAACGGAAAAGTAGGAAGGTAAATCCCAAGAACCTGATCCTAATTAATATTTAAAATTTTAATATTAAAAAGTGATACAGGAGGAGAGCTCAATGTAATTAAGATTACAGAGCTAATATAAAGTAAAATAAATTTTCAATATTCAAAAATGTTGAATGAACATTTCGACATAAAATCCCTAAGAGAGATTTTACATCTCAATAACCGTACATCTTTCAAAATGGAAATAAAAATAAGAATAAAAAGAGAGAAAAAATAAAAATAAAAAATTAAAAATTAAAAATTAAAAATTAAAAAAAATAAAAAATAAAAAAATGGTTAAGATTTAAGAAATTTACGTCACAAAAAATTTCGGAAGTAATTCATGTCTAATTTAGATTTTAACTTTTAGATATAGAGTTGTAAGGGAAGAAATGGAAAATTTGGTTTCGTCTAGCTTTACAAAGGAAAGTGGGTTAGGAGTGGTGTTAAATTGAGAATAAAGTTAAACAAAACGGAAAGGGAAGTGGGAGGTAAGAAAAATAAAGACAAGGATAGAGAAGAATAGAAAGGAAAAAAAGGAGAGAAAAAAGAAAAAAAAGAAAGAAATTTCATATTAGAAACGCTCGATACGTGCCAAACAAAAATAACCTTATACATCCAATTTATGTACACACAATCTATGTCTTTTAGAAAAACTTGTCATCTTAAACCATACCAATAATTCTAATTTGCTTAATAAAAAAAATGATCACATGCTTTCATAGAAAGAAAATACTTACCTAAATAAAATTCTTAGACCCAGATTAATATAGATTCCCTTATACGTTTGCTCTTTCTTTCTTTCTTTCTTTCTTTCTTTCTTTCTTTCTTTCTCCCGCAATATTACTTTTAACAGTTATGAATTAAACCCCTTTTTGCTCCCAACATTGTTTAAGTTTTAATCTTTAATTCTTAATTAAAAATTTTAATTCTTAATTTTTTCTTTTCTTTTATTCTTATTTAAAACTTAAAAATTTTAATTTTTCTACATTTTTATGTATAATACCTTTGTAATATTTGTATATTAAAATTTTTAAATCTCATGATTTAAGCCTCTTTGATTTTTTCTCCCTGCATTTTATTATTTTTAATATTTTTTATTTGAATTTTGAATTTTAAATTTAAATTTTAAATTATTATCTACATATAACCTTAGAATATTTAAACTTTTAATTTTGTTAATAAGATTTAATTCCCATTAACATCGAGTGAACTTGATCTTGAATTCAAATCTTTTAAACTGTCAGTAGGATAATATGTATATTTATTAATATATATATAATACAACTCTATTCATACATTGAGCATTGTTTTATTAACACCTGAATAATAATACTATTACTAGTACTTTCTGTAGCGCAGGAGGATGTCGTCAGTGATGTACTTTACTCAGGTCATTGGGCAGTTTCGGGTCTTGCAACATCATACTACCCTCGCTGAGTTAACCCCGTCAGAGCTGATCAGGCTCCGATACTCCCTTCTTTTGTTCTATGCTATACGACTTATTTTAAGCCGACTTGTGTTTAATACTGGCAGGAAACACATAAGGAGAGTTCATAGCGCTCGGGTAAGTTGGGTTTTTCAAGCAGTCGGAAAAAATTCATTTAGTATAATTAAATACGAACTTCAGTCTAAAATTATGTACAAGACAAATAATTCCCCACCCCCCGAAAAAAAGAGATTTCACGAAAACTTAGAACCACGAATATTAACATAAAATACATCGATATGTACATGTATATGCATGTGTCGTTTTAAAGTTAAAATTCAACAATTAAACTACCCTACGAAAGAAAAGAAAGTAATAATGATATACCCCACCCTAAAGAAAAAAAAAACTGTACGAGTAGATTTTTGTTAACATCAGATACGTATAATTATCGCATTCTTTGTTCCAGTGTCTTTGAAGAAAAAGCATTGTTTTTTGTCCTATCGCTGGCCTGATTCTATTACACGCTCTATTCATCAGAATTCGGGTGATAAGTTTTGCTATGTAGCTCATTAAGCTGATTGTTTGTTGGAGTTCACATTCCTTTCATTCTTGCTTCTTAGGTAGTGCTATAAAAATCGATCTGCTTCGGTCTTCCGGTATCTCACCACTGTTGTAGATTTCATTTATTGTTTCTGTAATTTTATCTACGCCGAAATCGTTTGAAGCTCTCAACATATCTATTTTTTTTTTTAATCATATCACCCCGAGCAAGGCGGTAACACCACTGAAGCGCAGGGGGCTACGTAAGAGTGAAAAGATTGGAAAAAGAGAAAGCCGGAAACCACATCCTAAACAAGGAACAAGGGATGAGCTCTTCACCTGTTCAATAAACATTACAATGCCCTCAAGATCCAGCTGCTTTGTGTTTATCCAGTTTGGTCAATGCAGCTTCCACTTCGGATTTTAATGTTTCTGGTCTGTCGGTATATCTGTGTATTGTTGGTTGCTCTCTCTTATTGTGGAAGAGATCCCTTATACATTTTCACTCATGCTGAAGTATTTCCTCTTTCTATAATATGAGCGTTCCATCCTTGGATTTTATACTTCATGCTGAGGAGCATTTCGTTTGTCTTGTCAGTTCCCAACTCCATTCTTGAATCTCTCGTTTATAATTATATAATCGATTTGTTTTTTTCGTGTCACCTCCTGGGCTTTGCCACGTTCATAATCGTCTTAGATTTTCTTGAAACCAGGTGTAGGTCATTGTCTGGTTATTCACTGTGCAGCTTTGGACCCATTGTTCTACTCGGTCAATGCAATTTCCTAGTTCAAAGTTGCCAAATGTTACTCCTTCCCGCTATTTACCTACCTTGACATTCAAATCTCCCACGATAATTCTAAGAAGAAGAAAAAGAAGAAGGAGTTTTCTTACCACAAGCGACATTCCATCCGAAAATGACGAAGCAGCCGACACGGTTCAAAATCCCGCGCATGCAACACCGGAATATTTTGGTATCATTACAGATTTGGTACTAATACTAAAAAAGTGCTCAAAACCCTGTACATTCAAACCAGAGAAACGCATATTCTAATAAGTCTTGACGAGGGATATTCGAGAAAAAGTGGTATATTTTACATTCGTGACTCGTGCTAGGGAAAAGAATTTTTTGTCGACACAGGCGTTAAATTTTGGTATCCAGTAGAGTTTTCGTGGATTTTTATACAAGCAGAAACACATTTCAGCCTAATAGTGAATATGGCTTCCAGACACTGATAGACAACGAAAGCTAACAGAAATCCATGGAACTCCATGCCGATTTCTTTCAACAAGTATCAGCTCAGTTTTATTGGATGACAAGATTTTTTGCGAATTTCGTCGTAAATTTCCAGTAATTACAGCCCCATTCAAACACATTGACACAGTACTACACATTGCAAAACGCCACATTCAAACGACAGGAGATCCCACCCATTCTACCCCGTAGAAACTCAGCCAGCCAAAATACAAGATGACAAAGGAAGAATTTCAGCACATGCTACAGTTAATAATAATTTGACCTTCAAAGAGCAAGTGGTCATCCATGTTGTACATGGTACCGAAAACAAATTCTTATACCTAGCATCCGTGTGGCGATCTCCGACGACTAAACTCGTCAACAGTCCGAGATCATTATCCTATCATACATGATTTCGCTATGAGATTACAGGATATGTAAAATGAAGCCATAATTGACTTAATCAATGTGTACTACTAAATCTTTGTCGAAGAAAGGGATATATCAAAGACTGCTATCACCACCTCTTTCGTTTTGTTCGAATTCACCAGAATGCAGTTTGATTTAAGAAATGCAGCCCAAGATTTTGAAAGGTTGATAGACGAAGTATTAAAAGGTTTATCTGTAACTTTACGTACATCGACGACTCATTAATCGCAAGCAGAAATATGGACGAACACATGGAACATCTACAACTTGTTTTTGAACGCCTGCAGCATTCTGAGCTGAAAGTTAACGCTGATAAATATACGTTTAGTGTAAAAAAAAAATTAAAACAACTTTCAATTCTGATAAACACAGTAGACGAAACAGGAATATCACCTCTACCTGAGAAGATAGCCTTTAAAAAAAATCCCACAACCAGAGTCAACTTCGAAGGTTTATTAGCATGATAAATTACTATCAAAGATTTTTGCCACAATATTCATCATTGACAGGCATATTAAAAAAGCACTAAGTAAAAAAAAATATAAAAGTTTTACTTCAAGGTCCTGCTTTCGACGCATATCACGATGTAACAAAAGTGTTATTGAAAGTAAATTACCTCAGTGATGATGAAAACGCAGTGCTAACTTTGACAGACGCCTCATCGAACGCTGTTGGTGCCGTTAACGGAGAAAACAAGCCTATGTCTTTCTTTTTTCTCAAGATGACTTTCTCAAAGATAAAACACAATAAATCTTGAGAGAATGTTTCGCTACCTATTTGGCTATCCGACATTTCCGTTATATTCTAGAGGGACGCGAATTTGCAGTATTTACCGATCATAAGCCACTGACTTATGCCCTCTACAGCAAGCCCTCAAATATTCACCACGTGAAACAAGACATCTCGGCTTTATTTCACAATTAACTTCGAACCTACAATAAATTGTTGCGGGTAGTCAAATATAGAATTTATATTAGAAAGAAAGTTCTTTGAATAAATTCAATTAAAAAAAAAAGAAAGTTCTTTGAACAAATTAAAAACAATAAAAACAAAAGAAACAATAAAAACAAAAGTTTAAAAATACAACAAAAACAATAAAAACAATAAAATAAAAACAAAAAACAATAAAATAAAAAACAATAAATAAAAACAAAAACTATAAAAAACAATAAAATAAAAACAATAAAAACAATAAAAAACAATAAAATAAATCAATAAAAACAATAAAAAACAATAATATAAAATATAATGACCACAGGAGAGTGAAGGAATATTCACTCTTTCAAGCTAATTGCATGAATCTCAATGCGGTCGAGTGTTGAATAAATGTTATTTTTACGCGGTCGATTGATGAGTCAGCAATTAGACACACGTTATTGGCATCTCTCGGAGTTCGCAAACTGACTGGCTCGAATTGAGTTATATTACCACTTATATACGTTTTGAATTCTGGAATCCGGCTCCGAAGAAGTTGACTCTCACTAATGAGTCCTGCGTTTAACTAATAAAACCAATTTTTCCAACAAATTTTAATTTCTAAAATTACATGCATTTACGTGAAAGAGGTAACAGATATAAAAAAGATTTTTACTAAGATTTTTAAAAATAATATTTTCTAAAATAATTTAATTAATTTGTGAATAAGTCCTAAAAGTTTCACTAAAATCCGAGAATTGTTTGATTTTTGCAAAAATTTCCAAATTAATGTGTTTTTCACCGGAAAAAAAAATGAGTTCTGTAGTATTACGTTTTCCATTGTAAACTCTCATAACGTCTTAACCCGCAAACTAAAACCAAAAGAAGATTTCTTACCAAAATTCAGAAAGGATTAAAAAATTTTTAAAAACAATTAAAAATACTTTTGTCTTTCCTCTTCAAACAAATATTTTGATGGTAAAACTTCACTTTTATTTAGTTTTGGGGCTTTTTTTCTTCATACTATGCAGCTTTTTTTTTTTTTAATTTTTTAAAATTTTTTTTGTTTTTGTTTTTTTCAGCGATTTAGTGGAGGTTCTAAACCTATATAAAAAGTAAATCATTTCAGAAAGAAATTAGTTAATAATTAAAGAACGAATAATTAATGATACAAAAATGCGACACACCCATTTGGACATGAGATTTAGCGATAAGTTTGTGCCTGACAACAGATGTGAAAATATAAACTTGTCATGGAGTTGGAAATTTTGCTCGAAAAACTTAATTATTTCGAAGTTTAAAAATATAAGCATAATATAAATAATAACAAATGATTCATTTTGTATTTCTATTTCAAAACATTTCCCCAAACTACAGCTAGTCTTATATGGTATGATATGTAATATATAAGTCATATGCTATATGTATAAAAAGAAAAAAGCAATGAAGACAAACTTCAGTTTGGACAAAGAGTAAATCTTTTGAAATTACGTATTTTTCCATTTTTCCTACATATATACATAAAGTATAAAATGTCGTTATTGTTACATTGTATATATATATATATATATATATATATATAGCACAAAAGAAAAAAAAATGAAATAAGGCAGAAGGGAGCGGAAGTGTTTAATGGACATATAGATAGCAAGAGGTTCCCTAGAAAAAACACCGTGTCTCATTTGAGCAGGAGAAACTTTCATTGAGTAAAATGATATAGGGCATTTCTGGTTCCCTGTGTGTTCATGTGCGACTGCCCCGATTGCTATGAATGAAAAATTTAACCCACACAAAGCTTCATCTATTAGCCTCTGAAAAGATTGTGCAGCGTTTCTTAAACCGAATGGCATTCGTAGAAATTCGTAGAGGCCAAATTGGTTTGTAATAGCTGTTTTGTGTATGTCCTACTCAGCTACAGGTATTTGATAAAATGCCTTTCATAAATCTAATTTAGTGAAAATTTGGGCTCCCTGTAAGGTAACAGCAAATTCAGCGAGATTTGGAACAGGGTATTTATCAGGGACGGTTTGTGCATTCAAACGGCGGAAATCAATACAAGCACGCCAAGTTCTCTGCTGCTGTTTAGGGACCATGTGTAAAGGAGAAGCATACGCAATAATACCAAGGTTCAACATGTGCTGAAACTCAGCCCTCGCTTCCTTATACTTATCAGGACGCAACCTGCGAGGAGGCGAGAAAAATGGTTGACCTGTTGTCTTGATTTTGTGGACAGTCTTATTTTTAATCTCTTTCATTAATGTAAAGGGCTTAGAAATGGAAGGGAAGTTATCTAATATTTACTGAAGAGGATTGTCGACAGGCTGAGCCACACAGATTCCAGTGGAACAAATTGACGAAATAATGCCTGAAAGTTTAAGCGTAGTGGTCTTATCTAATGCCTAGACATATCAACAGCAAGTTGATAATGTGCTAAAAAATCTGCACCAATGATAGGCATTTTAACGTCTGCTACAGTAAATAACCAAGAAAAAATCTATACGTAGTCCTAAATCCAATGTTAGCGATGTATAGGACGATGGCTTTTTACAGGAATTTTTATCAGTATAAAATGTCGTTATTGTTACATTGTATATAGCACAAAAAAAAAAAATGAAATAAGGTCACCTAGAAAAATATTTTCAGATTTTTTAGACATATTGATATTCAATTCTATGCAGGATAGGACATGTAGTAGTTTTACTATGTTTTAACTGAAGCATACGAAAGAGACGCCATTGGATATATATAATAATAAAAGGGGAAAAAAATTTGTCATGCACCAATTGTAAAACCCTGAAGTCGTGTCATAAAAAAGTGTTACGCAAAAAAAAAAAAAAGAAAAAAAAAGAAAAAAAAAGGGAAATGCTCAGCATTGATTGTCACTTCATTATTCATGAGATGAGATGGGCGTTACAGTTGAGAAAGATGTGTTTGGTATTGAACGGATAGGTGAAATATAAAAAGGATGAGAAATAAAAAAATTGTGGCAATTTCCTATTATATTGTAGTGGACTTGACAAACTGGGTTTTAATATGTAGTAGACTGACCGTCGGGGTAGTGATTTCAGCAGTGAATAAAAGGTTGGTTGTCCAAACCACCACAATTATAAATAAAATAACTCAAAGCACAATGTAACAAATATAATAACATTGTATTAAGTAAGGTTACAGAACTGAATAATTCGTGAATGTAAGATGTCGTGAAAAGAGTTCTCTCTTAGATATTAAAGATATTGTCTCAATATTCATGTTAGAAAAGTCTCTGAAAAGGAAATAATATGTTTGTACTGAATAGTAGTGAATATCATTATACATGTATTAAAATGATCTTATAAAATAAAGAGAAACATTTTTATGTGGCTAATTGCTGAATGCAATTAGTACAGTCTGTGAGTTGGAAGAGACGAACGGTATTTGGTCTTAAGCTCCGAAAAAACATCCTCCAACTGGCTAAACACGTGTGGAAATCAGTTTATATATTTCTTAATAAACGTGGGAAAAAGTAAGTTTCAGGTGAAGTCGTTACGTAAGAGTGTGTTGGTATATGTGTATGAACGTGTGTGCATGGCGATGTATATGTAGGCACGTACCTGCATGCAGAAGTGATTTTACAATATAATGATTATTATATTTCCGCCCTTTCACGAGGTGTTCGCTAAAATATTTGGCTTTGTTTTAATGTAAAAAATTAATTAGGATAACTGAAAATAAACTACAGCATAAATAACGACAAAACAAAAGAGAATTTTACTTACTCGCCATGATAATTCAAGATTTTCCCCTCCCCAGATCTTCATTCCTGTGTCATAAGCACCAATCTCTTTAAAATATTCAGAATTCACCGCAAATCCAGCTCCTACCATTACCACCCCTCTAAGAAGAAAAGAAAGAAAGAAGAAAAATAGATTTAGACAAATTACACGGCAAGTCGATTAAAAATATACAACGAAATCAGACAAAAATAATTAATAAATTGTAGAATTAACGGTTTTCATGCAGAAAACACTGAACATTCATTGATATTTATCTCCACCGTCGGTTGAAATTTATAAAAACACTTTCTTAAAGCAATTGTTGGGGAAAATGTGATTCTCAAATCTCTGCTATCGTTCTTTCAAGTATTAATAAGAGTTTCTTCCCTACCCCTTTGCTTAAGGTAATGTTGAAAGTTATTACATTGATTATATCATTAATTTACCTTCTAGTTATATGTGCTATGCATTTTAGTTCCTGCCACTGTTGAAAGTCTTCGAGTGATGTGTTTTTGTTATTAAGTAAAGTTCTTTGTGACTCTGTAGCGCCAGTCTATAAAGGATTGTCTTCTTGAAGACCTACAGGCAGAATTCATTCGTTTGATACCGTTTTTTATTCATTAAGATTCAAAAATGATTTTGTTATAGCTGAAAGTTTGGACATTTACGAGTGAACTGAGATGCCACGTATGACTTGTATATGAGATTCTAGAGCTGATGACGCTATTTAAAAACATGACTCGAGTTTTCAGGATAATGTTTTGGCTTTGTAGCCTCTTGCGGTATTGGGTAAAACAATCCTGAGCGCAACCTGTATTGAATTTTCTCATCTGCTGTAATGAATACCTTTTTTTATAACTGATTTATAATCAGTCATTTGAAGCATTTAGATTTTATTAATTTCACGTTCTGAATTTCTACGATGGAGTCAGGGTAGGTGTCCTCACTGGTTTAATTCCATTTTCGTATCACAGTCTTTTTTTTTTCGAAAGGTTTATTTAAGGTTCCACTTCGTGGACCAAATTTGTAAAGAATATAACTTGCAAGGCACAAGAGTCATTTTATTATTTATTCTTTTCATCACAAGATGATGACGTAGTGACCATTCGTCAATGAGAAGAGATTGCTATGATTTCTGCTAAGGTTAACGACTTTTCAAAATTTACAAAGCATGGACTAAGTCAAGTCTAATAATTTAGGGAAAGGGCATTGGTCGGGTGCGGTGGAATTCAAACGGGAGACTCTTGTATTGTAGGGCGCGGTGACAACAGAGTAAATAACTATATCCACCCTTTGTATAGATATACAAAAATATTTGTAAAAACGAGAAAAAGCAAGACACGGAAGCTACGTGTTTGTGTATGTAGAAGTGAAAAGTGAGATCTATTTTCATTAGTTTAGAATGAGTAAATTAATTATAATTATTCTAATTATTTTATTACAATTATTTTTTGACACTATAATTAATTTTTATTTTTTCTACGGACACGACGTCAAGACAGTATAATTAATAAAATATATAAATTCCCAAGAAAAATTAAAAATTCCCAAGAAAGTTTAAAATTCTCGATTCCTAGTAAGAACAGTAGAAACGTAATCTCGTAATCATACGATTATCTTGCTAGAAGATTAATGAATGTCGAATGTTTGAAAACGAATTGTGAGAAACTTATAGTGGGTTGCTTATCTATTCTTTTTCTAGTTGTAGTGGGAATCCGTTCTAGTGAAGGGTAGTTGTATATTGTTGAAGATTAACGGAATTTGGCCTTGTGGTAGATAGCCCACTATAAGTCATAAAATGATTACAAATCAAGAAAAGCAATTTGAGTAGAAAATATCATTTTATATATACACATATCAATTATGTTTTTACAATTAAAGTAATAACTTGAAGTATAGGTCCAACGGCCGTTCGTGGCAAATAATAAGCTGAAAGAGATTTAAGGCTTAGGAATGTTGTTCATTTTGGCAATAGAAGGCTGACAAGGAGAATTCGATACTTAAAGTAGTGTGGAGGCGTCTTGTATGTAAGGAATGTCTTTGATGTATTCGCCCCTTAGGTCAGTAAGTAGTTTTGAGACAGGGAAGAAGGTAAGGATAAGTGAAGGGAGGCGAACGTAGTAGCCGCTTGACTTGGTCAAGGGAGGTACTAATCACGCTCGTCTGTCCGTCGGTCTGTCTGTCTCGGTCTGTCTGCTGGGTGTTTTCTGTCTCGGCTTTTTATATCTGCTTTTTGGATCAAGCAGCTCGTTTGGGATTTCACACTTGTATTTGATTCTGGGCTTCCCATTGGCTAATAAATAAAATTCGCTTAAGCTCGCGAAATGGAAATTTAATATTTAATTAATTTTTATTTTTCAACCGGAACATCTGCGCGAACTCGGATGCGCACAGACAACTTTTGGTCATTTCCTTTCTGGTCGTTATAGAGCAAACATCCGGTCCCTCGATTTTGCTCGGTATCACCACAATCACTTTGTAATGTAAAAGCTTGTAAGCTTTTTCTTTTGTAGCTAGTTCGATTCGTACTGATGCTCCACAATTGTATTTTTGTGCTGAACATAGTAAATAATGTTATTTTCCACTTAGCCTCAACATGTGTGCTTCTCACTGCATTGTATATTGTGACAGTGTGACAATTTGCCATGGCGCAGTGATTAACAGGATCCTCAACATGAAGGTCGCTGAGACTCCATCATTTATTTAAAATTGAATATATTATTAAGACTTATTTGTAGATCCCGATAAAAAATATTTATTTAAAATTGTTACCTACTTACGGGAAAGCGTCTGTAAGTAGTTTGTCTTCCATTTGATCTTTTCGGAAAAAGTCTTCGAAAAACACAAGTTTCCAGTCAAATCCATATCGAGGTTTGTAGTCTCTGTTGAAGCTATACAGAAAAGTACTTGCTTGAATGTAGTCCAACTGAGACATCGCCAAGGTCGAACGGTTTTTCTTTATTTCAACTAAAAGTGGTTGAAGCCTACAATGAAATATTTGAAAAATGTAGAGATTAAGAATTTTTTTTCGTGAAGTAGTGTATGAATGAAAATAAGTTCATTTAAAGTTACGTTTTCAGCTACTGATCAGTGTATTTATACAAACAAAACTTTTTTTTTCACATCACCAAGCATAATTTTCCTTGTTAATTCATTCTCCAGGGATTTTATAAAATAAAAAGCGTCCGATTTTCCATCAAAATTTAAAAAAAAAGTTTCGTTGATATTATATTATATTTGCAATTGAGATATATAGCTGACTAATGCTTATTCATACGTCATGGACTAGTAGTAGGTCATGCCAAACACAAAGAAGTCACATAAAACACCATTCAATACAGTAACTCCAAAGATCTAGCGATTTGAATAGGAATAACTCACTAATTCGGAATTCATTAACTTTTCTATTTGGCAACGAAATAAAATATCAAAAATTTTCGTGTTTCTATTTTGTAATTCCAGAGGAAATTCTGTTCATCCGTGAATTATTCATTTTTACGATAAATCAGTGGGTGCAACAAGTTTTACTGAACACACAGACCCTACACTGGTCCTGAACAAAAATCCTGAGCCATGCACAAATTATTCGGGTATTTTTTTATGGACAATATGCTAATTAAAAGTATATGAATTGCAAATAATCTTAACATTCATGCTGTAAAATTCGACTTCTGGGAATTACGTCAACGGCCTTTATTTTCTAGAAATTAAGTTAACAGCCTTTGATGTCTAGAAATTACCTCAGCTCCTTTTATTTCTAGAAATTACATCAACGTCCTTTAATTTCTACATATAAAATCCGTGCCCTTTGATTTCTAGAAGTTAAATTAGAACCCTTTAATTACTAGAAATTACGCCAGCGCCTTTTGATCTCTAGAAATTATGCCAGCCAGATTTGGTTTCTAGAATTTACGTCAACGCCTTTTTTTAACAACCTGTCCTGCGTATCAAGCATAATTTTATTTTTTCTTGATAAGAATAACAAATGGAGGAAAAGAAAAGAAAATATCTTGCTTACCAGTTGATATTGACTTCCATGTGACTATCAAAAAAACACACAACTTCTGCTGTGACAAGATGAAAACCCCGAAGACGAGCTCTGATTAGACCAGCACGTTTATTCAAGCGGACCATTTTGATCAAATTGCGAGGAAAATGAGTGTCGATGTACTTGTCCAACGGTTCCTTCAATGATTCTACAAAAGAAATAGAATTAAAGAGATACAAAAGAAATAGAATTAAAGAGATACATATATGATAACTACCTCTTCGTTATCAAGAATGGCGATCACACAACAGCATCAGTGCCATGCACTGACATGACTTTTAAGTCCGATCAATGTTTGTCATTTAAGGCTACAGCCAGCCATATGCACCACCCACTGAGGTCCCCCAAAACATCGTGCAATATCTGTGCATGGAATTTTAAAAGTGAAGAAAGACGGTGTACAGGGCAAATCCCGTTCTCTGATCAACACTCTTCCGAATAGAAGAGGACATAAGCACCATCGGTTGCTAGCGTGCCAAAGGTGTTACATCAGAGTTTCATTCTACTAGAAAGCTGTCCTAACAGGGACTAAGGCGTCTCCTTTTTCTATTGATTCTCATTAGTGGCGATGGGTTGTCGAGGAGTGACTTTCATCCGCCGTGTTAACTATTTGCCCATAGTTGGAATCTTACTACCACTCCGGATCAAGGTCGACCGAGGAATAAAAGCAATTAATAGATGGTTCCACACTCTTAAAAAGCTCTAGTCTCCCGATCAAAGGCCTTGCTACCAGCTCTAGTTTATCGTTATACCCAGATACAGACATACAAATAAACAAAAATGATATTAACTTTGATTGAAAGGAAAAAAGTGATTAACATGTTAATATTTTTTCAGGCCATTGGCAGCGAGACCAGTTCTCAATAGATTATCAAAAAGGAAATTATATGCGTAACTAAACAGGTTTTTATTCATAATTTGAACTACGCAGCTGGTATGAAACTACAATGAGGTATGGGCACTGATGAAATATCAATTTTATACAAGAAACTAGCCAGTGAGAAACAAGGAAGAGAATTCGCTTACCTAGAGAACTGGCATCGTCGACCAAAATAATTTCCTTGAGCAGCCGACGTGGAGTCCGGTTGATCAGGCTGTAGATTGTTCGGAGTAAGATACTTGGCCATTCATCGTGAAATGGAATGACCACAGCTGTTGTCGAAAGATTTGATTCATCAAAAACTATATTACGGCACCTGTAATGAGAAACTAGAATAAGTTTTCATTCTCTTTATACAAAGTTTACTTAAGTGTCATGAGGATAAATATGTGAGATGAAGTTAAAGATAAAAACAAATCCAAGGTTAGTTTGTGAGAAGAAACATGGTTACCATTGAGAATATGCTCTACATGGACGTCTTACCTCACAACAGTATGTTCGTTTACTTGTAAATTATCTGTGGTGAACACGGAATTAAAGCAACTCTTTTCTTTTTCAGTTTTTACAAAAACTCACAATTATGTTGACGAATATGAAAAGAATTGACCCCGTACAGAAAAAAGAAGCGGAATCCGAAATTTCGCGATTCCATATTAAATGAATTTTCTAACCAATGAAAGAAAGCGATTTGCAAAACTTATAGAAAAGTTAACAATCCAGTGTGAATACCTAAATCGTTATAAAACAAAGCGGGAAATGAGGTGGAATCAGTCATTCAAATGGGAGCAGAGAGACGACTCGCTAAAATGTGATAAAAGAAACTTCAAGCCACTGAACTGGACATACAGTTCCGTCATACATTCATTCTCCTTCTTCACTCGTACTATTTTCCTTTACCGCTTCTTCTCCATTCTCGGCATTCTCGCAGTCAACAAAAAAGAAGACTACGACAACAACAAAATACTTCAACTGACTCCTAAGATTAACATCCGATAAATACAATTTCATTTATTGCTTTAACTTCTTTTTCAATTTCTTGCCGGCCATAAAAGAAAGGAAAGGACACAGACTTTATTAGTACCCTGCATACACACATTCTGCTACTTACAACTAGAAGTCAGGATTCATTTAACTCCTTCTGCTGTCAATTAACCACCACAGACAACCGCACCGCCCTCCCATAAACATGGAACAGGCTTGCCTCCCAGAGAGTAAAACACTACGCCTGCTTGGCCTGACACTCTCAGCGAACCTCAAGTGGAATGACTACGTCGAATCCATTGCTAAATTCGCTGCTATGAACGTCGGCTCTCTGTGCAGGGCCCGGAAATTCTTTCCGTCTGAATCTATCTAGCACTTATATAAATCTACCATCCACCCGTGTATTGAGTACTGCTGCCACATCTGGTCGGGTGTCCCTGCTATTCTCCTCGGGGTTATTGACAAAATACAGCGAAGAATCTGTAATGTGATTGATACCACTTGGCTGACCGCCTGCAGTCACTCTCTCACCGGCGTGACGTGGCTTCCCTGTGCCTCTTCTATAAATACTTTCATAGCTTCTGCTCTGATGAACTTAAATCACTGGTGCCCACTAGATGTGAATTTGCACGAGATACTAGATTGGCAACTAGGTCCCATTCTTTTACAGTGAAACCGATGAAATGTAACCGCAATTTCTACTCAAACAGCTTCTTTCTTTGCACTTCCCGCCTGTGGAATTCCCTTCCGCATGCTTGCTTCTCCGACGGTTACAACCTCAAGGACTTTAAATGTAGGGTCACTAGACACCTCCTAACACACTAACTCACACCCACTCTCTCCAACTGTCTACCTATGTACATCCTAACTCGTCTATCACCCTCCTTCTGACATTTCCTAAATCCAAACGCTCTATGTAACCCCTTGCGCTATAGTGGCAGTGGAATGCCTTGCTTGGGGTGACTCGATTAAAAAAACTATTTCTCATTGAACATTTAACTCCTACAATTCTATGTTATTCTGTTCTGTTAATAGAATTCCACTTATTTTACAAACGAAATACTTTAATTCTTCCACATTTTAATCTTCTGAAAATTCTGATAATGTATAACCCCTAATGTTGTGGAGATTGTCGGCTATGTTTGTGAATTGTCCATGTACCAGACATGGCTGACTTCATATCTACGTATAACCCCTTCTTCATATCTACTTATTTTTTAAATTCATTTTTATTTTATATTTATATTTCTGGTATTCACTATGGTTGGTTGTGTTAATGGAGTACCTTTTTTCTGTTTGAACATAAGTATGTAGAGAATACAGTATATACTCCCATATACTCGCGTATGCACGCCCATTTATATACTATTTTAAATAGTGTGTGTATGTTGTAAAACTCGAAATGGGACTCAGAGTTACCGGGGATAGGGAGACGTTGAAAGCCATGATCGCCTACGTCCTGAAGGGACAAGGCACATAGAAAAAGAAAAAAATAAATTAGTTACTTACGGGTGTGGCCTGGAGTCCGGTACTTTTCTGTTCAGTGGCATCAAATCACTGATTTTAGTGTTGATGCGATATAAATCTAAAGCTGCATCACCAATTTCTTTCTCTTCACCCGCCAGAAGAATTCCGCGTCCATTCTCTCCTGTCAATTTGTCGTTGTTCTCTTCATATTTGTCTATAAGATCGTTTCCCGTTTTATCAAACATTATCGATTCTTGTAATACTCGGAGACTTCCGTCCAGTATGTCCCGATTAATTTGTTGTGGTTCTGTTTGATCTTGCCAAAAATAGTCCCAAATCCATGGATAGACGATTAGCAACAAACACCCATAAAGCGTTATTATTATTAAGGAAGCTACAATGTATCTGTCCACGAACTTCATGGAGACGCCTTTTTTTTAATTACACTGTTTTAAACCAATAATCTTATTAAAAAAGAATAAATTACAGATTGTTTTTCATGCCGAAGTTTGTATTTTTATTGTCGCAAATGACAGAATTTCTTTTACGCGATATACGACACGTCATAATTGAAATAAAAAGGGCATTTTGAACGTTCTTCTTTTCAATTATATAGAACTAATATTTTGTATCAATTCTGTCTTGGTTAAGATTTTATCGATCTCACCATATCAAACCTAGAAAATAAATTCTTAATGGCTGAAAAGTCTTTTAAATATTCTAAATGCTTAGTCTTATATTCTTAATGAATTACTGGAAGGGTTGTCAAATGGTTATTTCAAATTTCGAGGAATTATCTGCAATGTAATAAAAAAGAGGAAAATAATTTAGATATGCAAGATGAAACAGAAAAAGCAGAAATGCTTTACGGGGTACAATGTAATTATAAGAACAACAGTTATAACACTTTATGACTGAAAGTTACTTTGATAAAATAGAAAAAAAAACAGGTCCATCCGTTGACATTGATTTCTCTGGTTGGGTCTGTAGTGAAAATTCTCACGACTCAGTCCAACCATTACACTAAGCGGTAACATTGAGGTGGTAGACAATGTTGGTTATCACAAAGACCTTCGGATGTCATCCGAATTTTACGCTTTAAGACAATGGTGAATAAATGAGATAGCTAGAACATTGCGATCAAGGGTTTGAGAGTTGCAACGTTGAAAACTATCCAAAAAATAAGAAAAAGAAAAAAAGAAAAAAGAAAAAGAAAAAGAAAAAAGAAAAAGAAAAAGAAAAAAGAATAAAAAAGAAAAAGAAAAAAGAAAAAAGAAAAAGAAAAAAAAAGAAAACGAAAAAAACATATACCCGTACTGGTGTTGAACTGTAAAATCACGGTACCAAAACGAGCAGCCGATGCATTGTCATCGTTGATCGTGAAGGCGAAAAAGAGGCCTCTCCAGCAAAAAATCGTGGAGCCACGAATGATATTCTCGCTCCTGTAAGGCCGTGTACCGCAAACACAATGCCCAGAAAGATACCCGCGCATTTTGTTCTTCATATTCCAGAGGTGAAGATCCATGTGAATCTGTAACACGAGGTTGACTAAGTGAATGCTCGATTGGTCAGTTTGACTCTCCATGTCGTCCGCCATTATCTCAGCAACGATCCTCTCCTTTTTTATATATATGACTTATTCTCTGACTAAGAGGATGGCAGTCATAAACTCTTTTTCGTAACTGAATTCCATGAATATACAGGCGTTTCACTTATTGGTCGGGTCATATTTCCTTGGTAAATTCACTATTTCTCTACCTTGCTACTCTAACCTCATCCAAGCAATTCATGACATAGATGATTATAGTAGTCCTTGCCCCTACATGACATGAATGACATAGATGATTATAGTTACCAGGCCCTACATGACATAAATGATTATGGATGTCATACCCTACATAACAAAGATGATTATGGTTGCCTAGCCTCTACATGACATAGATGGTTACGGTTACGGTTGAGTTGCGCCAACATTATATAGATGATTAATGTTGTCATGCCCCTATATGACATAAATGATCTTGGTTGCCTTGACCCTAGTTCACATAGATGATTATTGATGCTAAGCTCCTAAATGACATAGATAATTATAGTGACCAAGCCCCTATATAACAATGGTTTCCTTATATTTACAATACATAAATGATTATGATTGACTTCCCTTATATGACATGGATGATTATAGTTGAACTGCTCCTAAATGACATGGATGATCTTGGTTGCCTTAATTCTCTGTGACAGAGATGATTATTGTTGCATTGGATCTAATTAACATAAATGATTATGGTTGCCTTGCCCCTACATAACATAGATGATTATAGTTGCATTACCTACATGACATAGATGATTTTGGTTGAAGTGACTGTACATGATATAGAGAATTATAGTTGCCTTGCCCCTACATGACATATATGATTATGGTTGCCTTGCCCCTAAATGACATAGACGGTTATAATTTAAATGCCCCTACATGGTATAAATAATTATGTTTGCCTTGCTTCCACATGACATAGATGATTATTATTGCCATGGACCTACATGACGTAGATGATTATGGCTGCCTTGCTTCTACATAAAATAGATGATTATGGTTGCCATGGCGCTACATAACATAGATGATTATGGTTGCATTGTTTCTCTATGACATAGATGATTATTATTGCCAGGCCCCTACATGTCATGGATGATTACACTTGCCTTGCTCTTTCAAAACATAGATGATTATTATTGCCTTGCCCTTGCAAGACATAGATGATTATGTTTGCATTGCCCCTACATGACATAAATGATTATGGTTGCCTTGCTTCTACATGGCATAGATGATTATTATTGCCATGCCCCTTCATGACAAATATGATAATAGTTGCATTGCCCCTACATGACATAGATGATTGTTATTGTCATGTCCCTATATAATATAAATAATTGTGCTTGCCTTGCCTCGCCTCTAAATGACATAGATGATTATGGTTGCCTCGCCTCTAAATGACATAGATGATTATGGTTGCCTCGCCTCTAAATGACATAGACGTTTATGGTTGCCTCGCCTCTAAATGATTATGGTTGCCTTGCCCCTACATGGCATAGATGATTATTATTGCCATGCCCCTTCATGACAAATATGATAATAGTTGCATTGCCCCTACATGACATAGATGATTGTTATTGTCATGTCCCTATATAATATAAATAATTGTGCTTGCCTTGCCCCTGCATGACATAAACGATTATAGCTGCATTGTCCCTACATGACATAGATGATTATTATTGCCATGCCCTTCATGACAAATATGATAATAGTTGCATTGCCCCTACATGACATAGATGAGTGATTTTCCAAGTCCCTACATGACACAGATAATTATGGTTGCAATGCCCCTGCATTACATAAACGATTTATTTTGCAATGCACTCTGTATGACATAGATGATTATGGTTGCCTCGCCTCTAAATGACATAGATGATTATGGTTGCCTCGCCTCTAAATGACATAGATGATTATGGTTGCCTCGCCTCTAAATGACATAGATGATTATGGTTGCCTCGCCTCTAAATGACATAGATGATTATGGTTGCCTCGCCTCTAAATGACATAGATGATTATGGTTGCCTCGCCTCTAAATGACATAGACGTTTATGGTTGCCTCGCCTCTAAATGACATAGATGATTATAGTTGCCTCGCCTCTAAATGACATAGATGATTATGGTTGCCTCGCCTCTAAATGACATAGATGATTATGGTTGCCTCGCCTCTAAATGACATAGATGATTATGGTTGCCTCGCCTCTAAATGACATAGATGATTATGGTTGCCTCGCCTCTAAATGACATAGATGATTATGGTTGCCTCGCCTCTAAATGACATAGATGATTATGGTTGCCTCGCCTCTAAATGACATAGATGATTATAGTTGCCTCGCCTCTAAATGACATAGATGATTATAGTTGCCTCGCCTCTAAATGACATAGATGATTATGGTTGCCTCGCCTCTAAATGACATAGATGATTATAGTTGCCTCGCCTCTAAATGACATAGATGATTATGGTTGCCTCGCCTCTAAATGACATAGATGATTATGGTTGCCTCGCCTCTAAATGACATAGATGATTATGGTTGCCTCGCCTCTAAATGACATAGATGATTATGGTTGCCTCGCCTCTAAATGACATAGATGATTATGGTTGCCTCGCCTCTAAATGACATAGATGATTATAGTTCCCTTGCCCCTACATAGCATAGATAATTATAGTTGCCATACCCCTGCATGACATAAACAAATATTTTGCATTGCCCTTTACATGATATAGATGATCATGTTTGCTTTGCCTCTACATGACATAGATGATTATGGTTGCATTGTCTTTATATGACATAGATGATTATGGTTGCATTGTCTTTATATGACATAGATGATTATGGTTGCATTGTCTTTATATGACATAGATGATTATGGTTGCATTGTCTTTATATGACATAGATGATTTTGGTTGCTATGCCCCTACATGATATATAGGGTTATGTTTGCCATGCTCTACATGATCTATATGAGTATTATTGCAATGCCTCTACGTGAAATATATGATTATAGTTGCTATTCTCAAATATGACATAGGTCTTTCTGGTCGCTGTGCTCTATATGACATAGATGATTATGATCACCATGTCCTACATGATATATATGATCTTGTTTGTCATGCTTCTACATGATATAAATGATTGCTTTTGCCATACCGCTACATGACATAGATGATTATGGTTGCCATCTTTCTACAGGACATAGATCATTATGTTAGCCATGCCCTTACATGACATAGATGGTTATTATTGCCATTCTGTCCATGATTTCTATGATTACCTTTACCTTGCCCCTACATTACGTAGATGATTATATTTGCCATTCCCCTACATGACATAGAATATTATGGTTCCCTTGCCCGTACGTGACATATATTTTTATGGTTGCCATATCATTTTAGTAGTTTGTTTTTGCTGTTTCCCTTTCTTTGTGTAGTTTTCAATTTGTTATGTGCATGGTGTAGTTTTCAATTTGTTATGTACATGCTAAACTTTTCAAGAACTCTTTTCTCCTAAAGTGTTTTATTACTTTTTGTTGTTTCTTTCTATTTACTTGTCATCAATCCAATTTTGTATCGTTCCTGTTTGCCTTAACATTTTGTCGTTTCTCACATAATCATCAAACGCATCCATCATATTCTCAGTTTTTGATGGTAGCAATTTCTTCTTCATAACCTAATCATCTCTTTTCTTGGAGCGGAGTCGGAAGAATCTGTAACAAGTTTGCTTTTTGAGGGCGAAAATAAAACGTGTTTTTTTTTCATCTACACACACCTTACAGATATGATATCTGAAATTATTTTGTACGCAGTTCTCACCTGACATCATACATCATAAATTTGGATGCATCAGGTTTACCTGGGTGAGTTATATCTGCTGAATGGGGAAGCACATATCCACACATCTATATTCGAGAATATAGCCATAATCTTTCCTCAGATTGGTTTGCTTCTCTTTGACAGAATCCATTCCAACTTTCAGTACTCATTTCTTTAGCTGAGCATCGTTTTTAGAAGCGTTCTGATGAAGCCAAGTTTTATCTCTAACTTGTCCAAGGAATATTTTATCATTTTGATTCTATTTTTCAAGATTTCCAATGGAAGCTCAAGTCTTGTTTGTTGCTGACCTGTGCACAACACTTTTGATAACCAACCAGCAGTAATTTTACTCTACCTTAAATTTTCTAAAGAAATTTTGAGGGCTGAACCAAGTGAGATCTCAAAGATGTTAGCTATTATTTCTTTTATTAACCGTTGGCCAACCTAAAATCTAAAACAAAAAAAAACATCGAGTTTTTTGTTTCAAAGACCACTGTTAATAGTTTACCGAATCCTTCAGCATCGACTGCCTCGTTCTTCTTTGATATGTATTATTCATATATAAGTTATTTTTTCAAGAAATTGTATTAAACTTTCCTCAAAGTCCCAATAATGTTCCTAGTTTTCAAAATGTCACCATAAATGTTATGTTAGTACTTGATTCAATATTGACAGGATGCATGCTGCTCTCACGAAGGTTGATTTTTAAACTAGCGTAAATTGTAATCTCTTTTAAATACTTCTGGTTTACAAAGGTTATAGCATCAAAGCTAAAGATTTACATCTAAAAAAAATCAAAATGTTTTTATCGCTTTCTTATAACATACTTTTACATGGACTTTTGGATCGCACCTAAAGATTCTGACCGGGGAACTGAATTTCATATTCTGATATTAGAGGCTTTTAAGTGTTTATGAAAAACAGCATTAAAGTTTTATGTTAACTGGATAATTTTGAGGAGAGGTCTGAAAAACGAAAATATCAGAACTTAGCAGTGAGCTGACTCTAGATATGGAAGGTTTCATCAATTTAAATAGTTCTACTTTTAACTCATGATTTCCAAGTGTTGTTTTACTATTGGTATAAAATTTTAAGTTTATAGGGGCCTTTTGGAAATGGTAACAATTAGTCAGTTGTTAATTCTAGAACAGTTCGATCCAATTGTTAGATGCAAAAGAAAGTATGGACAGAAAATTCAAAGATATAAAACGTTTTGTAATGGAATTGCCCACACAGCCTATCACCTGTGTAGACTGACTATATTAGTAACCATATATAGTGAGCACAGGAGATAACTGTAATTTGCCTCAGACTGAGTAATCGGTCTAGAGCAACTACTCTTGTTCACCTCTCTGCGTACGAGCAGAGAGAGACCCAAGCGAAGGGTGGAGTCTCGCTTGGGTTGAAAAAAAAACAAGAACCCGGCCCAGCCTTAAGCTGCCTCTACAGGATACTTTTAGCTGAGCCTAAGGGCTCGGAATTCCCACATTAATCGACCTTGTGACACACCTGTCTTGGTGGGAAGGTAGCAAATACCCTTCTACAATTACTAGTGTACTACCAGATTCACTGTCTTGTCATCGTGTATTCTCTTTGTAATAAAACTTTCTTCTTTCATCTACGCACGTGTTGCTGCTCTTTCACTCGCATACCACCTGTCTGTTTGTAACCTCTTTAGAGGATACAGCAGTGGCGACGAGAGATTCGATTATAAATCACAGCGAGAAAGAATCCAAGACACTGTTTGTAAAACGTACAACAGTAGTAATTACTGATTTGAACAACTTACATTGAAAATATTCAATAAAATTACTCAACAAAACTGGAACAACTGGCTGAATTGACTAAAGCATTACACGCTAGTTTACATTTACCACAGTAAATGCAACAACAATTAGAGCAACAGTTGTTACAGCAACAAGAAAAATTTGAAAAATCACAACATTTTTTCAACATGAACTGATGCAATTACTACAACAACAAGCAGAAGACACTAAGCTATTGTGCGAAGCCGTAATATTTAAAACAATAGAATATTACAGATAGAAAGCTACAGATTCTTTTTTCCTGAAAGAATATCGAATTCGCTGTCAGAATGCAAGTGTGACCCAGACAATGAAGTAACTTTCCATGCTTATTTTCCTAATTACGAGACGATCTTTTTTCGAAAAGGTGCAAACAATGGATTTTTTTTTTGCGTATTATGACCCTAAAAATGAAATACCTGTAGCATCTGACGCTATGAGGTGTGGGATCGGAGCGATAATTCAACATAAGTTTGAAGCCCAGAGTCAATGCTTCCAGAACCCTGCTTCTTGCAGAAAGAACCAGATCGAGAAGGAAAGCCTGGTCATAATTTACGCGGTTAAAAATTGCACGTTAGCAGTATACGTGGGTATACCTAGGCAGTAATCTTGTTAAACTACGACTAAGATGGTATACCTACCCTAAAAAACTAGGACGTGCCGGCGGTTTGTCATAGTTGATTAAAAACTTTGCAGAACCATTAGAAGACACGGTTATAGCTTCTTTAAGGGATGAAAAATAATTATCAGTACTACTATTCAATATAATTCGGGAGTTACCCGTGACTCTAGAAAATATGAAAAAAAATAGCTGAGAATGACGAATTCATTAAAATAATAAAACGAAGTAACAGGAACACTGAAAGAAAAACTTAAAAAAGGTTCTAAAATATCACCTTTCTCAATATGTGAGCAAGTGCTACTGAATGCAGATAGAGTGGTATAACCATATACATTGCAAAAGAAAATCTTGAAGGAATTTCATTTAGGTCAAACAGGCATGTCAAGAATTAAATCATTAATACGTAGCTACATGTATTTGCCTAGCATGGACCAGGAAATCGAAAAAAATAGTGTAGTGATTGCAGCAAAAGCACCACCAATGAAAATTCAGCCTTGGCGAAGTTACACATTGACTACGCTGGACCAATAAATGATTACTACTACCTTATAATTGTGGACAATTTCTCCAAGAGGCCGGAAATATTGTAGACACTCGACATTCGCAAATACTATGAGTGTACTAAATGAGCTTTTTACTTGTTTCGGTGAACCAAAAACTTTAGTTAGTGACAAAGGAACACAGTTTAATAGCAGAAAATTTAATCATTTCTGCACATCTTTGTCCAGTGATCATGACCTTTGTTTACCATCCGAGGTCAAATGGGCAAGCAGAAATTTTAAAAGAGCTCTAACAAAGAATCCAAGCATGGACACTGATGAGAGGAGTATACAAAAGTTTTTGACGGTTTACAGAATTACTCATAATATGAACACTGATTCACGTGCTGAACGGATGTTTGCGAGAAAAAATCGACCTGTGTTTGACAGGCTGTGGCCTAATGCAATGAAAAGAGTGGTAGAAAAAGAAAACTTTCCAACCAAATTTTACAAACCAGGAAACAGAGTTTTCTTTAGAAATTTTAAAGGTGGAGAAAACTTCTGGAAGAGGGAATTATCACCAAAAGATTTGGTAGCGTCATATCCATGATCAAAGGAAGAAGATTTGAATGTAAGATTCATTTAAGCCAGTTAAGGCCACCACCTTCCAGTCATATGCAAACTAAGAGTGAAACTCCAGAGAATAAAGAGGCCTAGTGAAGCACCAAAGCTGCAATACGACACGCTCGTGAATGACCTCAACCTGCAGAAAAAATACACTAACAGCGTAAAAAACAAATACGAAGAACAAATTAGAAAAGAAACTTGAAATGGGATTCTCTAAAGAAAGTGCTAGTGACATCAGCAGAAAAACATTGCCCAAAAGGAAATCAGACGCAGTTCCAACCACATTTTCCTTTACATTTTAGACTTATGGATGCAGTTTCTTTGCCTTGATGACACGACTGACAGTTGAAAGGCTCACACCAACAACATCTGTAATCTCTCTGTAAAGCTTGCCAGTGTGTTCATGCAGCATTACTTTTTTCGTACACTTCTTTGGAATAATGTTCATCACAGATAGTGGCTATAGGACAACTAATTGACAGTCGAGACAGTAGTGTCTGAGTGTAATAAAAATCTGATACAATTTTTTTTCAAGACTAAACAAATTTTATCATATAGCCTGAAAATATATTCATATTACTGCACACCACTGATCATATGATGAAAGGAGGAAAAAGAAACCTAAAGCAGTTGTTTCAATTAATTTACACAAGAGTGTATACACTAAAGATCCATATTGTTAAGAGATAATGAATAAATAAAAAACCATGAAAGCATAACAAGTGGAACAATTGTGGTTATCATTCCTGGAATAAAATAATCTATTTCTATATTACTTGCACATAAACGAAATATACCCCCAAAGTAAATCATTCATCTTTCAGGCACCTTACAATGTTTCCCATTACCCCAAAAATATGAGGATCTAACCAAAGACACTCCATATTGCACCTCATAAAATCACTCCTTTATTACTGAGAAAGTTCATCATTAAGGAGCGGGCCAGATCCACCCACACAATCTCAACAATATTTTCTCATTACTAACATAACTAGGGTCGGGTATGTAACCAGGATGCAACTATTTTGATTACCGCCTTTATTTTATTTTCAAGGAGTGTTTTTTGCTGTTGATTTATTTTATATTTTTTTGACATTACCCAAGAAGTCATCAAGTCCGCATTTATTATTGGCCTTTTGATAATCATCTTGAAACAACAAGGTAAGTTTATCATTTCAGTCCATTTTTTCATTTCCACAAAATAAAACCCACGGGCAGTGATAGTGTAGTTGGGGTGGTGCTCTAAGCACTAAAGCAGTTGGGTAAGTTTTACTATTTTGATAGGCATTCATAAAAAAGACCACCCCTGTTTATAATAACACTGGTTTCAGTAAGTGGGAATACGAATTCTGTCAACACATTGACCTTCATTGCATATACTTTTTGTTCTGGAGCTACCTTTAAACATATATATTTTTTCATTTTAAATTGGGTGTGGGGGGTTCATACCATATAAAAATTTATATGAAAAATAAAATGAAGCTCTATGCCCCACCTGCCACTACCCAAAAGTGAAAACTTTATTAACTAATGAAGTGTTCAGATGTGTGTCTAACAATCTAAATATAGACAAGATCACTAGCCAGTGAAAATCACTATTCATCCACCCACTCATCGGAATGGAGAGTCAGACAAATGAGAATTAGCATATGAGTACAGAAGTACCACATAGATAATCAAAAGTTCTGTGCAACAGAACCAAAACTGACAATTTTGTTTTTCTAAAATTACTTTCAAGCAGAAGCAGGCCAGGTCCTTCTTTAAAGCCACATTGTTGTTACCATAATTCTTCATTCGACACTCCTAAACAACAACAGATGCTTTCATTACTACAACTTAAATGTTGACTCCTGACAAGCCAAAATATTAAAAACAATGTGTGAACTTTTTCAGAGGACGAAATAGAATCATTCTATTCAATACTGGACAGTGCTAAGGCTCAGTGCAAAAGCCAAGAAGTCAGGATAGTAATGGGGGACTTAAATGCAAAGGTAGGTAAAGATAGAGAAGGAGACACGAACGGCAACTTCGGACTAGGAGAGCGCAACGAAAGAGGAGAAAAATGGATCCAATGGTGCTCAGCCAATGACCAGGTCATTACTAACACCTGGTTCCAAGAACACCCACGACGTTTATGGACATGGAGAAGCCCAGGAGGGGACACGAAGAACCAAATAGATTACATAACTATAAACAAGAGATTCAGGAACGCAGTAGTCCAATGCAAAACGTACCCAGGTGCTGACTGCGGAAGTGACCACGTCCCAGTCATCTGCAAACTAAAAGTGAAACTCCGAAGACTGAAGAAACCCAGCATAACACCAAGACTGCAATACGACACACTAGAGGATGATCTCACCCTGCAGAAAGAATATAATAACAGCGTAAAAAAAGAAATATGAAGAACAAATTGGAAAAGGATACTCAAAATGGGAGTCACTAAAAGAAGCAATGGTGACCTCAGCGAACAACATAGCCCCAAAGGAAATCAGACGAAGAAGAAAAAATGAGTGGATGACCGAAGAGATGCTCCACATGATGCAAAGGAGACAAAAAATAACGCCAAGACACGGAACAGAGTACAAAAAACTTCACAGGGAGATAAGGAACAAATGCAGACAAGCCAAAGAGGAATGGCTCAACAACAAATGTGCAGAAGTAGAGAGACTGAGCAGGAACAACAAAGCAGAAATGCATAAAGAGATAAGAGAACTGACAGGACAAAAAACCTGTTCCTCAACAGGATGCATAAAATCCAAGGAAGGGACAATCATAGTAGAGAAAGAGGAAATACTCCAGCGATGGGAAGAATACATAAAGGATCTCTTTGGCGACAAGAGAGAACAACCGAGAATACACAAGGAGATGGATGGACCGGAAATACTAAAATCCGAAGTGGAAGCGGCAATGGCCAAAATGAACAGAAATAAAGCACCTGGCCCAGATGGCATAGTGATAGAGCTGCTGACAGCCTTAGAAGAGTATGGCATAGAAAAGATTACCGACATAATAAACGAAACTTATAGCAGCGGAATAATACCAGACGACCTATGCAAGTCGATATTTATAGCACTGCCGAAGAAACCAGGTGCAAACGAGTGTGAACTACACAGAACTATCAGCTTAATGAGTCACATTACAAAACTGATTGTCAGAATCCTGATGAATAGAGCGAGAAGCAGAATCAGGCCAGAGATAGGACAGGAACAGTGCGGGTTCGTCAAAGACACTGGAACAAGGAACGCCATATTCATGATTAGGATGCTCTCTGAAAGGGCATTACAAATGAAGAAAGACTTGTACCTATGCTTCATTGATTACGCGAAAGCATTCGACAAAATAAGACACAAAGAATTGATGGAAATGATAGGAAACCTCGACATTTTCGGCAAAGATATAAGAATAATCAAGAATCTCTACTGGCAGCAAACGTCCTGCATACGGACAGGTAACGACCTCAGTAGATACACAAAGATAGAAAAAGGCGTAAGACAAGGCTGTGTCTTTTCACCGGATTTGTTCAACCTATACAGCGAGAATATTTTGAGGGCCCTAGATGACACACCAGGATTTATTATTGGAGGCCACAACCTGAACAGCATAAGATACGCGGACGATACAGTACTGATTGCGGACACGGAAAGGAAACTGCAAGATCTCATACAGAAAGTAGCAGTGGAGAGTGACAAGATGGGACTACAAATAAACTTTAAGAAAACTGAGTGCATGGTCATCAGCAAAAGATACAACCCCAAATGCCAAATACAGGTGGGGGATAACAGAATCAAACAAGTCCAAGAATTTAAGTACCTAGGAAGTGTTCTAACAGGAGATGGAAAGTGCGACACGGAGATCCGAAGGCGAATTGGCATGGCAAAGGACGCGTTCCAGAAGATGAGCAAAATACTAACACACAGGAAGATCTCAATAGAAACGAAGAAAAGAGTGCTAGACTGCTACGTGATGTCAGTTCTTCAGTACGGCTGTGAATGCTGGACAATATCATCGAAAATGAGGACAAAACTGGAAGCGGCCGAAATGTGGTTCTACAGAAGGATGCTACGGATATCGTGGACTGAGCATACAAGCAACGACGAAGTGTTAGAAAGAATGGCAACAAAAAGGAAATTGATGCTGAGCATCAGGAAGAGACAACTGAAGTTCCTGGGACATGCAATGAGGAAGGAAAGCCTGGAGAACCTGATACTGACTGGTCAGATAGAAGGAAGGAGAGACAGAGGAAGGCAGCGGATAACATATTTGCAGGGCCTGATCAGGTGGATGACGGAACGGGGGTTGCCAGGAGCAACAGGAGCAAACATACTAAGAGCCACAAGGGATAGGGAGACGTGGAGATCCATGATCGCCTACGTCCTGAAGGGACAGGGCACATAGAAGAAGAAGAAGAAGAACTTTTATATATATCTCTTTATCAAGGAAATTTTTACCTTTACAAACTAATGTAAGTCCTACTTTCACATGAAGAAGATTTCTTTACCTGGCTTAATATTTTATTAGGTAATCAAAACAATATTTATAATTTCTTCTTTTCACCAGTGTCACATATTGTTACAATAACTATATTCCAGTAGATCATGAAAATAATATCACAAAACCAGTTCCTATGGAGGCAATTTAAGTTGGTTAATTTTAAATTTTATCCTGGTTTGACTTTAAAATGAATTATTTTGTTTTAACAAATGTCTACAAATAATAATTGCATAAAATTATGGAATTACAACTTCAGTACAGGAAAAAAATATATATATAGTAGCTACTCTGGCATGTACGCATCGCTCATTCAGTAATGAATTAGATTACTCTGGCTATTGGGCGGGTATAATGACAATATACACGCAAAAATTCTGCCTTCTTTTACCGAACGCCCATAGCCCAGAGGTAGAATCGCCGACTGACGCCAATTCGGTCGGGTTTCAATCCTGGGTTAAAAGCAATCGGAGTCTAACCGTACTGATGAGCTGTGATACTGTCTGCGGATGACTATATATATATATATATATAGATATATAGATAGATAGATAGATAGATAGATAGATAGATAGGTGCGAATATGTCAGCTCTATCACTGATATTGAGCGATTTCAAATAAGTACCATGCATATATAAATAATATAATATATATAACAAATTGCATATATAAATATATTGATATTTATAATTATATACATACACTTTTCACACATACACACACACACACACACACACACACACACACACACACACACACACATATATATATATATATACAATTACCTGAAGCTTCTCAAACTGACTAGGGCAATTATTTGATAAGAAGCAAGTAAATACTTCATTCTATCCTAAATATAACCAACAAACTAAAAGAAAAAAATATCAAGGGAACCACCATTTAGCCCGGTACTCCTTACTGCTTGGCCATAAAGGAACAGAAAGTTAGACAAACTCAATTTCATGCTTTTTAAGCATATTTCCCGTTTTCTTAAAGAGGGGATTCAGTTTTAATTCCTGTCAACGGGTGCAATTTTTTCTTTAATAAAATTTACTTGAATATTCAGGCTGGTAGACAAAAATATATAAATATACTGCTTAATAAATAAACGAAGCTTTAGCTCAAATACGTGTGTCCAGTAAAATAATATTTAGAGTGATACAAATCTGTCAGATTAATAAAAATTTACATACATACATATATAATTATGATTTCATAGTTGTTTTGTTTTTTCTCATACATTTTTAGTCAAAACTAGAGCATTGAACATGTCGTATTAACCTAGAGTCGTTTTACAGCCATGGCAGACCATTGTTATCACTGCTGATACTGTGATTGATAGAAACAAGAAACACAATGACCAAACAAGGAACACTGTCTCCAGCCCTCTTACTCAAGTGGATGCTTATGCTGTGTCCAGTCCACTTACCCCTTGACCACTTCCTGGCAGCTGACTAAGTGGAATGGCACAATGTGTGTGCGTGTGCGTCTTTTTTTTTTCCTCTCTATAATTTCATGCCTGTCTCCGTGTCAAAGTCATAAAAGCTTAGAACTAAAACCTTACAAAAGAGATGATTATAAGTTGGCTTAATGCTATGATAAAAAAAATAAAATAAAATTTGATCATTCTTATCTAAAAAAAAAAAAAAATTATCCTAGTTTAATTACTTTAGTCTACCAGGAAATACCTACAGATGTCCTCGATGTTATCTTTATACAGTCTCGTGTCTCGTTTAGTATATTGGGGAGATACTCAAATTATTCTTTCATTATTATAAATATTTAGTTATAATATATATATATATATATATATATATATATATATATATATATATATTATAAATTATATTTTAGGACATGTACATAATCATTCTATAGAATGTACATGTTCTAAAATATAATTTATAATAAATGTTCACAGCTCTATATATTATATATCGAACACTGTTTTAAATTAATGTTTTGGACGTTGTAAGAATTCTTTCTTCGTTCTGTATTCACTAGGATATATATATATATATATATATATATATATATATAGAATAAAATGTGCGAGAAGCCGTGAACGTTTTATTTAAACTGTATATTTATTGTTGAAAATATTATACATGTTATGATTTTGTAAATGTTCATAATGATATTTGTGACGCTACACGTGTTTCTATTGACTCACTTTAGGCGAATAAATCCGTGGTTTTACATATCGGGCTCCTTTTGTTTCTGATGGCCAAGTCCTTGTTTATATAGTTAAGTTGACATGTAAACTTTCGGTTTAAATACTGGTATTGACCTCTTTCACTTGAAATTTTGCTTTGATTTTGGAACACTGACCCATCTCATCCGACAATATCCAGAAAAAGGTTTTTTCAATTACTCCTTTAAATGTTCACCTTGCTTTTTTTAAAACTGGTCACTTGTCCACTTATATTTTTTCAATAAATATTTATAGGTAAATCCCGTAACTTCAATAATACTAACCAGTCTGTACCAAATTAGTTTCTAGTATTTCTTAACAAATGAGACTTAACATTTACAGACTTGTTACGAAATGTAACGTTGCAAGTCATTTCACCAATAAATAATTTCTCAACCGACATGCCACTTGCAATTTTCAAAGTTCATTTTTTATATAAGTTTTTCATTTGCTTTCGTTGTGGCTTCATTGATTATAGTGATACCACTGCCATGGTTTAGTTGCATTTTTATAGACATAATTTTCACATACACACATTTTCTTTTGTTTTCTGTAATTATTTTTTCCGTATCAATGTTGTGTGCAAAATTATTTTCCCTGAAAACTTTTCCTTCTTTTAGTTTTACAGTGGGACTTTTTATGTCATACTTTTCTACACTTGTTGCACTTAAAATTCTTAAAAGGACAATCGTCTCCAAAGATGTAACCTTCCACATCTGAAACATGGATTCATTTTTCTTTTTCCACAATTTTGTTTGGCTTGTATATATATATATATATATATATATATATATATATATATATATATATATACTTTTTTTCAATTCTCTAACATACATCCGATATTTCTTGTATTAGTTTTTGGTTCTGTTCTAGTTTCATTGAGATTCGAGCACATATTTCTGCATATTTTTGCTGTTAACCCTTGAATAAAAATTAATTCTTTAAACATGTCCAGAGTGTGTTAGTTTCATTTGAATATTTTAACTGTCCTTGTTAACAATTCCAGCATATGTGACAAAATCTTTCTCTTTTTTTTTTAGTCAGATTCATACACTACCAATGAGTCTTAAATAACAAACTTTTTTTACTAAAAATTATCATTGGAATATTTAACATTTCTTTAAAGCAAATTTCCCCTGGTTTTCTCAGTAATACAAAACTACAGTATTTTTCATGTTCTACTGGTGCTAACTTTCTCAACAAAAGTTGTTTTTTTCTCGTCTTTCTATTCGCTGCATTTTTCTCTGTAAATTTGCAGGAAAGATAATTCCATCATCTGAATTGTATGTGAATTCAGTTATGGCATTTGTCAGGAGTGAAAGAAATTGGAAAATTTTCCATTTTCTTCTGAATTAGTTCAGTGAACTTTTGTTGTTTCTGGAGCAACAACAACTGCTGATGTTGTTGTCGTTGCTGCTCTCATACTTTTAATATTCTTGCTAATAATGCTTTCATATTTAAGAATATCTGGAGTTTTTTTTACATACAGCAAAGAAAAAATTACACCAATGTGGTTCTAATTTCTCATTGTCACTGTTATTATGTGTGCCGTAGCAAAAAAGGTATTTTTCCTATTCTATATCAGTTTTGATTCCTTGTTGCCACTGTTATAACCTGATCAAATCCTTACACTTACATAATGCTTACAAAAAGTAAAACATTTTAAATACTATTAAAGTAAATATTTTCATTATTTCCTTTTTAATGGAGGTGCAAGTGGCTTAACTGTTAATGGCATATATAGTAGAAAAGTTGAACAGATTTCAACGTCTATCTGAAACATGTTGTGTTCAAACTCTTCGGAAAGTTGCGATATCACCTTTCCGATCCTTATAGGTATATATAAATCGCAGGGTATTTGGAGAAATTTAAATAGTCTGTCTTTGGCATCAGGTTTGCCAATCTGGGACCCATAAAAATTTGCTTGATACTGAAACTGGCAACACTAGGAGAACAATCATATTTTTGTCTTTGTTGTTGGAAACGTAACATTTTAGCAGATTTGTTTGTCATCTTTGTTCAGTGCTATGTGTCACCTTTAGGAATTGCTGATAATTTTTTTTTTTTACATCTCTTCATCTTGAACTTTACAGTCTAACAGAATGACACACCTCTGTATCAATAGCTAACAAACCAACTTCTTAATTTAAAACAAACCAGGTAGCACATCACACACACACTATCCTGACTTGGCAGCTAGGATACAGTCACTTTCTCACCGGCGCAATGTGGCTTCCTTGTGTCTCTTCTTCAAATACTTTCACGGCTTCTGCTCCAATGAACTTAACTCACTAGTACCCCTGTATATGAATTTACTTGAGCCACAAGATTGGCAACTGGGTCCCACCCTTTTACTGTGAAGCCAATAAATTGTTCTACTCCAGCAGCTTTTTCCTTGCACTTCTCGGCTGTGGATTTCCCTTCCGTTTACTTGCTTTCCCAACAGTTACAATCTTCAAGAATTGTCAAGTCAATAGTCATCTCTGATCTCATTAACTTGCATCCTCTCTCTCTCATGCTCCTTTCTTCGTCCACCCCTCTCTCATCAGTATTCTTATCCTTCTCTTAGCCTCTTCCTGACACCCTCTATAACCTGTCACTCTTTCTCATAACTTTCCTCCTATGTAACACCCTGTACAACAGTGGCAGTAAAATGCCTTGCTTGGGGCGAAACGATTTAAAAAAAAAGCGAGTGGATGAAATTCTCGACATGATTCAAAGGAGACATAAAATGATGCCAAAGAATGGAATGGCATACAGGAAACTACACAAGGAATAAGGTGCAAATGCAGACAGGCTAAAGAGGAATGGCTCAACAAAAAATGTGCAGAAGTAAAGAGGTTGAGTAGAACTAATAAAGCAGACATGCATAAAAAATAAGAGAACTGACAGCACAGAAAACTTGCTCCTGAATAGCATGTATAAAATCCAAGGATGGAACGATCATATTAGAGAAAGAAAAAATACTCTAGCGATGGGAAGAATATATGAAAAATCTTTCCACGACAAGAGAGAACAATCGATAATACACAAACATGAGGACAGACCGGAAATATTGAAGTCCGAACTGGAAGCTGCAATGACCAACTGAATAGAAACAAAACAGCTGGACCAGACGGTATTGTAATAGAGTTACTGATAGATCTGGAAGAATTCGGCACAGAGAAAATTACAGAAATAATAAGAGAAATTTAAAATACTGGGGTAATACCAGACGACCTAAGAAAGTCGTTTTTCATAGCACTGTCTGAGAAACCAGGTGCAAACGAGTGCGAACTCCACCGAACAATTAGTCTAATGAGCCACATTACAAAGCTGATCGTCTGAATCCTGATGAATAGAGCGAGAATCAGAATCAGGCTAGAGAAAGAACAAGAACAGTGTGGGTTTGTCAAAGTCACTGGAAGAAGGAAAGCCATATTTATAATTAGGATGCTCTCCGAATGAAGAAGGACGTGTACCTATGCTTTATCAATTAATCGAAATCTTTCGACAAAATACGCCACAAAGAATTGATGAAGATGCTCAGCAGCCTCGACATATTTTGGAAAGACATAAGAGCAATCAAGAATCTCTACTGGCAGCAAACTGCCTGCATATAGACAGGTAACGAATTCAGCAGAAATGCAAAGATAGAAAGGGGCGTAAGACAATGATGTGTCTTTTCACCGGATCTATTCAACATGTACTGCGAGATTATTCTGAGTAGCCTAGAATTCGAACAACATAAAGTACGCAAATCAAGCGGGTGCAAAAATTTAAATACATAGGAAGTGTTCTAACAGAAGACGGAAAGTGCGTCACAGAGATCCGAAGGTAAATTGGCATGGCGAAAGATGCATTCCAGAATTTGAGTAGCGTATTTAGCGACAGAAAAATTTCACTAGAATAAAGGGTACTGGATTGCTGTTCTTCAGTACGGCAGTGAATGCTGAACAATCTCATCAACGATGAAGAAAAAACTTAAAGCAACTTAAATTTGGTTCTACAGAAGGATGCTGTGGATATCATGGATCGATCATGTGAGCAATGATGAGATTTAGGAAAGATTGGAAATGAAAAGGAAGTTAATATTGAGCATCAGGAAGTGACAACTAAAGTTCCTGAGACATGAAAATGAGGAAGGAGGGTTTGGAGAACCTGATACTAACAGGCCAGATAGAGGGAATGATAGACAGAGGAAAACAGAGTGTAACGTACCTGAATGGCCTGGGCGAGTGAATAGCAGAGCGGGGTTTGAGTGGAGTAACAGGAGCGTGCTAATGGCACCAGCGATAGGGAGACGTGAAAGGCCATGGTCACCTACATCCTGAAAGGACAAGGCACATGAAAGAAGAAGAAGAAGAAGAAGAAGGCCGAGACATACGAAAGATGTCACGCTTAGTGAAAAATTACTGAAGGTAATATATGGCATATTCGAAACATCAGTTCCCATATCTCCACCAGTACCGATGGAAGTATCTCCATCCTCGCTAGTGTAGGAAGTGTCAGCTTCCCGAAAATAGCTAATGCCTCAAATCTCACCAGCACAAGAATTGGTGAGACCTAAAATTACTAAGAGGAAAAGAGTCAAAATTGTCTTGACCCCTAAAAGAAAAGCTATTGAGGAAAATCTCATGAGAAAATTAGCTCGGGGGAGGTGTTGCAATGGAATGGCCTATGTGAACTGACTATATCAGTAGCCATATATAGTGACCACAGGAGATACATCTAATTTGCTTCGGTAACCTGCGACCAGTTCCCTGTCTTGCCGTAGTGTATTCTCTTTATAATAACCTATCTTCTATCATCTACGTACATGTTACTGTTCTTTCACTCGAGTACCACCTTGTCTGTTTGAAACCTCTTTAAAGGTATCCTTTTTAACAAAAATCATGAAAATCTTCCAATTTTTTCAAATCAACAATATTATTTTGTCCAAAAGAACTTAGTACTGCTGTTAAGAAGTTTTAAATAAAAGATGAACTCTTCTCCATTAGGGCTAGATATGAATTTATACGCAGTTCTATATTGGCGGTAAGATCTCATCAGTTCATATTTAAACTGGCTAGATGTAACCTTAAGTTACTTTCTTCACATTTCTTGCTTGGGGAGCTCTCTTCAGGCTCCATGATTTCCAGCTAACTTTGATTTTCAACACTTAAATGCAATCTCAATCATTGTCTCCTGTTCTCCTGATTGCTCTCCACTTATTGTTGTTAATAATGTTTCTCTTCTTTTTTTTTTCTTATTATTTTCACTCCGTGACCCCTTTTGTTATAGTAACCCTACTGCCTTTCATAGACGATAGGAATTTAAAAAAACAGTGATTATCTTAGCAATTATCTTGCTATATTCAAATCACTTGTTCCTTTGTAATTTGTACAAGTTATGACTAATATCAGAAAGAAAAGTATCTGTGAAAATGGAAATTTTGGTCACAGTATTTGCAATATTATAGAAATATGGTTACAAATAGTGGTAAAAATGTGTGGAAAGATGCTACGTTGTTTTGATGAATAATTCGTTGGTATACTGATTACAGATTAATACTTGCTCCCACAAGGAGAAAATGTTGTATATAGCTTTTACTGTATTATGGAAGATTGTACGTGTGGGTGTAGATAAGTACAAAAACTAGTAATGTCTAACGGTTTATTTGATTTATATTGAGAAACTAATAGGTATTTCCTGGGAGATGATTACTAAATATTGGTAGCAAGTTCACAAGAAAAATAAAATCAAATAAAATCGCAATACCTTGTCAGTCGTCTTTAATGAAACATGTATAAAAGAGGGATTGCTTCCAAAATACATTATATATATATATATATATATATATATATATAAGAGGAATAAATAATAAAAAAATCCATAATAAATTACGAGTAAAAAAAATTAAGAAACAACGCTAAAAAATACCCATAATTGGCCACAAAACTGCATTCAGTACCGTAATTATTTCCAGTTAATAGCCCTTAGAATAATTTGAAACACAACTGTTAATGCCCATTCAATAATTATCAGAATAATACAATAGACCTACCCATATTATACAGCTGACCAACATATATAATAGTCGCGCCGGAAGATTTCGTTGAAGCATGAAAGAGACATTCGCCAATGGCTGTTAACCTCAATGGCAACTTGAGATCAAGTCTTCCAACCGGGGTTGGGTGATGATTTATATTTCAGGTTTAAATTAAATTTTACACGTTCCTTTCATTTTACAGGACAGCTTGTTTGAACCTAAACAACTGTGTTACGTCGTTAAATTCCAGTCGCTTGTACAATTCACAATCCCTGTTCCCATTTATGTCTATTTTTGTACACTTGAATTAGTTTGTTGCATTTACTGATTAAAAGAACAAGTATTTTATTTATGTTGTGTTTTACTCATCTTCATGCAACGGGGTTGATTTTAATTATTCTTCTTCTGTCAAGTGTCCTTTTTCTGACCATGCCATTATCATTTTACTTACAATGCTTGTTGTCACTTGTCTTCCTACATTGGTATTTTCTGATATACTATTTGGTCTTAACTTTGATGACGTTACTGATGTCATCAATTTATTGCTTTATAATTAATAATTCATTTGGTAGTCGAATGAAGATAATGTCCAATAACCACTGACCTGCCTTCGCCATCCTATTCGTCTGAAACTTTTAGCGGCATCTATAAAACATCATTTTACATATAATAACTTAATTTTGCCTGGAATGCACAACGTACACATTGAATGCCGAAATATATTCTGTTTAGTAACTTGTACAAGTTTAAATTATTTCCGTGCCACCAGAAATGTCATGTTAGTGTAGAAATAAGCTATAATTATGAAAGTCTGGCATAACTGTTGACAGATGGGTACACACAAAATGGAAAATTCGAGAAGTAACAGGACAAAAGTATCTAATATTAAGCTCTTATTTCATTCTGATTTTTAGACTAGATTTTAAAATTGTTTCTTGGAAATGTGCAAAGTTGCAAAGAAATTTTCTTCGATCTACAGTTAAAAAATGAAAAAATTTGGATTTTATCAGCTTCGTTTATATTTTTCTACTTTTAATCAATTCAATGTAAAATCAGTTTAGACATATTGTCAAATGCTCTGCTATAAAGATTAACAAATGCTCTGCTATAAAGAATATTAACAAATGCTCTGCTATAAAGAAGTGGCTTGCCAATTAGTTTTAGAGATCATTACTATTGCAGCAAGTTTGAGTCACACATATATCATTGTGTTGAGGATATCTTATCTGTTTAAGCACGATTGTTGACATGCTCATCTCGGGAACCACTTTGATTTTCACACATAAAATATCGAGGTTTTTATCGCAATAAACAAAACTAATATCTCGCCTGTCACAAGAAAAATTCAAGTTGGCAATTTAAAAATAACGAGTATACAGAAAAGAATGTTTTGGATAAAGAGAAATAAGAGTCTTTATCAATGTCACCAAACAAAATATTTCGAATTTAATTTTTAATTGTTAAAATATTGCAAATAGTATCCTAAATTTAGTTTTTATTTTCTTTGTCTAATAAATCAGTTTAGAATAACAAAATAAAATATTTCAAAAGCAGCTATAAAAGAAAACAACGAAATGAATTAATGTCGAATTCATATTTTGATAGACAGTTAATAGATCATTTGTTTGTTAGCAGGACAACGATGACGGTAGTTTAATTTGGGTATGAAGATGACACCACCTGTTACTCCTATCTCAAAACTGACAAATTAAACATAGCTGCTGCTCTGAAAACAGATATCTAATTACAGATTAACTGGTACAGGAAATAGCTTTTAAATTTGAATGCTTCTAAAACAAAATGTTCTCTTTTAACCACCATAGAGAAACTGCTGCAAGTCTTCTGGAGAAGATATACTGCGCCTCGCTGGCCTCAATTTTTCAATCGACCTGAATTGGAACGACTACATCGAATCCATAACTGCTTCTACTGTTAGGAGGATTGAATCATTATGTCGGTCCAAAAAGTGTTGATAAATAAATCTATCTACTCCAACTGAAAAAAAAACAAAGTGAGAAGATTTGAAAAGAGAAAGCCGGAAACCACATCCTAAACAGGGAACAATGGATGAGCCTCTTAACCTGTTCAATAGACGTGGGTGGGTTGTGTACCGGGCGATAGATAGATCTATCTACTCCAATTGAAAAAAAAACAAAGTGAGAAGATTTGAAAAGAGAAAGCCGGAAACCACATCCTAAACAGGGAACAAGGAATGAGCCCTTAAACCTGTTCAATAGAAGTGGGTGGAGTGTGAACCGGGTGATAAATAGATCTATCTACTCCAATTGAAAAAAAACAAAGTGAGAAGATTTGAAAAGAGAAAGCCGGAAACCACATCCTAAACAGGGAACAAGGGATGAGCCTCTTAACTTGTTCAATAGACGTGGGTGGCGTGTGAACCGGGCGATAGATAGATCTATCTACTCCAATTGAAAAAAAACAAAGTGAGAAGATTTGAAAAGAGAAAGCCGGAAACCACATCCTAAACAGGGAACAAGGGATGAGCCTCTTAACTTGTTCAATAGACGTGGGTGGAGTGTGAACCGGGCGATAGATGTTCTTTTGGGTACCTCCACTTTTTCGGCAAAAATTTTCGATACCGAATTTTAAAATGAAATTTTTAAAATAAAAAAAAAACATTCTTAAAGATTTCATCTTGAATTTAATTAAAAGCTTAATTATTAAATTTATTATTTCCATTAATTAAAAAATTCTGGTGTATTTCATATAGATTTGAATGTCACATTTAATTTCTATTTCTTAAAATCTTCTTAAAAGCAGCCATTTTCTTAAAATTAAAAGATTTGTAAACAAACACAAATTATTTTTAAAAATATTTAAAAAGATTTCTGACACTTTATTTTAGTAAAATTTGAAAATTGAAAGTTTAATTTATCTGATTTGAAAAAAATATTACTTATTTATAGCAAAAAATGTAATATACAACGAATTATTAACGATTGATCGTGTTTATCAGATCGAATGTTTGACGAAGTGTTAACAGACATAGTGTTGACAGTTGCTACGGATGACCAGAAATGACAAATTTTTATAGACATCTATAATTTAAAAAATGTGGAATGATACAGTAATTGCGGCGCAAGACTAAAGTGAGAGTGGGTTAAGGTTCATCATCACTTTGTATCCTATAGTTAACTAACCAAACTCACGACCCAAACACTCATTACAATTTCCTCATTTATCACATTTATTATTTTAAACATTTATCATCTTCCAATCATACACCCACCACAATACCACATTTTCACCCGGGAACCGAAAAAAGGAGAAAAAAACAGATGATTATACAACAAACTTTTTTTTTTTTTACAAAAATATCCCTAAAAATATGGCGATAGGTAAATGAATGGGGGACAGGTTCCAAAAGAATTTCGGCAACTGACTACAAACGCCAAGTCAGGACCTTGACCAAAATCTTTAATTTTCATTACTTTCCTTATTATATTTGGAAAGAACGATAAAAATAATTTTTTTTCATTACCGTCCCTATTATATTTGAAAGGAACGATAGAAATAATTATTTCTTTTTCATGATATGCTTAATATATTTGGAAGGAACGATAACAAGTATACTTTCTTTTTATTACCTTCCTTCTTATATTTGAAAGGAAGGATATAAAATAATAATTTCTCTTCATTACCTTCCTTATTATATTTGGAAGGGACAATAAAAATGATTATGTCTTTTGATAACTTTCCTTATTATATTTGGAAGGAACGATAAAAAATAATTCTTTCTATTTCATTACTTTTGTTATTATATTTGAAAGAAACGATCAAAAATATTTTTTAATTACTTTCCTTATTATGTTTAGACGGAACGATAAAAATAATAATTCCTTTTCATTGCCTTCCTCATTAAATTTGGAAGAAACGATAAAAAAAGTTTTATTATATTGGGAAGGAAATATAAAAATATTAATTTCTTTTTATTACTTTGTTTAATATATATTTGTAAGGAACGATAAAAGGATAATAATTTCTTTTCATTCCCTTTCCTATTATATTTGAAAATAACGATAAAAAATAATAATTTCTTTTCATTAACTTCCTTATTATATTTGGAAGGAACGATAAAAAATATATAATTGCCTTTCATTACCTTTTTATTATATTTGAAAGGAATGATAAAACGTAACAATTTCTTTTGATTACTCTCCTTAATATATTTGAAAGGAAAGATGAAAAATAATTATTTCTTTTGATTACGTTCCTTATTATATTTGGAAGTAATGATAAAAACATTTTTATTCCTTTTGATTACCTTCTTTATTAATCTATGTTTTCATTTTTTGCCATTTAACTCATTCCATAATTATTTTAACATAATAAACTAATTATGGTGAGCCATAAAATATTTTAGTACATTTATTGTTTAAAACAAAACCTAAAATTTGTTAAGCATTAAAGGCAAAATTTTAAGTAAAACTAATCTTTTCAGTAATTTAAAATTAATTTTAGAACGTTTTTTTCCAGGCAAAAAGATTATGAACGTTTTTCTCAAATACATTTTGGATCGATATCATGTGGCAAACGTAAAGAATTTTAAGAGGATGCCTACTAACAGTTGACATGAGGGAAGAAACAAGGGTGTAGTGAACTGGATGCTGACCAAAAATGCGATGTCTGTCGTCTTTTAAGGGTTGTGTTTGCCCATTTATCAAAAGGTTTTAATATTAACTCCAAAAGTGTTTGATCGGGGCATTTTGAGTTACTCTCTTGTTGTTGGCTGTAAAGAAGGTCAGCCTGCAAATAATTTATCTCACCTTCTACACGACTAAATTTGTGCATAGCGGGATAATGGTTCGAGTGTAAAATACTTATCAGAATTTACGAATTGTCACGTACAAGATTTACATAAAGCAAGTCGTAGATATGACGAATTGCCCACATCTTGAATAGACATGGCATATCAAAGTAGCAAAATATTGGGTTGTTCGAAAATTTAATGCCGATTGTAAGGGAAATTAAAACAGAACAAAATTATGCCATTAAATATTTATTCAACTGAATATGAACCACTTTGTTGCACAACTTTTCTCTACTTTTCTTTAGACTTAAACATTCAGTTTTCCTAGAATGTCGGTGGATTATCAGCAAAGAATTTATTAATGGGTTTTTTGTCATCCAAATAATTAAGATTATCAAAACTGAGATTATTTTGCAAAAAGCTGAATAAGTGAAAATGCGAAAGAGCAATGTCTGGTGAATATGGCAGGTGGGGTAACACATCCCAGCCAAGCATCAACAATTTTTGCCGGGTCACCAAAGAAACAAGAAGTCTGGCATAATCTGGTATATTTCAGAATCAATTGACTGGTTAGTCGGCAGAACCTCAATTTTTTCCAATTTCACCAGGTACACTGCAAGACTTTCTTAGAATGAGGACCGGCTTTGGGATGGCTAAAATTGACTCCTGTCCCTTACCCTAAAATCTTTTTTGCTGAACATTTTTGTAAACGATTCAGTTCTCATTACTTGTCACAATTTCCGTAAAAAATGGTGGCTTTTCATTTTGTTTATTCCACAAATCCAAGATAAAAAAAATGCTATCCAAACGATTCGTTTCATTCAGATCATGTGGTACCCAAACATCGTAACGATTTGTGTACCCAAGCTTCACTTTGTTCTCATGGGTGGCTGGTTTTGATAAATTTAGTGTTTCTACTAATTTCCGTATTTTGTAATTCAGGTTATTCTCAATCAATGTTTTCATTTGATCATCATCTGTAGTGGTGGGTTCTTCATCAATAAGGCTCCACTACAATCATCAACTTTAGATTTAGTGAACCACTTCCGTACAGTTTATTCAGCTAAAGCACCTTTACCTTACATATCATTGTTTTTTATTGTGAAGCTATAGTGGGTTATCCATTCTAGTGAAAAGTAGTTGTGTTGAAATCAGATTAACTGAATTTGGCCTCGTTAGTACATAAAAGTTATAAAAGGGGTTATAAAACAAGAAAATCTAATTGAGTATAGAAAAAATGTTTAATACATACACAGATATCAATTAAGGTTTTTTTACAAATAAAGTAATGTCTTTAGGATGGGTTCAAAGGACGTTGACATGTTCATAACAATAAATGCTGAAAAAGAGAGTTTGTGGGTATGTATGTGTGAACGTGTGTCACTTAGGAATGCCTTTGATGTCTCCGGTCCGTATATCGGGTAAGTAGCCACAAAGGATAGGGAGACGTGGAGATCCATGATCGCCTACGTCCTGAAGGGACAGGGCACATAGAAGAAGAAGAAGAAGCTCAGGGGACAGCGAAAAGGAAGGCGAGAGGGAAAGGCGAGTCAAGCATAGTGGATCGCTCGACGAGGTCAAGGGACGTGCTAATTACGCTTGTACTTTCTCAAGTGGCGATGCTTTTTGTGTCGGCTTTTTATTTCGTCTTTGTGGGTCCCATCAGGTCATTTGGAAATTCACACCCGTATTTAATTCTGGGCTTCTCATTGGATGATAAATGAAATTCGCGTGGGCTCGCGAACAGGAATTTGATATTTATTAATTTTTGGTTTCTGCCGGAACATATGCGTGAAGCCGGGTGCAGACCAGTTTTGGTCATTTGCTTTCTTGACCTCCGAGGGTATCACCACAAAGCATTTTGGCCTTTACGTAAATAAAAAAAAAAGCATCATTTAAAATGCACCTTTTTATCTTCTATTTTCATAGGGATGCAAAATTGTCAAAAATTAAGTAGTTTTAAACTTTCTTTTTCAAGAGATAGCTTGAAGTGTGCTCTAATCTGCATACTAAATATGTCGATGAATTCGACGTATTCGAACGTGTTGAATTATTAATGACTAAAAATTGGTGTGAACTTTTCGGACAGCCATTCAATACATTCACATCGGTAAAGGCAATACAATCGGAAATTTCACTTATCATTTCAAGTCAATGTTTCTTTTTGTTTTTTTTTTGTTTTTTTTTGTTTTGTTTTTTCTAAAATTACTGTAAAAAACAAAACAAAAACAAAACGAAACAAAACAATCGTTTTCTAGCTGATAGTCGCTACCTGTTACGGATGAGAGGCAGAACTTTTAAAATAATTTAATTCAAAACGAAGAGGAATTTTAATAAATATCAATTAAGGAATAACGTCACTCACAAAAAAGATTAGCGGTAGTTTGCGTGCCTGTGCGTGTGAAAGACAGTTTGGCCAGTGAGCGTCTCCACATAGAGAGAGAGGGAGAGAGAGGGGGGAGAGAGACATACACACACAGACACAGACTGAGAAACTTATGACCTTTCCTTTATAGTCCCGGATAAAAAGCAACATCCATTGGCAAACAAGGGTTAGGGTTATTCGGATTGAACGTAAGGAAACGAAATAATTTTAAAGCGTTAATTCAAATTTTCAATTAGGTACCTCCACTCATTTTCGATATCTAAATTTTAAACTGAATTTTTTAAAATAAAAATGTTTTCTTGAAACTTTTATTTTAGTTTTAATTGAAAGCTTAAATGATTAAATTTAATATTTCCAGTAAGCAAAATACTCTGGTGCATTTCAAGCAGAAATGATATAGATTGAAATCTAAAAATTTTCATTTTTTTAATCTTTCAATTTTTCAGCCATTTTTAAGCGATCGACACGTTTGTAAACAAAAATTAATTCTCGGTTATAAAAATATTGCGCAATAAAATATTAATCTGTGACATATTATTATTTGGAAAATTAGCAAATTTTATGTTAAATTAATCTGATTTACACAAGTATTACTTATTTCTAGCATGAAAATTATAATAAAACTATTTCTTAAACACAGAGTTCAACCTTCTGACCTTTCCACCGTATATGTCAACGGATTTGAGAGATACGAGGTAAGATAAGAGCATGGTGATCACAAATGACATAATCGTACAATTTTTCCCTGTAAGGGGAAAAAAAAACCTGAAACACATGAATATAATCTTCGCTTAATAAGTTTCTAAACTAACCCCAATAAATCTTTGAAGTGTTTTAAAAATATTTTTGAAACTTTATAAATTATTATAATAAAAAAATGAATACATTTCTTTTAGAATTACATCATTAATCGAAACTTGTTTTCTTCAGACTATAATGTCTTTAATAAACATTATTTATTCAAGCAATTAAATGTTTATCAAATAAAATAACATCATAGTTACATTGCATTTTTTTAGTTTATTATTGGGAGCAGATTTTTGGATATAAAGCGAAATTCTTCAAAAGATAATAGATGATTTACATTCCCTAATGATTCCTGCATTTAACTAATAAAATCAAGTTTCGCCACAAAATTTAATTTCTTAAAATTTCATAAATTCACATGGAGTGGGGCAACAGATGCAACAGATTTTTTTAAAATAATAATTTTAAAAATAATTTCATTTATTTGTGAATAAATTCTGAAAGTTTCATTAAAATTGGACAATTATTTGGTTTTTGCAAGAATTTCCAAATTTATGTTTTTTTTCACCGAAAAAAAACTGAGTGATGTAATATTACGTTTTCCATTGTAAACTACCGTAAAGATTTGATTACCCGCTAACTAAAAACAAAACAAGACTTTTACCAAAATTTCGAACGTGTTAGAAGGGATGAATTTTTTTTAAAAAATAAAGAAAACATACTCTGATCTTTCCTCTTAAACATCTTGATGGGACCTTTTTTAATTCATATTATGCTGTTTTTTCAGCAATTTATTGAAGGCACCTATTATACTGATAGCCAATATTTTTTGTAATGCCCTCTCAAACTGGGATGTATGGTAAGCACGCACAAACACCCCACACACACACAATTATTTATGCAATTATTTTTAGAGAACCTTGGTAAAAAATAAAGTTGTTTTTACATCTGTTACCCTGCCCACTCTAATTAATTGCATAAAACTTCTAGAAATATATTATCTATACCATTTTTTAAATTAGTTAAATGCAGCATTCATTGGGGAATGTAAATCATGTAATTTTGTTTAATTTTCCAAAAATCTGCTCCGAATGGTAAAATAAAAATCCATTAAAACTACGCTATTTTTTAATGTAGATAAAGTTTTAATTGATTATATGACATAATCTTAGGATAACATATTCTGAAGTAGAAAAAAATTTCAATGAATAATGAATTTTTACAAGAATTGTTTTCATTTTTTTCTTTACTAATTAAAGTTTCAAACACCTTTTAAATTTCTTCTATTTACTCAGTATCTTCGGTTATTAATTCATTAAAAGAATACTTTATTTACAAAGCAAAAATTCAAAACAATAATACAAATCATTTAGAATTAAGATTTTTAAAAGAGTTTCTAATTTTTTTATTTATGTTAAAATGCACATTTTCTTTTAGGTAAGGATAGGGAAGGAGACACGACCGGCAACTTTGGACTAGGGGATCGCAACGAACGAGGAGAAAAATGGGTCCAATGGTGCTCAGCCAATGACCAGGTAATTACTAACACCTGGTTTCAAGAACACCCACGACGTCTATGGACATGGAGAAGCTCAGGAGGCGACACGAAGAACCAAATACACTATATAATTATAAACAAGAGATTCAGGAATGCAGTGGTCCAGTGCAAAACATATCCAGGTGCCGACTGCGGAAGTGACCACGTCCCAGTCATCTGCAAACTAAGGGTGAAACTCCGAAGACTGAAGAAGCCCAGCACATCACCAAGGCTACAATACGACACGCTTGTGAATGACCTAACCCTACAGAAAGAATACAATAACAGCGTGAGAAAGAAATATGAAGAACAAATTGGAAAAGGGCACCCAAAATGGGATTCACTAAAGTAAGCGATGGTGACCTCAGCGAACAACATAGCCCCAAAGGAAATCAGACGCAGAAGAAAAAACGAGTGAATGACCGAAGAGATTCTCCACATGATGCAAAGGCTAGACATAAAATAACGCCAAGACATGGAGCAGAGTACAAGAAACTTCACAGGGAGATAAGGAACAAATGCAGACAAGCTAAAGAGGAATGGCTCAACAACAAATGCGCAGAAGTAGAGAGACTGAGCAGGACCAATAAAGTAGAGATGCATAAAGAGATAAGAGAACTGACAGGACAAAAAACCTGCTCCTCAACAGGATGCATAAAATCCAAGGATGGAACAATCATATTGGAGAAAGAGGAAATACTCCAGCGATGGGAAGAGTATATAAAGTATCTTTTTTGCGACAGGAGAGAACAACCGAGAATACACAAGGATGTGGATGGACCGGGAATACTAAAATCCGAAGTGAAAGCTGCAATGGCCAAAATGAAGAGAAACAAAGCAGCTGATCCAGACGGCATAGTGATAGAGCTGCTGACAGCCTTAGAAGAATATGGCATAGAAAAAATTACCGACATAATAAACGAAATTTATAGCAGTGGAATAATACCAGACGACCTATGCAAGTCGATATTTATAGCACTGCCAAAGAAACCAGGTGCAAACGAGTGTGAACTACACAGAACTATCAGCTTAATGAGTCACATTACAAAACTGATTGTCAGAATCTTGACGAATAGAGCGAGAAATAGAATCAGGCCAGAGATAGGGCAGGAACAGTGCGGGTTCGTCAAAGACACTGGAACAAGGAACGCCATATTCATGATTAAGATGCTCTCCGAAAGGGCAATACAAATGAAGAAAGACTTGTACCTATGTTTCATTGACTATGCGAAGGCATTCGACAAGATACGACACAAATAATTGATAGAGATGCTCGGCAGCCTCGACATTTTCGGGAAAGACATAAGAGTAATCAAGAATCTCTACTGGCAGCAAACGGTCTGCATACGGACAGGTAACGATCTCAGTAGATTTACAAAGATAGAAAGAGGCGTAAGACAAGGATGTGTCTTTTCGCCGGATTTTTTCAACCTGTACAGCGAGAATATTTTGAGGACCCTAGATGACACGCCAGGATTTGTTATTGGAGGCCACAACTTGAACAACATAAGGTATGCAGATGATACAGTGCTGATTGCAGACACGGAAAGGAAACTAAAAGACCTCCTACAGAAGGTAGCGGTGGAGAGTGACAAAAAGGACTACAAATAAACTTTAAGAAAACTTAATGCATGGTCATCAGCAAAAGGTGCAACCTAAAATGTCAAATACCAGAATCAAGCAAGTACAAAAATTTAAATACTTAGGAAGTGTTCTAACAGGAGATGGAGAGTGCGACACAGAGATCCGAAGACGAATTGGCATGGCAACGGACGCGTTCCAGAAGCTGAGTAAAGTACTAACACACAGGAAAATTTCACTAGAAACAAAGAAAAGAGTGCTGGATTGCTATGTGATGTCAGTTCTTCAATACGCCAGTGAATGCTGGACAATATCATCGAAAATGAGGACAAAACTGGAAGCAGCGGAAATGTGGTTCTACAGAATGGTGCTGCGGATATCGTGAACCGAGCATGCAAGCAACGATGAGGTGTTGGAAAGAATGGCAACAAAAAGGAAATTAATACTGAGCATCAGGAAGAGACAACTGACGGGACAAAAAACCTGAGAAAGGAGAGCCTGGAGAACCTGATACTGACTGGCCAGATAGAAGAAAAGAGAGACAGAGGAAGGCAGCGGCTAACACATTTGGAGGGCCTAATCAGGTGGATGACGGAACGGGGGTTGCCAGGAGTAACAGGAGCAAACATACTAAGAGCCACAAGGGATATGGAGACGTGGAGAACCATGATCGCCTATATCCTGAAGGGACAGGGCAAATAGAAGAAGAAGACTTTCAGATTGATTGGTAACGGAGACGGTCATTGCCTACTTGAAATGTTAACGAATCAGGTCTTTTGATTTAAAAATACTTTTATTCTAAATCTCATGCCATAAACAAGTAATATTTGTTTAAAATCAGATTAATTTAACTTTAAATTTGCTAATTTTCCAAAAATAATGAGTGAGAGATGTATGTTTTATTTTTGCAAGATTTTTAAAACCGAGAATTAACGTTTGTTTTCAAATGTGTCGATCACTCAAAAAATAGCCGAAAAATGAAAATGAAAAAAAAAGAACAAAAAAAAACTAAAACTAAACATTTTAGATTCCAATGAATACAATTTTTGTTGAAAATACACTAGATTATTTTGCTTACTGGAAATAATAAATTTAATCATTTAGCTTTCATTTTTAAAACCTAATTTTAAACCTTCTATATCTAAAACAGAGTGAAGATACCAATATAAAAGAAACAAAATGTATTAAAGAAAGTATTAAATTAGGCAGCTCGAGCTAAGTTTATTAAATTGGTTTTGTGCAAAACAGCCGATTTCCCCATCACTGAAGATAATCATCATCAGAAGAATAAAAGTTTTTCGATTGTATGTTTAAATGGAAATTTATTTACAGAACAGAATAACATTAATTTTGCAGGACGTGAAATTATTAACTGTGTTAATGTTCAAAGAGAAAGTGTAGTACGTAGTTAAATGAATCCAGAGTTCTGTGTTCTTTCCTTTCTTTCTTTCTGTGGCTGGTGAGAAAGTGAAAAGGAAGGTAAAGCAATAAAAAAAATGTACTTATCGACTTTAATTTTTAGTAGTCAGTTGAAGTTTCTTACTGTTGTTGTTGTCTTCTTCTATTCCTTTTTGTTGACGACGAGAATAGTGAGAACGAAAGAAAAGAGATAAATGAGAATAGCACGCAATAAATGGAGAATGAATGTGTGTCGACAAGACGTTATGTCCTGTTCAGCGGATTTAAATTTCTTTTGTCACATCGAAGCAGTGTCGTATCTAATCTCTGCTGTCATCTTACTGATTCCACTTTCTTTCTCTCTATATATATATATCAAAAGCCTTTTTCACATTTGCTTGTTAACTTATCTTAGTTTTGTGAATAGCTCCCTTTCATTGGTTAGGAATAATTAGAAAATAATTAAAACCGGACCGCGAAATTTGGCTTCGTTTTTTTCCTTTAGTACGGGATCATTCCTTTTTTCTCTTGGTCAAAATTAGATTTCACACTGGGTTGCAAAATTTCTAAACAGTGAAGAGAAAAGAGATGTTACAGATGAACTCATCTAGATGGTTAAATAAAGAACTGAAACTGAGTCTAAAACCGTTGGGACCAGTCTAGAGTATTTCTAACAAACGTTAAGATGAGCAACCCAAGGAAGACTTAAGAGTATAATGTGAGAAAGCGAGTTTTAATAAAACGTAGTTGCAGAAATTTTGATTCATGCTTTTTCAAAGGGCATTAGTGCAAAGTGAATAAAACAAAGCCTAGAGAAATTTGAATTCTACTCACTCATTCCATTTTTGACATATATATATTTGGACTGAATTAATCCATTTTTGACAAAAATATACTTTTGTTTTAGCTTTTGTTACGTTTTTCTTGCCTATGTATAAGTGTCTTCTTTTCTGAAATGTAGAAATTATCCAAAAGTTCGTTGGTTACGAGCGCTTTCGGCTAAATCTACTTCTGAAAATCTACATCTTGTAGCCGGTGTTGAAAGAGAAGAGAATGTGTCAGATGAAATTGCTTATTTATACGCTTAAAGAGCGTTCCCTTGCGACCTTTATTTTTAGTAAAGTCGAGTAACCCATGTAAACTTATTTATAAATGGAACTTTGTCTCTGTGTGTGTGTCCGTTACCTATAGACTCCGAAACGGCTGAACCGAATTTCTTGAAAAGTTACACAGTTGTACTATAACCGTCTGCGAGTGTTGTTAGCTAGGTTTTGTGTCGAGGTATTCTCGATAAATATCGAAAATCGATAATCGAAAAAATCGTGTTATAGAAGTAGTGGTTCGATTTTAATCAAATTTAATACACTTATAGACAAAGACATAAGAAACGATATCCAGAAGTTTCAAGGTTGCAGTTCTTACAATACTGCAGAAAATCGATAATATATATATAAGCTGTTTGTGTGTGTGTCTGTTTATCTGCTTGTATGTCAGTATTTTTTTCAGCCCTTTTATTTTAGTTTTTGCTTTGGGTTTGGCTCTAAGTAGGTATAATAGTAGTTCTTAGTCTCAGCGATGATACCATTTACTCAGAGAACTTATTTAACCTTCAAAATCCAGTTTACGACGAAAAAAACTTATTTGATATCGATACCAGGAAATCAAAATTTGACTTACATCCATTCATTTTTCTTTCAGTCTACGGTTTCGCTTTAACTGGAAACAACTATTGCTTTTTAATCTTTCGTGACAACGTCCAAAGAGTCTGAGCTCCAGGACCATGGATTAGTTTTAAAGCTTTCATTACACCCGAGCAACGCCGGGTTATATTGCTAGTACTCTCATAATTGTATCACGCACACAAACAAGCATAATCATAAAAGTTAGGTTTATTTTTAATCTATTGACTTTTACTTTCAGTTGTGGACATATCAGTGTAATTTCTTTGTCTTGGCAGATGCAATGGGCGTTTGCTTTTCTTATCAACTGTTTGAGATAAGATCACAAACGTATGGCACTCAGTAACTAAGCAACTTTATCACATCAATATTGTCGCGCCAAGCATATTTAGTACTGCATGAGGGTTTGAAGTATTCATGTAGAAATTATATTTTCCTCATAATAATATTGTGAACACGAAATGTAAGCCCAAGTAATAAATGAATACCAGAAAACAGTTTATAAAACAAACGACAATTTATGTTGCGAGCTACAAAAATAATAAGTGTATTAACAAACATTGCAAAAGTATACAAAGAGAATAAAAGGAAAACAAAGATTTAACTTATAATGTGTGTAATGGGATGAGTGTAGAAGAAGTCTGATAGAAAAGTGAAGTGAATGTGCGGGTCGCCCTTTAGAGAACCACTTTTTCTCCATTTGTGACTACATCTTGTAGCCTGCGCTGCAAAAGGAAGAAAGAGAACAAATGAGGATATCATTGTTTATTTATTGTTGATTTAGGCTTAAGGAGCGTCTCCTTAGCGACGGTTTTGTTTTTTGGAAAATCATTTGAGGTAAGCCAAAGTAAATGTATATAAGCATTTTCAAAAAAAAAATATCGGAAATGTTACTGTAATAACGGAGCTAAAGTACACAGAGTGAAGTCGCTAGGCAACAGATTTACAATGAACACTTTCGTTGTTTTTAGAAATGTTCGGAAGGATAGTGTGTAAAGTGTGTTTGTGTCATCACAACACAAAGGTGTTCTATCATTGATCATGGCTTTTAAAGCAGTATGGGGCCAAGAACAACATTCTACAGATTAAACAGCCACCATATTTCCCACATATTGCCCCTTGCGCTATTTTCCACTTTCTAAAAATCAAATCTTGAAAGTAACAAAATTTCAAACCATCGAGGAAATCGAAGAAAATGCGACGAGTCAGTTGCTCTTCTTCTTCTTCTATGTACCCTGTCCTTTCAGGACGTAGGCGATCATGGTTTTCCACGTCTCCCTATCTCTGGTAGTATGCTTTTTCTTGTTACATTTGAGGCCTCTCAAATATGTTATCCACTGCATTTCTCTGTCTCTTTTTCCTTCTATATGGTCTGTCAGTGTCAAGTTCTCCAATCCCTCTATTGAAAGTCACCCCTATTTACACACTCTATGGACTCTTCCATAGTATACAAATAACCCTGCCTACAGAGAACGAGAGTTGTGTTGAGTCAGTTGAGTTGAGTTGTTAGCCAGAGCACTTGAACTCCGCTCGTTGGTCAGCAAGAAATGTAGACTTATTACCGGACTTACTTCTTTGTATATATTTGACTTCCACTAACAAGTATTCCTGAATCTACTAACCGTGTACCGGTTGTGTATCTTTTGTTCAATACACTTACCTTTTTTCCTCTCACATCTTTTTTGTGTTATTATTATGGTGGTTTTCTAAACAAGAAACCACAACACTCTCCTTCCTCATTGCATGTTCCAGGAACTTCAGTTGTCTCTTTATGATGCACAGTATTAATTTTCTTTTGGTTACCATTCTTTCCAGCACCTCATCATTGCTCGCATGCTCGGTCCATGATATCAGCAGCATCCTTCTGTAGAACCACATTTTCGCTGCTTCAAGTTTTTTCCTCATATTCGATGATATTGTCCAGCATTCACTGCCGTATTGAAGAACTGACATCACATAGCAATCTAGCACTCTCTTTGTTTCTGGTGAAATTTTCCTGTGTATTAGTACTTTGTTGCTCACTATCTCAAAAACAAAGTTCCATGAATGTTTCCATTAATGGAAATGACGTTGGATAAAGTGTCTAGATTCAGAAGGCGACTACTTCGAAGGAGATTTGATGTTGAAGTAATATCTATTAATGTGTTGGAGTTTTCTTTCGAGAGCACCAGTTCTAATATTTGTATCAGAAAACTGTTTTAAGGTATGCTACATTTTATGAGTTAAAGTGCTAAATATCTGGGTTAAATCATATGTAAATATAGTCGAGTTAAAACACAACACACATGGCCTGAAGATTGCATTTAAGCATGAAACAGAATGTCACCTTTAACTTCATATATATATATGAAAAATCAACTATTTTTTTTACCCAGCATTATTTCCTGTTATTTTGTGGATACTCATATTTGAATAGACGGTTTAGATTTCGTCTACCAGCATGCACATTCGAGATACTTAATAAAAGAAACGTGCTCCCCGTCAGGGTTCAAAATTGCTTCCCTTTTGTATAAGTAATCATCTTTACAGCGCTCGGTCATAGAATTTCTCAGATTTATTATAGCAGTATAACAACAAAAATAAATAAATAAAAAATCATCATTGAAAATGACTAACAGTTTAGCTGAAAGCGCTCGCAACCAACGAACTTTTGGATAATTTCTACATTCCAGAAAAGAAGACGTTTATACATAGGCTAGAAAAACGTGACAAAAACTAAATGGGTTAATTCAGCCCAAATATACAACGATATATATGTTAGTATTTGCCGAAAATGGAATGAGCGAGTAGAATTCAAATTTCTCTAGGCTTTGTTTTATTCACTTTGCACTAATGCCCTTTGAAAAAGCATGAATCAAAATTTCTACAACTATGTTTTATTAAAACTCGCTTTCTAACATTATAATATTAAGTCTTCCTTGGGTTGCTCATCTTAACGTTTGTTAGAAATACTCTAGACTGGTCCCAACGGTTTTAGATTCACTTTCAGTTCTTTATTTAACCATCTAGATGAGTTCATCTGTGACATCGGGGTGTATACTCGACCACATCCTGATTCGCCGATGTTTCATTGGAAAAATATTATTTCACAAGAAACAAATTTTGAAGTTTGCTTTAGCATTCCTTACGAGAAAAGAAATACTATCTGCGTGTCAAGCTTCTTTTTTCTTTTTCTTTTTTTTTTTTTTTGGCGTGGGGAAGGGACGGTTATTTGAAGAACTTGAGATTCGTGCACACTATACCCAGACACATGCACGGTAAATAGACCATATTGTACTACGTTTCTCAGTGCCATTGATCAGTGTTCACATTCTGGTAAAAAAAAAGGTGCTTCAAACCATATTCGTTAGTCATTTAGGTTTTTCAGTATTATGACAACGTGGATACATTTTTCACAATGAAAAGTGTAATATTTACGAGATTTCAAAATAAATAAAAGTGTGGCTAAATCGAGAGTAGCCTTCAACACATGAAATTAAATGGAATATTCTGGAGAAATAGGTCTTTCTTATGAATTATCAAAAGAGGGAAATTGGCACTCTGAATAACTAACAATGAACTGTGAGATTGGTTTGTTAACCGTGTCCAAAAAATATAAAAGCATTTGTACACATTTAAGTAGATATTTACTAAATTTATTTTGAGCCAATGTCTTAATACTGTATCAAGTGAAATTCGAATACACAACATAAACAATAGTCCCGAGAGGCTCTTAAGATTTCAAGTTTATGCAGAAACACCCACCGATTCTAAACGAATAATAACCATCTAGTACTTATATTATTATAGAAAAATACACCATTAGTTTTTAGGGTTAAATAGTCTGACCTTATATGATTAATGAAACAAATAAGGACATAGCTGTGACATGGCTTTTCTGTACAAATCATATATTACTAAATAAAACGAACTCTGAATTCTTTTAAACTCGTTACTGTTCTTTCTCTTAAAACATTTTCACAGCTTAATAATAAATAAATACAAAATGGATGTTACTCTGCTAAATAAATAAATTTTCACTTATTTATACAAACGAGGAAGTTTTATCTTTTCAATCTTCTGATAATTATAAATAGTGGAGATTTTGGCAGTATTTGGCACAAGGCCAATTCGATAAACATAATCTAGGTCCCTACAGTTTATGACGAAGCCACAAGGAAAAATAATTACATTATTTTTTCATCAAAATAGAATATGTAAGAATATTTTTTATAGAATTATGAAATGTGCATAGAGAAAATATTTGGAAAAAGAAATAATTATCCAGCCTAAATGAATACTTCAGGTATGTTAAAGTTTTGTAGATTTGAAAGTACTAATAAAACAAAAGATTTCCCATCATACATGAAGCAAAATCAATTAAAACTTTTGCCAGTTTCTTCTAAGAATATCAGAAAAATTTTAGTAAGGTCCAAATAGCATAGTGATGATCCATGTATACTGTCTTAATATGTATAGGAAAGAATATTAAAACGTTTTGAGTTTGAAAATGTGTTTTTTTTTACAGTAATTGTGTATTTCTACTATTTCTCCTTCTACTTCTTTTCCTTCTTCTCTTTCTTTTTCTTCTTTCCAATATATATTGGCGAATCCGGTAATAGCTTTAGATTTCGCTTCAATAATCACAAACTTAATATACGCCAAAATAATCAACATTCCCCAGTTGAAGCACATTTCAATCAACCGGTTCACACCTTAGAAATTTGCAAATGTTTACTAATAGACTCCAATTTTAGTTCTACATACTCACGCAGAAAGAAAGAAAAATACTGGATTTTAAAATTAAATACACACAAGCTAGGATTAAATAGGGACTTAGGTGCTTTGAATCTTTACAAATACTTCAATAATTAAACGTTTTTAGATACATTTAAAAATAATTTTTAAACTTGTAAATTTGTTTTAGGTAAAAAAATATTTTTGATTGTATCTAAAATGATACAATCAAAAATATTTTTTTACCTAAAACAAATTTACAAGCATTATTAAAGATAGGTTTACGTTTACAAACATAATGTTTAAAATAAATCTGTCGCTTTCAACGTCACTTGATGTAAAAAAAAAAACACACTTAAGGAAGGATTACTTAAAATGAACAAATATGAGCCTCTTTTTTTCTTTTTCTTCTTGCTCGTTCTCATAAAAATCACATATACCTCATCGAGACAAATCTACGTAAACTAGGGCATACTTGAATTTGGGCTGTTTTCTCTACCTCCTTTCTTAGTTTTTTATAACCTAGACATTCTGTAAAGCAATTCACATAAAATAGTTGAGTATGAGTTGAAAAATAATATATTGAATTTTAAAAATGCTTCCATCTCTTTTCGTAAAACTATTTAATTTGATTATTTGGAAACTAAAAAGTAGGAATTAAAAAAAAATACGACACCTTTATAAATTTTCTACATTTAGAATATAGATTTCAAGATTAGACAAAAATTTAGAGAGTAAACAAACGTTGATAAAATGGAATAATGATTAGTTGGCTACTGAAACATCTGTCTCAAATTAAAAAAACAAAAACTTCTAGATTATAGATGCTATATATATATGATTATAAGCATATCGAGAAATGTCCCAACAAGTCCAGCCACGTCTATTGAACAGGTGAAGAGGCTCATCCCTTGTTCCCTGTTTAGGGTGTAGTTTCCGGCTTTCTCTTTTCCAATCTTTTCACTTTTTTCTTTTTTCTTTTTTTCAATTGGAGTAGATAGACTAAACTATCGCCCGGTTCACACAACACCCACGTTTATTGAACAGGTGAAGAGGCTCATCCCCTGTTCCCTGTTTAGGATGTGGTTTCCGGCTTTCTCTTTTCCAATATTTTCACTCTTACGTAGCCCCCTGCACATCAGTGGCGTTACCACCTTGCTCGGGGTGATATGATTAAAAAAAAAAACAGAGGATAAATTAAAAAATTGCGTTTAAATTTTTCTTATTCATATTCATATTCGTAAGTATTTAATTTGAGAAAGTTTAATATTTTAATAAATATATATTTTACTTGTCATAAGTGGTAAATTTTTTATTCGTTCCCCGAAGGCCTTTACTTCGTCAAATCTTTCCAAAACATCCTTAATTCCGTGCAAATGTATATGCTGAACTGAAATCGATAATTCTTTAGTGAAGAAACCTACCTCTTTTCATGTTATCGAGCAGAAAAAAAATCGGACTATATCTCACCCCTTACCACCGTTCTCATATCTGATTCACCGCTGAATGACTTGAGTCGTTGGATACTTATTTCTGCCAATTTACTTCCTTTGAGCAATTACTCCGCGATTTGTTTGGTTTCGGAACTCAATTTCCGCGTAGTAATTGCAAAAATGAAGTAAAAAGGCCGAAAAATCGGCAAACTACGCGTGAAGTCATTCTGCAGTGAATAACATTTTTGTAGCGTGGTTACGGGGTGAGATAAACAGCGACAAGAAGTTCGATATTTTTTTGGTCGTTAATGTGAAAACAGGTAGGTTTCGTCAATAAACAATTATCAATTTGAGTTCAGCATTTACATTTGCACGGAAATAAGGATGTTTTGGAAATATTTGAAGGGGTAAAGGCCTTAGGGGAAAAAATCAAAAATTTACCTCATAAGTTGTCATATTGCAAATCATTAGACAATAATACAGTATAAAAAAGAGATTATTAACTGAACTAAATGTTGTGAAGAAAGTTTTTTTTCTTTTCTTCGAGAATTTATTAAGTTATCGTTTGATATAAGGTTGAGAGATAATCAGAGATTTTAATAAAAAAAAACATTGCTAAACAGAGCAAAGTTAAGTACTAGGTGTTTACAGGGTCAATGCTTATTTAAGATTTATAAAGATCTTTGTATTAAATATCAGTTAATTGTCGTACCTGATAGACGCTTGAACGATCGTTTCTTTCAATTCATGAATGACGAGGTAGAATATTTTTCCCGCAGTAGGTTGCCGTTACTTTCTGCTGTAGACTGGTTGCCAACCAAGGCTATAGGATCCAGTCTGTTCTGCTATTCAATTCCTGTAGAAGAGATGGAGACATACCTTTCCAAAAGTTATTTACGCGAATATGGAATTCGAACGCGGATCTCCGATTTATCAGACCTAATCGATAGCCATGAAATTACAACATAAATAATGTAAAAAAAAAAAGAAAATGGAAACTCCAAATATTTTAGCAATATTTTAGATACACAAGTTAAGTATCATTTTTATCTCTGAGCCACAGAAGGAAGATCTGTGACACAATGGGGACATTAATTCAGTGGGAGTCGAGCGAATAAGATGAATTCAACGAAATTAATAAGTAGGATGAACAGGCACCAGAATCTGTTCTTGAAAATAAAACAAAATCGTCTGATTTTGATATTCAACAAATGATCCGATAAACGCCAGTTGATCAGTTAAGGTGAAGATTATTATATAAACTTATTTGAATGAAATAAAAAGACAAAAATCAAACCCAGGTGACCAGATTTAAACCTAAATAAAAATAACTGTCAAATACTGAATGCAATTGGTTGATGAGAAATACGACAAGTATTCAACAGCATCAACAATAACAATGAAACGATAGTGTAAAAAGAAATAAAAATAAACAATAATATCGACAGTTTAATAATTCGAGCGATATAAAAGTGGGAATGGAAACAAATGTTTTATGCTGATAACGAACAGATAGATGTGGGTGCGGTAGATCAATTCGGTCATCAAGAGTTCTCATAGATTTGGTAGCAAAAAAAGAATTGGGTCAGATTATTAGAAACTCGAAGATTCCCTGCCCTATTTTTAATCTATCGTATCCAATCTCAACACATTACAACGCCACTCATATCTACGTCTAGTTACGGGCATCCTCATCAAATTTCTCTATACATAAAGAAAATAATTTTAATATAGAATAGAAGGCGTCTCCAAAAACTTACTCATTCTTTAAGTAACAGCAAATACAGTATTTATTGATTTGAAAACAAGGTTAATGGTTAAAAAATTAAGAAATATTAATGCTGTATTGACTAAAAAAGAAATTAACGGTTTAAAGTTAATATTAAAATCAAATTAAATTAGATGCATATATCTGAAAAAATAAAAATTATGCATGGATCTAAAAGAAAAAAGATGTAATAGAAATTTTAAAAAACTGAGTGCATATTTAGGTATCCTGTATATTATAGAATATACATATCTAAACTTATTTATAAATGGAACTTTGTCTGTGTGTGTGTGTGTGTGTGTGTGTGTGTGTGTGTGTGTGTCCGTTACCTATAGACTCCGAAACGGCTGAACCGATTTTCTTGAAAATTTACACAGTTTTACGATAAGCGTCTGCGAGTGTTCTTAGCTAGGTTTTGTGTCGAGGTACCCCAGATAAATATCGGAAATAGATAATCGAAAAAATCTGGTTATAGAAGAAGCGGTCCGATTTTAATCAAATTTGATACACTCATAGACAAAGACATAAGAAGTGATATTCAGAAATTTCAAGGTTGCAGTTCTATCCTTGGATGACTTATTTGACTCCGATATTGGAAATCGATGCCCCGATATCTTACCGGGTCTGATCAAAATCAGTTTTTCAGCCTTTTTATTTTAGTTTTTGCTTCGGGTTTGGCTCTAAGTAGGTATAATTGTAGTTCTTAGTCTCAGCGATGATACCATTTACTCAGAGGACTTATTTAGCCTTCAAAATTCAGTTTCCGACGAAAAAAGCTTATTTGATATCGATACCAGGAAATCAAAATTTGACTTACATCCACTCATTTTTCTTTCAGTCTACAGTTTCGCTTTAACTGGAATCAACTATTGCTTTTTAGTCTTTCATGCCAACGTCCAAAGAGTCTGAGCTCCAGGACCATGGATTAGTTTTAAAGCTTTCATTACACCCGAGCAAAAGTCGTCGGTGCGCACCCCGGTTTCGCGCAGATGTTCCAGTTGAAAACTAAAAATCAATTAAATATTAAATTTCCAGTTCGCGAGCCTACGCGAATTTTATTTATCTGCCAATGGGAATCCCAGTATCAAATACAAGTGTGAAATCCTAAATGATCTACTGCGATCCAAAAAGAAGATATAAAAAGCCAATACAGAAAGCATCGCCAGACAGAAAGACAGAAAGACAGACAGACCCAGACAGTCTCGAGAGAGACGAGAGTAATTAATATATCCCCTTGACCGACGTCAAGCGGCTTACTATGCTTGTCGCCCTTACCTCTTTTTTCCTTCTTCGCTGTCTCAAAACTACTTACTGACCTAAGGAGCGGATACATCAAAGACATTCCTTACTTACAACGCTCCCATATTCCTAAGTATTAATTCTCTTTTCAGCATTTATTGCCATGAACATTTTAACGTCTGTTGGACCCATATTTAAAGGATTACTTTAAATGCAAAAACATTAATTGATATGTGCATATATAAAATGTTATTTCTCAATTCAATTTGCTTTTCTTGATTTATAATCTTTTTATGACTTATACAACGAGGCCAAATTCCGTTAATCTTCAACAATATACTACTACCCTTCACAAGAACACGAACCTCCACTATAATATATATATATATATATATATATATATATATATATATATATATATATATAAAAGTATACAATACATTTAATTTAATATAAAATTGCTATAAAGTATACATTAATAAATATATATATTATCCTACATTTTAAGCCCGACTCGGAATTCATTTATTACACAGTCGTCAAGTGCATGAACTGACCGTTTTTCGATTTGAATTTCGATTTTTACTACTAGCTTTCCTTGAGGTCTTTATAAATTATAAATCTGGAGTGCCATTTTTTCATTTATAAATGTATAATTAGGTTTATACCGAAACCCAAAATGGAACAGAAAACTAAAATCGTGAGAAATAAAAAAAAATGAAAAAAATGAATGGGGCCGATTTATTTATCGGAGGTTAAAGGAGAGGTTACTTATATTTGTTTATATATGTCACGAAGATGTCGAACAAAATAATAGGAAATAAATAAAAAAAAAATAAATAAATACGTAAACACGTACACACACATACACACTCATGCATATATTGGGTAGCAACTTCTCTTTTATGCAGGTTTCATTGAAAATGAAAGACTAGGTGTGATGGTTAAGTTTTTTATGTAATTTTTATGTGACTTTATGAATTTTTTCTTTCAGGAACATAAAAATTGTCCAAAGGTTTTGTTTATCTGAGTGCTTTCGACTATATTTTTAGCCATTTTTGAAGATTAGTGTTATTTTACATGTAATAGAATGTAAGTTTTTTTTTTAATCATTTCACCCCGAGCAAGGCGGAAATGCCACTGATGTGCAGGGGGCTACATAACTGTAAAAAGATTAATTAGAAAAGAGTGAGGAGTACAAACTAGTTAGAAAGGAGCAATAGAAAGCTGAGAAAGCAGATGCGATGACAGATACATAGGTGGAGAGAAAGGGAAGGTTATACGGGAGTGGGGAGAGAGCTAGAGGCCAGTGGTTAGTAGATGAGTATTGACTTTGCATTTAAATTTCTGGAGGTTGTAGCCGTCAGGAAAGCAAGAATACGGGAGCGAGTTCCACAGGCGGGAAGTGCGAGAGAAGAAGCTGCAGGAGTAGAATTGTCGTCTGCACTTGGCTAACCTGACTGTGAATGGGTGGGACCCAGTTGCCAGTCTGATTGCACGAGTAAACACCTGTTGAGGAGGCACCAGTGACTTAAGTTCGTCCGAGCAGAAGCCATGAAAGTATTTATAGAACAGACAACGGGAGGCCACATTTCGACGGTGGGGAAGTGGCTGAAGTCGAGCCGCCAGATCAATACCTATCTCATTGCAGACTCTCCTTTGGAGCCTGTCAAGAACACAGAGGAGAACGGCAGGGGCGCCTGACCATAAATGTCAGCAGTACTCCATGCACGGACGGATGGTTGACTTGTATATATGCAGGATGGATTCAGGCGGAAAAACATACTGGATCGACATAGTGACCCAACCTTCTTAGCAATAGATTTTGCTATGGATTCAATATAGTGGTTCCATTTGAGGTCTGAGGACAGGGTAAGTCCGAGGAGGCGTAATGTATTACTCTCCAGGAGAATCGCTTGGTCCATGCTTATGGGAGGCAGGAGAGGTTGCCTGTGATGGTTGACAGACAGCAGCTTGGTCTTAGACGAATTGAAATTGACAAGCCACTTCTTGCCCCAGTTCACCACAGAGTGTAGATCCCGTTCAAGGTCAGCAGCGAGATCATGTCTGTGCGGGAGTATATTGTAGTGTCATCTGCGTAGATGCCTACTTGGGACTTGATCTCGTATGGGAGGTCGTTGATGAAAATAAGGAAGAGCGTCGGGCCTAGAATAGAGCCCTGTGGGACACCAGCATTCGTGCTGTAGGACGAATAGGCACGCCCATTCAAAACGACCTTCATTTTGCGGTTATTTAAGAAAGATTGGATTAGGTCAAGCAGGCGACCGGTAATACCGTAACCCCGTAGTTTGCATAGGAGGCCAGAGTGTGAAACCCTGTCGAAAGCCTTGGAGATGTCCAGAGCAACCGCGCGAGCCTCGTCAGACTCATCAAGGGCCTGTAGCATGTACTCCGTTACGGTTGTTAGCAGGTCGGCCGTGGACCTGGCAAAGCGGAATCCATATTGCCTGTGGTGTTATAATGTGGAGTAGGGGTATGTGTTATGTAACGAGCACGGTATACCCGTTGTTAGCGTGTTCGTAGTTAATATTAAAACAAAAATAAACAACTATTACCTAGGAAATAATCGCACAGACAAAATCTTATAATGGAATACACTGTCCTGTTCCTACAGGTGAGTGTTCTGGATTTTTATGGTTTTTTAGAATTTTTTTCTGTTGTGTTTTTACGGTTGTTGCATGTTTTCTGAGAAACTCTTGTCAGCTGCTGAAGGACTTTTCGCTATATATCATAGACAACAAAAAATCATTTGATAAATACACAAATATTTATCTGAACTGCTAGAAAATCTAGTTTTATTTGCAAAAGATATTAGAATAATCCAGAATATTTACGAGAAACAAGCTACCTGCATGCAAATAGAAAATGAATTGAGCAATGACACGAAAATAGAGAAATACGTCCTCTCAACCGGTTTTTATTCAAGACAATCTGAAGAGAACTAGAAGTCCTATCAGTATTTATTATTAGCGGGTACAATATTAGCAGCATAAAATACCCAGATGACACCGTTTTGGTGGCAAACAAAAAACTGGTAGGCAAGTGAATAAAGAAAGCAAGATGAAAAGACAAATCAGCTACTGTAAAATGACGGAATATATGGTTGTCAAGAAGAGGAAGAGTCCCAGATGCGAAATACGAATTTGAAATATTAAAATCAAAATCAGACGAAGGAAAATGTGACACGAAAATTTGAAATCACATTGGCAGAGCAAAAATTGCTAAGTAAAGAAAGTGAAAAAATCGCTACAATAAAAAATACAAAAAAAAAACCGTGCTAAGTAATACCAACTCTTCTTTATGGCTGTGAATGATGACAATTTTACGGAAGGATATTGAGAATACGATGCATTGAACATGTAAATAACGAGGAAGTTATCAGGAAATGGAAAAAAAAAGGACACTTTGTTTTAAGTCACTAGTACACAGTGGGTTCAGTCAGTTAAGTACCATATGTGATACACGCTTGGGGGATCATGTCTCGAAAGAGACATGACTGACTGGGCAGAAGATTATCCCGCAGTAGGTTGCCATTGCTTTCTGCGGTAAACTGGTTGCCGACCAAGGCTATAGAACCCAATCTGTCTTGCTATTTAACTATTTAACCCATAACTGGAAGGAAGAGACGGATTAGTACCTTTCCCAAGGGTATTTGCGCGTAAGTGAATACAATGGATTCAACTGGAATTCTAACTCGGCTCCCCGATTTCTCGTTCCGAGCCGATATCCACTGTACCACAACGCACATCCAGTGGGTTACTGGGAGTAAAAATGAGAAAACAGACTGGATATATTGGGGATTGAAGAAAGGACAAAGGATAGGGACTCGAGTAGACAGCAGACGTCGATTGAAGTTGTATTTAAATTTTTGGGGATTATCAAGGAATCAAGTAAAATTAAGGGAGTTCCACAGCCAGAAGAGAGCAAGAAGGACAGTAAAAAAAAAAAAAAAACAGCACAAAAGATAAAAAGTTGGAGATAATACATGATCGCTACCGACCTGAAGGGACACAGCGGATCGTAGCAGAACAAATGACATGCTAAGTCCAGTGGTTGATTTTCTAAGCGCCGCTTAGATGTGGCACAAGGCCGAAGGTATGAAGTACCCAGTGAGGATCGAACCCATTACTAAGTTGTAATAGGTTCTACCGAGACAAGCTTGCTAACCATTACACCATGACGAGGTGCCCTTTCGACTACACTAGAGTGGTTATCTGCATTCTCTATTGCCCATCAAGATATTAGTAATATTCTCAATGCAAATTGCAACTTGTAGATATTAAAAATTAAGTTACTTCTCTTACATCATACAATTTGGAAATCGGTGTTGCATTTTTGCGGTTAAACGGCACAATATTCATAACTGGCAACTTTTCATAACGGACAACTACATTAATTACGTCTTACCAATCAACCTCATTTTTTTATTTATCATATCACCCCGAGCAAGGCAGTAACGCCACTGATGCGCATTGGTTACGTAAGAGAGAAAAGATTGGGAAAGAGAAAGCCGGAAACCACATCCTAAACAGGGAACAAGGGATGAGCCTCTTAACCTGTTCAATAGACGTGGGTGGAGTGTGAACCGGGCGATAGTTTAGTCTATCTATCTTAGATTAAGAGTACTTAAGATTATAAAATAAAAAAAAAATGATGAAAATACCTACAACGCCTTTTTTGCTGTTTTAATCACGATACCATTTTGATACTGACTGAAGTTATATTCAGCTGACGAGTCGATCGAACAATTACACAAAGTTTAATCTCGACTACGAAACTTCGGAGTAGAGTTGGTGAATATAACATGAATCATCTAAGTGACAAATTGTATTTGTATTAATCATATATATATATATATATATATATATATATATATGGGGGCGGACAAAATAATGGAAATACCTTGAAATTTCAAGCAAAACTTTTTCAATATTGGTAAGACTGCCTTTGGCAGTTATTACTGCTTGAATTCTGCATGGGATTGACTTGTACAAAGTTTAAATTGTTTCTACATTAATTTTTATCTATTCTTCAGCTAAAACAGTCTTCGATATTTTCAATGATTATGGTGGAGGATATCGACTACTCACTAGTTTTTATTTATTTTATAAAGAACTAGTGAATAGTCGATATCCTCCACCATCATCATTAAAAATATAAATATTCAATGATTTTGAGATTTGGGGACTGTAGTGGCCAGATAAGATGTTCTACTTCACTAGAATGTTTCTCGTGCCATTCAATTACAACCTTAGCAGTATGAATGTGTGCATTATCCTACTGAAAGATGTCAGTTCTCTCCGGAAACAGTTCCTGAACTGTAGGATGGAGTTGATTACTTAAAATTCTTAAGTAGTCCTTACTGCTGATTTTGATAAACATATATGCAAAAAAAAACCCAACAATTTCAGCAAAGAAAAGAATAAATAAAAATAAAAAAAATAAAGTACTACGAACATAAAACTAGTCATGCTTTTGACAGTAAAAAATGCAAATATTTAAATGTTTTCTTCTGAAAACGCTACTGAAAATTCAAATTAATATTTGTTTTAAAGTATCCCTTTTTTTCTACTGGCAACGTATGCTTATGTTGGTATTTGGTATTGTCTTATGTTGGTATTTGGTATTGTCTTCCGTTCTTGACACCACTTTAATTTTCACCCATCTGTTTTTTTTTTGTTGTTTTTTCTTTAATTTTTCCTATTCAGATAATTTTTTCACCGTAGTTTCTTGCTTAAATGGACGAATCTTTCGTTTTAATTTTACAGTTTCACTCCTCTCTTTCAACTTGTTTCATTCTCTCTTGACCATGGTATTACAATCAACCTACTATCGTTCTGGTAGCGTCTAACTTGTTACTCTCTCTCTCTCTCTCTCTCTCTCTCTCTCTCTCTCTCTCTCTCTCTCTCTCTCTCTACATGTAGCACTTTTGCCCGGGTTGACTGTTCTCGTCGACGGTCGTAACGGCACCAATTGTGACACTGCCACCCGGCTGGCTGGTTGGTTTGGTCGCTTGCTGGTTCAGAAACGGATTCCGCTGCGATGACGTTGAAACGGTACCCGCTGTGTCGACGCTTTCGGGCCGCAGTTGCTGGTCATGATGATCACGTCACAAAAGCTGGTCTTCAAGACGTCTATTGCAACGGACCACTGCCCACGTTGTGATTTGATCTCAGAAAGTCGCGTTGTGCAAATTCAGTAGCCGTATTTCCACCAGAACCAGTCCAGACACTTGCGTACACTTGTGGTTAAAAATAAACACGGCACAAAAAAAAAAAAAAATTAAATAAATGAATAAGGTTGAACACGCAGTTACGAAGAATGTCTTTATAAAAAAAAGAAGAAGCAATTATTAGTCATAGGAGTAGATAATACAGTTGTCAGAATGATGATACAGTTGTTGGAATGCCAGTTTACAACGAAGAGAGAGAGAGAGACTTTAAAATATCAAAGCTTCCAATGTTCAAAATAAGAATGTCTTTTCTAAGTTTCGTTAAAGTAACAGAGCTCTTCAAATTCTCGTTAAAGTATTTTCACGTATTCTCTAAAATTGGAGCCGTCCATTCTCTGGGTAACGTTAAAAATAACAACGTTCTTTCGGCTCCTTATCGGAGCTTAACGGAGTTTACCGAAGTAGAGCGACCGAGGAATCAGAAATTTCAATTCTCCCATAATTTAAAAAAAACAATAATGTTCTTTCGGGATTCCTATCGGAGGCGCATTATTCAATATTAACTCTTTAAGTTAATCGGCGGTAGGCTTCATTCTACATTTACTCTTTAGTCATAATTTCTGTGATATGTGACCAGCTGTGGGTCATGGCTCTCCCAGTTGGGAACTCTTTTCCACGGTCGTTACATTTCGACTCACGAAAACTACTCATCTTTCTCGCCGAGTCCGGATTTTTATAACCATCCCCAATCCTCACGGGAGATTTGGCCGACTCAAAGCTTTTAAACAATGAGATCATTTTCCACCCACATGATTTGCGGGGAGCCATGACTCGACGAATGAAATATCAACAGCTCACATGACGTAATGTCTTTCTGTTTTCTTTCTTTCGATTACATCATCTTTAGATTTTTCAATTCCCACAATTTCTGTTCCCAGGAACAACTGTTTGAGATTTAACCCTACCTGATCTCATCAAGTAAACTCTGACAATTTGTTATGACTGCGACCATTTTGTCAAATTTCCACCTGGCCCAAAATAATCCGTATCGTATAGGAAAAAGAAAAAAAACTATATTTCTTTTTTTCTAATTGTCAGCTAATTAATCTATTCCTCGGATTTAACAAGTACCTGATAGCATTAAAATAGTTTTTTACATAAGCTCACATCGCGAAATCGCGAATTGCAATAAAGCACAACTAATAATACCACTAATATTAATTCCTCTTTCTCCGTTGTATTAAACCAAACAAAAAATATACCAGCGGGAGATAGTGTCATATATATATATATATATATATATATATATATATATAAAGGAAAACTCAGCACGACATTTAAATTGGTTATAAATTATAATTCCTTTCAATGAGCTAAATTAGCTCATTTGAGCAGACCACACAATATTCCTTCCATTTGGTCCAAAAAATATTGCGTGAATAAGCATTTCCTTTAACTGAAGAGATAGATAAAAAATAAAAAAATAAGATAAAGGAAAAAAGAAAAAGGAAAAGAGAATCAGGACAGAGGCATTGGCGTCAGATCAGTTGCGGGTATTCAGACCAGTCGCGAAGATGCTTTCCAGTAAGTCATTAACCGCCTACTTCTAATTCCATGGATACGTATGTATTTGTAACCTCACAAATTAACCTACCCATGTACACTAACTTATATCCATATACACATATGCGCACACATCCCCACATATACATACAAATGTGACTATGTTTATGCTTATACATACTTACAGACCTGCACTTATTCATGTCTACATACGAATCTTGCGTTCGTATACACACACACACACACACACACACACACACACACACACACACACACACACACACACATATATATATATATATATATATATATATATTACAAAGACGGGATTTCCGCGCGTATAAATAGTGTTATATATATGTAAGTATGATAATTCTCACACATACTACGAAATTACGCATATATTTTCATACTTACATACATCCTCACATCCATACGTATATATACTCATAGATGCACTCGCACCCCCACATGCATGCGTGCGCACATATAAATGTGTTCTTCATACATACATTTATCTATTTATATCCACATACAATTATTGTGTTCACACACTCGCAATTTTATGAGGGGCGGATCCACGCACACATGTATACATTTTGTTTTTTTTTTTTAATCTTATCACCCCAAGCAAGGCGGAAACGCCACTGAAGCGCAGGGGGCTACGTAGGAAAGAAAAGATTGGAAAAGAGAAAGCCGGAAACCACATCCTAAACAAGGAACAAGGGATGAGCCTCTTCACCTGTTCAATAGACGTGGGTGGAGTGTGAACCGGGCGATAGTTTAGTCTATCTACTCCAATTCATATCCATATATATATATATATATATATATATATATATATATATATAAGTATAATTATATAAATATACAAGCAACTTTTTATATACCTCTACACATAAAGCCCATGTACGCCTGTGTACACATATCCATCTATTTTTAACTCCCAAACGAGGTGGTATATTTCACCTTTCATACGTCTTAACAAACATTACACACATACACATATATATATATATACCGGCATATATCATTCGGATATTTATATTAACCTGTACACATATGAGTAGAATGATCAGTACATGAAGGTATAACCATTTCAAGAATGCATAATTGACTACGTCTAAGATTAACACAACCCACATATAATCAGGTGTTCTTACATGATGGAAAAACATATACATAATTAGGTCCACTCTTATACATGAAATACTTATACTTAGGTGCCCCCTGTCAGTCAGTTAAGTGCCATGCGCGATACACGCTTGGGCGATCATGTCTCGAAAGAGACATGACTGACTGGGCAGAAGATTATCCCGCAGTAGGTTGCCATTGCTTTCTGCGGTAGACTGGTTGCCGACCAAGGCTATAGAATCCAATCTGTCCTATTATTTAACCCATAACTGGAGGGAAGAGACGGATTAATACCTTTCCCAAGGGTATTTGCGCGTAAGTGAATGCAAGGAATTCAACTGGAATTCGAACTCGGTTCCTCGATTTCTCGTTCCGAACTGATATCCATTGCACCACAACGCGCATCCGGTGCCCCCTGTACATACAATAATACATATATAAATATTATATTGTTGGAGAGGATACCAACAAGAAGAAAACACGCTTAACATCAGTAAGAGATAGCTAAGGTTCCTGGGGAACGAGGGTCTAGATATACTTACAGGGTAGATAAAGGGAAAGAGAGACAGGGGAAAGCAGCATGGGATATATTTAATAGACTTCAGCAAATGGATGGCAGAGTTGGATTTGGGAGAGATACAAAGAGGATAAATATTAAGAACGACAAGAGACAGGCGGAAGTCGAAGTCTATGATCGAATACGTACTGAAGAAGCTAGTCACATGAAGAAGAATCAAATTTTGCAAATTATACTATTATGATTCCAGGTAGTTCCATTATTTTGCCCCCTTCTCTCTCTCTCTCTCTATATATATATATATATATATATATATAGTATCAATTACTTTTTATCCGACATTATTTCTTCCTGTCAATCTCTATAGCGGTTTGGAATTAAGAATATTCCTTCTCCTAGAGTGGTTGACAATCACCTCTGCACTATTATTTAATCCATGACTGGGGATTAAACATCCATGAAATAACATTTAGAGTAGGAGGATATGTAACCTTTACATTTTCGCAATGGTTGATAGATTTGTAATGATTAAACTTTCATTCCGCTAGGGCACGCACAGGGCACGCATCGGCTTAGGATAAGTTTTCAGGTAACGAGAAATTATGTAAGAAAGTATATTTTTCACAAAACAAATTAGCGTAAACCGAAAAACAAGGAAAATGTACACATGAAATTGATAATGACAATTTATTGGCTTTGTCAAAGTTGAATATAAGAGCAGCAGACATATTTCTGGATAAGGAAGTTAATGGAGAGTGGTTGGTTTAAGTACTCACTCACCCACTCAGTCACTCACACTGTTATTCATTGAGGATTGTGTCATGCTAGTGACGAGACATTTTGCAAGATTTCTGGTGAAGAGAAAACGTATGAATAAAAAGGATTCATGCCTTTCTCAAGAACTTAAGTTTCATGTGGACCCGAACGTAATATTTATAATCCAAATTACGTGATTTGTTTTTAAATATTTGCTTTAAATGTCCTTAAAATTAAACTGCGTGTTCACCGCAGATCGATGGTTGGCAAACACCTTTTACAAAGCAGTTCCGAAGAATAAGTTTATTCAAACTTTAATGTGTTCCTTGTAATGTAGCCTTGTACCAGACTAATATTCACTTAGTACATATTAATATCAAAGCCAATGTAAATACTGATTTTAACGAAAACTTGGGTGATAATACAAATTATAACAGAAGTTACAATTGGACGTAATATCTAAACTTATTTATAAATGGAACTTTGCCTCTGTGTGTGTGTGTGTGTGTGTGTGTGTGTGTGTGTGTGTGTGTGTGTGTGCGTGTGTGTGTGTGTGTGTGTGTGTGTGTGTGTGTCCGTTACCTATAGACTCCGAAACGGCTGAACCGATTTTCTTGAAAATTTACACAGTTTTACGATAAGCGTCTGCGAGTGTTCTTAGCTAGGTTTGTGTCGAGGTACCCCCGATAAATATCGAAAATCGATAATCGGAAAAATCCGGTTATAGAAGAAGTGGTCCGATTTTAATCAAATTTGATACACTCATAGACAAAGACATAAGAAACGATATTCAGAAGTTTCAAATTTGCAGTTCTTACAATAGTGCAGAAAATCGAGAATATATATATAAAAGCTTTCATTACAACCGAGCAACGCTGGGCTATACTGCGAATAGTGCGAATAACCGAGTGTTTGATATGATTACGAAAATAACGCCGAAGTAACTCTAAAGGAATTAAGAGGCTACTCGGGCGCTGACACAGTTACGTATTTCAAATTGATATTTGTTGCAAGACATTTGTAAAAAAACAGGTTTTCAAATGCTGCATTTTAAAGGAGACAGGTTACTAATTCTGGAAAAATTAGCTCGTTAAACATTCCCAGTTTAGGAGGCGAAACAAAACTTAAATTATATCTGCAAATATAAAAGAACGAAAAAATTATTTTAAAGCAATAAAATGAATATTTTTCAATCGTATTTATTAAAAAAAAACAACATATATGTTAAAAAACGACTAAATTTAACAGCTTTTGTTTTTTACTAAACACAAATCCTTCTTTTTCAAAGTTGAAAATAGTTAAGGCGTGATTTTTTATTCAATCCTGAGAATCAAAGGTCGTAATGGGACAGTGATTTACTTAAGTGATTATTCATTCTTAATTCAATTGAGACAACCTCACTGAGAAATAGATCATTCTAATAAAAAAAAATTAGATCGTCTGTCTACAATACGAAAACATTCCAGTGAGAGAGAGAGAGAGAGAGAGAGAGAGAGAGAGAAATAAGTGGGGGGGGCAAAGCAAATAAAGAAGTTGTACTTAACGTGTCCATTTTACTCCCTGGCGGCGTGGAGTGAAAAAAGAAGAAAAGAAAATTGGAAGAAGAAGTCGAATGAAACTGCTTTTTTTTTCTTTTGAGTGGTGCGGTCGATGGAGAGATCACATCATGTTTTTAATCATTTCACCCCAAGCAAGGCAGAAATGTCACTGGTGCACAGAGGGTTAGATTGAGAGAATAAAAAGTACAGGGGATGTCGAACAAAAGATAAATGAATGAGAATTAAGTAGATAAAAGATGGCAATTTATTTGCATTTAAACTTTTGGAGATTATAGCTCGCTCTCGATAAAGCAAGCAAATGGAAGTGAGTTCCACAAACAGAAAGTGTGTGAAAAGAAACTGAGAGAGTAGAAGAGACAGTTACATTTAACTATTTCGACGGTAAAAGGGTGGCATCTTGATGCCAATCTAGTGTCACGAGTATATACATGTGATCAAGAAACCAAGAAGAAAAGCTCATCATAGCAGTTGCCATGAAAATACGTGTTCAAAAGACAGAGTAAAGCCACAACCCATCGGTAAAAAAGTGACTGGTCAAGATGCCAGGTCAAGATCGATTACATTGCAGATCCTCCTTTGGATTTTGTAAAGAACCTAAGGATGAATAGCACCAAATATGGCAACAATGTTCAATGCACGAACGAATAGTAGATTTATAAATGTGCAAAATGGATTCTAACGAGAAAAAATTCCTAGCTCGACACAGTGAAACAAATTATAGATTCAATGTAGTCATTCCATTTGAGGTCGTTTGAGAGAGTTAAGCCAAAGGAAGCTCAGTGTGTTGGTCTCTAGGAGACTAGCGTCATCCATTCTGATTGTAGGAAAGAATGTTTCTCTATGGTGGTTAAAGGAGAGCAACTTCGTTTTGGAGGCATTCAAATTTGCAAGCCATTTCCTACTCCATTCAATTGCAGATTAGAGGCCCATTCCAAGTACAGCAGACAGGTTTGCTTTTTTCTTATGAAACCGGCGTAAATGGCATGAGACTGAAAATCCTTTTTTGCTACGCCATTTTGAAAGTTTGGGTAATTACAGAAATCAGACTGAAGTTAGCTGCTGAGAAGTTTGGAGAAGGAAGAGAGAATTTAGCGCTTCCCAGATGGAGCTGAAGTAGTAGATGAGATAAAACGTGAAGAGAGTCACAGTAAAAATAAAGGCGGTTTGACTACTCTGACCACTCTCAAATAACGGGCTGGACAAATCCAAATTTGGAAAACCCACGTGTGTAAAGATATTTTGAGAATATGGAATTTTAGAGAAAGCGCAGAATTCAACCAAACCCAAACCCTGGCAAATTTTCACTCCTGTCCGATTCCAGATTCCATATAAGCAGAAGATTTTGAAAAGGAGAAGACAGAAAAGACAAGGAGACACATGGAGAGTTACCCACACTGCCAGAGTCTACATTATTCGCAGATATTTCTTCTCCAAACTTTGTACCGGTTTAGAAAATCAGATGACCACAAAAGACCTGAACAGAGAAATTCAAGTTACTACTAACATAAACTACAGACTCCGAAAGTGGCATTTGATTTTAAATGGGAAGGATTAAAACCGCTGTAGACAACAAATCGCTATTTTTACAATAAACCAAATATATTTTTACAATAAAAGCAAGTTCCATTCAGACTTAGTGCAACAGACTTCCGAGAGGATGCGTCCCTGATGACTATATAACTTGAACTTGGGTCTAGAAAATAAATAATTGGTGTTGTCAAAGGAAAATCTAACAAGCGATGCTGAAAAGCGACAAAAAGTTATTTTTAGTGATGAATGTAAAATAGATTAACATTCTAATCTAAACTTATTTATAAATGGAACTTTGTCTGTGTCTGTGTGTGTGTGGGTCCCCGTTACCTATAGACTCCGAAACGGCTGAACCGATTTTCTTGAAAATTTACACAGTTGTACTATAAGCATCTGCAAGTGTTCTTAGCTTGGTTTTGTGTCGAGGTACCCCCGATACATATCGAAAATCGATAATCGAAAAAATCGGGTTATAGAAGGAGTGATCCGATTTTAATCAAATTTGATACACTCATAGACAAAGACATAAGAAACGATATTCAGAAGTTTCAAGGTGGCAGTTCTTACAATAGTGCAGAAAACATATATATATATATATATATATATATATATATATATATATATATATATATAAAACAGGCAAGATGTTTGTGCGTGTCTGTTTATCTGCCTATATGTCAGTATTTTTTTCAGCCCTTTTATTTTAGTTTTTGCTTCGGGTTTGGCTCTAAGTAGGTATAATTGTAGTTCTTAATCTCAGTCATGATACCATTTACTCAGAGGACATATTTAGCCTTCAAAATTCAGTTTACGACGAAGAAAATTTTATTTGATATCGATACGAGGAAATCAAAATTTGTCTTACATCCATTCATTTTTCTTTCCGTCTACGGTTTCGCTTTAACTGGAAACAACTATTGCTTTTTAGTCTTTCGTGCCAACGTCCAAAGTGTCTGAGCTCCAGGACCATGGATTAGTTTTAAAGCTTTCATTACACCCGAGTAACGCCGGGCTATATTGCTAGTGCAAGATAATATGAAGGAATGTGCAGTATGCACCACAATGAAACGTAATGGTGTGGGTTTGCACTGAAAGCGGTAATAGAAGACAACTGGTAAAAAATTTAAACAACGAAAACTGGATTAATTTACTACAGTCTTATTTCCTGCCAGACAACACAGATATAGAAATTGTTCATTATGACAGTGCTCTTTGCCACGAATCACTGGCAAGGAAATAGATTCCTGTAAAGGAAAATTTGTACAAGTTTTGGAAGACTAGTCAGAAAAATTATGATCCCAATTCTATTGAAACGCTATAGTGGGAACTGAAGATACATGTGTCCGAATGAAAACCCCACAATTTTCAAGAGCTTTGAGATTACTGCCAAGAAGAACGGGAAAAATTCCCAATGAGAAAGTATAGATCTTGTTCTATTGAATGGCACGTCGAAATGAGGCAGTCATCCGAGTCAAAGGCAGCGACACTAATTACTAACTTCATACCTTGACATTTTCCACGTTCTGTAATAATAAACATCACATATTGCAAAAAAGAAAAACTAATCACATTCGGTATATATATATATATATATATATATATATATATATATATATATATAGATTGTGTATTTGGGCAACAATCTCTCGTCGGTCAAGTTATTATCATTAAGTTTTTTATACTATATTTCATGTGTTCTTATAATTTTTTCAGACGTGTAAGTGAATGATGACAAACTGTCATGAATCAGTTCGTATATCAGAAAGATAAGCTCTCCGAGATAAAGAAAACATTCTATTCTAAATTACAAACAAGTAATCAAATCAGATTAATTTCACTTAAAATTTGCTAATTTTCCAAAAATAATGTGTCACAAATGTATATTTTATTTTACAAAACTTTTTACAAAACGATTAACTTTTGTTTGCAAATTTGTCGATGGCTGAAAAACTGAATTTTTTTTTAAATCACAAAATTTTAGATTTCAACCAATATAATGAAATCTACCAGAGTATTTTGCTCACTGGATATAGTAAATTCATTTAGCGTTCAATAAAAATAAAATTAAAAATTTTAAAAAACTTTTTCATTTCTAAGAATTTAATTTAACACTTAGATATCGAAAATGAGTAGAGGAACTTGAGTTCATCTCTATCGGAATATACCGGACTTATAAACAAAATAATATATATATATATATATATACATATATATATATATATATATATATATATATATATATATATATATATATATAAGTGGAGAAACTTAATATATATATATATTAAGTTCCGCCACTCATTTTCAATATATAAGTCTGTCTTCTTCTACCGAGTGCCCATAGCTCAGAGGTAGAATCGCCGATTGACGCCAGTGCGGTCGGGTTTCAATCTTAGGTTCAAAGCAATCGGATGTCTAACCTTACTGATGAGCTGTGATACACCGAAACAGATCTGTCTGCGGATAACTATATAGATTTATTTATATGTGCTTGTGGGGAGGGAATAGCGACATAAAGTGAGTAGGAATAAATGCATGTGTGCTTTATTTTTTATATGTTATACCTGAATGTATATGTTCTTATGTCGTTTGATATACACATTAAAATTGTCAATAGAGTTTAAGGCTTGGGCGTATATATTTCCTATTTTCATGACGATAAATCTTTCAAGTCAGACGCATACTTGTAGCGGTACAAATGTAAAAATCTATAATGAGTCAACGAGGTCACTCAGTAGACAGTCAATAATTTGTTATGGGTTTGAAAAGTATCATATGATGAGTATTTGGTTTTTCAGCTTAATTTCAGTTTTACTAATTTATTTCCATCCACTCTGCTTTGTAACTTTCGTAGAAAGACCATTTAGAAATTGCCTTTACGTGCAACTCAAATTAAAGCGGAACACCTACAAATCAATAAATAAAAAACAATTATTCATTTAACATCTTTTACCGAAAATCTGCATCGAATAATAAAATCAAAAATGCAGTAAAACTACGACACTATTTAATTGGATAAGCTTTTAATTGCTTTAATAAATTATGTCAATATCAAACATTATAGTCTGAAAAAAAGTTGTTTCGATTAATGATTAAATTTTAAAAGAATTTTCATTTTTTTAAAAATTATAATAATTTATAAAGTTTCAAAAATATTTTGAAAATATTTCCATAGTATTCAAGAAAACTAAATAATTTTCTTTTACTAGACCTAGTTTATTCGTAATTAGAACATATCATTTTGTTGAAATTTACGGACAGAACTTCATTTTTAAAAGAATTGTTTAGAACTGTCGATTGTTTTTTTTAGTGATGTCATGAATTTACCTTTATTTCTTGAGCTCTCAAGCAGAAGGAAAAGGGATATAGTAATTAGTTTTATTTGTTTTAATTTTTTCATAATATTACTTGGGATTGAGAGTGGAGTTACTCTTTGCCTTCTCTACGGTGACTTATTGAAACACCGTCACTAGTTAGTTGATTCTTCTGCTCATTGAGATTACTTATTTTTCGTCCTACTGGGTTGCTAACAACCCACCTTATTCCACCTTACTTGAGTAGCATACATATACATATATAGTGGCAGCCCGTCTACTTGGACGCCAGCTAATCCCCATCGCAGGCGTTTTCTCAAGTGCACTTGTGCTTGTTCACCGCCTAGAGAGCCCACCTATATTTTATACTACAACTATGCTGAGTTGCATATCAACTCAGCATAGTTTTAGTATAAATCATCGGTCAGGATGACTAGTGATATCATGCTAACATAAACTTTGACAGCTAAAAGTGAGTTTCCTCTACCCAGTTTCACTCACAAAGTTTATGTCAGCCGGTGGTATGGTCTTCAGACACTTTCCAAATGTGCCACACGCTAGGATCGCTTCCTCCATGCTTATGTCACCTTCATGATCAATCGACCATTGTAAGTTTCGAATACGGGTTTCATGGTCAAAAAGAAACTACATGAAACATCTGAACAAATTAAACTCACGTGGAACGGAAAAATAAAGAATGAATTTCCATAAAATGGTAATTTCTTGTAGCACAATGTAATATACCAAGCTACTGAAAAACTATTAGTTAACAAAGAAAAATATATCGGAGTAATTACCTTGGAAAAAATTAAAAAAAACCCCAAAAAAACTACACAGCCAAAACATCCTTTATAAATAATAAATACACAATGATGTGTGTGATCCTGGTTTTTCCCAAATAGAAAAAGGGTTAACCATGTGCTTAAAGAAAAAGTCGAAATCAGATTTAGCAAGTAGGTGTTAAATTGCTTTTTGAACAATGAAAGTGACTTGCAAGACTTGAGGACTTCGCGAGTCAGTGTAAAAGATCTAATGGCCATAAAACGATTAGCGTCAGTGAGTCAGACAGGGATGGAAGCAACAAAGACAAGTTAAAATGTAAAGAGAGAAGCTTCAAGCTGACCCAGACATTTGTCCTCTTTCTTTTTTCTTCTGCTGATTCCCTTGACTTCTTCTTCTTCTCTATCCAAAGACATTCCTACTGAATACATACATACATATGTACGTACGCATATACTCTTTCAACAATTACTACTACGAACATTTTCTACAAATCTTGATACCCATAATTTTATCAATGAACACGAACTCTACCCTTAACTTCTTAATAATGTTTCTAATTGGACATTAACTCCTACAACTTGTGTTATTCTTTCTTTTTAATAAATTTCTATTTTAACATGAAAAATGTATGTTTTTATTCTTACATTCTTCCATACAATTCCATATATTCCAATCTGCCGACAACCAACCTTCTGATGATAGTTCTGCATAAAACTTGTAAGCAGTAGAGAGTTCGGTTAAGTATGACACAAGGCCGAATCCAAGAAATATTAACCAGCTCCCTGTAGTAACAAATCAATCCCAAAACTGTTAACTCTGTCTGGAGGAAAAATAACTATAATTGTCTTCCCAGACCAACAGAGAGTACTAAATAAACAATCAGAATTCAGACACGAAAACAAACTTTAAAAAAAACTGTAAAGAATAAATGAAGATAAATAAAATAAAATAAAATAAAATAAAACAAGTAAGAAAAAAATGAACCCAAAGAAATAAATAGGGAAATAAACTAAGTAAATAATGACTAAATTAACAAACCCCGCCAACCAAAATAATCTTTAGAATAATACAATAGACTACCGTCAATGCATCACTGACCTGTATATAAAAAGAATCAAAAACACAACGCACACGGTATGGCGACTGCGTTTAGCATGAAACAGACTGTATCTTCTGGGTTATGATTTCAATGTCTATCTATCTATCTATCTATCTATCTATCTATCTATCTATCTATCTATCTATCTATCTACCCAAGTATAGGGTAGGTATGGATGGAATGATATTCAGTATACAAAGAAACACTATTCTTAAAAACGTGCTCAATACAAAGTCGAACTAATAATATTTATTCAGAAATTATAACATGAACATGTTATAATATCACTACAAAAGTAGCTATTTTGTTTCGACATTACTTGCGTATTATCACCTGATAAGACACAAGTAGTATCGAAACAAAATAGCTACATTTGTAGTGATATTATAACATATTCATGCTATCATTTCTGAATAAACATATATATATATATATATATATATATGTTTATTCAGAAATGATAACATGAATATGTTATAATATCACTACAAATGTAGCTATTTTGTGTATATATATATATATATATATATATATATATATATATATATTCTATTTGTAAACGAGTTATTACGTGACCTAGGTTTCTACCATAAGTGGTGTCTTCAGGCGATTTGCAATAACAAGACACCAGCCATAGTAGAAACCTAGGTCGCGTAATAACTGGTTTACAAATGAAAAATATTCAAAATATAATTATATTGAACACTTTTTAGTACAAATGTGCACCACTGTCCTAACATTGTTATGACCAGAAACTAAGTAATTAAACAATCAATATATATATATATATATATATATATATATATATATATATATATATATATATATTCACACAAAGACATATATGCATACGTACATATATAGCGGGGTAAAAAAAAAGCAACTACAAGATTTTCGAGACAATAGGAAAGCAAAAGAAACTTACCACCAGGAAGAGCCAGCTGAGGTTTCTGAAGCACGTAATGAGAAAAGAGGGCCTGGAAAAACGATATTCACGAGGTCGATTGAGAGGAAGCGGGAGAGAGGAAAGCAGCGCGTAACATTTGATGGGCTTGAGCAAATGAATAGCAGAACAAGATTGGGAGAAATAACAAAATAGACAAAATCTATTATGAACTACAATGGACAGGAAAATATGGAGGACCATGATCGCGTACACCCTGAAAAAACACGACACTTAAAAGAAGAATAAGAATTCTTTTTCGTTTTTTAATTCAATTATTCAATTCCAGTTGCTAACATATTGACTTGGCAAGTTTAAATAGTCTATTTTTATTCTTTTATACCATTAACTCGAAAAGGTCAAGAAATTACTTTGAGTTAGAAAATATTGTTTGGAACTTTAACTAAGATGAAACTTATATACACATGAAATTTTTTTTCGGTGACTAAACCAACTTTTCTACTTTAATTAATTGCGAGGTTAGAAGGTTAGTTAACAACCCATTATTTTGAAAATAAGACCTATCAAAAGGTGAAAGATCTCTTGAGACAGTCAGTCAGTTAAGTGCCATACGTGATACACGCTTGGGCGATCATGTCTCGAAAGAGACATGACTGACTGGGCAGAAGATTATCCCGCAGTAAGTTGCCATTGCTTTCTGCGGTAGACTGGTTGCCGACCAAGGCTATAGAACCCAATCTATCCTGTTATTTAACCCATAACTGGAATGAATAGACGGATTAATACCTTTCCCAAGGGTATTTGCGCGTAAGTGAATGCAATGAATTTGGCTGGAATTCGAACTCGGCTCCCCGATTTCTCGTTCAGAGCCGATATCCAATGCACCACAACGCACATCCGAACAATTACATGGAAATGATTCTTCAATAAAATCACAATTAGAAAGATAGTCGGTAATCCCTATACTATCAATTCAAAGATCATTCTTGTTGGTAATAGAGATGGTTTGAAGATGTCGAGTCCATTGTGATTAACTTTTCACCCGGAAAGGAAAGGACATTAGCGACGGGTGCCACCGAACCATCATCAAGCGGCTATTCGCATAAAAAAACATTTCAGGGACACGGAATGTCAGAACAGTAAATTCCTGTGCCTAGATCAGTCAATTAAGTGTCATACTTGAAACACGCTTGGGTGATTATGTCTCGAAAGAGACATGAATGACTGGGCAGAAGATTATCCCGCAGTAGTTTGCCATTGCTTTCTGCAGTAGATTGGTTGCGGACCAAGGCTATAGAACCCAATATGTCCTGCTATTTAACCCATAACTGGAAGGAAGAGACGGATTAATACCTTTCCCAAGGGTATTTGCGCGTAAGTGAATACAATGGATTCAACTGGAATTCGAACTCGGCTCCCCGATTTCTCATTCCAAGCCGATATCCACTGTACCACAACGCAGATTCTGTGCCTAGATACATAATTTAAAGAAGGAAGTGATTAGACTAAATGTTAGTATCTTCTGCAAAATTAGAGATCGGGGAAATGATGGAGATATTATCAGTGACGACTGTAATTAGCATTGCCACACGAAACATGCGTGAGAGAACTGACAACTGAGGGTAGATATTGTAAAAGGCTTTATTCCTTTCTGGTACTTGTGCAGCTGTGAAAACTGCAATTAAGACAAACAAATAACATGAGCACATGGAGGAAGAATGTACACAAGCATAGATAATTACAAAATTCGAAGAAATAAGAAAATAAACAATGAATTTTGTATAGTTATAACAAAACAAGGGAACTTATAGCAAGTGTTTAAATCAGCAAGAATCGTTTGAATCGCAAAAGCAATACATTTTTACAAATTAAGGAAGGGTCTAAAAGCAATAAAAACTTTAGAAGAATTGAATTCCATTAACTAAAAATTGTCTAGGGTTTGCTGGAAATTGAATGGAAAAAATGTTAATTACCTCGTTGGCACCTCGTGTGGTCTCTGGCAATTGAGTACCGAAAACGAATGTGCTGCCACTGGAGATAACAAATTTACATCTGACCTCTTAGAAGGTCTCAATCCAAAAGGCTGTTAAGGGGGGTTCTATTTCTCATGCTGAGACCAAAAATCCTATATTTTAGAAAAGGTTACCGTAAAAACAGCTTATTTGTTATATCTTTACTTACTTATTCTGACTTTACTGTTTTGTCTCATACTTCTCATTTAGACCTCATTATTGTTTTACGTTATCCTAAAATATAAGGAACTATATTTTTGGGTCACATTGTCCCAAGGGGTGACAAGGCCGCAGGTCAAGAATACAGGTCTCACTTCGGCGAGAAAACGAACCTGCTGATTTTTACATTGGGTTTGGTAGCAAATGGTGCCTGGCGGCAGCTACAACAACACCAGTCATATCTGCAGACATTCAGAAAAATAAAAAAGAAGTAGGATAATATGAAACTAAAACAAGAAAAATGCCTTCTGTCAATACTGATAGTGACCTAGTTGAAAGGAAACTTTTTAATGTATCCACCGTAGATGTATAGGCACCGACAACACAGAAGAAAGAAAACTAGAAATTAAAATTCTTTATAGCTCACATGGAAACACCAAGGATATATTTCTCAGGAAATTATAACTGTCAAGAGAGGTGTTCATACCAAAGTAAGGAAGAAGAGAGAGGGTAAAATATTTGGCAAATTCGGACGAGGAACATGTAATGAATGTAGAGAAAATGGGATTAATGCTGGACGGCAAACAATCGTGGTTGCAAGAAAACCAAAGGCGTTTATAAATATAGACAAGCACAGGAGGAGAAACGAAAAAAAAAAAAAAAAAAAAAAAAAAAAAAAAACAAACAAACAGATAACACAATGATCAGTGAGGTTCAGGAATGTAGTTTTACATTGTAAAACAAATTTATTGCTCTGTTTTAACTGCTTGCTTAAATTTGGGAAGTCATTAATAAATGAATTTAATTTAATTTATTGTTTTCTTTTAGCTGGCTGCTGCTTAACTTTGGGAATTCTTTAACGAATTAATTTTAATTTATTATTTTCTTTTTGGTTGGTTAATTAATTTCGGAATGTATATTATTATTATTATTATTATTATTATTATTATTTAAATAATGAGTCAGCACTTTGGAAGGCTTTTTCGTCTATCTTGTGTTTTCTTTATGGGAGGGGTGCTGCAATACGATTGGCTTAGATGGCTTCTTCCGATTTGAACTAAGTTAAAACTTAGATTTTTTTTTTATTGGAGTAGATAGATCTTTCTATCACCCGGTTTAACGCTCCTCTCTCTCTCTCTCTCTTTTTTTTTTTCTTTTCTTTTTTTTTTTGACAGGAGTAGAGTTGAACGCCTTGTTTCCTGTTTAGGAAGGTCTCCGGTTTCTTTCCTCTCGTCCGGTCCTAGTCGTAGTGCTGTCGCAAGATTTTTGCAGTGTTTGTGGATAGTGGCAATGTCTTTTCATTCTGACGGTACCGGGTTGGCATTTTCCTGGTTCATGCTTCCGACTGGTATTTAGGAGCCCGAACTCGTGCGTAACGTCATGAGAAGCTGCTCTGATCAACAGTTGAATAATATCGGGGTTACATGTAGTGCCATGTCGCACATGAATAGATGTCCCTCCATGAACTTCCGGTGGGCAACCCTGCAGTCAGCGCCAGTCTCCCCCCCCAACACATGCTGCTCACAGAGACCGACTGACTTTACTCTAGACCTAACTTTCACAATGTCGAATCCTTTCTCCAGGCCAACTCATCGAACATCCTAGCCTTGATCCTTCTATGCTATTTGAATTCTGCACCCCTGGTTACCGTCTCCTCTTCAGGAAGGGCTCTAATGTCCACATGCATGGGCTTGGTGTCTACGTCAGTGAAAACCTTCCTCTAGGGTGATATCTTTTGAATCTCCTGATCATTCTTGTATGTGTTTCCGTCTGTCCCTACTTGGCTCAGTTAGCTATCTCTTCTTCCTCTACCGCTTCCCTTCAACTCCCGACTGTTCAGTACTTGATGACATCTCTACTAATATCGATAAGGCCATTTCCTCTCATCCATTTGCCCATACATTTGTGTTTGGCGATTTTAACGCCCACCACACCAAGTGGCTGGAAATTTCTGCTACTGAACTTGCTGGTGTCCACACCATGAATTTCTCAATCACTCAGTCCCTTACGCAAGTGGTGGAGTTCTCCACGCACTTCTCTAATAACCCTAACAGACCGACTCACTGCTCTCTGTTTTACCTCAATCTCTGACTCTTGCAATGCCAAGCCCCCTCAGAAACTGTGGCCATGCGGTGGTTTCCAATAACATCTCCTTCCACTCCCACTCCACCCAAGAACCTCAGACTAGCAGAATATCTTACTGCTACCAAAGAGCGGATTGGAATATATTCCGCGATTTCCTCTGCGACGTCCGTCGGAACAATGTCTTTAGTCTCCCTATTGGGGACTGTGCGGCTGAGGTTTCTTCTTGGGTTAAGGCTGGCATCGATGCTTTCATCCCAGCCAGGAAGTTAAGACTTAAACCACACTCGTCCCCGTGGTTCTTTTTCGCTTGCTCGGCCGCCATCGCACATCGAAATCATTTCTTCCGGTTTTATCGGAGTCACCCGTCGGACCATAACAGGCGCCTCTTTACCACTGCTCGCAATGAATGCAAGAGGATACTTAAAGAAGCCAAGTTGCTGTTTGCATCCAGAATGAAGCAGCGCAAAGCATCCCGTAAGTTTGGTTCCAAAGACTACTGGAGGCTCTGCAAAAGCGTACTAAACAATAGCAAACACTCAATTCCCACCCTCTAATCAACGAATTTGATGTCCTCACCTTTTCAACAGACAAGGCTGAGTGCTTCGCTGGAAGATTCTCCACCAACTCTAAACTGGACTCGTCTGGAGTTCCCGTACTCGACTTTCCCCCATCGAACTGAAGCCCAAGTTACTGACATACACATCACCCCCTCGGTGGTCTCTACAATAATTTCAAAGCTTGACCCCCATAAAGCAAGCGGCAACGACGGAATCTCAATCATTGTCCTGAAGAGATGCTGCCTCGAACTCTCCTCTGTTCTCTCTAAACTCTATAACTACTGCCTCTCTGCTTCTTGCTTTCCTGTCTGCTTGAAGTCCTCCACTGTAGTTCCAATATATAAAAATACTAGTGAACCCTCTGACTCCTCTAATTATCGCCCTATCAGCCTTCTACTGATCTTTAGCAAAGTCTTCAAAGCCATCATCAATGCTGAGGTAGTACGACACCTCACAGCCCACAGACTCTTCTGTGACAAACAGATGGTTTCCACTTCACCAGGTCTACTGCTGATGTGCTCACAACTATATATACACCAGGCTCTCGACAAAAAACGGCGAAGCCCGAACTGTTGCCCTAGACATCTCCAAAGCGCTCCACAGTGTCTGGCATGCTGGCTTTCTATGCAAGTTGCCAGGCTATGGTATAATTGGGCAATTGTTCGACCTAATCCAGTCATTTCTTTCTAATCGCACAATGAAGGTAGTAGTGAACGGACATGCCTCCCAATACTATCACACGAACGCGGGTGTCCCTCAAGGCTCCATTCTAGGTCCTCAGCTACATTAACAATCTCCTCGATGTAATAAGATCCCAATAGGCATATACAATGACGACACTACGGTTTACTCTCGTCTCGATTAAAACCCTGCCGAGGCTGAGAAAACAAACCTCGCCGCTGAGTTTGAAAAGGACCTCCAAACCAACGTGGACTGGAATAAGAAATGGCTCGTGAATTTTAATGCTTCTAAAACGAAGCTGCTATCTATTAACCATCACAGACAGTCGCTCCTGCCCACCATTAACATGGATCAGGCTAGTCTCCCTGAAAGTAAAACACTGCGCCTCGTCAGATTAACTCTCACAACAGACCTCAAGTGGAATGTCTACATAGAATCCATAGCTAAATTCGCTGCTAAGAAGGTCGGTTCTCTGTGCAGGGCCAGGAAGTTTTTCCCGGTTGAAACAATCCTGTACATATGCAAATCTACCATTCGCCCGTGCATTGAATACTGCTGCCATATCTGGTCAGGTGCTCCTGCTAACCACCTAGGGGTCCTTGACAAAATTCAACGGAGAATCCTTAATGTGATCGATCCCAACTTGGCATCTCGGATACAGTCACTTTCTCATCGGCGCAGTGTGGCTTCCCTGCGTCGCTTCTACAAGTACTTTCACGGCTTCTGCTCTGATGAATTTAGCTTATTGGTGCCCATTATTTACGAATTTATTCGAGCCACAAGATAAACTAGGTTCCACAATAAATTATAAACGCAAGTTCTACTCCAGCAGCTTCTTTTCTCGCACTTCCCTTGCATCCTCTCTCGCATGCTCTCATCTCATTTATGAAGTATTCTCATCCCTATCCTACCCGCTTCCTGACACCCTCTTTATTCTCTCACTCCTTCTCATAACTTTCCTCCTTTGTAACCCCCTGCAAAACAGTGGCAGTATAATGCCTTGCTTGGAACGATACGATTTTTAAAAAAATCGAAATTCCAACTTCGGTAGCGATCAACTTCCAGTGATATGCAATTTTAGGATACAACTAATGAAATTAAGGAAAACTAAAGCAATGTCAAAATTCCAATACAATTCCGAATGACCCGAATTAACAAATGATCTCTAATGATAGTGTTAAAAGCAAATACAAAAAAACTAAATGAAATGAAAAATGGGGCAAATTAAGAGAATCTTTAGTGGCATCAACAATCGAAATCACCCAAAAATAATAGATAAAGTAAAAAAGGAATGGATGACAAATGAAATTCTTTACTTGATAAAATGGAGACAGCAAACATTTAAAAATATGATTCAGAATACAGCACATTACATAAAAAAAATAAACTCGGGCAGACTAAAGACTAAAGACTAAAGACTAAAGACTAAAGACGAACAACTCAACGAAAATTTGTGCAGAAATTGATATAATGAGTATCACAGTTAATGCTACATATGCATAGAGAATAAAAGAAATATCAGGACAAAGACGTCTGTCAACAGGATTCATAAAATCCCAGAACGAGACACCAATATTAGAAAAAGAAAAATTCTTCAGAGATGGAACGAATACATCAGACGGTTGTCCTCTTTCGTCGGAGAAGAGGACAACCTTCAATGCAGAGAAATACCGAAGGACTAGAAATATTGTAATCTAAAGTGAAATCAGAACTGGCCATATTTAACAGGAACAAATTGAGAGGACAAGACGCAATTCTAATAGAGATCCTGATAGCCTTCGATGATTTTAGTTGAATTCATTGCATTCACTTAAGTGCATCTAACCTTGAGAAAGGTATTAATGAGTCTCTTCTCCAACCAGCTATGAGTTAAATAGCAGGATAGATTAGGTTCTATAGCCTTGGTTGGCAACCAGTCTACTATAGAAATTAATAGCAACCTACTGCAAGAAAATCTTCTGCCCAGTCAGTCATGTCTCGAAAGAGACATGATCGTTTGAATGAAGATATATAATTAGCATTAATTAATTGACGCTTATTATTTTATTCACCGTTCATTTATTTAGTTTACGAATTTTGCGCCGCTGTAGTGAACACTCACCTCCATCATACAATTGTGGTTCATTGTGACATTTGAGGCAGAATAGTGCAATGGGTGGCCAGCTTCTTTTTGTACCGGGGATGTTGAGGTTACACTGTTAGAAGCAAGGCCTACAAGGCATCAGACTGTTTAAATTCAGAGTTTACCTTCTCCTAGACTGGCGATGATATACAGAGGCCGTGCGCTACCCACTCTCGGTTGTACTGACAAGATCCCAAAGAATACAGGGCATTACGTTTGGAGATATCTTGGTTGCAGGAGTTTCTGGTAAGTTTGTTAATGTTGACAGACAACCACCTTCGAGGCTTTACTCCAGGTTTTCTCTCTGGATTTACTTCCATATCCTTTTCCCTGTTTTGAATATGACCGCAAAGCAGCAGAGGTTTAAAATCACGGCTTTTCTTCCTCTAGATGGACTGCCTTCCCAGGCTGTGGGGATTCATCTACTTAAAGCAGCTGATTATGATGCACCAATTTCCCGCCTTTCTTTGGCTTGGAGCTGGACTTCGTTGCCGGCGGCTAGTTGAGACGCATGTCACGGAAACTATGACAACCTTTGGAATATAATGTACATGTATAAGCATTTATAAACATTACTTGTTTTATAATGTCAAAAGAAAAAAATAAAATAAAATAGAATATAAACATTTTTTTAATATAAAACTCTGGATAAATAAATACACTAGAAAGCAAAACAAATTACGAAATAGTACACAAAGGTAAATATCGAAAAGTTATTTAATTTAGAAATATATATATATATATATATATATATATATATATATATATATATATATAGACTGATTTAATTTGTTTTTGGAATGCTTATTCCATCATTACAATAATTAGTATGCGATTACACGAAACAGTACATTGATATTTACACAAACTGCTCATTTTGCATTCAGGAGCAATCGATGTTGATTGGAGGAAAAACCAATGGTTTTGCAACAAGCTGTTACTAATGATTAGATTCTAGTTTCATATGAAATATGAACAATATACTGCTTAAATTACTTATTTTATTTTCTGATGCTGTAAGAGACAACATTCTCAAGTAAGTTATAAACATTTTTTGTAATAGAATTATAAATTTATAAAACATCAATTAGGTTCATGCAAATGTTTATTATATCTTTTTACTAAAACTTTTTTTAATATCACTTCATTATTTAGTCATCAAAATATATGCATAGTTTTCTGTCAGAATTTTCAGATAAATTGTATCACAGAAATATAATTTCGATTTTGAATCCATAAATTCTTTGATCCATTTTTGAATTTTATACTATTGTTGGAACAACTGACAATGGGTCCCCTAACTATAACTAGCCGAGGACAGTGAAGGAATTTAATCTGATGATGGTTTGAAATTATGTGACGACGAAGAATTGTTTTCTTTTCAGTGATCGTGGAAATATTTTTTAATTTCTTTTAGAGAAGTGAATCCTTCAGGAAGTAAAAAGAGCTTATTTTGATCCAGTTTCAAATAAATTCATCCTTAATTTAGTGAATTAAAAAAGTAATTATTAATAGTTTTTCAATTTAAATTATTTTTACATACCAAATACTACAAGTGGATTTTAAATAAAAAGATCTATTTCCTGAACTTAACGGGGTGCCAAAATATATCCGTCGAACCAGATAAGTTTAGGAAATACAACGAAAAAAAGAGACGTAAATCCGAAACTGCACTAGAATACTGGAAGAGGCGTACCACAAAACTAATAAAAGTAAAATAATGCCACCTACATCAAATCAAAAGAAGAATTTCTTTAGAAACAAAGATTGCTGAACTATGACGCCATGTTTATTGTCCAGCGAATGCTGGATAATTTTCTCATGAAGAAGAGACTTGAAGCGACAGAGACATAATTCTGCAGACGGGAGCGAAAAATTTCTATGGACAAAACGCGCATGAGTAACGAGGGAAGTTTTAAAGAAAATAAAAATCTTAAAGGAAATTTATTTTTTAAAATCGGTTGTCAAAGACAGTTAACATTTCTGGGATGCGTTATGAAGAATTAGGGCTTTGCAAATGTAATACCCACAGGTGTGAATGGGTGTCAGGGTTGGGTCAAAGAGGGATGGAAAAAAGTCAAATGTAGCTTAGTAGAACAAAAGAGAAGAAATTGAGGCCACATCCTGAAATGACACACCTTAAAATATGGTTTTCTCTTCTAATTTTAATGAGTTAAGCCAATTGCTCATTGGGTCGCTACTCCACGCTTCAGGTTAAAAAAAACCTTTTTCAGTTCCAGAATGCATAAAGAATTATCAATTTCCTAAAGATAAACCATGTTTCTGTATCGAGAAAGAATAGGGATACAACTATTTCAACTGTGACAGTTTTTTTTTCTTTCTTGCATTTAATTTTAATCAGTATTTAAGAAATGTTTAACAAGTAGATTTTCATGCGCCTCCTTTTACTCAATCTTATTGTTGACTTGCGTTTTTTTAAAATAACTAATACAACGATTATTAACTTTCTATAAAACGTTAGGATGAAATCTTTTTTTTTATATTTTCATTTTTTAAAAATATCTTTGTCTGTCAGATACAAAACTATTTATAGTTTTCCATTTGTAAGTCACTTTACAGTTTGAAAATGAAACAACTGTTTCTTAAATGAGTGTATTTATTTAATTCTTTTCTTATTACACAGTTTAGAGTGTGGAAATTTGTTCTGACTTAATTACGAAAGATAACGTCTCTTAAGTAGCCTCCATTCTCGGCTTCGCAATGTCGAGCTCTTTCTAAGCTATTCTCCATGACAGTTCTTAACATCGGAGGTTGTAGGGAAAGAATTTCTTGCCGTATGTTTGCCTGAAGTTCTTGGATGCTTCGAGGCTTATTTGCGTACACTTTGTCTTTAAGATATCCCCAAAGCCAAAAGTCTGGTGCTGTCAAATCAGGTGAACGTGGAGGCCATTCAAAATCGGAATTTCGGGAGATTTTTTGATCCTGAAACATCGCAGTTAACAACTGCATTGTGGCTCTAGCTGTATGTGCAGTTGCTCCATCTTGTTGCCACCAATATCCTGGCATGTTTGCTAACTGAGGTTGAACAAAATTCACTAGCATATCTCTATATCTCTCAGCAGTTACAGTCACAGCATTTTCATTCGCATCTTCAAAGAAGAAGGGCCCAATAACCCTTTCTGAGGTTACTCCACACCATACTGTGACTTTTACTGGGTGCATTGGATTCGCATGAACTTGGCGTGGATTTTCAGTGCCCCAGAATCTGGTATTCTGCTTATTGACATACCCATTCAAATGGAAATGAGCCTCATCTCCCATGATCAACTTGTGAATAAACTCATTGTCATTTCTTGCAGTTCCCTGAAAACTGATAGCGTAATTTAGTCGTTTCTGAAAGTCTGCTGGTTGTAAAGATTGCACTAATTGAACTGTGTGGGGATACATGTGCAAGTCTCTTTGAATGCGCTGCAGAGAACTCCGTAAAATGCTAAGTTCTTGAGAACGCCTTCGAGTGGATGTGGTTGGGTTCTCTTCAGTGCTACGCCTCACATCTTCAGTATTTTCAGGTGTACGTACTGGTCGAGCTCGTGCACGTTTAGACCTATCATTTACAGAGCCCTGCTCTTGAAAACGTGTCACTAAGTTCATTATTGCAGGCCTACTAGAAGGATGTCGAACATTGAAATGGCGCATATAAGATCTTTGCGTTGCAACAACTGACCGTCTATTTTCAAAGTAAAATTCAATTACTTTCACTTGTTTTCTTGTAAACTTATCCATACCAAAAATCTCCAAAGATTCTATTTAATAGTTCTGAAAAAAGAAATAAAAATATATTAATCGAAAAAAAATTATTTAATTTTTAAAATGTAAAGTGACTTATGGGCCACCCTGTATTTAAATGCTGTCATTGATTAAATATTTTCTCCCTGCCAAAAAATAATCACGGACTATTATTTTTCGCGCATGACAATTGTCGTACGTATTGTACTAGAAAAGCAATTAAAAAAAAAAAAGATTGGTTTTAGTTGTAGTTTTTTTTTAATAATCTAAATAAATATATTCATAAAATATTTTCTACGTTTTAATTTTTCTTGATAACTACATTTATTTGGAAACAAAAATCAAGGTTCAAAAATCGAAATAGTTACATGTTTATAAATAAATTCAATGATACAGCTTTTATTTTCTCAATTTGAAAAAAAAACTTTGTATTCAACTTTAAAAAGAAAAACTTTATAATAAAAAATTCAAACTAATATTTGAAAAAAAAAACGAATTTCAAATTGAAATATTTGCGTCTATAAAAGTTACCAACCGATTGCTGTGATTATATATGTATGTATGTATGCCGCATTCACCCTAGTCGGGTTGAGCGGGCTTCCTCCCTAACGGAGCAAGTCTCATTGGGATTTGTTTAAGGGCAGGGTCCCAAGTCCTACCCTGTTATTTAACCCATAACTGGAGGGAACGGACGGATTAATACCTTTCCCAAGGGTACCAGTGCGCAAGTGAGTGCAGTGTGCTCAACTGAAATTGGAACTCGGCTCACCGATTTCCCCCTCCAAGCCGACATCCACCGCACCACAACGCACATCCGTGAACGCTAACAGCACCTGGTATTCCCAAGTGGTCACCCACCTAAGTACTGACCAGGCTCAACGTTGCTTAACTTCGGTGATCGAGCGGGAACCGGTGTATTCAACGTGATATGACCGTTATATTCAACGTGACATGACCGTTATATTCAACGTGACATGACCGATTGCTGTGATTGCCTTTGCACTGAACAAATTAATTTCCATTTTCACGGAACAATGACTAGTTTGTCTCGAATTGTGAATTGTCCATTCAAAACGACAACCCTATCTGTAGCGTATGGAGCTGGTTAATGTTTCTTTGATTCGACCTTGTTTCTTACTTAACCAAACTCCCTACTGCCTACAAGTTTTATGCAGAATTATTATCAGAAGGTTTTCATCAGAAGGTTGTTTGTCGGCAGGTTGGAATATGTGGATTAGTGCAGAAGAATGCAATAATAAAATATACATTTTAAATGTTAAAATAGAAATTTATTAAAAGGAGGAATAACATAAGTTGTAGGAGTTAATGTACAATTAGAAACATTATTAAGAAGCTAAAGGTAGATTTCGTATAAAATGTTCGTAGTAGTAATTGTTGAAAGAGATTAGGAGAAAGAAAGAGGACAATGTCCGGGTCGCTTGAAGTTTGAAGTTACATTTTAGATGTGAGTCTCTTTTTTGCTACTTCCATCTCTGACTCTTGACAGACGCCGAGGTCATTTATATAGTCTTTTTGAATTTAGCACTGGATCGCTAAGTCCTCAAGTCGTGCAAGTCGCTCCCATTGGTCAAAAATCATTTTAACACCTACTTGCGAAATCTGGTTTCGACTTTTTCTTTAAGGCTACATATCACAATGAATACCATCAGCCATGGAGTCTTGTCTAATGTGGAAATGTAGAAGGATCAAAGAAAGAAGTTACTAAAAAAAATTACAAATTAGGTCATTACAAATGTTTCAGGGAAAAAAAGATGCTTACAGTAACTGAGAACGGGGACTGATAACTCGTGTCTACTGCTGTTGATGTCCCAGAGCCGACACACTACGGCCGGATACGGAAACTTGTACAGACTACTAATACCACAATCAAGCCGCGGAGAGAAAGTCGCTTTAACAAAGTTCTACCTCACCACATAGAACGAATGTTCGATTGTTTAAGTGATAATCCCCTTTTAACCCGGACAAAAAACTGAACGGACAATGATCATCATCTCATGATATGCTCCTCTAAGTAAATAGAATTAAACCAGTAGCTTATGTACAATTGATAATTAAATCAACTGGCGAAGTCAAGAGTCTCATTAAAAAAAATATACTGATGAAATAAACAGTAGTTTGTTTTTACAGCGTCTTGAATGGATGTGTTTATCGAAAAAGAGTCTCTACTTTAATCTTTGGGAATTTTGATACGCGACAATTGCAGAAGATAAATTGCGTAAAAGAACATAAACTGACAACACTTCTACTTTTTAGCAAATTTAATTATATAATAAAATATCGATGGAGAGAGTGGCGTAAATAGAAACAATGGAAAAAAGAAAAAGAAGAAATCTCGTCAGCCTTTTCACGCTTCAATGCTAAACAGATTTTATTTTGATTTCTTTTTGTTGATGTGAACTTTTGATACTCGAGATTATTTTGTGCTGAAAAACGTGTATGCATTTTCATCAGCAGTAGCAATAGCTGTACTTCAGCAAAAGTTCAAATCTACCTACGATAATGCAAGTTCCGTAGTTATTTTAAAGAATTTCATAATTAAAACTAGGCGCCTCCATGCAATTGCCGGAAAAACAGCATAGCATGATGTTAAAAATTAATAAAAATAAAGTTTTATCATCAAAATGTTATGCTATTATTAATAAGAAAGATCAAATTTTGTTATCATTATTTTTTTTTTAATTTAATCTTTTTTAATATGTTCAAAATTTCAGTTACAATTTCTTTTTTTTTTTTTTTTTGTTTTCCTCTAGCGATTCACGCTATGTTTATTTACGTGCTTATTAAGGAATATTACGCAAGTCGTTTTTTAGCGTGGAAAGACACGTAAAATTGAAAATTCTTACAAAAATCTTAATTTAATGAAACTTTTAGGACTTATTCACAAATAAATGAAATTATTTATGCAATTATTATTTTTAGACAGTCTTGGTAAAATATTTTTTTACTTCTGTTACCCCTACTCTAATTGCATAAAACCTCTTGAAATACATTATTCACACCATTTTTTATTAGTTAAATGCAATACTCATTAGGAAATTTTTTAAATTACGAGACTATTTTTCCGAAAATCTGCTCCGAATAGTAAAATAAAAAATGCATTAAGACTACGCTATTTTTAATGTAGATAAACTTTTAATTGATTTCATAAATAATATAATTTTAGGATATCATATTCTGAAGAAGGAAATTTGATCTGGTTCAATTTTTCTTATCAAATCGCGAAGTGAAAGATTTATTGAATCGCAACTCTTTTATATATTTTTGCATTAATTCTGGTGTCTCCCAGGGCTTTATCTTGGACCAACGTTGTTCCTCATTTTTATCAAAGACGTTCTTGGTGGCATCAGTTCTTAACTCAGTATCTACACTGATGATAAAACTATTTACTCCTGTCAGAATGATAAGTTTGAGGCGATCTCTTTGATTAACTGTTTGAAACATTATAATGAGTTGATTATTTCTTAACTTTTTTTTATTGCAGGTCATTTATGTATTTAAAAGCCCGAAAAAATAGCGCATCAGACTGCAGTAATTGACTTCCTGTTATGATATTCCTAATCAAATTATGTGACATCATAGAATAACCCAAACCAGCTCCTTAACAATAAAAGGACCAATAAGAATTGTTCATTTAAACCGCAGGTGAAGCATCTTCATGAAGCTGGCCATCAGATATATTTCAAAACAATTTATCATCGTCGTCTTGATATGGTCATTTCTTTTCTTTTTTTATCAACAAATTCAAATACACTTCAAAACGAGCACTTCACAAGACTTGAGCAAACACCAAACACTTCAGGAAACAAGGAACGATCTTATAGACAAATATAAAGAGAACAACGACAAATTAGCAGGAGAGAATGGACGCGGAATTCTTCTGGCGGGTGAAGAGAAAGAAATCGGTGATGCGGTTTTAAGGTTTTATGGCATCAACACTAAAGTCAGTGATTTGGTGCCACTGAACAGAAAAGTACCAGACTCTAGACCTCTGCCGTAAGTAAATAATTTTGTACTTAAACTACAAGCAAAATAAAAATCTATGGGGTACGACAGCGATATTTTATTTTATCACACTAGAATAGAAATGTTCTTCAGCATGTATTAAAAAATGTTTAAGAAATGTATATATTTATATCACGTTATTTTTAGCGATTGAACAAATATCGGTTTTATATACACTGATGAGTAAAATCATTATGACCAGCGATTATTATCAAGAATAGCGACTACTGTCTCGTACAATTAGCGCATGCCAGAAACGGTGATATATAACAAGTTAAGCTTGCATTGGCAACATCCTTTTAATGTATTGAATGTTAAATTTACGGTACTGGCATAATAAAGACCTAATTGTTATGCCCAAGCTCTTAACCTTAATGAGCAACGATTAAATTTTATTTCATTTTTTTTTTTTTGTAAGTCATCTGGGCATTTTGTTAAAAATAACTTCGATTAAACTTTTAGTCAAACTTTAAATGTGCGAATTTCTGAATTTAAGTAAAAAGAATAAAATTAATTTGCGTATTTCTAAAAAAAAAAAGGTATCGGTTAATGCTTTGATTCGCAGCATTTGATTTTTTTCTCTTTTGTAAGACTGACTATTGGGTTATTCAAACGGTCATTCTTCACTTAGTTCAATAACAGTTTACTTTTGACATCGTAAATTACATGTTTTTAATAGAAGTTGATAGACTCTTCTATCGCTCGATTCGTACTTCATCTTCTCTTAAACAGGAGTACAGGTTAATCCCTTATTTCCAGATTAGGAACAATTTCCCGCTTCTTTTCCTCTCCTCAAACATTAATAGTGGTGATTTCGTGAGTTTTTTTTTTTTTTGTGATATGTGTGGATGGTTGCAACGCCCTTCCGAATACGTACTTTCCTGATAAGTATTATCTCCAAAAATTTAAATGCAACGTCAATTGCCATCTTCTGTGTCTCTAAATCCAATCCGCCTCCTTAAATCCCATCAAACTGCCATCCTTTCTTCGACATTCCTTGTACCCTGTTGTTTTTCTCTTATTAAATCCCTGCGCAACAGTTTCAATTATTATAATTGACTATAAATTAAAATTATTGATTATAAAAAAAACTTCTGTCGAAGGATTTCCAAAGCAGTACAAATTCGGAGATGCTCCCGCAGTTGTGATTTAATCAGGAACAATCACTTCCAATCAAATTGCGAGACCAAGATATCGATGCAAAAATAAACAGATGATTTACAGCCAAGTACAAGCAAACAGACAGGATAATGTGGCAAAAATTTCAGATGAATTTAAATTGTAAAAAGAATGTATCAGTGCACAGTATGTCAATCTTTGTTTGTGGCTCGGGTAGTGAAAATGCTGACAAATGCCCAGGGCCAAAAAGGGTCTTTAATAGATATGTGAGCACTTAAAATATGGTTTGTATCAATAGAAGAAGTTTTCCGACTTTTATTAATCAGGTTTTCTACTGAATAAATTATGCAACAGAGTAAATATAGATAATCATTGTGGCGAAAAGACGCAACTAAATGCACACTGCGATAAAAAGAAAATGATTGTGATTCAGTGTGATGGTCAGTGTAAAATTCTCTTAGCTCTATCATTGATTGTAGAAGGTACGTAGTTGCATGAGATTTCCTACAACATCAGCTGTACCATTTGTCGGCAAAGGACATCTTTGAGGGCAGCAATATCATTCAGTAATCGAATGCGTCTTGCCATCGCATACTTGTTGTAAGTGAATAGTGTGTTGTCTTGACAAATAAACACCCATTATTTCAGTTACATTTCGCACAAATGTATTTGATCAACAGTTTTGCTCAAGAGAATATTCACCACTTTCAGCAGTTAAAAAACCTGTTATGAATATATTGATGTCAGATTACAGAAGAAAATTCTAGAGTCCATGACCGAGCTATTAAAATTGTAATAACACAGTAGCTTATTAATTTATTATGCTAATGGTCATAAATTTTTTACTGATAATTCCGCATCTTAGATAGATTGTAATATATATATATATATATATATATATATATATATATATATATATATATCCGCAGACAGATCTGTTTCGCTGTATCACAGCTCATCAGTACGGTTAGACTCCGATTGCTTTTTTTGCCCAGGATTGAAACCCGACCGAACTGGCGTCAGTCGGCGATTCTACCTCTGGGCTATGGGCGTTCGGTAGAAGAAAGCAAACTTTTTAGCAAGTATATAATCATTATACGCGCCCAATAGCCAGAGTGCTCTAATTCATTTTACTGGATGAGTGATATGAATAATATAATTATATATTATAAAAGATATATATATATATATATATATATATTATAATATATAATTATATTATTCATAATATATATAATTATATTTTTACATTTATATTTATTATTCATATATTTTTCATATACACATATTATCCTACGTAAATGGCACGACTCGGAGTTTCATGCGTTACACAGTCAGCAGGTGCATATTTCAAACTGACAATTTTATAGATTTTAATTTAAGTTCACTCCATGTTCATGGGAATTAAATCTTATAAAGATATGTTACTGCTTTCTTAATAACAAGATTCAAAATTTGAATATTCTACGATTACATGTGGATAAAAATTTAAAATTTAAATTTAAAATTAAAATAAAATTAGGAAAATAATCAAATGCAGGAGAAGAAATCAAAAGGGCGTAAATCATGAGTCTTAAAAATTTTAATATTCTAATATTACATTTACATAAATATGTAGGGAAAATTAAAATTTAAAGTTTTAAAATTAAAAAATTCTTCTCATTCCATTTTATTATCACATTTTATTGATCAAAGTATGATTTCATTTGTTGGATATGTGTCACGTGTAATGAAGCTATCGATGAATATTTTAAATTTCAATAAAAACTTGTCCGTTTAAGTGTGTGTGCCACGTATAACTGCAATTAGTCACCGTCTGATTCTACTCTAGACCTCTCTCTCTCTCTCTCCAACTAAACCACTATGAAATCAAACAAACGAAATAGCAAAACTAAACCAGCTAGTCAGAAAACGCCCAAACCTATCTGCGTCTACTTCATAAACATACGTGGTATCCGTACTAACTTTAACAGCGTAGAATCATTCCTCCAAACTAATTAACCTGATATCTTAGCTATATGTGAGACTAACCTTGACCCTTCTATCCCCTCATCTGAGTTTTTCGTTCCTGGTTACCTTCCCCTCTTCAGGAAGGACTTCAATGTCCATATGCATGGGCTTGGTGTTTATATCAGCGAACACCTCCCTCTAGCCAGAGTAACATCTCCCGAATCCCTGGATCATTCTTTCATGTGCTTCCGTCTCTCACTTCTAAGCTCGATTAGCTATCTCTTCTTCCTCTACTGCTCCCCCTTCTCCTCTGACTGTTTGGTAATTGATAGCATCTCTACTAATATCGACAAGGCCATTTCTTCTCATCCATCTACCCATATATTTGTGTTTGGTGACGTGTATGCGAAAATAATGTCAAGCGTATTAAAACTGTAAACTTATTAAGTGTGTGTATATGTCGGTAACATTAGTATGTGTGTAAATGACAACAACGAAATACATTTCCGTTCTAAATTTTAGCGAAATAATGTTTACACGTGTCAACCAATGGAACGATTTTCTTTTTTTAAATAAAATGACAGAATCACGTACGAATGTTTGTGTATGAGAGAATCATGTATGAATGTGTGCGTTTATAAGTCTGGCTCATAAAATATCATTATTTCGCTACAGTTTGTATGTAACGAAAATATGTAACATTACATCTAATCTATAAAACAAAGAAGGTGGATAGGGTAGTGAGAAACGTTGACATGGTCAAACACACACAAACACACGCAAACACACACAAACACACTGCACACGACAAATCTCAGTCGAGAATCCCCGAAATAACAACCTTATGCACATAGAGAAATAAAAGTATCAAGCAAAAAATTGTATTATTATTTTTTATTAATTTCTGGTTTCTTTTTCATTAAGCACATATCACTGTTCGTAAAGTGTTATATTCTGCCAAAACAATAAAGAACTATTTCTTATTTCTTTTATTTTTCTATTTTGCAAAGGGAAACCATCGTTTAGCTTTTTCAATCTATATTTCACACGCGCTCGTGCACACACACACACACACACACACACACACACACACACACACACACACACACACACACACACACACACACACACACATATATATATATATATATATATATATGGACAAATTCTTACTTGTACAAAACTTAATAATAGCTAGGAATGAGTAGAGATAGATCTAATTGGAGTAGATAGATCTTAATGGGAGTAGATAGATCTATCGCCCGGTTCACACTCCACCCACGTCTATTGAACAGGTTAAGAGGCTCATCCCTTGTTCTCTGTTTAGGATGTGGTTTCCGGCTTTCTCTTTTCCAATCTTCTCACTATTACGTAGCCCCCTGCACATCAGTGGCGTTACCGCCTTGCTCGAGGTGATACGATTAAAAAAAAAATAGAGAAAAAAAAAGCGTAATTTTATTGACATTTTTCTAAAAACTAAAAAATCCCAGATGCCCTTCCCCCACATCATGTTAATTCTGTAATTTACAAGTTTGGATGTAGTTGTGGACACGATTACATAGAGAGGACGTCTCAACGGCTGGATTTTAGAATTAAACAACATATGTGACACTGTATTTCGCATGCAAGAAAATATAACACTGTTATCGCCGGCAACGGAAAGGAAGAAATTATTATTAGTTGTATTATTAATTTTGCAGATCGGGCGGAAAGAAATTTGTTGGTTCGTAATTATTTATAAATCGAAAAGAACCAAACAAAAAAATAAATTTATTTGTTCTAATATGAACGCAGGTAATAAATTTATTCCAATATGAGCAGAGGAAAGTAAGAGATCGCAAAGCCGAGAGATATGAATGAATTCATATTTTGCGGGTGTGTTATTTGATAACCAGCCAGCTCAATTGAGGTTATTATTGACAGGCAGAGACGGCATGACTAAGAGAAATACAATTGAGGTCTGAGCTACACCGCAGATAAAAGTGAAAATTTAACAAAACATAGTTTTTGATTGTCGAAAAAGATTGTCACTAATAAAGGAAATATTTGATAAGTGCAAAAGGTTAAATTCTATGAGAATAAAGAGAAAATTAAAATTTGTTTAGAAAAGATTTATAAACCTAAAAGCTAGATTTATTAGCGTCAAAAAGAAAAAGCCGAAAAGAAATTATATCACCAAAATAGTGCTCCTTCATTGGTTGAACCAATGAAATAGAAAAGAGAAAAGGGTGGCTCCACCCCAAGGACATGGGCGAAAGTGATTTCATTGGATTTGCATGAACACCTCGTGTTCGTCATCACACCACTAGTAAATTTGGGACAAGCATATAACTAGAGCCCCGGGGTTGGGCAGAGTTGTTGCACTGAGCTTAGACAGAGAAAACGAATTACGCCGCTACCCACCACACAAAAAGACCAACCTTCGGCAGTTTTTGTAAAGCTTCGGTGAGAAGCGAAATGACATTTTTTGAATCGCCACAAACGTGAAAACTTCGATTAGTGTTAACTGACATTGCCAACCAAAAACTCAAATTAATGTTAAGAAGAAAAACGCTTCTTTTGGACTTCTGTTCCGGTGTCATCTATGTAGAGACAGGGAATTGGCGATTGTTTATATTCTTTTTTTTTTTTTTTTTTTTTTTTGTATATACAGACTTTTTCCGCAACTTATTCCGGCATCATTCAATTTATTTTTGATGCCGTTTTCACTCACCGAAATGTGAGCGCATGTCCAGTCTGGCTCAACTTGGTGGAGAGGCGTCTAGCGAGATTTCAGCGTGACTTCCTTGAGATCGAAATTCACAGGGTGGGTGAGGAAGAACACCGTTGTAATAGTCGACCCAGAGACCAGCTACTGAATCGAAGCCATCAACGGCCAGGCAGTCGAGTGCCCGTTCACACATATACCTCCTAGAATTTTGAATCCTGTTGCTCGTAGTAGCCAACTTGTCGTCCATTACACAACGTTATAAACAGCAAGAATTGTGCATGTGGATTGAGCGTGGACCGTTTCACTATTCTATTCTGTTCAAATTGTGCCGAAATAATGTATACAAGTATCAAGCGATGGAAGATTTCCTTTTTTAAAATTAAAATATGCGAATGGGAGAATCTTGTATGAATGTGTATCTTCATGTGTCAGTATAGTATGCTTGATAAAACGGAAATACATTTCTGTTTAAAATTTTAGCAAAAACATATATACAAGCACTGAGCAAAATGGCATGCATAAATAATTTTTTTTTAAAAAGTTGTTAACGGTTAAATCTTTCAATAAAATAATATGCATTAAAATACTAAATATCTTTGTATTAAAATTATTAAGATATCATAATTAAATGATATATGCATAGAAATATTAAAAATATATTAAAGCAGTGTATATTATATTATGATAGTAATTATATAAAGTACTATATTATATAGGTACAATATTATTAAGCAATAGAAAAACATATAATAATATGTAATAATATATAATAAATGGGAGAAAAATATAGTAATATTTTATTATTAATATTATTATTATTATTATGTCATTTTTCATCATATTTCGATTTCTGCTTTGGTCTCACTACCAACCAAGTCTGCGGGGAGACCTAAGGCAGGTAGTGGCGTGTTGTTATGGCTCCATTTCATGTTTTTCTATCTTCCCTATCATCCCTAGCATTACATAGACAAAGTTCTCATTAGTGTGTGGGCTGTACTTAATAAGACAATTTTTTGTATGTCTCTTAAGCTGGGGTTTCCAGGGATTCTTTCAATGTGTTGTTTTGTTCCATTTTTTATCATTCCAAGTGCACCTACTATCACTGACACAACTCTTGTTTTCAATTTCCACATTTTTTCTATTTCAATTTCCAGGTCTTTATATTTTGACAGTTTTTCAAATTCCTTGATTGCTATGTTACAATCCGCTGGACAAGCCATATCAATGAATAGACAAGTTTTCTCCTTCTGGTTTTTAACAATAATGTCTGGCCTGTTTGCTTCAATTTTTCTGTCTGTGTATATGGTGTAATCCCATAGAATGGTTACATCTTCTATTTCTGTAACCGGTGCTGGATGATGTTCATACCAGTGTTTGTTTACAGTTTTCCCATAATGTTTGCACATTGCCCAATGTAAATATTGCCCAACTCTATCGTGGCGATTTTTATATTCGTTTGGGGCAAGCACAGAACAGCCTGATATTAGGTGGTCTATTGTTTCTTGGTGTTTATCACAAAACCTGCATTTTGGATCCATATTATTATTATTATTATTATTATTATTATTATTATTATTTTATATTTTATATTTTATATTTTATTTTTCTGTCATTTTCATCATAGTTTGATTTCTGCTATTGTCACACTACCTGCCAAGTCTGCGGAAATACCTAAGGCAGGTTGTGGTGTGTTTTATGGCCCTATTTCATTTTTTTCTATCTTCCATAACATCTCTAGCGTTACGTAAACAATGTTCTCCATAGTGTGTGGGCTGTACCACGACCTTCTTTATAGAAGGTCTCTCAACTCAAATATGACGTCATGAAGCGTAATCCAACTAAAGGAAGACAATTCATTAAAGGGCTGATACTGATTGTTAAGTTTAAGAGATTAAAATTTTCAAAATTGAATTTATGACAATAAAAGAATGACAAAACAATAAATATATAAACATGTTTTATTTATTTATTTATAAAATGTTTCTAATTTTCTGTTTTTTTTATATTTAAATTTTTTCCCATTATGTTATCATTTTTCTTTTTGCAAAAATTATTTAACAAAGCATTTGTAGAAGTCCACACTAACATTTTTTCTATTTTTTCTACATTGTGACCATCATCACATGAATCGACATGAAATAATATATCATAATCTGATAAAATATTTAAAGTTACGCACACAGCTAATTGTCGTTGATTTATTGAATAAAGAAAAGAAATGGCTTTTGTTAGCTTATCTAAAACTACATCATTGTAGAGAATCAAATTCACTGTTGTATCATTGGGTGTGGCAGGGAGCCTCTGTTAATACCCTGAAGATAACAGTTACTTTCAGGGATTTGTTCTGCATTGTCTGTCATTGCTCCAGTTATTAAATCTTTGCAGCTATTGCATTTTACCTTTTTTGAAAACTGCATGACAACAATAACCTGCTAAGTAGACTATTACAGGAAAAACTTCCCTACATTTAATAATATCATCATCTGTGACATCTATATTATATTTATGTACATCTAACTGATGTACATCTGTGATATCACTCCAGTTAAATTCTTGTAAATCACTCAGATCAATACTTTTGTCATTAAGTGGCAGATTTAATTTGAAAACTGACAACATTCTGATTTTTTTTCTCACACTAGAATAATTGTCATATCGATATATTATATTGACCACCTGCAAATTGTCGATACTGGCCAAATCTTAACTCCAGGTGATCCGTCTGGAATTTGCCTGGTAATATATATTTTATATGTTATTCTTCGATGCAATAAATAGCCAGTTGCAGAATTGCATGTGTAGTATGATGCAAAGCTGTACAGGTTTCCCTTGTTAGCCTCCCACTAATCCCTGGAATATTATTCCAACTTTCCAACCAGTTGCAAAAAGTATCAAGAAATATAAAATTTGGATCATTTTCTTTATTAGTTAGTGGGTTTGCATATTTATTAAGACGGTGACCTTTAAATGGGTTTTTGACATTTAATATTGTCCACCAAGTATGAAATATCTTTATATATTCTGCAACTTCTGCAAATTTTGGTAAGCATTTCTGTTTTCCTAAGGTCAACAGTCCTTGAATGTTGTATTCACTAAAAATTTGCATTACTAAATTTACATTTTGCCTTTCCAAATTATTAGGATAAAGGGCTTTTGAAGTTAATCAGTAGCAATATTTAAGAAGTGACTCTGATTCAAGTTTGTGCATTTTCTGTAAAGTAGTAAATGGGGCTTCGAGAAGAGTATCTGATTGATTATCTTCATTATCGTAAAACTTAGGGAATTTCATGCATTTGTTGGCATCTTTTTGACCAAGCCAGTTGTTTCTTATGCACTTTAAAATGTGAACAGAATCAAATATGAAGAAAAGAGGCATAGACTTAATAAATGGGTGTTGATATACAATTGAAAGTTTTACGGGGTTACAAAATAATGACATGGCTTTCTTATTAATAGCATTATTATCTGTTATAACAGATATTACTTTGAACCCAATAACTTCTAATCCAATTATTACCTGTTTTAATATGTTGAATGAATTTTGTGCTTTAAGGCACTTAGTAGGCGTAATATGCACAACATCCTTATATTTTGAACAGACACTGCTCAGCATAAAAGCAAAGGCACTTGTTGCAGACTCATAACTATTGCAGGCTTAGCCAACTACATTCCCACCTTTAAAATCAAAGTATGGCTTTAAATGAATCTCATCGACAAGTAAAGATACTATCTTATCTTCCTGCGATAATAATTTACATTTATTCTTTATGTACATCAAAAAATTGTTGTCATCTTGTTCAACTACAGGATTCATATAATTTGTTAGAGTTAATTTTCTGATTGTAGAATAACTGGGCAAAATAAGTTTATTTCTATCTCTTAATAGTCTGTAACCTTTTGGAGAGCAGTTGTAAAACAAGGAACAAAAAGTTAACATTTCTGCTGAATAATATAACTTATTTTTTGTTATTAGATATAACTGTTCACATATAAATTTTTGGGTTGTAAAATTTTTAAAAGATGATCTTCAATCACTGACAACAAGAAAATTACTAAATTCAACAAAGCAATCACATTTGGACAGTTGGCTTTGTGTTCCTCAATATCAAGTTTTCTCATATTATTAAGAAAACCTTCAAGAGTGATAATGTCACTTACACGTGTAGGAATTTTATATTCCCCTATAAATTGTATTTGTACATCGCCACAGAAAACATGTATTGTGCAGTCAGTTTCAACCTCAAGAGAGAGATTTATTTTTGGATATGGGGATTTGATAATGTGACATATAAAAAGTGTCTCCTTCTTTTTAATAATACTCCAGTGTTGTTGGTCCAAAAAGTTTAATTTTCTTTCAAGTTCGTCGAAGTTTTTAACCCCTTTTCTTTTTGGTATTCTGCCTCATCGGCGATACTTTGTGATAAGCACTTTCCAATGAGAAGTTTTCCAAACGCATTTTCCTAGAATCTGGTGATTCTCTTATAGAGCTTGATCAGGTCATGTAGGAGGGACAATTTGGGAATTTAGTTGGGATAGCTCCTTCTCATATGCGTGGATTCTTAAGCTTGGCTGTTAGCCTTTTTCCACTTTTTTCATCAAAATGGTAAGTTTCCCATAAAATGTCCTTAGCATTAAAATGCAGTTCACACACCTAAAAAAAAGTTAAATGACATAGTAATTGATCCATAATACTCTGATAGGTAAATGGACAGATAAAATGTAAAACATAAAAATTTAAAACTCTTTTTTTATGGACATCAATTCATTTTTTTGTACGTGCAAAGGTTTTCAATGAGAGAATGTTGTTCTAACTGACATAAGGCTATTTACTGAGCATTCATAAAAAAATCTTTTACAGACATAGAATAATTTTTTATTAGAACAAGTCTCACGTGAGAGAATAATATTTTTCAATTTTACCTGACACAAGGCCAAGGAGCAGTCGTCAAAAAATTAAAACTTTATTTTTATGGATATCCATTCATTTCGTTATTTTTTACGTGCAAAAAGTGACTCTCTACAAAATGAAATAATTATTCGAATCTCATAAAAATTTTAACAGAAAAAGAAAAAGGTTTTTTTTTTTAGAAATTTTAGTTTATTTTTATAAGTCAGAAATTTTTTTAAAGAAAATAAATGTTTTAATTAGTTTTTTTACTAGGTCCAAAAAATATTGCTACTTAAATTCATTAAAAGCGATTTCTAAACACGAAAATCATCAACAAAGAGAAAATTCAATTCAAACAACATGTTAAAATTTTTAAAAATCTGGAATTAAATAAAAGTTTTCTTCACATAAAATTCTGAAATTGATTTTAAAACATAAAAACTTTACTAAATAAGAAATTGTTGACTTACTCTACTATACTTGGTAACTGAAAAATCTATCAGTTTGATGGCCCGAAGCCATTTTTTGCACATTTCCTGATTTTCGGGAAATCTGAATACGCTAACTTTGGGCCCTTTAAGATAATTTCCTCGCCAGTTAGGAACAACGCAACGAAAAGGCATTTTCTTTTAAGTGGAAAAAAAAAAATGAAAATGAACCTTATTGGTAAAGTAAAACTTATTAGTAAAGTGAAACTTATTAACGAAGGGAAAAACAAATTATGGCTTCTCAATGGACTACGCTTGCTGACGTCACAACAAAGATGGCAGATAGCAAGAAGGCCTTCTATAAAAAAAAGGTCGTGGCTGTACTTAACAAGACAATTTTTTGTATATCTCTTAAGCTGGGGTTTCCAGGGATTCTTTCAATGTGTTGTTTGTTCCATTTTTTATCATTCCAAGTGTGCTTACTATCACTGGTACTATTCTTGTTTCAGTTTCCACATTTTTTTCTATTTCAATTTTCAGGTATTTATATTTTGATAGTTTTTCAAATTCCTTAGTTGCTATATTATAATCCACTGGACAAGCCATATCAATTAGTAGGTAAGTGTTTCTTTTATGGTTTTTTGACAATAATGTCCAGCCTATTTGCTTCAATTTTTCTGTCTGTGTAGAGAGTGTAATCACATAGAATGATGCCATCTTATCTTACTGTAACCGGTGCTAGGTGATGTTCACACCAGTGTTTGTTTACAGATTTCCAAAGTGACTGCACATTGTCCAGTGTAAATATTGCCCCACTCTATCGTGACGATTTTTATATTCATTTGGGGCAAGTACAGAACATACTGAGATTAGGTGGTCTATTGTTTCTTAGTATTTGTCACAGAACCTGCATTTTGGATCCACATTATTATGTATGATATTTGTCTGAAAGTTCCTAGTGAAAAGACTCTGGTCTGCCGCTGCAAAAATAAAGCCTTCAGTTTCAGATTTTAATCCCGATGCTCGTAACAATCGATGAGTATTAACTTTATCAACAGTGGATTTATTAGCCTCGTTCTGAATATTGTCCATGCAGAGGTTTGTCTTGTCAGCGTTTTTTCATCTGTTGAAGAGGTTTGTCCTTGGCTTTCTTTTTCATATTTTTTGCTGAAATAGTTGGTTCTTGGCTTCTGTTTTGATTTTCTGCAGAATCTACTACACGTAATGTTGTTTGTATTTAGTGCCTTCTTTTATTATTGAATATTTTTTCTTTCTGTTTTCATGTTGTTTAACTAATATTATCATCCAGTCTTTTCTTGTTTCCATGTATGTTAGTTAGCCACTAGTTGTTGTCTCGTATGACAATTCTAGCTGAATAAGATCTCTGTCAACTTCTTTATGAGGCATGTATAGACGGTCTACACCAACCTTTGGAAACTATATTAGATCACTGAAATGGTAAGGTATTAATTGCCATAATTATTTTCTGAGATTTCAATTCAGTTTTTAATATCAGTCGTACTTTTACGAACTGTTTCTTTCATTTTTATAGTGAATTCTTCCCCTTTCTTTTACACGAAGGTATTATAAGCTTTTTGTTGTACTAAATCTGTTATTGTTACACAGGGTCTAAGCTAATAGAGGATGTTTGTTGTAGCGATCCTCGTAAAACTGTGACTTTAGCACATTTATTCACATTGAATTTCATTCCAATGTCTTTACTGAAGCATTTTACAGCTTGCAGAAAAATTTCCAGCTCATTGTCATTCCTAGGATACAATTTAAGGTCATGCATATAAAATAGATGGCGTACATTATTTTGAGCTATTTTATAACCACATTCCGTCCTGTTAATTTGGTAGGTTAGTGTTATTAGTGATATACAAAATAATAATGAAGACAAAGAATCACCTTAAATTATTCCTCTATTGACGTTTATTTCTCCCAGACTTAACGGTTCTATTTATATGATTGAGGTAGTGCTGTTTTCCTTATCTACCTATTTTGTTTGATAAAACTGATGGTAACTGGTGATACCTTCTACATTTTTGAAACTTTAAGATCCAGTAATGTAGTATACTATCGTTCTTCTTCTTCTTCTTCTTCTTCTTCTTCTTCTTCTTATTATTATTATTATTATTATTATTATTATTATTATTATTATGTCACTTTTCATCATATTTCGATTTCTGCTTTGTTCTCACTACCAACCAAGTCTGCGGGGAGACCTAAGGCAGGTAGTGGCGTGTTGTTATGGCTCCATTTCATGTTTTTCTATCTTCCCTATCATCCCCAGCATTACATAGATAACGTTTTCCTTAGTGTGTGGGCTGTACTTAATAAGACAATTTTTTGTATATCTCTTAAGCTGGGGTTTCCAGGGATTCTTTCAATGTGTTGTTTTGTTCCATTTTTTATCATTCCAAGTGCACCTACTATCACTGACACAACTCTTGTTTTCAATTTCCACATTTTTTCTATTTCAATTTCCAGGTCTTTATATTTTGACAGTTTTTCAAATTCCTTGATTGCTATGTTACAATCCGCTGGACAAGCCATATCAATGAATAGACAAGTTTTCTCCTTCTGGTTTTTAACAATAATGTCTGGCCTGTTTGCTTCAATTTTTCTGTCTGTGTATATGGTGTAATCCCATAGAATGGTTACATCTTCTATTTCTGTAACCGGTGCTGGATGATGTTCATACCAGTGTTTGTTTACAGTTTTCCCATAATGTTTGCACATTGCCCAATGTAAATATTGCCCAACTCTATCGTGGCGATTTTTATATTCGTTTGGGGCAAGCACAGAACAGCCTGATATTAGGTGGTCTATTGTTTCTTGGTGTTTATCACAAAACCTGCATTTTGGATCCATATTATTATGCATAATATTTGCCTTAAAGTTTCTCGTGAAAAGACTTTGGTCTTGTGCTGCAAGAATAAAGCCTTCAGTTTCAGACTTTAATCCAGATGCACGTAACCATCGATGAGTATTAACTTTGTCAACATTGGATTTATTGGCACGTACTGGATATTGGCCATGCAGAGGTTTGTCCTGCCAGCGCTGTTTCATCTTTTCAAGAGCTTTATCTTTGGCTTTCATTTTCATATTTTTTGCCGCAGTAGTTGGTTCTTGGCTACTGTTTTGCTTTTCTACAGAATCTACTAACTGTAAATCTTGTTTGTATTTACTGCCTTCTTTTATTATTGAATATTTTTTCTTTCTTACTTCATGTTGCCTTACTAATTGTATCATCCAATCCTTTGTTGTTTCTATGTATGTTAGTAAGCCAATAGTTGTTGTCTTGTATGACAATTCCAGCTGAATAAGACCCCTTCCACCTTCTTTACGGGGTATGTATAGACGGTCTACATCAGCCTTTGGATGATGCATCTTATGCTTAGAGAGAAGCTTTCTTGTTTTAGCATCCATTCGCCTGATGTCGTTTAGAGTCCAGTTTAAGATGTTGAAGCTATATTGGACAACTGGGATTGCAAGGCTATTAATGGCCATAACCCTGTTCTGTGAATTTAATTCAGTTTTTGATATCATTCGTAGCCTTCTATAGTACTCTTTACGCACTATTTCTTTCATTTTTTTTATGGTGAATGTTTACGCTCTCATTTACACCTAGGTATTTATAAGCTTCTTCTGGTTTCAATTCTTTTATTGTTACAGCAGGGTCTAGGCTAATTGAGGATGTTTCTTGTATTGATCCACGTAAAACTGTAGCTTTAGCACATTTATTCAAATTAAATTTCATTCCAATGTCTTCGCTGAAGCATTTTACAGTTTGCAGAAGACCTTCCAGCTCATTATCATTCTTAGCATATAACTTTAAGTCATCCATGTAAAATAGATGGCTTATTTTCTTTTGTCCTATTTTATAACCACATTCTGTCTTATTAAGTTGACTGGTTAGTGCTATTAATGATATGCAGAATAGTAATGGAGACAAAGAATCACCTTGAAATATACCTCTTTTGATGTTTATTTCATCAGACTTATAGGTTCCATTTATATGATTGAGGTAAAGGGTTGTTTTCCATATAGACATGCACTGTTTGATGAAATTGATGATGACGGGCGATATCTTGTATATATTTAAAGTCTTTAAAATCCAGGAATGTGGCACACTATCGAATGCCTTTCGATAGTCTATCCAGGCTGTACTAAGATTTTTCTTTGTACTGTAGCAGTTTTCCAGGATCATTTTGTTAATCAGCAATTGGTCTTTACAACCATAACAGCCACGTTTGCACCCTTTTTGTTCAAGCGGTAACATGTCATTTCTTTCTAAGAATAAATATGTCTGCTTTGTTAAAATAGATGTTAATAGTTTATATGTTGTCGGAAGACATGTAATTGGTCTGTAGTTTTTCGGATTTTTTGTGTCACCATTCTTGGGTAGAAGAAATGTAATTCCTTTTGTCAACCATGCAGGAATTTTAGTGGGATCGTCAACCATTTCTTGAAGTTCTTTGGCTAGTTTTTTATGTGATGCGCTTAAATAATATAGCCAAAAGTTAGGAATTTTATCTATGCCTGGGAATTTCCAATTGTGTGTTTTTTTTATTGCATATTTAACATCATCTTCTGTAATTCCAGACCATGTCTGTTCGGGTTTATTTTTCATTCGTTCTGTCTCTTGCGTAATCCAATGTACTTCCTTGCTAAGTTCTTTAGGGCAAGCCCATATCTTTTCCCAGAACTGTGTGACTTCTTCCATACTGGGGGGTACTGTCACTTCAATTTTTTTTTTACCTATTTCCCTGTAAAATCTCTTTGTATCAGTCTGAAAAATCTTGTTTTCTCTGTAAAATCTTGCTCTTTTTTCATAGCGTCTCATTCGTTGAGCCTTCAGTTGGATTTTTTGCTTTATTTTTTCTTTATTTGGTAAGACGTCATTTTCATTCTTGATGTTATATTTTTTTACGGCTCTTCTGCTTTTCCTAGTTCTTACATTTATTCCTCTACTCAGTTCATCCAATATTGATAATTCACTTCTAAGTTGTTCTATTTCTTTTTCTATTTTTCTTTTCCAAGGTGGAACTTCACGTCTACGAGACTGCCTTGTTTTTATTTTGATATTTAATTTTTTTGTTGCTGCTGTTGCTGATGCATATATTATTTCGTTAAGATTTGTATGAGGGTCTTCATCCAGTATTGATTTCAGTGCTGTATTGTACAATTTAATAGTTTGTACAATTTAATAGTTTATTATTATTATTATTATTATTATTATTATTATTATTATTATTATTATTATTATGTCATTTTTCATCATATTTCGATTTCTGCTTTGGTCTCACTACCAACCAAGTCTGCGGGGAGACCTAAGGCAGGTCGTGGCGTGTTGTTATGGCTCCATTTCATGTTTTTCTATCTTCCCTATCATCCCCAGCATTACACAGATAAAGTTTTCCAATTTTTTGTATATCTCTTAAGCTGGGGTTTCCAGGGATTCTTTCAATGTGTTGTTTTGTTCCATTTTTTATCATTCCAAGTGTACCTACTATCACTGGCACAACTCTTGTTTTCAGTTTCCACATTTTTTCTATTTCAATTTCCAGGTCTTTATATTTTGACAGTTTTTCAAATTCCTTGATTGCTATGTTACAATCCGCTGGACAAGCCATATCAATTAATAGACAAGTTTTCTCCTTCTGGTTTTTAACAATAATGTCTGGCCTGTTTGCTTCAATTTCTCTGTCTGTGTATATGGTGTAATCCCATAGAATGGTTACATCTTCTATTTCTGTAACCGGTTCTGGATGATGTTCATACCAGTGTTTGTTTACAGATTTTCCATAATGTTTGCACATTGCCCAACTCTATCGTGGCGATTTTTATATTCGTTTGGGGCAAGCACAGAACAGCCTGAGATTAGGTGGTCTATTGTTTTTTGGTGTTTATCACAAAACCTGCATTTTGGATTCATATTATTATGTATAATATTTGCCTTAAAGTTTCTAGTGAAAAGACTTTGCTCTTGTGCTGCAAGAATAAAGCCTTCAGTTTCAGACTTTAATCCAGATGTACGTAACCATCGATGAGTATTAACTTTATCAACAATGGATTTATTGGCACGTTCTGGATATTGGCCATGCAGAGGTTTGTCTTGCCAGCGCTGTTTCATCTGTTCAAGAGCTTTATCTTTGGCTTTCATTTTCATATTTTTTGCCGCAATAGTTGGTTCTTGGCTTCTGCTTTGCTTTTCTACAGAATCTACTAACTGTCAATCTTGTTTGTATTTACTGCCTTCTTTTATTATTGAGTATTTTTTCTTTCTTTCTTCATGTTGCCTTACTAATTGTATCATCCAATCCTTTGTTGTTTCTATGTATGTTAGTAAGCCAATAGTTGTTGTCTTGTATGACAATTCCAGCTGAATAAGACCTCTTCCACCTTCTTTACGGCGTATGTATAGACGGTCTACATCAGCCTTTAGATGATGCATCTTATGCTTAGAAAGAAGCTTTCTTGTTTTAGAATCCATTCGCCTGATGTCGTTTAGAATCCAGTTTAAGATGTTGAAGCTATATTGGACAACTGGGATTGCAAGGCTAGTAATGGCTATAACCCTGTTCTGAGAATTCAATTTAGTTTTTGATATCATTCGTAGCCTTCTATAGTACTCTTTACGCACTATTTCTTTCATTTTTTTTATGGTGAATGTTTTCGCTCTCATTTACACCTAGGCATTTATAAGCTTCTTCTGGTTTCAATTCTTTTATTGTTACAGCAGGGTCTAAGCTAATTGAAGATGTTTCTTGTATTGATCCACGTAAAACTGTAGCTTTAGCACATTTATTCAAATTAAATTTCATTCCAATGTCTTCGCTGAAGCATTTTACAGTTTGCAGAAGACCTTCCAGCTCATTATCATTCTTAGCATATAACTTTAAGTCATCCATGTAAAATAGATGGCTTATTTTCTTTTGTCCTATTTTATAACCACATTCTGTCTTATTAAGTTGACTGGTTAGTGCTATTAATGATATGCAGAATAGTAATGGAGACAAAGAATCACCTTGAAATATACCTCTTTTGATGTTTATTTCATCAGACTTATAGGTTCTATTTATATGATTGAGGTAAAGGGTTGTTTTCCATATAGACATGCACTGTTTGATGAAATTGATGATGACGGGTGATATCTTGTATATATTTAAAGTCTTTAAAATCCAGGAATGTGGCACACTATCAAATGCCTTACGATAATCTATCCAGGCAGTACTAAGATTTTTCTTTGTACTGTAGCAGTTTTCCAGGATCATTTTGTTAATAAGCAATTGGTCTTTACATCCATAACAGCCACGTTTGCACCCATTTTGTTCAAGCGGTATCATGTCATTTCTTTCTAAGAATAAATATGTCTGTTTTGTTAAAATAGATGTTAATAGTTTATATGTTGTCGGAAGACATGTAATTGGTCTGTAGTTTTCGGGTTGTTTGAGTCACCATTCTTGGGTAAAAGAAGTGTAATTCCTTTGGTCATCCATGCAGGAATTTTAGTGGGATCGTCAACCATTTCTTGAAGTTCTTTGGCTAGTTTTTTATGTGCTGTATTTAAATAATATAGCCAAAAGTTAGGAATTTTATCTATACCTGGGAATTTCCAATTGTGTGCTTTTTTTAGTGCAAATTTAAAATCCTCTTCTGTAATTCCAGCCCATGTCTGTTCTGGTTTATTTTTCATTCGTTCTATCTCTTGTGCAATCCAATCTACTTCCTTGCTATGTTCTTTAGGGTAAGCCCATATCTTTTCCAAGAACTGTGTAACTTCTTCCATTCTGGGGTGGGGACTGTCACTTCAATTCTTTTTTTACCTATTTCCCTGTAAAATATCTTTGTATCGGTTTGAAAAATCTTGTTTTGTCTGTAAATATTATTATTATTATTATTATTATTATTATTATTATAATTTTATTATTATTATTATATTTTTATTATTTTACTATGTTTTTATTATTATTTCTCCTATTGATCGAAAGAGTTGGAAATCTAACCCATTTAGCCTGATAGCACAACATAAATACTTCAAGGTTCACTAATTCATGGAGCAAAGTGACGAGTAAAAACAGATGGCGTAATATTAGTAATAGCAACCCTGCTTATCAATGCGTTAATAAAATCAATATTCGCTGTAACAGTAGGTTGAACTGTGCCAGTATTTAGTTTCGGATGGGATTTAATAAAATAATTTTCGATCAGTGGTTAAAATCTGGTCCTGTTTTTGTATAATCTGTATTTTTCGCATACTGCTTATCTTCTCTATTCTCTCGGTTTGGCTTCCCGAACGAAAATTCATGAAATAGGTTGTCCACGTCGACTGAAGGCTCACTGATGTTCGAATGGGCCGATGCAGGATAGGCAAGTCTACCCGCAGCGACTGCAGTTAAATGTCTGATCTGATATTGCTGCTGAGGCTTTCCGGTCCTTCCACCTGCCATTTTTCTCCTTCAGATTGGCCCTGCGGGAGTCCTCAGAAGTGGGGACGGCCTGGTGGATGGTGATGTACTAGGACTGACGGTCAGCAGCAAGTATCGATCACTGGCGGTGGTCAATGTGGCAGGTACCGAGTAACTTCTGAAGGTGCACCTCTGTCACGATGGTTAGTAGAGAGTTCACCGTACAAGGCTATCTTGGGCAGGTGATGATCCCCTATTCTGGAGCGTAGCTGTGACTTGAGAGACATAGTCTCAATGCTGGTGATTTTCGCCTATTTGAGGATCTCAACGTTAGTGACTTAGTCACTCCATTGAATATTGATGGTGGTGCGGAGACAGCGCTGATGGAAGCGCTCAAGGGGTCGTAGGTGATGACGATAGGTTACTCATGACTGAGACCCGTACAGCAGGATGGTGAGTACGACGCCACTGTAGATATTGATCTTAGTGCCCTTCTTCAGATGCTTGCTATTCCAGACTCTTTTTAGAGTCTGCCGAAAGCGTTGTTTGCCTTGGCCAGTCTGTTGTCTATTTCCCTATCTATCTTATCATCTGATGTGGTGGCACATCCCAGGTAAGTGATCTGATAAACTGCTTTCGGCTCAGTCATCGACAGAGGAAGAGGTCACAGAACAGCTGCTCAAGAGTCTTTGTGTGGGCCTGCAGTCTCCTAAAGTTAAACAGACTGCCGTCTTTGAAACTGTGGTTCAAAATTTTACATGTAGCTGGTTCCAATAATCATTTAAAGATTTTGGAATCAGTCTGAATATCATTAAGAAAACCTTCTCTTTGCCGGCAGAAGGATTTTGTTAAATCTCTTTATTTGTTGGGGGATATTTTATTTTAACTGTCCCTCAATAATTATTTACATGCGGTTTCTCCTCCCCTCGTAAAAATATGTATACTTATATGTATATTTATTCTTTTGCTCTTCATTGTCGTTGCTATTCTTTTCGTTTGATTTATAATTCCAACGATTTTCTCCTGATGAAATGTTGGACGAAAGGGCACTTGACTGTTAATAAATTCCTTGTTTTTTAAAGTAGTGCACAAATGTTGTACCTGCAAACATTTGTTTATATATATATATATATATATATATATATATATATATATATATATATATATATATATTATAATTTCGAATACGTACAAATTACAATCAACTACAAAGAGTACATTTTCTTTCGACATTGAACGGATAATGTCTCATCAGGTAGTAAACGCTATTTTTTGAAGGGAGATAGAAAATTCGCTTTCTTATATTGGTCAATTTTTCTGTGCGAGGTAGATGGGTAGAGAAAATGAGAAACCAGAATGGGGGATTGTAAAAGCGACATTCAGGAAATAAAGAACAAAAAGAGGAAAACGGGAGAGAAAGAGAGAACTAAAAGAGACATGGTGAAATGTTGATCTAAAGATGCCAGGTTTAAAAGTAGGAAATGAAGTATAGTCATATACAGCCTTTGATGACCCGACGTTTGGGTTTAACCCTAGAGGAAGTAGTAAGAAAATGATTAATGATTTTGTTGGTAGTTACACAATAAAAATTATTATTGATTTTGTTGGTAATTACGCAATAAAAACGATTTCCTTTATATTATAGCTGAATATCAACCTCTATTGGTTATTTAATACCGACATCTAAATATTTAATGCAATGTTTTTAAAGATAATAATAGTTCAAACGATACAAGACTTACTAATTAACCCATAACAGAGTGAGAAAAGGTGGGGACATACCTTTCCCAGTGGTATTTGCCGATAAGTGAATATAATAAGTCGATTGTAATTTAAAGTCGGCTCTTTGATTTATATTTCAAAGTTAGTCATTACACCACCAGGACATTAAAGCTTAGACCACCTGATATTGCCGTGTAGTTTCATTATTAATGAGTCACCATGATGAACAAATGGTTTTTATGTCTGATTTTATACTTATATTTTATATTTGTACATTAGAAAGACTGCAGATGAATAACCGCTAATTTACTGTGAAACGAATCCGCGCACACACACACACACACACACACACACACACACACACACACACACACACACACACACACACACACATGGGTTTAATATATGGATTGAAATCCAGCAAGATGAACTGGTAGGAAAAAAGCCTCTTTAATCTAACATGTTTCCCTTTAACAAGCTTCTTCAGAGATTTTTTTAAAGACGAATGATTTAATTTTTTCCATTTGTAATTTTCTAAAAACTTTTGGATAATATAATATATATTATTATGGCGTTGAAGACAATTATTTTTTTAATATAATCGGCCATGCCAAATTTTAAAATAAAAACACCAGTCGACCGGTTTCGTCCCCTCTCTTCAGAACTGTAAACGGGGAAAATTATGAAAAAAGAATATCTGTCATGTTTTTTAACAATAGTTTCTGGCCTATTTGCTTCAATTTTTCTGTCTGTGTAGATGTTGTAAGCCAATAGAATGATAACATCTTCTATTTCTGTAACCAGTGCTAGGCGATATTAAAACCAGTGTTTGTTTACATACATTCCATCCTGTTTGCACATTGTCCAGTGAAAATATTACAACACTCTATCGTGTGGATTTTTATATTCATTTGGGGCAAGTACAGAATAACCTGAGATTAGATGGTCTATTGTTTCTTGGTATTTATCAATTTGGAATCTACATTATTATGTATAATATTTGCTTGAAAGTTACTCGTGAAAAGACTTTGGTCTTGCGCTGCAAGGATAAAGCCTTTAGTTTCATACTTTAATCCAGATGAGCGTAACCATCGATGAGTATTAACTTTATCAACAATGGATTTATTGGTACGTTCTGGATATTGGCCATGCAGAGGTTTGTCCCGCCAGCGTTGTTTCATCTGTTCAAGAGCTTTATCTTTGGCTTTCATTTTCATATTTTTTGCCACAATAGTTGGTTCTTGGCTTCTGTTTTGCTTTTCTCCAGAATCTAGTAAATGTAAATCTTGTTTGCATTTACTGCCTTCTTTTATTATTGAATATTTTTCTTTCTGTTTTCATGTTGTTTGACTAATTGTATCATCCAGTCCTTTGTTGTTTCTATGTATGTTAGTAAGCTAGTAGTTGTTGTCTTGTATGACAATTCTAGCTGAATAAAACCTCTTCCACCTTCTTTACGGAGTATGTATTTGGATGATGCATCTTATGCTTAGAAAGAAGCGTTCTTGTTTTAGAATCCATTCGTCTGATGTCGTTTAGAGTCCAGTTTAAGATTTTGAAACTATATTTGACCACTGGGATGGTAAGGTTAGTAATTGCCATGATTCTATTCTGAGATTTTAATTCAGTTTTTAATATCAGTCGTTCTTTTATGAACTGTTTCTTTCATTTTCTTATGATGAATTCTCCCCCTCTCTTTTACACCAAGGTACTTATAAGCTTTTTGATGTACTAAATCTGTAATTGCAGGGTCTAACCTAATTGAGGATATTTGTTCTATCAATCCTCATCAAACTGTAGCTTTAGCACATTTATCCAAATTAAATTTCATTCCAATGTCTTCACTGAAGCATTTTACAGTTTGCAGAAACCTTCCAGCTCATTGTCATTCTTAGCATCTAACTTTCAGTCATGCATGTAAAATAGATAGCTTATTTTCTTTTGAGTTATTTTATAACCACATTCTGTCTTGTTAATTTGACTGGTTAATGTTATTACTGATATGCAAAATAGTAAGGACACAAAGAGTCACCTTGAAATATACCTTGATTTTTATTTTACCAGACTTATAGGTTCCATTTATATAATTGAGGTAAAGTGTGGTTTTCCATATCGACATACATTGTTTGGTAAAATTGATGATGACGGGTGATACTTTGTACATATTTAAAGTTTTGACGATCCAGGAATGTGGTACACTATCAAATGCTTTGCGATAATCTATCCAGGCAGTCATACGATTTCTTTTTTTGCATTGAAGCAGTTTTCCAAGATCATCCTATTAATAAGTAATTGGTCTTTACATTCCTAACAGCCACGTTTACACCCTCTTTGTTCACCCAATAGTATGTCATTTCTTTTCAAGAAAAATATGTCTGTTTTGTTAAAATAGATGTTAACAGTTTGTATGTTGTGGGAAGGCATGTAATTGGTCTGTAGTTTTTCGCGTTCATCGTGCCACTATTCTTGGGTAGAATAAAGGTTATTCCTTTGGTTATCCATGCAGGAATTTTAGTGGGATCGTTAACCATTTCTACTTTCTATGTGCTGTATTTAAATAATATAGCCAAAAGTTAGGAATTTTATCTATTCCTGAAAATTTCCAATTGTGTGCTTTTTCAGTGCACATTTAACATCCTCAGCTGTGATTACAACCCATGTCTGTTCTGGTTTATTTTTCATTCGTTCTATTTCTTGCGCAATCCAGTCTGCTTCTTTGTTTTGTTCTTTAAAGCAAGCCCATATTTTTCCCAGAAATGTATAATCTCTTCCATTTTTTGGCGGACTGTCACTTCAATTCTTTTTTTACCTATTTCTCTGTAAATTTTCTTTGCATTTGTTTGAAAAATCATGTTTTCTCTGTACATTCTGGTTGAAATTTTTTTTATTTCATTAATTTCAACCTCTGTCAATCCGTTATTTCACATTTTCTCGACAAATGTTATATGTTTGGCGAGTGATGTTTTTTGAGGTTTGAGTAACGCTTCATGAAATGCAGTCATAACAACTTTGTACTCCTCACGAGACCAATTTATTTTTTCTTTCTTTAAATATACAGTTATGGATCCAGATGGATGATTTTTAGGGCCATCATTAGATTATCCTTGTTGTGGGAGGCGGAAAATCTATTCTTTGTGTAGGAGTTTGTTTCTATGATAGATTATTCGACCTCAGGTAAATTCCCTCCTGAAGGACGGGCTCTTTGTTTATCCCCTGGAAGAGCTATACTGAACTTTTTATTTCTATTTATAATTCTCACATTATTCCCACGAGTGACGCACGGTCCAAAAGTCCACCCAAAGTTGCCCGGCACGTTAGGTAACGGTCTTTTACAAACAGGGTTCCGAAGCCTCTAGAGGATCGTTTGTGACCTCATAACGCAGTAGCCATTCACTCCTCGGCACGATTAACACTTTGAGTTGCGGGTTGTTGTTCGGAGTTTTCCTTCTCCTACATGAGTTGCCAAGTGACAGTTTGTAGTGAACAAAACAAATTCAACATTTAAAATTAAAATCGGACTCATTGATTTTGTTAAAAAAAAAAGAAGTAAAAATACCAAAAACGAATTTTCTGGAATGTACAAACTTTACACACAAAACTCACGAAATTTCACACCTCGATGTGAAATGTTTTTCGGCAAATAGCAAACTAGGAAACATCTAGAAAAAAATTCAAATAATCTTTAATTATAAAAAACAATATCAAATTCTTTTTACGGACCCTTTTCGCGAGCCGACACGAAGTTTGTTTAGACACTCCTAGTAAACAAACGCTCACACATACATAGGCACAAACTCTTTCCAAGAATTACTGCTGTGGACATTTTAACGACCTTTTACCAACCAAAGGACATTACATTTATTTGTAAAAACCTTAATTGATATATATATGCATATATGTTTTTTCTATAAACAGTTTTATTTTCTTGTTTCATACCTCTCTTATAGTGGGCTATCTACTGACAAGGCCAAATCAAACTAATCTATTTCAACACACATGCACTTCACTATAACGGATAACCCACTATAGTTGACAAAGACGCGATTAGAATTCAAAGAGAAAGACACTAGTTAAAAAAAAAACTTGGACGTAACAGCCGCTCAAAGAAACAAAACATCACTACACTAGAGTATTTTGTTAAAAACATTGTTGCTACCATCATTAGTCCTTGTAACAAAAATAATTATTAAGAGAAAAAAAATTAATAGAAAAGAAAAAGTTGACATACGTTTAAGTTTATTACTGATGTGAAATTTAAAAACAATAATTTGTTTGCCCACTGTATATTGAGTTGTTTTTTTCATTAAAGTTGTTGAAATAGGGTTCTCAAAATATAAAATAAATAAATAAAATGAATAAATAAATAATAAATAAATAAACACGTATTCTTCCTAAGAAAGAATATCGTAGAAGTTGTATCGAACTGTTTTTCATCATATTTTTTTCTGTTGTTTTGTTTTTCTTTTTAATAAAAATTATGATAGTTTTTAAAAAATTATTTCGAAATATCAACAACTAAGGGAAATGTGAATAAGTAAACTAGTTGATGAATCTGTTAGGATCATTTAAACAAGAAACAGATAAATTAAATAATATACGAAGAAAAACTCATGTTTACGTTAAAATAGTAAAACAAAATTTCTTATAGAAAAAACAAAAGTTACGTTTTCAAGAGCTTCAGAAAAACATGTCATTCTCGTAATTCCAACCGCGTTCTCTTATTATTATTTGTTTATTATTATATTTTATTATATTTTTATTATTATTTATTATTACATTTTTCTCATTTATTAAATATTATCATATACTATTGTTTGATTTTTAAATTACTTAATTGTAATATTGTCATGTTATAATATGGTACTTTATGTAATTACTTTTATGATATTTTATGATGCTTTAATGTATGTTTTAATATTTCTATATATAATTTATATTACTTAATTATGACATTGTAATAATTTTGATACATAGATGTTTAGTATTTTAATGCATATTATTTAAATTTGAAAAATTGTAACCGTTAACAACTTCTTTTCAAAAAATTATTCAATTGTATAACAATATTTAACATGGCGTACGGACGGAAGAGCTAACTAATGATTTTATTTTATTTTAATTAATTCTGGATGAAACAGAGTTAACTAAAAAAAGAAACATTTATTTTATTTATGAACGGAGAAAAAAATGTTTTTTTTATTGAAAAGAAATTCGCTTTCCCAAGATTGCAAATTGGATAAAAATAGAAATGACATAAAGATTGCAATTATGATTATTTTACTTAAGAGAAAATAGCTGGGCTATGCAAGGTAAGATGTAAGATGTCAGGCAACTCTGCGTGCGAGCGATACACAATTGAGAAAATCTTTTGTTTTCCTAAAACCTCGGCGAAATGAAATTATACCGTATCTCCAGCAAAACGCAGCTGAGAGGTTAGTCAGTCAGTCAACTAAAGACGCCGTTTGCGCCAACCTCAGAGCTCCAACAAGGTGAAGTGATTTTGCAGACAAAGTTTGAAAATGTTATCCAAAGTTCGAAATAATAATAACCAAATTTATCTGCTGAGGAAGAGAAGAACCATAACAAAAACCTTATGCCAAACTGGTGATAATAATAATAAGAAAAACGCTGATGAACATTTTCGCAAAGTATTAACAGTAGAGTTTAAATTTAACAGTTACCTGATTATTAAGTCTGGTCCGACTTAGAGAAACTGGTCGAAACTTTTGTTCTGTTGCCAATTAATAGAAACAGGGATTGGGAAAAAAGACGATTTGTAATTAATTTTCTCTTATTTTTTTGTATATAAATACTATCTACAGTTTATGCAGGCGTCATTCATTTTATTTCTAAAATTGGTGCCGTTTTTACTTCCATAATTGTGCGCACGTATCCAACTTGGTTAAGCTTGGCGAAGAAACACCAGTGAGAATTCGGCTTAACTCTCTTGAGATCAAAAAGGCTCCGACAGCACAATTGTATACATTATTTAGCTAGAATTTTAAACAAAAAAGTATATCGTTTTATCATTCACACACATACTAATTTTACCGACTCATAAACATACAAGATTCTCTTATACACCTTTGAGAACTCGCGCAGGGCTAACTTGAAAGGGAAAAGCTGCAGGAGGAAGGACCGGGAAGTCTCAGCAGCAATATCAGACTGCAGTCGCTGCGGCTGAACTTGCCTATCCCGTATCGGTCCATTCGGACATCAGTGAACCTGCAGTCGACGTGGACAACCTCTTTCATGAATCTTCGTTCGAGAAGCCAAGCCAAGTGAATAGAGAAGATAAGCCGTACGCGAAAAAATATAGATTATACAAAAACAGAATACAGATTTTGACCACTGATCGTAAATTATTTTATTAAATCCCATCCCAAACTAAATGCTGGCACAGTTCAACCTGTTGCTACAGTGAACATTGTATTTGTCAATACATTGTAGACGTCAATGAGCAGGGTTGCTATTACTAATACTACGCCATCTCTTTTTGCTGTCACTTTGCTCGATGAATTAATGAACTATACATATGTTGTGCTATCAGGTTAAATGGTTTGGATTTCCAACTCTTTCGATCAGAGGGTAGGGTTTTGTTTACGTTAAAGACGGCATCAGTTATCAATGTAGCCTGTTGAGAGTTAGGGTTAGGGTTAGGGTTTAACCATCTGTTAGAGCATTTGTATTATGATTTCTGGTTTAGCTCAAAATGACCACTCCCGAAAGTGGAGCCAGTTTCGATAAGTGGATTATATACAAATCATTCTCATGTTTCTCGGTGACAAAAGTTTGTTTCAGAAAGATAGACCATCTCTGCAATTGTGCATGGATGACAAAATTTAATACTTGGAAAACATATCATTTCATTCACTGTGTCAACTCCCCTTCTTACCAGATTTAAACCTCATTGAGTAAAGTTAGATGTTGCAGAAATCACTAAATTTACCACAGCTACTCACGATAAACACAACAGTGATGGACTACCCTGAATACATTAGAATAAATATACTCAAACAACGTCTTCGTCGCGTAATCGTTGTTATTTAGTGGAGGAGCTACACATTAGTTAGTGACTGTCTTTAATTTTTAGCAGTCTATACCCTCACAGATATATATATATATATAAGTATCGACATATTTATATATTTGTGCATATATGTGAGTTAACAGGACATTTTTCGAAAACGATTTTTGAAAAACTAGTATCACGATTTTACAATTTAATTAAATTATTTATCTTTGATTGTTTAGCATAAATTAAATTCATAGGTTGTGACGTTGCCTACTTCGATAACTGCCTGTGTCAGTTATCCTTAACAGTACCCAGTTGGACACCATATTGTTGATATGTATATCAAGTGTGGGTTACGTACTAACATCACGTGGTGATAGAACATTTTAAAATACCCTAATAAGTTTTCTCAGAATTTATCCCTCGCCCGGAATGGAAGGACATGAGTGACAGGTGTCACTGGACCGTCATTCTGCGACTATTCGCAACAAACAAAAAATAACTCCTGGAACCTGGAACGTTAGAACCATGAACAACTGTGGACATCTGAAAAACATGAAGCAGTATATGTCAAGTTTGGATATAAACATTTTAGGCATATGTGAAACGAGGTGGACAAACAACAAAGACTTCATCAGTGACAAGCACAGAATTATATATGCAGGAGGTGAATATAATGAAAAAAGGAGTTGACGTTATACTAGATAAAGACACAAGGAATTGCGTCATGGGATACTGCTAGATACCTGAGAGAATTCTAGTAGTTAAAATGAAAGTAAAAGCTCTCAATATATTGATAATAGTGGTATACGCACCATCATTACAAATAACAGAAGAAGAAACTATTCTAGATTATGCCAAGGCACAGTACAAATCACAAGAAATCAGAATTTTCATGGGAGATCTGAATGCCAAAGTTGGCCAAAGAAGATAAGGTGAAACGGTCGGCAACAGCAGACTAGGACACTGCAATAGCCGTGGTGAGAAATTGGTCAAATGGTGCATAGCATATGACCAGATAATAGCCAACACCTAGTTCCAAGAGCACCCCAGAAGATTATGGATATGGAGAAGTTCAGGAGGAGAAACTAAAAACAAAATTGACTACATTACTATCAACAAGAGATTCAGAAACGCAGTCCTTCACTGCAAAGCCTACCTAAGTGCGGACCGCGGAAGTGACCACTTACCAGTCGTATGCAAACTAAGGATAAAACTAAGGAGATTAAAGAAACCTAACACAGCCCTACTGTACTGCAGTACAATAGACTCGCGAATGAACCAAACCTGTATACGGAGAGCGCGAAAACGATATACAAAGGAAAAATTGGAACTGGAAGCTCAAAATGGGACGCACTCAGAAAGGACCTTGTGACATAGGCGAACGACATCATTCCAAAGAAAAAAAACACGCCAGAAGAAAAACGAGTAGATCATTGAAGAGATTCTTATCCTGATGCAAAAGAGACAGAAAACGATGCCAAGATATGGAACGGAATATAAGAGACTACGCAAGAAAATACGGAGCAAATGTAGACAGGCTAAAAAAAGATGGCTGAACGACAAATGCGCCGAAGTAGAGAGACTAGGCACAAAAATAATGGATACATGCATAAAAAATAAAGGAATTAACAGGGAAAAGGACCTGCTATGCAACAGGATGTATAAAAGCAAAAGATGTCACGGTAACATTAGACAAATATACTACAGAGATGGGACGAGTAATGGTGAGAAATGGGTCCAATGATACACAGCGAATGACCAGATAATAACCAACATCTGGTTCCAAGGGCACCCAAGAAGATTATGAACATGAAGAAGTCCAGGAGGAGACGCTAAGAACCAAATTGATTACATTAGTATCAACAAGAAATTTAGAAATGCAGTCCTTCACTGCGAAACCTACCCACTTACCAGTCGTATGCAAACTAAGGATAAAACTAAGGATATTAAAGAAACCTAATACGAACCTAAGGCTGCAGAAGATGAATGACCAAAAGACTCTTGAATGACCCAAACCTGCAGGAAATGTATACGGAGAGCGTGAAAAAGGTTTACGAAGGACAAATTAGGAATGGAAGCTCAAGATGGGACGCACTAAGACCAGCTCTAGTGACATCGGCGAATGACATCATTTCAAAAGAAAAAGCACGCCGAAAAAAAAAAACAAATGAGTAGATCACCGAACAGATTCTTGACCTGATGCAAAAGAGACAGAAAACGATGTCAAGATATGGAACGGAATACAAAAGACTACACAAGAAAATACGATGGCTCAACGACAAATGCGCCGAAGAGATTGGGCACATGCATAAAGAAATAAAAGAACTAACAGAGTAAAGCACATGCTTAGCAACATGATGTACAAAAGCAAAGGATGGCACACTAATACTATAAAAAGAACATTTCAGAGATGGGACGAGTATATTAGAGATCTCTTACACGACAAGAGAGAGCAACCAACAATGCCCAAAATTACGGATGGAATAGAAATATTAAAAACCGAAGTGGAATCGGCAATGGAAAAATTGAAGAGAAACAAAGCATCGGGATTGTACTAGAGATGTTGACGTCACTAGAAGGATTTGACGTCGACAGACAAACAGAAATAATAAACGAAATCTACAGCAGCGGCAATATACCGGAAGACGTAAGCAGATCAATCTTCATAACACTAGCTAAGAAGTCAAGTGCAAAGGAATGTGACTTCCATCGAACAATATGTTTAATGAGCCACATAACAAAACTCATTTTCCGAATTCTGATGTACAGAGCGAGCAGCAAAATCGGCCCAAAGATAGGACAGGAACAATGTGGGTTCATTAAAGATACCGGAACGAGGAATGTGATATTCATGCTCAGAATGCTATTTGAACGAGCAATACAAATGCAGAAAAACCTCTATCTGTGCTTTATAGACTAAACAAAGGCGTTCGACAAAGTACGACACAAGGACTTGATAGAAATGCTCGAGAACCTCAACACTTTCGGAAAAGACATTAGGATAATCAAGAATGTATAATGGCAACAACTCGCTTGTGTACGGATAGGAAGTGAACTCAGCAGGTATGTAAAAATAGAAAGGGGCGTAAGACAAGGGTGTGTTTTCTCACCGGAACTTTTCAACCTGTACAGCGAAGTAATTATGAGAGAAATAAAAGCCTTGCCAGGATTCGACACTGGCGGCCACAGTATCAACAATATCAGATACGCGGATAATATTGTACTGATAGCAGACAAGGAAAATGCAGGATCTGTTACAGAAGTTAGTAAAAAAAGTGAAAAGAAAGGGCTGAGCATAAACCTCAAGAAAGCTTAATGTATGGTCATCAGCAAAAAGAGGGGCCAACTGCATGTAAAAAAATTCAAATACCTGGGAAGTGTTTTGACAGAGTATGGAAAGTGCGACACAGAGATCCAAAGACGCATTGGCATGGCTAAAGACGCATTTCAGAAGCTAACCAGAGTACTGAAAAACAGGAAAATTTCATTAGAAGCAGAAAAAAAAGAGTGCTGGATTGCTATGTGATATCTGACCTTCTGTATGGAAGTGAATGCTGGAAGATTTCGATAAAGATGAAGGAGAAGCTTGAGGCAGCAGAAATATGCTTTTACAGAAGGATGCTGAGGATACCATGGACAGAGCACGTGTGCAACGATGATGTGTTGGAAAGGATGCAAACGAAAAGAAAACTCATACTAAATATCAGGAAGAGACAAATGAGGTTCCTGGGACACGTAATGATGAAGGAAGGCCTGGAGAACTTGATACTCACAGGTCGGATAAAGGGAAGAAGAGACAGGGGAAAGTAGCACGAGACGTACTTGTTAGGTGTGAGCAAATGGTTGACGGAGCGGGTCTTAAAAGAGATACCAAGATAAAAAATATTGAAAACGACAAGAGACAGAGCCAAGTGGAAGTCCATGATCGCCTACGTCCTGAAAGTACACGGCACATGAAGAAGAAGAATCTGTTGACTGGTTATGTTTGAAAACTAAGTATTATGAAACTTTCTTCAGGAACATTGGCATCTTTTGAAATTAGTCCCTAAAAGCAGTGACGTGCAGACGTTTGGTGAGGTCTGGGACCACTACCTTCATTCCATATATGATCAGATATGTTTGATTTTTCAATTTCCTCTCGTGTTACGAGTTTACGTTGTCCCTGCAATCTTAGCTTAAAAGGGCGGCCTGTTTCTTTTTTATACTTCTTGCCACAGCTGCACGGAAAGGCGTACACACAGTTCTTAGTAATCTTCTCCTCTATAGGTGGTCTTACACGGAAAAGATCCTTGCATAGTGTTAAACTACTCCTGAAGGCTGTCTTGATGATGACCACAGATATTTTGTGATTTTACAATAATCACTTCACATAGGATAGGAAGACCGAAACTGTTTTATGAGTTTTTTTATCCTTATGCACCCTTCCATCCCAGTTTGTCAGAGCTGCTGTCATGTACCCAGGGTAGTTGTTACGTTGCATGATATTGCTTATACTGATCATTTCTTGTTTATATATCTCTGAGACTCCACCTTTGCTTGATGTTGCTAATTTGTGTTGCTAATTTGTGTTGCTAATTTGTGTTGCTAATTTGTGTTGTTGCTATTGGTTTTATTAAATATTTTCTTATTGTTTTAGTTAATATTTTTTGTATATTTTCCATGCAGCTGTATTTTTGTTGATGATTTTTTATAGTTTGTTGTGTTTGGGGACGTGTTTTTTCTATCGGATTGGGTATGTGTCTGAATATATTTGGAATGTGAATATATTCAGATACGTACCCATATCTGTATGGGTTATCAACGAACTCAAGTAAGATGAAAATATTCAATGAAAATAAAGAAACATATGTTCACTCTAAGAAATAGTGGATACTCAAATAAACTTGAATACACAAACGAAGAGAAACCAAACAAAAACAATAGAAAATAAACATAATTATAAAAATATATATTACCCACTCTGTACAAGGCCCATGAGTCTTTCGAGGTATAGGCTTGCAGAATAAGAGATCTGAGATACAATCTATGAGCGTATGTGGGAAGATAATGATCAGGATGGCATCCTCTAAGAATTCGGTTTCACAAAGTAGCGATTCATTGGAAAAAGTTGTTTGAGTTGGACTTACAGTTCATCCATGGAATATGAAAGAAGGCGATTAGAGGGGTTCGTTACAATGTGTGTGAGATGATAGGTCTTTGCTGTGAAATGTAATTCGTCTGAAGATTTTTCATGGGAACAGCGATAGTGTAGCGAAAGGTTTCAAATGTTTTTTTCTGTGGGAAAGAGGCTATAGAATATTATTCAACACCCACAAGGCCGCGGAGTCGCTTTTTGACTTTATCGAGACTGGAAAATGAAGATAAGGCAGCACCTGTCAATATATGGCAGCAGCACTTTATTTTCTGTCTGATATGGCTCTCCAAAAGTTAGAGAAAATCAGGAGGAGTCAGGTACTCACTAGAGCTGCAAAAATATCCGACCATTTTTCAGCATTTTTAGCGATGGATCATATGTAAGAGTTCCATAGAGTTTGAGGAGAGCTTAAGTCGTAATAGTGAGGAAAAAAACAACTCGTTCATCGCAATAGACAAAAATTCAGTGTCCAATCGGTGATAGAACGTTACTAGTTGTTTTGTTTTATCTTGTCTTCTTTTTATTTTTTATTTATTTATTTATTTATTTTGCACTGAATGCGGCCAGCCAGTTTTTCAATCACTTAGCTATTAGAGTTAGTTCAGAGTTGAAGTCATCTTCCACGCCCTGGTCTTCTCGAGTTTTAGAGGTGCACCAGTATCTCCTTAGATCACCATAAAAGATCGAGTATGTTCTTCGGCAGACCATTAATGTAAAGTACAAAGAGACCTAGACTGAGAAGCTAACCAAGGGACGCCAACGCTGATCACTTGTGCCTCACCCAACTAGCCGTTAACAACTACCCTCAGTGACTTACTTGTCAGGACGTACTTGATAACTGAGAAGACATTTCCAGGTATATATATATAAATCGCCGACTGGCGCCAATTCGGTCGGGTTTCAATCCTGGGTTAAAAAGCAATCGGAGTCTAACCGTACTGATGAGCTGTGATACAGCGAAACAGATCTGTCTGCGGATGACTATATATATATATATATATATAATTATGAATTAAATGTACATTGCAACACGGAAATTTCTATGTTTCGAGATGGAATCTCGTCATCAGGCAATGTTGGATGTTGGTTGAGAAAATGATTTACATTTATGATATTGAGCACTGTTTACATTAAAAAATAAATGTCAGGAGACTCAAGATCATAAAACCTTGAATTCTCTTCACTTCACCTGGATATATATATATATATATAGGGGAGCGAATGAACAAATACTTTATATGTATGCATAGCGAAGAGAGTGGATTCAAGGAAATTTATTAACCCCTATATTTTTAGTTGATTAACTTGAAAAAAAGGTTCCTCTCTCGAACGTAGGTACATTGACTATTTTCTTCGTGACTCTGTTATGCTCATATTCGCTAATTACAATTTTGCTGGTTTCGACCATTCCTACTTTCCAATGCAGGTGCCGTAATCTAGTTTTTAATGAATCAGATCTTCCGTCAACAGCTGTAGTCATTACATTTCATAATGAATGGCCAAGCATCTTACTCCGAACAATCTACAGCCTGATTAACCGCACCCCACGTCGGCTACTCAAGGAGATTATTTTGGTCGACGATGCCAGTTCTCTAGGTAAGCGAATTTTTTCCTTGTTTCTCACCAACTAGGTTCTTGTTATAAGATAGATATTTTCTCAGTGTCTACACCTCATTCCCATTTTATGCAGCCCGAGTTACTTTTTTAACCTCTTTAGTCTGACACAAGGTTAAAAAAAATGATCATCCAATGAGAACTGGTTTCGCTACTAATAGCTTGCAAGAAAATTATCATGTAAATAAGATCTTTTTCTTTTAATCAAATTTGATGTACAGTGTAACCCTGATATAAGAGAGTTACCGGACCGTATAAAAGTTCTCTTATATCCGGTTTTGGTCTGTTTTTATATACATTACCGCAGGTTCTAATTTGGGACCAGAGAAAATATCTTATATCCGGATTTCTCTTATATTCAGGTCTCTTATATCCGGGCTATACTGTAGTTTTATTTGTTTAATTGTTTGTTTCTTAGTATGAGCTATATCTTGCAGCAAGGCTTCTGATCATGAGATTGGGAGTTTTGAAGAGCGTGGAACTATCTCTTAATTGCTGTTGTTCCTCGGTCTACCCTGATCCGGCATGGTAGTACTTGTTAGGATTCCAGCTATGGACAAATAGTAAATACGCTGAATGAAAGTCACTCATCGACAACTTGCCACCAATAAGAATCAATAGGAAAAGGATACGCATTAGTCTCTGTTAGGACATCTCCCATTATAGAAGGAAAACTTTGATGTAACACCTGCGGTACGCTAGCAACCGATAGTGTTGATGTCCTCTTTTTTTCGCATCATTGCTTGTGTTGGTCAGAGAATGAGATTTACCCTGTACACCGTCTTTCTTCACTGTTAAAATTCTATGCACAAGCATTGCACGATGTTTTGTGGAATCTTACTGAGTAGTGTGTATGGCTGGCAGTAGCCTTAAATGACAAAAGTTGACCGAACTTAAAAGTCATCTCATTGCGTGGCACTGGTTCTTGTGTGATCGCCATGCTTGATAGCGGGGAGGTAGCCATCATATATGTATCACTTTAATTATATTTCTTTTGTAGAATCATTGAAGGAACCGTTGGACAAGTACATCGACACTTATTTTCCTCGCAATTTGATTAAGATGGTCCGCTTGAACAAACGTGCTGGTCTAATCAGTGCTCGTCTTCAGGGTTTTGATCTTGTCACAGCAGAAGTTGTGTGTTTTTTTGATAGTCACATGGAAGTCAATATCAACTGGTAAGCAAGACACTTTTTTTCCTCCGTTTTTTGGTTCTTATCAAGGAAAAATAAAATTGTACTTGAAACACGGGACTGTATGTTAACAAGGGACGTTGACGTAATTTCTAGAAATAAAAAAAATAAAAAAATGTTGACGGAATTTCTAGAATTGGTTGTATTTAAGCTTGGTCATGATTTTCCCTGAAACCGGTCTTCTCACCCACTAGATGTGCTGGAACACGGTTTGCCACTAAATTCTGGAGTAGATAATCGAATTGATGAGTCTTGAAAAATGTAATTTTTTATTCAGTCAAAATACTTTCTCCCACGCTGTTCTTCTTTGAAGGGAATAATCTCCTCTTGCAAATTTACGATGTTATACATCAACACCATTGACTTGGTCCTATATTTTGTGATTCAAGCAACTGTGCATCTACATGCAATGGGAAAATTGGTATTTAAGTAAAAAAAATCTAAATGAAAGGGTGTTGACGTAAGAGTCACATGGAAATTTTCATCGTAGATAATAAATTGGATACGTTTGTTAGAATCGACAGTGATTGACTGTTAACAAGACACTGTCTTATTACTGGTGAATAGAAAAAGCGGATATGAATAACAGACAATGCTATTTAATTTTCTTGGAGAAGACAGTGACGTACAATGGAAAATGGAATTTACCAAGTATATTTTAAAAATAGAAATTCATCAATTTTTTAAAATTACAATAAACGATTGATTTTAAACGGTTCTCGCTCGTGAAACTCTCTTTTGGCTTCTTGCATTTTTGTTAAATACGATCTTTCAAAGTTTAAATTCGACGTCTGTCGTCCTCTGTTTCTTTTAATCTTTTCTTTTATTGTCCTCTCTCTTCAACGTCTTCTCGGTAAACCTTTGCGACTTAGGGGCTTTATAGTGTTCTTTGGGGTGAACTGAGTAAAACCTACTAAATAAATGAATGTGATAATGACTGTATGTCTGTTTGACGTTTTCTTTAAAAGAAATAATTGTTTATAATTTTTCATAATAGATAATTAATTAGAAACGTTTGTTAGATCTGACAGATAATATTTTCCTTCGTGCGATATTTTTCCTATCTTGACTGATATGTCAGTGGGGTGCAATTTGTTGTTAGTGGATTGATATTTTATTTAGAAGAATTTTTATTTTTTTATTGACTTTGGAATATTACAAATAAGTTTGAGATCAGCATCACATTTTCCCTTACAAACAGCACTAGTATGTTTCAGTCGTGATGATGACTAGAAAATGGCCAAAGTTGCAAGAATCGAAAAATAAAAACTATGGATATGTTATGCGTAATATTGCGCCGAACATTTGTCCACTTGTACAAAAGCATGAGAAACTTAAAAAAATATTCTTTTTCTGTCATATTCAATGATATGTACATGACTATATATATTTAGTGTGTCGAGGCAGCAAATAATTTTCTAAACATATACTGTTAAATATAAAAGACAATGAATGTCTATTATGTTTAATCATGAGTCGTTCTAAACGTCGTATTTTGGCTTTAATTTCAGTTGAAAATAAAGACAAAAATTCTCCAACATTTGAGAACTGCGTTTATTATTTTTGGTAACTATTGCCGTTGCCAAGCGGAGTTTTGTCAACACAAAATAAAATCGTCGGTGATGGTGGATGTTATTGTATTTCAGTCTAAATAACCTCTCTGAAGATGGCTCATGTGAGCCGAAAACTAAGAAGTAAATCAATAAAAAATTATCCAAATGTTGGAAAATTTTTGTCTTTATTTTTAACTGAAATTAAAGCCAAAATACAACGTTTAGAACGGCTCATGATTAAACATAATAGACATTCATTGTCTGTTATATTTAACAGCATATGTTTAATATATATATATATATATATATATATATATATATATATATTGATTCATTGCTTCATTGTTGAATTACTTAGTTTTTTGTCATAATAAAATTAGACCAGTGCACATTTGTATTAAAAAAGTGTCCAATACAATTATATTGTAAAACTTTTGAATATTCTTAATTTTAAACGAGTTATTATGCGACCTAGGTTTCTACCATGTGGAGTCTTCAGGCGATTTGCAAATCGTCTGAAGACACTGCATGGTATAAACATAGGTCGCATAAAAATGAAGAATATATATATACTGTAGTCATCCTCAGACAAATCTGTTTCGCTACATTACAGGTTAGACTCCGCTCGCTTCCTAACCCAGGATTGAAACCTGACCTCATCGGCGTCAGTCGGCGATTTTACACCTAGGCCACGAACGTCCGGTAGAAGTTGGAAGGCTTTATAGCGCATATAAACACGCCCAATAGCTAGCGTGCTCCAATTCATTATCGAATGAGCGATGCGTATATGCCGGAGTAGCTACTGTTTACAAAGCCTTCCACTCTTCCAGAGTGCTCAATCAGGGTGTGAGAGCGTATATATATATATATATATATATATATATATATATGTATTAGAACATTGAATAAGTTCTTGCTGTTTTTCAACAGATGATGTTCCTAGAACTGCGTGCATATAGTTTCAGATGGTAACGCATCTACAAAGAAGTACTATAACCAAGCTTAATATTTAGTGTATGGCATTTCGCCACATTGTTTTTCATGGCGTTAAACATGTATTTCCTCCAAAAGAAAGCGTATTTGCACTACTTTATTCAAAAGAAATCGGCAACTGAAGCACACAGAATTGTTGTTGAGACTTGCAGCGACCATGTTATGTCAGAAACAACATAAAGAGATTGGTTCAGACGGTTAAAAAATAACGATCTCTCTCTCTCTCTCTCTCTCTCTCTCTCTCTCTCTCACTCTATATATATATATATATATATACCACTTTTTCAAAATTTCCACACCACTTTCTTCAAAATTCAAACGGAAAATTCACAAGACTTATTCCCTTATCCCCCACCAACATCACACAACTCACCAAATATAAGAAAAGAGGATTTCCATTCTTGTCCACACCACCTGAGGAGACATTGTAGTTTCAATGTCGAAACAAATGTACGATTTGTAGTGGATATATAAAATTTTGTACATGTTCTAAAATATAATTTATAATACATACATATATATATATATATATATATATGTGTGTGTGTGTATATGTATATAAAACACCGCATGGTATAAACCTAGGTCGCGTAAAAATTCGTTTTATATATATCTCTGGAAGAATGGTAAATTTTGAAAAACAGTAGCTACACTGGCATGTACGCATCGCTCATTCAGTAAAATGAATTAGACCACTCTGGCTATTTGGCGCGTATAATTATAATATACACGCTAAAAAGTCTGCCTTCTTCTACCGAACGTCCATAGCCCAGAGGTAGAATCGCCGACTGACGCCAATTTGGTCGGGTTTCAATCCTGGGTTATAAAGCAATATGAGTCTAACCGTACTGATGAGCTGTTATACAGATCTGTCTGCGGATGACTATATATATATATATATATATATATATATATATATGACAGGCAAGGTATCATGGCTGTTTTTATGTATTTTTTCATGTGATCTAATTTTTTGTTTCTTTTGAGGATATAAATTATATTAAAATTATTCGAATGTTTTGTTTATTCGAGCGTTTTCAGCTATACTTTTAGCCACTATCGACTTTTAACGACAAATAGCAAAAGCAATGACCGAAAACATTTGAATAATGAAATCTAAAAACACGACGTCGTAATGTAAAACAAACTGACTAAACCCGAATATAAAAACTACTACAGCACAACTTAAGTATCTATTCTGCTGAACTCAAATACCGAAAACAACTTTTTTTTTTTTTTTTTTTAATCATATCACCCCAAGCAAGGCGGTAACGCCACTGATGCGCAGGGGGCTACGTAAGGGTAAAAAGAATGGAAAAGAGAAAGCCGGAAACCACATCCTAAACAGGAAACAAGGGATGAGCCTCTTCACCTGTTCAATAGATGTGGGTGGAGTGTGAACCGGGCGATAGTTTAGTCTATCTACTCCAATTGAAAAATAATAATAATAATAATAATAATAATAATAATAATAAAAAAGGAAAAGAGTGAAAAGATTGGAAAAGAGAAAACCGGAAACCGCATCCTAAACAGGAAACAAAGGATGAGCCTCTTCACCTGTTCAATTGATGTGGGTCGAGTGTGAACCGGGCGATAGTTTAGTCTGTCTACTCCAATTGAAAAAAAAAATAATAAAAAAGGAAAAGAGTGAAAAGATTGGAAAAGAGAAAACCGGAAACCGCATCCTAAACAGGAAACAAGGGATGAGCCTCTTCACCTGTTCAATAGATTATCATAAAAATGCTCTGCAACCTATACCAAGAAAATATTCAACTTCTTAACAACACTAATAAATACATGAACCTTTCCAGTCATGCGCTAACAGATAAACAGAAAGAATTCTTAAACCTAGGATCAAATTATCATCTCCAAACTAAATTTAACCTTATCACGAAAACCTGAAATCGAAATCCGACACCAGTCATTACGCCATGTGGAAAATGAGAAACTAATAAAACTCCAGTTTTCAGAGATCTCTTCAAGTCTGAAGGTCTGAAAAATCGTTCTCCACACATCATCTACAACAACATCCCAACAAAACTCCATCTACCAAAAAGACAACCCTAACATTGTTATCTGACGAGCCGATAAATCATACAAGTATGTAATTTTGGATATATTGGATTATCACAAGAAATTACAGATTTTTCTAGATGATCGATCAAAATTCACAAGACTAAATGGAAACCCCACCGTAACTCTAAAAACATGTTTGTAAACTCATATATAACCCTTACGACCTATACTTTCTCAGATGCCAACACCCATATACCAGTTGTAAAAATTCCTGTATGATACTATCAAACTACACTTATCTATTAATTATAGCATTAAGTCCACCCACAAATTCCTTCAAATTCTTAAATCTATAACCAAAAACCAAATCATCCTCGCGTCTCTCGACGTCGAAAACCTACTTACTAATATTCTTGTTGCAGAAACCATTGACATAATCATTAACACCGTTTATAAACTTAATTCAATCTCACCATCATCTATCGATCGTAATAGTCTGAAAAAGCACTTTTGTTGCTTTCACAGCTAAGATCCCTTTTTACAACTATGAAAGCCATATTTATTCACAAACAAACGTAGTAAGTATTGGAAACCCCTTTGGCTCATGATTCTCTAATTTGTACATGCCCACGTAGAAAACACAGTTTTTAGAAAGTTACCAAATCGAAAATATATGCCCGCTACTTCATTTTAGTTGAGAACAAAAACGAAATTGATAATCTTAAAACTACATTTGAAAAAATTTCGTCCTCAAATTCACATATAAGTTTAGAAAAACAAATAAACTCTCATTCTTAGATGTCCTTGTAAAGTCTTGTAATAATACTTTCATCACTTCACTATATAAAAACCCATCAGTAAAAATTCTTATCACCTTAATTTTAATAGTAAGTGTCTTCTTAGATATAAAATTGGTGTTATTAAAAATTTTCCTCACGAGAATTTACGAGAATTCATCTTCTTGCTTGCCTTTCTTCAAAGAACTTCATAACTCGAAAGAAACACTTGTGAATAATGTATTTCCAAATCACGTTTTCTTCCAAACTTGACCAATAACAAAAATAAACATACGGATAACAAATAACTTTAATATTTTCTACAAAACCCAAATGCATAGCAGTTATAAACAAGATGAATCTTTACTTTGAATTTCAATCGAAAATACGAACTCCCAAAGTCTCACGTTGCAGCTCTCAGAAGAGAGATCAATTCGATCTCGTTTAAACACACACGGTGATCTATCAAAACTTATTCGTAATATACTTGTCAACGACACAAATATTATATTCTTATTTTCTGCATAAATACATCTGTGTGTAACAACAATCTATCGTACTCATTACCTCTAGAAACCGGCTGAGAAGTAATGACAAAAACAGCAAAGACGCTTAGGATTCCGATCGGTAACAGCGACTCCGAGTAAAAATACAAACAGGTTTTGATACATTCACCAAAAATATAAACAGGTTTTGATACATACAGTCACCAAAGTCGGTCTGTTCATTCTTTTTTTTTTTTCATACATTTTTATTTTCGCATAAGTTGTTGTATATCGGGATCAAAATTGTGTCTAAACTTTCCGAAATTTATGTCTTGGACTATTGACAAACTTAAAAACTGTATTTTCAGTGATATTTTGAATGGTTATATCCTGGTATTTTTAGAACGCTGGAATTCAAATCAATCCAAAATGACGTCATGTCTAAAGGTTAAAAAAGGCTAGACCAAAGAGGTGTCAAATTATTTGTAGTTGGAACTTTCTTTTTGATTTGAGTTTGTTATACCAGGTTATAAGCAACAACCCAGGTCAAGCGACGACGGATTTTTTTTTTTTGTGTGCGTGTGTGTTTTTACCTCATTAGACAAAGAACAGGTATATATATATATATATATATATATATATATATATATATACACACATTTCAGTGGGCAAAGCTCTTAACAGGCTGTGATTTTTAGAACTATTTTGTATTTCTTCGAGAAATGGTGCACCAGGGAAATTGTTGTTTTATTTCTGATTCCGTTCTTTATCAGACGCAAAACTCCAACGACAACAGGAACAGGTTTTAGTTTTTAGTCACTTCTCTTTATCTATTTCCATCTTCAGGTCCGTGTATTTGGTTAGTTGTCACTTACTGTTCTGATGTCAATCAATGTGCAAGCTTTTTTACTGTCTTTGAGGGTGTTCTTGAAGTTTCTTTTCCTGGATCTTTTCCGTAAAAGTTCCAGAGTTTCCAGTGCAGATATTATCATTATGCTGTAATTTTTCATCATATTTCGATTTCTGCTATGGTCGCACGACGAACCAAGTCTGTACCCTTTTGGTTCAAGCGGTAGTGTGTCATTTCTTTCGAAGAAGAAATATGTCTGTTTTGTTAAAATAGATTTTCTGTTTTGTTAAAATAGATGTTAATAGTTTGTATGTTGTCGGGAGGCATGTAATTGGTGTGTAGTTTTTCAGGCTGTTTGCGTCACTATTCTTGGGTAGAAGAACTGTAATTCTTTTAGTAATCCATGCAGGAATTTTAGTGGGGTTGTTAACCATTTCTTGAAGTTCTTTGGTTAGTTTTTATGTGCTGTATTTAAATAATATATCCAAAAGTTAGAAAATTTATCTATTCCTGGAAATTTCCAGTTGTGTGTTTTTTTCAGTGCACATTTAACATCTTCTTCTGTGATTCCAGCCCATGTCTGTTCTGGTTTATTTTTCATTCGTTCTATCTCTTGCGCAATCCAATCTACTTCTTTGTTATGTTCTTTAGGGCAAGCCCATAATTTTTCCCAGAACTGTATAACTTCTTCCATTTTGTGGGGGACTGTCACTTCAATTCTTTTTTTACCTATTTCCCTGTAAAATGTCTTTGCGTCGGTTTGAAAAACCTTGTTTTGTCTGTAGAATCTTGATCTTTTCCCATAGCGTCTTATTCTTTGAGCCTTCAGTTGTGTTGTTTGCTTTATTTTTCCTTAGTTGATAGGACTTCATTTTCATTTCTAATGTTGTATTTTCTTTCGACTCTTCTGCCTTTTCTAGTTCTTACATTTATTCCTCTTGTCAGTTCATCGAGTACTGATAATTCACTTCTAAGTTGTTTGATTCCTTTTTCTGTTTTTCTTTTCCAAGGTTGATCTTTTTGTCTGCGTGACTGCCTTGTTTTAAATTTGATGTTCAGTTTTTCTGTTGCTGCTATTGCTGATGTATATATTGCTTCATTGAGATTTATATGAGTGTCTTCTTCATCCAAAATTAATTTGAGTGCTGCATTGTAGAGCTTAATAGTTTCGAGGTTATGCTTTGTTGGTTGTAATTTTGGGAGCTGTTCTCGTTCCTCCATTGCAATATTTTGTATCTGACTTATATGGTTCTTGATTTCTTCCTTGGCTTCTTGTATACTGTTCTTCTTTTCCGTAAAATAATTATGTTCAATATGTTTTAAACTCGTTTTATTGCCGTCTTGTAACTGACTCAGATCATACCTTTCCAGCACTTTTAAACTTACAGCATTATCTTCACAGTGATTGTGTGTATCACGGTTTTACATTATGACCTGTGGCTTGGTTCATGTTACTACTTTTTATTTCTGATTCCGGTTCCCTTTCATATTTTGTTGATTCGTTCATTCTGGTTGCAATTCTTTTTATCTCATCAATTTCAGCCTCTGTCAATCGGTTATTTCGCATGATGTATCTTCGTACATTGGATAATTTATTTTCGTCAATGTACTTACTATTTGTTTGTCCAAACTTTTCTCGCCAAATGTCATGTTTGGCGAGTGATGTTTTTTTTTTTGAGGTTTGAGTAACGCTTCATGAAATGCATTCATAAGTACTTTGTATTCCTCACGAGATCGTTTTATTTTTTTCTTTCTTTAGATATACGGTTATAGATCTAGCTGGAGAATTTTCAAGACCATCATTAGGATTATCCTGGTTGTGGGGACCTGAAGATTCATTCTTTGTGTAGGAATTTGTTCCTATGGCAGGTTTTTCGACCTCAGATAGGTTCCCTCCTGAAGGACGGGCTCCCTGTTTATCCACTGTAAGAACCATACTGAACTTTTTATTTCTATTTGTAATTCTCATATTGTTCCCACGAGGGACGCACGGGTCCAAAAGTCCACCCAAAGTTGCCCGGCACGTTGGGTAACGATCTTTTACAAACAGGGTCCCGAAATCATAGGAGATCGTTTGTGACCTCATAACGCAGTAGCCATTCACTACTCGGCACGATTAACACCTTGAGTTGCGGGTTGTTGTTCGGAGTTTTCCTTCTCCTAAATGGGTTGCCAAGCGACAGCTGACAGAGACGCGATTGGAATTCAAAAAGAAAGACGCTGGTTAAAAACAAAAAACGTGGGCGTAGCAGCGGCGCAACGAAACGAAACATCACTACACGAGTGTATTTTATTTTAAAAAAGATGTTGCTACAATCACTAGTCCTTGTAACAAAAATAATTCTTAAGAAAAAAAATTAATGGAAAAGAAAAAGTTGACATACGTTTAAGTGTATTAGTACTGTGAGATTTAAAATAAAAATAATAATTTGTTCGTCCACTGTATATATAGTTATTTTTTCATTAATGTCGTCGGGGATAGGGTTATCAAAATAAAATAAATTAAATAAACAAATAAAATGAATAAATGAATAAATTATTATTATTATGAATGAATAAATTATTATTATTATTATTATTATTATTATTATTATTATTATTGTAGTAGTAGTAGTGGTAGTAGTAGTATGACCTTTTCATCATAAGTCGATTTTCGCTATGGTCACGCTATACCAAGTCTGCGCAACAGCCTAAGGCTAGTAATGGTGTGTCGTTGTGGCCTGAAACACTGTTATGCCAAACGAATTCTATTCCAATAGCATTTCTGTAAAATTTTACTCTTTTCACAAGATCTTCCTGCTTACTATCATTCCTAGTATACAACTTTAACTCATCTATGTAAAATTCATTATTCGTTTTTAGATATCTTATAGACATATTCTGTATTGTTAGGCGTGCTGGGTGATCCTATTAGATATATATAATGCTATTACTATTATGTCATTATTAATATCATGTTAATGCTATTAGGGAAATATCAAATATATAAAATAGTAAATGAGATAGAGAGACCTTATAGCGGGGTATCTATCTTATTTATTCTTTTTCTAGTTGTAGTAGGATTCCTTTCTAGTGAAGGGTAATTGTATACTGTTGCAGGTTAACGGAATTTGACCTTGTGGAAGATAGCCCACTATAATTCATAAAATGATTATAAATCAAGAAAGGCAGTTTGAGTATAAAATAACATTTATATATATACAAATATCAATTAATGTTTTTACAATTAAAATAATACTTGAATTAAAGGTCCAGCGGAGGTTAAAATGTTCATGGAAAATAATAATGAGCTGAAAGAGATAAAAGGCTTAGGAATATGAGTAATGTTCATTTTGAAGTGGCCACTTCTAAAGTCAGAAAGTCAGTAAGTTGGTTTGTGTGAAATGTCTTTTAAGAGGTCACTCCTGAGGTCAGTAAGTATATTTGAGACAGGGAGAAGGAAACAAGTCAGCATAGTAGTCGCTCGACTTAAGTCAAGGGGGGGCACTGTTAACTCTATCCTATCGGTCCTTCTGTCTGATGATGCTTTTTGTCTCCGCTTTTTTTATCCGCCTTTTGGATCAAAAGCTCGTTTTGAATTTCACGCTTGTATTTGATTCCGGGCTTCCCATTGGCTGGTAAATAATATTCGCGTAGGCTCGCGAAATGGAAATTTGATATTTGATTAATTTTTATTTTTCAACCGGAATATCTGCGCGAATACCTGCGCAGAGATGATTTTTATTCATTCGCTTTCAGGTTTTTATACAGCAAACTTCCTGTTACCTCGCTTTTGCTCGGTCGGTATCACCACAACCACTTGAAATATTCCTCTTTTACCTCACGTAAAGGTTTTAATTTATATGATTCAGTTGAAGTGTTTTTTCCATATTGATATACTTTGTTTGATTACAACGGGTGATATCTTTCATATATTTAAAGACTTTAAGGTCAAGGAATTGAGTACACTATCGAATGCCTCACGGTAATCTATTTTTCTCTGTACTGAAGCATTTTTCCAAGATCATCTTATTAATAAGTAATTGGTCTTTACATTCGTAAGAGCCAGACTTTCCCACTTTCTGTTCAAGAGGTAATATGCCATTTTTCTAAGAAGAAATATGTGTGTTTTGTCAGAATAGATTCCAGTAGTTTAAACAGATAGTATTATCTTCACAGTGATTGGAGTGCATCTCAGTTATGTTCTGTGGGATTTGTGATGTTACCACTTTTTATTTCCGATTCTGGTTCCATTTCATGTTTTATTGATTCGTCTATTCTGGTTGCATTTCTTTTTATTCCTTTTATTTAAGCCTCTATCAATCGGTTATTTCATATAATGTTCCTTCTTACATTGGCTTGTTTATTTTTGTCAATGTACTTTTTAATTTTTGTCCAACCTTTTCTCGCCAAATGTCATATATTTGGCAAGTGATGTTTTTCTGTGGTCTGTACAACGCTTCATAGAATGCAATAATAATGAGTTTGTACACCTCAGGACACCATTTTATCTTTTCTTTCTTTAAATGAATAATTGCGGGTCTAATTGAAGAATTCATAGGAGCATAATTGGGGTTATCTCGGTTGTTGGGACATGGAGATTTATTATTTTTGTAGGATTTTGTTTTTATGGCAGATTTCTCGACCTCAGGTAGATTCCCTCCTGACGGACGGGTTCTCTGATTATCCACTAGATGAGCCATATTTGGCTTGACTTTATGTTTTCATATTTTTTCCCACGAGTGACTCACTGGTTCAAAATTTCACAAAAAGTTGCCCGACACTTTGGGTAACAGTCTTTTAGAGACTGGTTTCCGAAGCCTGAATGGTGATTGTTCGCAACCTCATAACGTCGCAGCCATTCACTCCTCGGCACGATTAACACCTTGTGTTGTGGGTTGTGGGTTGTGGGTTGTTGTTTAGAGATTTTCCTCTCCTAGATTGGTCGCCAAGCGACAAAGGCGTAATCTAAACTTATTAATAAATGGAACTTTGTCTGTCTGTGGGTGTCTGTATGTGTGTGTGTGTGTGTGTGTGTGTGTCCGTTACCTATAGACTCCAAAACGGCTGAACCGATTTTATTGAAAATTTACACAGTTGTACTATAAGCGTCTGCGAGTGTTCTTAGCTAGGTTTTGTGTCGAGGTACCACCGATAAATATCGAAAATCAATAATGGAAAAAATTGGGTTATAGAAGGAGTAATCCGATTTTAATCAAATTTGATACACTCATAGACAAAGACATAAGAAGCGATATTCAAAAGTTTCAAGGTTTCAGTTCTTACAATAGTGCAGAAAATCGATAATATATATATATATATATATATATAAGGCAAGATGTGTGTGTGTGTGTGTGTGTGTGTGTGTGTGTGTGTGTGTGTTTATCTGCCTGTATGTCTGTATTTTTTTCAGCCCTTTTATTTTAGTTTTTGCTTCGGGTTTGACTCTAAATAAGTATAATTGTAGTTCTTAGTCTCAGCCATGATACCATTTACTCAGAGGACGTATTTAGCCTTCAAAATTCAGTTTACAACGAAAAAAACTTATTTGATATTGATACCAGGAAATCAAAATTTGACTTACATCCATTCATTTTTCTTTCAGTCTACGGTTTCACTTTAACTGGAAACAACTATTGCTTTTGCCAACGTCCAAAGAGTCTTAGCTCCAGGACCATGAATTAGTTTTAAAGCTTTCGTTACACCCGAGCAACGCCGGGCTATACTGCTAGTTTAAATTAAAAGGAACATTGAAATAAGAAATTATCCAACCAAATAAAGCATTATATTTAAATATTGAAATATATATTTATAATTATGAAAAAAGAGATGTTTATTTTATTTATTTTTACTGTTGTTACTACTGCTCTTGTTAATTAGATTAGTTGTGAATTAAAAATATTATTACTGTTGCTTTCATCTCTATCGCTTTTAACGAAATTCTCATTCGTTCATTCATTTTATCGTCCGTCTGTATATTCAGTTATTTATTCACGAAACTCATCACTCATGTCGTAGTCTTTTAAGGACTATATTAATAAGAAATATAAATAATAAAACTAGTTGATTAGTCAATCAGGATCATTAAAAAGGGACAGTAAAATTAAAGAAGAAGAAAAAGAATTTATATTTGCGATAAGCTAGTAGTAAAAATAAAATATATTAGTAGTGGTAGTAGTAGTAGTCATAATAAATGTATTCTCCTGTAGTTAAATATATTTTATTTAGTGTGGATTGTTTTTCTGTATTTTTATACAACGAAAACTTGTAGTGAATATTGCATAATATGTTATTTATCTTATGTTAATATTTGTATGCACATAATACAATCTTTATTGTATTGTTGTTTCCCACTGGGCATCCAAACTGAATTCTTAATTATAAATAAGGCTTAAATTCCTTCTGTGCATTGGCGATTTGTATTTACGGCACAACATTAAAGTATATTAAGGTTTCACTAAAACTCTTCTCCAAATGCCTTGTGTCTCTGCTATTCGTACGGTGTTTAAAAAAGGAAAAAACTTTTTTAAACGAATAAAATCACATTAATTATAAATGTCTATTCTAAACAGGCTTCAACCGCTTTTGCTGGAAATAAAGAAAAACAATACAACGGTTGCCATGTCACAACTTGATTATATCAAGGCTGAAACTCTGCAATATGACTTTAATAGGGAATATAAACCCCGATACGGTTTTAATTGGAAACTTGAGTTTTTCGAAGTTAACTTTCGGGTTGAGCAAATGCAAGGCAAACAATTGACTGATTCATTTCCGTAAGTAAAAGGATAAATACATTTTTAAAACGTTGTTTTTTTTTTCAGAAAATACATATTGTTGTTTTACTGTTAAATATAAGAGACAATGAATGTCTATTATTTTTAAACATGAGCCGTTCTAAACATTGTATTTTGGCTTTAATTTCAGATAAAAATGAAGACAAAAATTCTCCAACATTTGGATAATTTTTTATTAAGTTGGTTCTAAGTTTTCGGCTCATATGAGCCATCTTTAGAGAGGTTACAAGGACGTTAACATAAAAACATCCATCATCAGCGACGATTTTATCTTGTGTTGACATAAAACTTTGCTAAGCAATGATAACAGTTACCAAAAATAGCAAACGATTAGAACCAACTTAATAAAAATTATTGTTTTAATTAATTTTAATATTTTCTTGAATTTTAAAATGAAAAAAAATGTTGATTGTTAATTCTTAAAATTTTTTAGTAAACAATTATTCAGTGAAAAAGAGTCTGGTAAACTAAGATATCTTTCGTAATTGGCAGTTTTATGAAGATTTCAGATGAAATGTTTCTCAATTGTTCAGCCTTAGATATATATTGTCTAGCATCTCGTTGTTCTGGTTTGAATCAATGCTCGCTGAATTTGCTAATGATAAGCAAACGAGTGACGTCCGTAAAACAAGAAATATCAAAATGATATAACACATGAATACATCACGATTTTTTGCTTGAAACGCATGCGCTGATAACATCATCAGCAGTGACAACACCTTTTCAACTTTTGGAAATGCGTAAAAAGAAAAAAGATAAGCATGCGTGCTGTCCATACGAAGAGGTTAGCTCTCATTCATGTGGGGTCGGGATGGGGATGGGACGCCAAAATTATTACTACGTGCAATAGACACACATGGCATAGACGATATACCTCACTCACTATCTAATTCAATCACAAAATAAGTTTAACATTTTCTTTCATTCTTTCAGACACTATTAAGAATATTCCTTGAATTCGTACTTTCTTACAAGAATTATCCTCAAAATTTTTCTATGCGAAAATGTTTCCGATAGAATAATATATATATGCCATTTTGTTTTACTCTTTTGTTTGCCTATTTTCTCAACTTCTCTAAATTTTAATGCTTCTAAAACGAAGCTGCTTAAATTGTAATGCTTCTAAAATGACGCTGCTATCTGTCAACCACAAGCAGTCCTTCTTACTACCCACCCCATCAGCATGGACCAAGCGAGTCTCCCTGAAAACAATACACTTCGCCTTATCGGCCTCACCATCTCCTCCGATCTCAAGTGAAACCATTACATTGAATCAATAGTTAAATCCACTGCTAGGAAGGTTGGGTCACTATGTAGAGCCTGGAAGATTTTCCTGCCCGAGTCCATCTTGCACATATACAACTCAGCCATCCGACTGTACATTGAATACTGCTGTCATACCTGGTCGGGTGCCTCTGGTATTCACCTCAGGGTTCTCGACAGGTTCCAAAAGAAAATCTGTAACGTGATCGGTCCCGACCTGGCAGCTCGACTCCAGCCACTTTCTCATAGACGGTATGTGGCTTCCCTCTGTCTCTTCTATGAATATTTTCATTGCTTCTGCTTCGACGAACTTAGGTCACTAGTACGCTACCACGAAAATATGCTCATGCAACCAGACTGGCAACAAGGTCCCACCTTTACAGTTAAATCAACTAAATGCAGCCGACAATTCTACTCTACAGCTTATTTTCTTGCGCTTCCCTCTGTGGAACTCCCTTCCAAATTCTTGCTTCCCTGACGGATACAATCTCCAAAAATTTAAATGCAATGTCAATTCCCGTCTCTTATCCATTTGACTCCAGTCCTCTAATTCATTTCCCATTACCCCGTGTATCCTGTTTTTTCCTTTCTCACTCTACCCTCGCAACTATCTTCACAACGGTATTCCCATGCCATTTCTCTGATAACCCCTGTAACCGGTTCGCTTTTCTATTCGCTCTCCCCCTGCTTAAACATTCACTCTTCTCTTATGCAGCCCTCTGCGCACCAGTGCGGTACTGACTTGCTTGAGGTGAAACGATTAGAAAAAACAAAAAGCAATTTAACAATTTTAGTTTTCATTTATCAACACAGAGCGGGAGTTCAACTTTAAACCCACTAAGCTTATAAAAAGATGTTTTACTCTTTAGCAAATAAATATGGAATGTTTACATTAGAATTGAAGGAAATAAAACCAAGGAATGTCGTTCTTCATAACTAAAAAGTAACTGAAAACAGTTGATGCATACAGAAACATGCAAATAAATATGGAATGGTTACATTTAGAATTGAAGGAAATAAAACCAAGGAATGTTGTTCATTATAACTGAAAAGTAACTGAAAACAGTTGATGTAGACAGAAACATGCATGGGAACACGCATACATACATGAAGCAAACATGTATACACACAAAACACACCAAAAGGAAACTTATTTTTTGGTGTATTAATAATTCTATTAAGTGTCTTTTGAGTGATTTTTTTTCTTTTACAGAGGAGTTGTTATGGTTGGAACTGGTTTCGCTGTCAATAGCGCCTTCTTTAGAGAGATTGGCACCTATGATGCCAGAATGAAGATCTGGGGCGGAGAAAATTTAGAATTGTCGTGGCGGGTAAGTAAAAAACCGCACACAGTTACCCATGCCAAGCTCTTCTGTAAAAATCACCTTCCCACATATAATCACTTTCTTCAGATTTTTCAAATTTATGATTATGCTTTTTTATAGTCGATATATATTAGGAACATATACTGTTAAATATAAGAGACAATGAATGTCTATTTTGTTTAATCATGAGCAGTTCTGAACATCGTATTTTGGCTTTGATTTCAGTTAAAAATAAAGACAAAAATTCTCCAACATTTGGATAATTTTTTATTAATTTGATTCTAAGCTTTCGGCTCACATGAGTCATCTTCAGAGAGGTTACAAGTACGTTAACACAAAAGCATCCACCATCAGCGACGATTTTATGTTGTGTTGACATAAAATTCCGCTAAGAAACGGCAACAGTTACCAAAAATAGCAAACGCAGTTCGCAAATTTGTAATGCGGTTCTGTGACGTCACACCGCATGAGAGCTCGAAATGATAAGAGAACCATATATTTAAATGCAATGTAATGTGTTATGATCAGATTTAAACGTGATTTTATTAAGTGTGGGTTGTTTGGATTTAATGTAGATGGCCTCCAATATCTGAAGGTACATAAGAACATAGCCATGTAGGTAATATCAGACAGATTTTAGTCAACAATACAATAATACTCACTCATACACACAGTAAAAAGAACTTTGCGAACTGCGTTTGCTATTTTTGGTAACTGTTGCCGTTGCTTAGCGGGGTTTTATTTCAACACAAGATAAAATCATTGATCGTGGATGTTTTGTATTAACTTCCTTGTAACCTCTCTAAAGATGGCTCATGTGAGCCGAAAGCTTAGAACCAACTTAATAGAAAATTATCCAAATGTTGGAGAATTTTTGTCTTTATTTTCAACTGAAATTAAAGCCAAAATACGATGTTTAGAACGGCTCCTGATTAAACATAATAGACATTTACTGTATCTTATATTTAACAATATATGTTTAGAAAATTATCTGCTGCCTCGATACACTAAATATATTAGGAAGTAGCTTGAATTAAATGCGTGCTTTTGTTTGAACTCCTTCTTTTATACTATAAGGGATTCTAAACAAAACACATTTTTAAAAATTAAAATCAGAACGACTGAAATGAAATCCGTTAATTTTGGGAACAAAATTTCGAAAAAAAATTCGGTCACTTCACCGTCGAAAAGATGATCAAATTTCAAATCTAATTTTTTTATCTATTTAAGATATAACATTAGAAAATATATTCAATTCAAATACAAAAGGAATAACAAGAAGTTCAAAGGGCCGCAAACTTTGGCTGATATTGTTTATCTGTTATTCAAACAGAAAGGGAAATGAGCCTCCACGAAACAGTTGTGCAGTTCACCTTCATTCAAACTGTGTGTGTATGTACATTTGCGTGTACGCATTTATATATATATATCTATGGTGGGTAGGCATTTACCTTATCCATATAGTCATCTACATACAAGTCTGCTTCGCTCTATCACAGCTCATCAGTGTGGCTATACATCCGATTGTTTCCAGATGGGATCAAGACTCGACCGATTAGGCATCAGTCAGGGAATTCTACACCCAACCACAGCAGAGACAGGCGGAGATTTTAACGTGTTGTATATACACGGTGTATACGCGCGCCAGCAGCCAAGAGAACTCCATTCATGACCGAAGAGTATTGAGCTTGCGTGTGGTCATATATATTTTAATTTAATGACAGACATAAAAATATTTTTGCAAATTAAAATAATAATAGTACTTTTATTATGACCAGCTAGTTTCTGAACAAAGTTCAATAAAATCATTATATTTGAATATCGAAAGTTGTTTTTTAGGTCCAGATTTATATTTTCACTGCTCGGACGATGGTAGAGATTTTCCAGACTGAGTGGAAGGTCAAATTGTGTGTGTATATATGTGTGCACGTGTACTTGCATGTACATTAGATTATACAAGCAGATGTAAGTCATCATACAGACAAAGGCCTATTACATGAACACAGGCAAAGTTACACGCAAAAAGAGTGTGACTGACAGGGAATCAATTCGTTTATAGTATTGATTGTTTTTATGTATATAAGACGAAGGATTAAGTTTAAATATTTTCCTAAAACAATTATTAAAATATCTCAATCTAACATAACGTGGTCTACAATTGTTTACACTATTTACATTGATTGCACTGTTGGCCTTATCTTTGTTACCATATACACGACGTTTCCACCGTTGTACGATCCGATCTTCTTCAGGTAATTAGAGCCTCGAACTGAACCCTTTATTTCGTTCACCAGGATAAATCATTCTCGTTCTATGAATCATGTCTCCTTCAGATGCCTCTATATCAATTATCTCCCTTTAACTTAGCTTTTTTGTTCACCATTGCTGTAGCCAGACATTGAACTCACAATCCTTTGTGTCAAGTCATTGAATCCAATCAACGCTTTTATCCACCAGGCCATGTGTCATTGAGGACATCAGTGTATAAATTTTGGTCAAGAGTTTTACAAATGCCAATAAATTTTGCCACTGAAATGTTAATGAAGCATGCATATTTTAATCAAACGAATGAAATAGACAAGAAAAAAGATTAAACAGTCCAAACGCATTCTCATTAAACAATAGATATTATAATTTAAAGTAAGTACATCTAATTTCAACCAACATTTGAAATATACTGCAGTATAATACATATAAGTAAAACAATTTCAAATAAATGTTAAAATTATACTCGACAAACATTTTAGTTCTTGCTGAATCAAAATATCTTGGCACATTTGAGTCATATTATGGAAGATAACCGAAATATTTTTTTCTAAATGAATTGTTTAAATTTGAACTGACCAAGACTGTGCCATCTAAAAAGAATGCTTAATTTAAATGTTGAGTGCAATGTTTGGTGAAGAACGATTAAAAATCACTCAAAAAATAAGTTGTAGCCTCGAATGATCTTATACAACGATTGCAACTGAAAAAGAACTGTGACAATATTTAGCATGGCAGGAACGGAAGAAATTCTGTCAGTTTTATTACTATTAATTATTACAGATCAAACGGAAGAAATTATGTTGGCTTCATTATTATTATTTATTACACATCGGAAAGAACCAACTAGGAAAAAATTAATTTGTTCCAATATGAACAGAAGGAAAATAAAAGATATTTTTTTTTGTTTGGAAAAGATTCACCTTTTCAAGAAAAGAATGCAACGAACTAAAAATAAAATATGACATGTGAAATCTATGATACGGCAAAGCTAATAAGGTCACAGAGTCAGATGGCCATTGTTGACAGCAATAATATTATCTGCGAAACACAGATGACCGGAAAAAGTTATTTTTATCTTATTTTTTTATTCTCAACGACCCAGCTGATATCAAAGTGAAATAAGCACTACCAGTCAGATTTCCACGCACACACTAAGAAATGATAATAAAATTTTGTATTTAAAACAATGCTCTATTTTTGTTTTGTTTTCAACGACCCAACTGATATTACAGTGAAAGGAACATACATTACCAGTCAAGATTACCCCACACACGAAGAGGTGACAATAAAATTTTGCTTCCAAAAACAAAGAAAGTTTCCCAGCTGTGATTCCGTGGCTAGCGTAAATGAAGGTCAAAAGTGTGGAACAAAGTGATAAAATGAGTCTCAACAGAACGCCATCTGAGGCAGATAAATAAGTGAAGAATAAAAATTTTACTTTTTTCTTATATTTTACTAACGAACTCGTGCGGAATATAATCAGTGTCAGAAATCATAAAACAATAGAAACCGAAAACCCTAAAAAAATTTTTATCTCAGCGAAATACAAAGCAAAAAAACATCTGTGGAATGTCAAAAAGGTTGTTACAAACTAAAAGAGGAAACTTTTGCGTATTAGGGAATTCAGACAAGTGCAAAGGTTAAGTTGATTTATTGACGGAGAGAAAAGGACAATTGATTAATTATGAGAATGACTAAATACGGATTTCCCTGAGAAAAGAATTGGAGGCATAAAAGTCTTACCCAAAACGGGTAAAGAGAAAATTTTCTCATTAGTTGAACAAAGGGGAAGAAGATAGAAAGAAGTGACGTGACGAAAATAGCTCTACTGAACTGGCTGCGTTGTATAGTGACTCTGCCCCATTTCATTACCCGCAAGAGCCAGAGACTAGATTTGCATGAACAACTCCGTGTCCGAATTACCCCACAACAATAACGCATAGACAAGCATAAATACAGAGCTCCTAGGGGCCAAAGCAGTTCCAGTTGGGTCCCAGCTTGGCCCAGAGATGTAACGTCGAAGATAGGCGCCAAGCCATTAAGCCCCCACCGCAGGGCCGGCCGCCTCCCAAAGAGTTACTGGCTGAAAATGTAAAGAGACAGATAGACGCTATGCTGTTGGGTGCCAACCGTAGAGAAGCATCGGCAACCGACTGAAAAAAGTCAAACAGTTTTGAACGGCCAACCAGATTTAAAAACCGGACGGGAAGTGATTTTGAAGATAAAATTCAAGTTACAGTTCCAGCATCATACGGAAACAAAGTCGATTTACCACCACTGCCGACTTTACCCACAGCTCTTCGGCAGTTTCCGTGAAGCTTCGGTGTGAAGTGAAACAAAGTCATTTCGAATCGCCACAAAATTAAAACTCCGACCGGAGGTGAAGTGATATTGCCACCCAAAAATTTGAATTAATAACAGACAGAGAAACGCTTCGCAAATTATTGCTGGGAGAAAATTAGTAGAAACTTCAGTTCCGTTGCCAGATTGATAGGAACAGGGTTTGGGAAGAAGACGATTAGTGATTGTTTTCTTTATCTATTTTCTTTTTGTACATAAAGACTTTCTACAACTTATTCATGCGTCATTCAATTGTGCTCGCGCATCCAGGTTGGTTTGACCAGGCGAAGGAACATCTAGTGAGAATTCAATGTGAATTTCCTTGAGAACCAATTTCACAGCGTGGGTAAGGGAGATCACAGTTGGAAAGATCAACCCGAAAACCAGCTGCTGTATCGACGCCATCGACGACGGTGCGGTGTGGGCGTCACAGTACACTTGAAAAGGAAACGAAGAGATTATTGTCTGTGAAAAGAATTAGTAGTCTATTCAGGTAAATGTCAGTGTTCTCCAGAATGAAATCCACTTTTGCGAAGACTCGACGAATGGGTAAGAATTTTAATCTAAGTATGAACAGGGCAAAATATCTTAAATTTTTCTCTCACTCTCTCTCTCTCTCTCTGTGTTCCTATTTTACTCTCTCTCTCTCTCTCTCTCACACACACACACTTATTTAATATATATACATATGTGTATACATACATAAACGCATGTTAGATAGAATTCTTCATTATATATTCAAGTGCTATAATTAGCTAACACAATAAAGACCTGCCTGTAGAGTCAGATGTGTGTTGTGGTCCAGTGGATATCGGCTCAGAACGAGAAATCAGAGTTCGAATTCCAGTTGAATTCGTTTCATTCACTTACGCACAAATACCCTTGGAAAAGTTATTAATCTGTCTCTTCCCCCTCCAGTTATGAGTCAAATAGTAGGACAGATTGGATTCTATAGCCTTCGCTAACAACCAGTCTACCACAGAAAGTAATTGCAACCTACTTCCGGATAATCTCCTGCTCAGATCGCCCAAGCGTGTATCACGTATGGCAATTAACTGACTGACTCACTTACTGACTCACTGACTGACTGACTAATTGAGAATCAGCAAATAATAAAAAAAATAATATGGTGGAAAAACGTATGAAAAAGTATCTCAACAGAAATCAGAAAAGTTTGAAAACGATATTATAATAAACTGTCGACATTGCCCATTTTTTCCAATTTTTCTTGTTCATGTTTTTCATTACAAACAACAATAATCACCTCCCTTTTCTTTCCTTTTGCAGGTGTCCATGTGTGGTGGTCGGTTGGTCCATTGTTTGTGTTCACATATTGGTCATATCGCACGGTCGCAGCCATACCATTTCCCTGAAGGCAGGCAATGGACCGAAGTCTATAATTATAAACGCGCTGTAGATGTATGGTTAGGGCCCTACAAGAAATACGTTTACAATGCTCATCCATTAATGAAGGTTAGTTTTATAGTAGATACCTCCACTCATTTTCGATACTTTAATTGAAATTTTAAAAATAAATAAGTTATCTTCAATCATTAAAATTAGCTTTAATTGAAACCCAAGCTATTAAATTTAATAAATCTAGTAAGCAAAACATACTGGTGTATTTTTAAATCTAGTAAGCAAAACATACTGGTGTATTTTTAACCGAAATTATATTGATTGAAATCTAAAATTTTGAAATTTTACATTTTTTAAAAAATATACCGCCATTTTTGATTGATTGACACATTACGTAAACAGTAGCCAAATTTCTGTTTTAAAAATCTTGCAAAAATAAAATATACTTCGTTATTTAAGTCAATTTTTAAAATTAAAACTTACCTTTATCTGTTTTCAATCAATTAATAATTGCTTACTGCCAGAAATTTACAATAAAAAAAATTTAATTACGGTAGCCCTATTTTATGTCAGTCATTCTAAGCGATGAGAGATTTACGACTACCGGGTATCAAGAACGCAATGTATGGCAACTATCGTGGCAAAATTTCCATATCTTTTTTTTTTAATTATCATAAATTAGTTATAGCACCTACGGTCACAATTTTTTAAAAAATTGAGGAATCGAAAAAATACTTACTTTAAATGTTGAAGGAATTACTTGCAAAATAGGCTGTTAAATTTTAGAAACGTAGAGAATAAAATATCGTAAGAATAGAAATGCGTTCTTCTGTGGTTGACTATGTAAGGGTGAATAACCCAGAACGCTTGTTAATTTGAACCCTTATAGAACATCGTACTTTATAAATTTGAACATATTTGCACAAATATATATATTTTTTTAATATACGGGGTGAAAAATATTTACTAATTTTTTTTATAGGCATTATAAACATCAATTCTTAACTAATAAAAAATCATACAGTTCTTTAAAAGATTTTTAAAATATTTTGAAATCTTTATATTATAATAAAAAAATGAAAACAATTCGTTTAAAATGATATTAGTAATCGAAATTTTTTTTTCTTCAGACTGTAATGCCCTTAATTTTTATTATTTATTCCAGCAATTAAAAGCTTATCAAATTAAATTATATCAAAGATTTATTGCATTTTTATATTTCTCTTCAGAGCAGATTTTCGGATAGTGCCGGATAATTTTAAATAAAAAAAATAGATGATTTATATTTCCCGATGAGTTCTACGTTTAACTAATAAAAAAGTAAATCGCAGAAAATTAAAATTTATGAAAATTTCATTAATTTACGTGGATTGGTGGGGGGGGGGGTTACAGAGTAAAAAAATTTTTTTTCATCATTATTTAAAAAAATAATAATTTCAAAAATAATTTTATTCATTTGTGAATGAGTACTGAAAGTTTCATTAAAATCCGACAATTATTTGATTTTTGCGAGAATTTCCAAATTAATGTGTTTGTCACCGAACAAGTGAGTTACGTAAAAAAAAGGTTACGTAATCGATTGTAAACAATCGTAAGATTTTCTTCGATTTTCTGCAACGCTAACTCAAATCAAAACAAAATTTTCTGCCAAAATTTGGAACATGTTAAAAGGGATTAAAAAATTTTATAAAATAAAGAAAAATTACTTAGATCTTTCCTCTTCATAATATTGTAAACATTTTGATAGAAAAGGTTCGATTTATTAAGTTTTGAACGTTTTTAAATATTACTATGGTGAATTTTTTGTGATGTACCTATTTTATAGCCTGTCATTCCAACTAGTTTTTTGATCACATTTACAAGGATTACTTGAAAGTAGAATATGTACATACTAAATATATATTTTTGTGCAGGAAAACGCCTAATATGGACTAGTAGGATTAAGAGTATTGTCAGTCAGTTAAGTGCCATACGTAAAACACGTTTGGGTGATCATGTCTCTAAAGAGACATCACTGACTGAGCAGAAGATTTTCGTGCAGTAGGTTGCCATTACTTTCTACTGTAGACTGGTTGACAACCAAGGCTGTAGGATCGAATGTGTCCTGCTATTTAACCTATAGCTGAAGAGAGAAGTGACAAATACCATTTCCTAATGGTATTTGTGTGCAAGTGAATGCAACGAGTTCAACTAGAATTCGAACTCGGATTTCTGATTTCTCGTTCCGAGCCGATATCCACTGCACCACAACGCACATGTTTAACGTGTTTGAGTAGAATAACAAGAGTGGGATTATTATGAGCGACAAGCGATGGGGAGATATAGAGAACCATGATCGCCTACGTCCTGAAGGAACACGGCACATAGAAGAAGAAGAATTCACTAAAACTTAATAGCATTTCTCAGCATTCAACTTAAATCTATATATTAGTGTAGGATAAGAGGTTTAAGGTATCTAAAATCTCGGGATGATTGGAAACCTGCGTGTGGTGTAAATTCAAATACCGTAACATGTAAAGCCTAATAGGGAAGGAAAAATATCGAAATGATGAATGTATGCCCAGATGCAATTTTATTTATTTATTTATTTTAATTTTTTTTTTTTTTTTTTTTTGTAATATGAAATGGTCAATCTCCAGATTGATTGAATAGTCAATTTTTCAATTTCGTCCCAGTCGATGGAATCTAAACTTATTTATAAATGGAACTTTGTCCCTGTGTGTGTCTGTATGTATGTGTGTGTGTGTGTGTGTGTGTGTGTGTGTGTATCCGTTACCTATAGACTCCGAAACGGCTGAACCAATTTTCTTGAAGATTTACACAGTTGTACTATAAGCGTCTGCGAGTGTTCTTAGCTAGGTTTTGTGTCAAGGTACCCCCGATAAATATCGAAAATCGATTATCGAAAAAATCGGTATATAGAAGGAGGGGTCCGATTTTAATCAAATTTGATACACTCATAGACAAAGACATAATAAACGATATTCAGAGGTTTCAAGGTTGCAGTTCTCACGATAGTGCAGAAAATTTGATATCGATACCAGGAAACCAAAAATTAATTTATATCCATTCATTTTTCTTTCAGTCTACGGTTTCGCTTTAACTGGAAACAACTATTGTTTTTTAGTCTTTCGTGCCAACGTCCAAAGAGTCTGAGCTCCAGGACCATGGATTGGTTTTAAAGCTTTCATTACATCCGAGCAACGCCGGGCTATACTGCTAGTTTTAATATAAATTTGTCATGTTTAGCGTTTTTGTTACTTTATGAATAAGAACCTAAGTGAATGGAATTATTAGAATCCAATCTGATTTGTTGCAGTACATCGATACCGGTGATCTGACCGACCGACTAGAACTTAAAAAGCGACTTACATGCAAATCTTTTGATTGGTACCTGAACAATATTTGGACGGAATTATTTCGCTTTGAACACAATGTTAGGGCATGTGGACAGGTAAATACTTTTTTATTTATTTACTGGTTCCGAATTATTGGTCTCAAACATTTAATGAGGCTCACGCGGAAATATCCCATATTTATTTAATCGAACAATATGGACGTTGAAATCTTTTATTAGAACGACATTTTGTTTGCAAAAAATGTATTGTAAAAATAATGAAAATATTCGGTTGATAAAAGTAACTGCATATAAACCGTTCATTTTTTTAAAATGTTACTTTCTGCTATTTCATGATTTTAAGAAAGCCATGTAAAATTATAAGAAAAGTTTCCATTATACGAATACCTCATCCCAATAATTTCATTAAATGATTCAATATATTTTAACCAAGTGATTTATTGCGATCAAATATAATTTTAATTTGGATGTGCATATTGTGTAACCATGACAACTATAATAACCAACACTCAAATATATTTATTTAAATCAGTATCAGTTGGGATTAGCAGAATGTCAAAAAATAAAAAAATAAGGTAAGATTTAGATATTTGATAATATATAAATATGTTTATAAAGTGTCATCTATATAACGGAAGTATTCAGTGTTTTGTAAAGGGCTGCATTGTAGAATTCTCAAAAGAGAGAGTCTATTAAAAACTATTAACAGAACCCTATCTATTTTTTCGAGCGTTTGAGCAATCTAAACACATCTGATCAGAACACGGTTTCTCAGATTCAAGCCCCGCCCAAAGGTTACATTGTCTTTATTGTTTTTAGAATACTCGGACCGGTAGATGTTGAATTACAATGTTGATAAAACAGAGTTATCAGCTCAAATACGTTTATCCAATAAATATGACGATTATAGTAATTATAAACAAGAGCAATCAATGACTACAAACCTCCGCCAAGGCAATACTGACATCATCTCAGTGATTACGAATAGATGGTTATTAAAATGAGAATAACGGCAATTAACTTGACCTCTCTCAAGAATGAAATTACTAAATAATGAACTTGACTACTCTTAAAATCGAATACGAACTCAAAAAGAAACCTTAAAAGGTACAAAAAGTAGTAGTAAAAACCAGAAAAATAGCCAAGAAACATTATCTCGTATTGGATCGAACCCAAATTTAATCAGTTCGTTGCAGTCATGAGGCCAATCATCCCTAAAGGTTTCATCGGAATTCATGGAGCAGATCAGCTAATGACTCATTTATTTACGATTATTTTAATGACTTGTTGAAACTCAAAGCATAATTGTGTCTTTAAAAAATTAAACTTTATTAAAAAAATATATATGGTTCTGACTAACGCTGCTTATTTTCTAAGATGATATGTAAGTTGAATTTCATTTTCATATCTCACAAGCATTTTTTTTACATTTTTTTAGCTGTAGGCCGTTATATATATATATATATATATATATATATATATATATATAGTAAAATAAATAAATAAATAGTATCCACGAAATATAAAGTTTAGAGTAATTAGAAATATGTAAAGAAAAATAGTACTTCGATTTTACTGTTATCTGTGATTGAAAATTTAATGCTGACCCAAAGGTGATTAATATTATATTGCTTTTTTTTAACGCCTGGCGGTTGTGCGACAGTAAAATTTCAGTACTCTTTTCTTTATACACATTAGGTTGTTTTTTTAATATATTTCATATACTTTTGTTTATATTTCATATACCTTACACTGAGAACTGTGTTAGCAGCACCTACAAAATCTGTATAAGAAAATTAAAAAAACAAAAAAACAATTTCCACTTCTGTAATATATGCGTTACTCTTCAGAAATGAATTGGTTCTTTTGGTGACTGACGTGTGTATACACCGCTTATATATAACACGTTAAAATTTCCCTTCTCTGATTCCATGCGCCTATGGCTTAGTGGGTAGCGACTAAGTTTCGATCCCGGCCAGAAGCAAGTAGATGTGTTTAGCCACACTGATGAACTGTGATACAGCGAAACAAGCTTGTATGTGGATGACTAATATATATATATCTTGAATAAGTTCTCCCTGATTTTTCATAAAAATGTAATTTTTATTTCCAAAAATTGCTAATAAACATGTTACTGAAATATTGCCCATTGCTAGCCACTACTTTTTCCTATCTTTCTCGCAGCATTTGAATTCCACGTCGGAAAAACGAGACGTTTTTTGAGACTAACTCCGAGTTGACCCATTATTTGGCATCTTCATATAAATGAAAGTGCTGCTCAGCCATGTCGTATGGCATCAATCGGAACACGTAATAATCGGAAGGAGCAATGTCTGGAGAACACGGCTGGTGGTGTAGAACTTCCCTCTTTAAGCGTATCCAAGTAGGTTTTCACCCGTTTTGCAACCTGTGGCCTAGCGTTGTCATGTTACAATATCACTTTTGTCGTGTCTTTGCCGTTTTTCTTCCTTGCTTGACTCAAACGCATCAATTGTAGTTGATATCAATTTCCCGTGATGGTTTAGGTCGATTTGAGCAACTCATAATAAACCACACCTGGCTGATCCCACCAAATGCGGAAGACAAGCTTCGAACTATGGATATTCAACTTTGTTGCCGATGTTGATTTATGGCTAGGCTTACCCAAAGATCTTATACGCTTAGGGTTATCGTAGTGTGCCGCCTTTTCATCGATATTCAAAATAGGGTGTAAAAATAAACCCTTCTTTTTCTGCAGCTGAAGCAGCTGTTCACACGTGGTAAGACGCTGTTCAACGACTCTCGGTTTTAACTCGTACGGTACTCAATGTACTAGCTTTTTAATCATTCCTATTACTTTCATGCTTTTCAAAACTTTTGCTATCAACTCCTAATTATTTTGCAAATTCAACTTGCGCCTGACATGAGTCTTTATGATGTAATGCCTCCAATTCTTCGTCTTCAAACTTTTTTGATGCGCCAGAGAGTTCTTTAAGTTCAACATCAAAATCATTATTTTTGAAGGATTTAAACTAATCTCTGCATATTGTTTCCGACAAAGCATGGTCACCGTAAGTCTTAAGAAGAATTCTCTGTGCTTCAGTTTCATATTTCTTTTAAATAAATTAGTGCAATAAAATTCCACGCAAATACACTTTCTTTGGTACGAAATCCGACGTGTTTAACACTGTCAAAAACAACGTTGTTGACACTTCGGTGAAATGACATACTCTAAATTTCAAGCTTTCTTATAGTACTACCTTATAGATGCGTTACCATATGAAACTACACACACGCAGTTCTTGGAACGACATTTGTTAGAAAACAGTGAGAACTTATTCAAGATCTTATTATATATATTATGTGTGTGGGGGGTTGTAATTATTCTGATTTAACCAAAAGTCATTGTAGTATTTTTTAAATAATTTCAAAAGATATATCTAATAAAAAACATTACAGAGATTATTTCATTGAATAAAATATTTTCTCTAATAAGAGATTGAATTTCTGCGGGATAATTGTCGTTAGAAAGACGACATCTTCAAACATTGGAATTTCTCTTTTGTTTCGCTTTTTTTTCTTTTTTTTTTTTAACATAATTAACAAATAATGGTTACTTTTTCTTCTTCATTTTTTCAGTTACTAAATGTCGGGAGAAACCTTTGCCTTGATAACAACAATTACTTATTTCGCCGTCCTTATAAATTATTTGCCCAACCGTGTAAGAGAATCTATGCCGATCAGGTGAGGAAACTTACTTAAGTTATGGAGAAAATAGATTGCAGGAAACATTCGTTAATTAAAATATCTGTTATCCGCGAATATATATATATATATAGAGAGAGAGAGAAAAATAGATATCATTCGTTTCATTCGCATAACGAATAATTCACAATAAAAACATATGAAAAGGTTCAATAAGCCACAAAAGTCTTTATATCAAAATACTTGAAATATACATATTTCGAGTACATATACCAGGCACTCGACAGGAATGGCGAAGCTCGAACCGTTGCATTGAATATATCTAAGGCGTTCGACAGAGTTTGGCATGCTGGCCTTCTATGTAAACTGCGGAGCTATGGTATAACTGGACATTTGTTTAAACTAATCCAGTCATTCCTCTCTAACCGCAAAATGAAGGTGGTATTAAACGGACATGCCTCCCAGAACTATCATACAAACGCAGGTGTCCCCCAAGGCTCCATCTTAGGTCCTACACTCTTCCTGATATACATTAATGATCTCCCTGATTCCATAAGAGCCCAAGTAGGTTTGTACGCCGATGACACCACAGTTTACTCTCGCCTCCTACAAAAATCTGGTGTAGGCGTCAAAGCTAACCTCGCAGCCGAGATTGAAAAAGACCTCCAATCCATATTGGACTGGGGTAAGAAATGGCTAGTAAATTTTAATGCTTCTAAAACGAAGCTACTCTCAATTAACCATCATCGACAATCTCACCTACCTCCCATTAGCATGGACCAGGCTTGCCTCCCAGAGAGTAAAACACTACGCCTCCTTGGTCTCACGCTTTCAGCGAACTTCAAATGGAATGACTATATCGAATCCATTGCAAATAGACTGCACTGCCTTAGCACCACCCGACAAAAATACTATAATTCAAAGAATGTAAGAGAACCTTTTGAAAAAACAGATGAAAAAGTCATATTGAACTACTTGAAAGAAGTCAATCTCTTTTCAAAAATATAAACTCTGATATATATATACATTAAAATTTTTAAAAAATGCTACACCCATTTAAAAAAAACAAGCACCATAGTAATAAATAACCAAGACTGACATGCTAAAAAAAAAAAAAAAAAAAAAAATTATTTCTCCATGGTAGTATTACCAGCCACAAACTTATAAACAACAATAAATTTTTGGAAAGGAAAGTTATTACTAGCAATAAATAAAATTTAGTTGGCAATAAATGACCCACCTAGGTTGATATGCCATAAAAACCAACCTTACCTGTTGCACCATAGCAGAGTTGGTGAGAGTGATATAGAATCCCATCTTTACTTGACTTTCTCTTTGTTTTTATCAAAGATGTTTAATGTTTGACATTAAGGAGTGACATTTTAAAAATTTTAAAAGACTTTCATTTGTTATTGTACAGCAGTATCTCCTGGCTGTGGATGTTTTGTGCCAAACCTAAAAAATCTTTCACTTCTGCCCTGTTTAATGTTGGCCAGGACCATATTCTGTATATGATAGTTTTGAATATCTTATTATTTAGCAACAGCTGTAGTTTAGTTTTTAACCCTAGAAAAGACATTAGTCTCAGGTTAAGTCTTTCATCATAAAATTCTAGAGCATTGTCAGACATCATGATTTTTGGGTTTTCATTTCTAGAGCATCATAAAAGGATTTTAAACTTGCTGGCAGTAACACACGTGTGTTTTGGAGATCCAACTGTCTTCTTGAATATGGTAAAAATTAAGCCATTTTGTTTTTTATTTTTATTTATTTTTATCCTCTTTTATTTTGCCCGTTTTTGTATAATTTCTAACTTTCATGCCTAATATAAAGGATTTTTTTCTCTAGCAAAAATTTCGTTGACTAGACTTAACTAAATTAAAACTTAGCAAGTTACTAACTAACCTAATTTTTTAATTGGAGTAGATAGACTAAACTATCGCCCGGTTCACACTCCACCCACGTCTATTGAACAGGTGAAGAGGCTCATCCCTTGTTCCTTGTTTAGGATGTGGTTTCTGGCTTTCTCTTTTCCAATCTTTTCACTCTTACGTACCCACCTGCGCTTCAGTGGCATTACCGCCTTGCTTGGGGTGATATGATTAAAAAAAAAAAATCCGCTGCTATGAAAGTCGGTTCTCTGTGTAGGGCCGGGAAGTTTTTTCCGTCTAAATCTATCCTGCACATATATAAATCTACCATCCGCCCGTGCATTGAATACTGCTGCCATATCTGGTCAGGTGCCCCTGCTATTCTCCTCGGGCTTCTCGATAAGGTTCAGAGGAGGGTCTGTAATGTGATAGATGCCGACTTGGCAGACCGCCTGCAGTCTCTCTCCCACCGGAGCGACGTGGCTTCCCTGTGTCTCTTCTATTAATACTTCCACGGCTTCTGCTCCGATGAACTTAGATCACTGGTGCCCCCTAAATACGAATTTGCACGAGATACTAGATTAGCAACTAGATCCCACCCTTTTACAGTGAAACCGATGAAATGCAACCGCAACTTCTACTCCAACAGTTTATTTCCTCGCACTTCCCGACTGTGGAATTCCCTTCCACACGATTACTTTCCCGACGGATACAATCTCCAGGAGTTTAAATGTAAGGTCAATAGACACCTCCTAACACACTAACCTGCTCCCATTCTATCAAACACTCTTCCCATCTGCCCAACCCTCATCCTCGGTATCCTTACTCATCTGTCACCTTCCTCCTGACATTCCCTATGTCTAGCCAATCCTCTTTACCTTCCCCTATGTAGCCCCATGCGCAATAGTGGCAGTGGAATGCCTTGCTTGGGGTGAGATGATTAAAAAAAAAATACATATATATTTACTTATATGAAAAATGCTCAAAAGGGACTTACTATCTGAAATAAAATATAAAGTCTAGTACTTATGATGATTTCCAGGATATGTACGTCTTTCTACTTCGGCTGTCCGGGAACAACGAGAGTGATAGACGTTCCTGCCTAACGATATCTCATCAGATCATGTGACAATTTCTTTTTCTCGTGATTATGTATTTTTAGTTTGTACAGGCTATGTGAAGGGAAGACAGCTTTTCGTCTCTCGTAACAAACTCCTCTGCTTAATAAACGGAGTCTAGTAATAGTGATATTTGTTGTCATTTTCGGGTAATTATTCTATCTACTTTAGTGTGACTAATCTTATGATTCCTATCTATGTTTTCTGTATTCACTATTATTTTGTTGCTACTAGGTTGTCTTTTTAATTATTACTTGCTTATTAGTGTTAGATTCAATGTATGATTTTAACCTATCTATTCATACTGTTGATTGTATCTCCACGTTCGTTTTAATCACAAAACATTATCAATTCTTTTTGACATAAGACGTCAAAGAGACCGACAGAAGGTGCTTTTAAAGTTTTGCGAATTTTGTTTAATCTTAGCCATACGCCTTTACATGTTTTAAGCTTGTCTGGGATGTATTGACGTGATTTATTTACAGACCTATAATCCTTTTCTTTTCACTGTAAGAGTTTAAGGTATGTTGTAATTCCTTACCAAATTTCTGATTATCTATGCCATCGTTAGTATCATCGGGTAGCAAATGAAGAATCGTTATATATGTAACTGTAACTGGAAAGAATGGTGAAGTATTAGAAGAACTACTTGCGGCACGTATACCCATTAATATTATTGTGAGGGCGTCAAGCATTAATTCCTTTCTAGTCGTTATTGCCGTCTCCATTCTTCTATGAGCACGTTCAACCATTCCATTAGTTTGCGGATAGTAACTAGTTGTGTGCAATCTATAGAAACCAACTATTGAGACTATTTCTGAAAATATATCGCTCTCAAACTGGGTACCATGATCAGTTATTACATGAAGAGGAACATCCCAACGGGTGATCAACGCATGAACAAGTGCATTGGCCACAGATCGAGCTGTGTTATCCGGTCGCGGTTATGCTTCTATCTATTTACTAATGTGGTCAATACAAGTTACTGTAAGGGGCGTTATATGTTTCATGACATCATCTAGTCACAGGGAGAGGACCGATTAAATCTGAGTGTACCGTATTGAAGCGTATAGTCAGCAATTCAATAAGGTCAATAGTAGATTTGGTATGCCTCTAAAGTTTGCTTTTCTGGCAGGTTTATTACACATGTCTTTTATTGTTTTGTCCATAAAAGGCCCACAAACATCTTGTTTTGATAATTTTACACGACGTTTTAATTCGAGAGTGTGATATTGCATGAATATTATCGAAAAGAGATTTTCATAATTCGCCAGGTGTATATGGTCTGGGAATACCAGTGGTGCTATTACAATATATGGAAATATTATTTTTCAATGCTAAAATTGAATTTTTTAAGTCAGGAAATTTTTAAATTCAGGGTTCTTACGTTGCGCAGTGGCTATAGCTCGCAAATCACACAGATCTACCGTAGCTGCTAGGGTAGGTCTCGACAAGCAATCAACTATAACGTTTTGATCTCCCTTTATGTGGCCAATGTCTGCAATAAATTCAGTTAGAATTGCAAATTTCCGCTGCGGTCTGTCTGACTTAGCAAGTTTTAGGCTACAGAAAGCGCCACATAATGGCGTATGGTCAGTTAAAAGTTTACTTTGAAAACAAATAATTCACAATATAAACATATGAAAAAGTTCAATAAGTCTTTATATCAAAACACTTGAGAAATACATATGTGTTTACTTTTATGAAAAATGTTCAAAATGGAACTGCAATCTGAAATAAAAAATGAAGTGTAGTACTTATGATATTCAAGAGCTTGAATATGTACGATTTTCTAATTCGTTTGTTCGGGAACAAAGGGAGTGAATGACGTTCCCGCCTAACGATATCTCGTCAGATCACATGACAGTTTCCTATTCTCGTGATTATCTATTTTTAGTTTTTACAAGTTTAATCAAGGGGAGATAACTTTTCGTCTCTCGCACCGTGTCCAAACGATCACAGTGCATTTGTGTTGTGGTGATTCCGACCGAGCAAAAGCGATGGACCGGATGCTTGCACTCTCACGACCAAAAAGCAAATGACCAAAACTAGTCGGTGCGCAGCCGGATCGACGCAGATGTTCCGGTTGAAAACTAAAAATTAATTAAATATTAAATTCCAGTTTGCGAGCCTCCGCGAATTTTATTTATTGGCCAATGGGAAGCCCAGAATCAGATACGGATGTGAATTCCCAAATGATCTGCTGCGATCCAAAAAGTCGAAATAAAAAGCCGATACAGAAAGCATCGCCAGACAGACGCAGACAGACCGACCCACGCAGACTGACTCGAGAGAGACGAGAGTAATTAGTAACCCCCCCTTGACCTAAGTTAAGCAGCTTACTATGCTCGTCGCTCTTACCTCTCTTTTCCTTCTTCACTGTCTCAAAACTACTTACTGACCTAAGGAGCGGATACATCAAAGACATTCCTTACTTACAACGCTCCCACATACCTCAGCATTAATTCTCTTTTCAGCATTTTATTGCCATGAACATTTTAACATCCGTTGGACCCATATTTAAAGGATTACTTGAATTGTAAAGACCTTAATTGATGTGTGTATATATAAAATGTTATTTCTCAACTCAGTTTGCTTTTCTTGATTTACAATCTTATTATAACTTATAGTGGGCTATCTACCACAAGGCCAAATTCCGTTAATCTTCAACAATATACAACTACCCTTCAAAAGAACGTCTCCTCATTATAGGGTATAATTTTACGCAAGCAAGATACATTGTCACGGTGATATACTATTAAATGACTTACGTGAAACTCCTAGAGATCGACGAACCTGCACTACTTTAATTGACTGGTTACTTCGTAAAAATACCTCTTCATATTTACATACTGTCTCATTAACTACTAGGAACAAAGTCTTTCAACTGCATTATAAAAGGCATTGTTATATGAAGTGCGTGACGCATTTCGGTTAGAATAATCATATAATTTATTAATCTATAAGGCAAATGAGATATTAGTACTTTCAAAATCCGCCTAGTCTGGCACAAGGTCGCAAAAGAAAAATATTTCTCCATCTATTCTTTATTCTTAGTTTAATTTGATGAGTGACAAATCATTCTCGATTCTTTCCTATCATAAACCAATAACAGATTTTCAGCGTAAAAGGTTTTCGAAATAGTAATTAATAAACCATGTTTTCTTTACAAGATTTATTTACCAACAATAAAAAAGCACGACATTACCACATTACATATGATTCCTAGTTATGACGATAAAATACATCCGGCAGCAAGGCCTCTGAAAGGGAGGCTGTGAGGAACGTGGAAATACCTCTTAATTAATGTTGTTCTGAGGTACACGTTGACTCGGGCTGGTAAAACCTGCTTTAGGTAAATAGTTAACTTAAACTGGGGTCAGTACACCATGAAAGCATCAAAATAGATTTTATAGTAAATATATCAGCAACACATATTTTTTAAAAAAGTACCAGCAATTCATTTGACAACCGGTAAAACAAAAGAAACCAAACCAGAAACCTGATATACAAACTGATTTCTCACAAAGAATACATATTCTATACGTTCGAACCTCTCCTAAAATTCTAGTGGTCATTAAATAGCCCATTGTGGTATATATGTCGTAAAACAAAATAAGCCAAATAAACAAAACCAAAACAAAACAAACCAAATCAATGAAACCAGACTCTCATCTAAAATCCTCTTTTCAATCATACATCAATGAAACCTGATCCACAAACTAAATTCTTTCAATGAATTCATATTCTATTCATACAAACGTCCGCTAAAAATCTTTTCGGCATTAAATAAACAATTTGAGATGAGATGCTGTAACACAAAATATACCAGATAAGCGAAACCAAACCAAATCAATGAAACTAGACTTTCAACATAAACCCTCTTTACAAAAAATACATCAATAAAACCTGATCTACAAACTGATTTCTTACAAAGAATATATATTCCTTTTATACGAACCTCTTAAAATTATTGTCTGAACTTCACATTTGGACAATAATAATTACATCTAATCAGTAAACAACCAAAGAAATGAAGAACGTTTTCGATTATTAAAATTCTCCTATTTAAGAGGCTTGCTCTTAATATTAAAATATATTCAGTTTTTTTTTTCTTTCTTTCTAGGGATTTTCTTTGACAGACGATTACAAAATTCGCACATCCTTAAACTGCGTTGGATTAAGATGTGAACAAAATGTCTGTTTTGCGAATTTGATGGACTGCATGGACCCATATTTGGAAAGATGGAATCAAACAAAGGTACTTTTTGTGAGTTTTGTTTTAGGTACCACCACTAAATGGCTAAAAAATAGCATAGTATGAATAAAAAAAGGCCCCAAACTTAATAAAAACAAATTTTTTCCATCATAATTTTTATATTAAGAAAAAAGATCAAATTAATTTTTAATTATTTTTTATAATTTTTCAATCCCTTCTACCATGTTCGAAATTTTGACAGAAAATCTTGTTTTGATTTGAGTTATCAGACAACCAAAACGTTACGAGAGTTTGGAAACTCTAAAACGTAATGTTACATCACTTACTTTTTTTCCGGTGGCAAACACATTAATTTGAAAATTCTTGAAAAAATCAAATAATTGTCGGATTTTAATGAACCTTTCAGTACTCATTCACAAATGAATGAAAGTATTTTTTAAATTAATTTTTTTAAATCTTTGTAAATTTTTTTTATATCTGTTACCCACTCCACGTAAATTCATGAATTCTTAATAAATTTTATTTTGTTGCGTTAAATGGTTTTATTAGTTAAACGCAGGATTCATTGGGGAATATAGATCATCTATTTTTTTTTTTTTAATTTGGCCTCTCTTTCCGAAAATCTGCCCCGAATAGTAAAATAAAAAATGCAATAAAACTCTGGTATTATTTAATTTGATAAGCTTTTAATTGCTTGAATAAATAATAAAAATTAATGACATTATAGTCTGAAGAAAAACATTTTTCGATTACTAATGAAATTTTAAAAGAATTGTTTTCATTTTTTATTTCAATTATAATAATTTATATAATTTCAAAACTTTGTTTTCAATACTTTAAAAATGTATTGCGGTTAGATTTTTAAGTTGATAATTGAAGATTATTTTGTTTATCGAAAACTGAAAAGTTTAATACAAATCGTTTGGCCTTCATACTTTTAAGATAATTTCATTTTTTTTCTTTGTGTGCATTTGAAGTTTTTTTTATGGTAATTTCTATGTGCACATTAAAAGGTTAGAGTTTTTTCGCCTTACCAGAAAAAAAAATTTGTAAAATTTTGTCACTTGAGAACGCCAAATACTTTTATCTTATTAATCAACAACCTGTCAACACGCTTTGATATACGGCGGACAGGTCAAAAAGTTCAACACCGTGATTAAGAAGTAGTTTTATTCTAAATTTCAAGCTAAAAATAAGTAATGCTTCAGTAAATCAGATTAATTTAACATAAAATTTGCTAATTTTCAAAAAATAATATGTCGCAGATATATATTTTATTTTTGCAAGGTTTTTAAAAACGAGGATTAACTTTTGTTTACAAATGTGTTGATCTTTAAAAAATGGCGGTAAATTTTTTAAAAATCTCAAAATTGTATATTCAACTCAATATAATTTCTGTTTTAAATAAACCAGAGTATTTTACTTACTGGAAATAGTAAATTTAATCATTTAGCTTTCAATTAAAACTAAAATAAAAGTTTTAAGAAAACTTTTTCATTTTTAAAAATTCAGTTTAAAAGTTAAATATCGAAAATGAGTGGAGGTATCTATTTAAGTTGTTTCTTATGAAGTGACAATTGGTGATATTTCGATTCTGCTGTTACCTCAGCTTTAAATAGAGTACGGATGGTGTTTGTGTTGGTTGTGTGTTATTCAATTTTCATTTTTCGAATACAAACGAAGTCAGAATTTCAAACTCTAATTCATATATTACAAATATTCGGCTCATATTCAGTCTTTTACAAACTTATCTAAGCTTAAATACCTGAAGCTACAAGAAAAATAGTTTCTTCCTGTCAATATTGGTCGCTTATTAAAAGCAGTGGCAATAAAAAATTTGAAATATAAATGACGAACATATAGACAAACATTATGAACAGCAACTGTGCAGACAAATGTGAAAAATAGAAATTAATGAAAGCGCGTTTCTTTTTATACTAACGACACATAACCCTTATCATGTGATTATATGTCCAAGAGAGGTAATCCTTTTCAGTCACATATATTCCTGTTTATTTTATTTTATTTTATTTTACTCAGAATTTATGTTAGAAACCAGTCGGAGTTATGTATACGTCACTCTCTTGAGCCTGGTCACGCCATCAAAACGTGTTTATGTTATATATCACTATCGTATATAGTATATCCTGCTGCTGCTGTTGCTGCTGAAACAAAAATCGTCTTGACTGGTAAACGATGACAACGAACACACACACATACACACACACACATATATATACAAATATTAATTTATATTTTTATTCTCTTCGATGACTGTTGTCAGAGGGTTTCAGAGGGTTTCACGCTCATACAAGGGAGTGACTGGTGAAATTTCCGAATTTCGCTCAATTGCGTCATCTTTTTTGCAGGTACATTTGTTTATTTTCGAATGTTTTATTGCCTTTGAACAACTACCTTTGACGTCATTACATTTCTCTGTCATTGTTTAACATTTCCTGTTTGACTGAATTAATCTTGTGGGTCACAGATGTATCATCTTATTTCCTGTCTTCCTACAGTTTATACTCTTTGGCATTAAACACGGCAGCTCACAAAAATATAAATACTGAAATGAAAACCTGGTCTTTGCATTCTTTAATTTAATTTAATTTAATTTAATTTAATTGCATTCTTTAAAACCTGATCTTTGCATTCTTAATTTTCCAAAATAATATTTACTTAATGTAAATATACTTTTGTTTTATATTTCCTGACCTTGAAAAAAGCTGTCTTGACGCGAACACAATTTCGTTTGTCTCTGGTGTCTGCATTACTGATTTTTCAAAATAATATTTATTTCATGTAAACACACTTTTTATTTGCCAACCTGAATTCTTGCTGTTTTATAATATTTGTTTAATGTAAATACACTTCTGAGTGAAGTTATATCCCTTGATCACAGTATATATAACATAAGTTCCATATGGCAAGGTATTCCAGACGAGTCAAATGTGGGGATGAGAGAAAACTTGCGAGCAAAGCAATCGGCCTTGTCCGCTGTGGCTGTGAGGACCGCAAATTTATTGAATAAAGGAGGGGTCGACGGTTTGCTGTTGTTTAAGCCACTTTTGCAGAGCCACCAGTAGGTTTTGGAACCAAATTATACGCTGCTTCATTCTTTCAGCAAACAACAGTTCAGCATCTTTTAGGACCTCTTGCATTCATTACGAGCAGAGACAAAAAGACTGTATAACCGGAAAAAGTGATTCCTGTGGCCAAGGCGACCGAGTAAGCAGAAGATAACTAAGGATATGAATGAGATTTAAGTCAGGACTTCCTGGCTGGGATGCAAGCATCGATGTCGGCTTTCACCTCAGAGGCGCAGTCTTCAACGGGAAGACTAAACACTTTGTTCCAATAGACTTCATAAAGGAAATCGGCTCCTAGTCCGCCTTTAGACAGCAGTAACATATTCTGGTGGTAGGAGGTTTCTGTGAAGAGGTGGAGTGGTGATAGATATTAACAAAAACCACAGCATGGTTAGAGTTGCCAAACAAATAAACATTTTTCATGATAGTTAGCAGCTGTCCAGGTAACAAATAAACGGGAATAATGGAATATCTTTGATAGCGTGGTACTTTGTATTCTACCCTAGTCACGTGACCATATATGTTTAAAGAAAGTGATCCAATCCCTTTTTATATGTTTATTTTATTTCTTTATTTTATAGTTTTGTGTCCCACATTAATCTAATTATCTTTTAAACCAAATAAAATTCTGGTCCAAATGTTTTATTCATATTTATTATATTAACTTCTTTATTGAAATTTATGACATTTAGAAAAATACATCATATCGAGATCAGAAGTATTTTTATTTGATAGGACGCGCTATAATAACTTCGTGATGTATTATTGAGATAACGAACATCGGAGTCGAGGATTGAAACTCACACAGACATATATATACATACATATATATATGTGTGTGTGTGTGTGTGTGTGAAATGTATGTATATATATATATATATATATATATACGCAATTTGTTATATATATTATTTATATATTATATATGCGCGGTACTTATTTGAAAGCGCTCAATATCAGTGATAGAGCTGACATATTCATATAGATAGGTGTGAGTTTGTGACCCTGGGTTTCACACTCTTGCGATCGTCAGACACGATCGCAACAGCGTGAAACCCAGTGTCACAAACTCACATCTATCTATCTATCTATCTATCTATCTATCTATCTATCTATCTATCATTTAGGGTGACTCCCCAGAAAAACGGGAAATTTTTATTTGTCCGTTTGGGATTTTTTTCTTGTGGGTCTATCTCAAGAGTTAAGTGTACACGACTCGACCAAGAACTCTGGATGAGTTAAAACAGAGAATTCAGGATTAAATTCACAGTATCCCAGCTGAGATGTTGCAGCGGTCAATGAAGAATCTCAACAGCAGATTTCAAGAATGCATTCATAGAGGAGGACGCCATTTGCAGAAAGACGCCATTTACAGGTGGACGCCATTTACAGGACGTAATTAAGAAAAAAGTAAATTCTATCATTGTTTCTTAATGTTTTAAGGTTTCAATTGCTTTGAATAAAATATTTTTCTTCTATCACTCTTTTTTTTAGTGGGGGGGGGGTCACCCAATATACATATATATTCAAGTAGTTTTTTAAACCCGCATCTTTTAGGAAAGGTAAGCTTAGTAAATTATGAAAATGACTGAGATCGTGATACATTGACCCTCGGTGCTAGTGTTCGAGTCAAATTATAATGCCAAAATTCGGAATGCTGATTTTTCAGTCCGGTACACGCTTTATCCAACTGAACATTGACCGTAGAGAATTTATTTATATTCTAATTTCATTTCATTTCATTCAGTCAGTTAAGTGCCATACGTGATGCACGCTTGGGCGATCATGTCTCGAAAGAGACATGACTGACTGAGCAAAAGATTATCCCGCAGTTACTTTCTTTGCTTTCTGAGGTAGACTGGTTGCCGACCAAGGCTATAGAACCCAATCTGTCCTGTTATTTAACCCATAACTGGAGGGAAGAGACGGATTAATACCTTTCCCAACGGTATTTGTGCGTAAGTGCAAGTAATGAATTCAGCTGGAATTCGAACTCGGCTCCCCGATTTCTCGTTCCGAGCCGATATCCAATGCACCACAACGCACATAAGCGTTCTAGATATTGTCACAATAGTTATGGCGATATGGTGAAAATATTACTAACGTAAACATATTTAGATGAAACACCCGCAATATTTTCATAACGCAAAAGGTAATTTTGGATTAAAGATTGGTTAATATCAATTAATTTGAAATAAAAAGAAATATGAAAATATTTATGTAGTTATTTTTAATTTTTTTGTCTAAAAAGGATGGACTGCTTCAGACGAAGAGAAAGAATCTGTGTCTGGAAATTGCTGAGCCCAATAACACCGTCCTTGGTTCTCCTTGCAACGCGTCAAAACCCACACAGAAGTGGATCTTTGTTCCCATCATAATCAACTAATTTAAACAAACAGGTACGTACATCAATAGAAACAAAAGATAGAAAAAAAACAGTTTTGAACATCATGATACATCGGAGTGATGATATTTCTACAAAAAATTAACTAATATTAAACTTGAACGCAAACATAATATTTTCCATATTTTTTATAGGTACTGTCACGTACGGATTGTCTGTTGTTTTACAATTCATTCGACGCAGAAGGTCACGAACACGAACAAGGCTCACACCCTCACATGATGCTGTATACACAAAGAATAAACGCCAAAGTAAATAAAGAGAGAGAGGGAGAGAGAGAGAAAGAGTGAGTGCGTGGGGGGGAGAGTTTTTAATGGGTTCGGATCGGCTGTACGGTGGCGGTTCAGCAGCAAAGGGCTCGTGTATACTCAACTAAAGATCATGCAATGTCTCACCGTTTTATGACATTAGTCAGTCCTCCATGAGGATCACCTTCGTACCGATTAGTCTTAATTCATGTGGATACTTCACTTTCAGTTTTGTTTTTTTGTTTTTTTTGTTTTTTTTGTTTTTTTGTATTTCTTTGTTAAATGAAAATCGTTAATGAAACTCAGTGAAAAGATTAAAACACAATTCGAATTCAAATTTCAATCAATAAATTTAGGCATATTCTACATAGAGTAAATAAACTCTTGTCCTTTTAAAACGTTTATTTCCATCAAAAGCACATGTGTATCTTGCAGCAAATAGTGTGTCCTCTCTGACGCATATGTTCCTCATTTGATAGCTTTCCTCTGCTGTTTTCTCTAAATATCCATAAAAACCTCTTCAGTGTTATTTCATGCCTTGATTTATGAAACTATTCTTTCCCTTCTTTTTTTTAAAAAGAAAAAAGAAAAAAAGACGCCCCTAAAGCACCAGTCTGTGGAGACATAAACAAGAAAACGAAACAACTCCCCAGAATACACATGCTTTACAGTTTATCAAATTTCATTTTATTTCGCAAAATAAAACATAAATCGTCTTATAAAATAATTTCAAATAGTAACTCCAGCAAAATCAAAGATAACATTATGTAAAAGTTCAAACAACTGTAGTAGTAGTTAATGTGTTGATATTATTTGAGTCGGCTTTCATATGAAACGGCTAGAGGTAGCGAAAAATTTTTAAAGATAAAAGTTGTCATTTTCGAGTACCATTACAAACCTAATCACATAATATGAAACTTGGAAATTAATTAGGGGAAATTAATAAGTTTAAATGATTTAATAATTAATAAATAGTTTGCTAATAATTTGAAGTTTAAATAATTTAAGGACTTGTTATTGTCGAAGTTCTACAATAAATCGCAAAAGACACGTGCATGACTTATTGTGTTGAAAAAACATCACTTATTTAAAAATCAAAAAATGTAAATTGTTTACCCTTCAGCTGACATTAACAGAAAATAATGCGAGAAAAGTTTATAGAATGATCTTATTTGTAGAATGACCTTGTTTGACAGCAGAAAATTTTTTTTTTATGGATCGAGATACTTACCCAGATGTTATACTGAAAACATTCAAAGAAAATAATCTAAATTTCTCAATGGATAAAAATACGTACAAACATTTAATCGACTTTTGAATAACAGATTGAATATATATATATATATATATATATCTTCAGTGCAGTTAAATTAACAGTTTGCTTCAAACCTGGATCGAAATCTCACTGATCTGTCATGAGACGGATATCTTTCCACTATATATATATATATATATTATTAAAATACTTTAATCTAAAATGGAAAAGTAAGAAGTTAAATCCCAAGAACCTGATCCTAATTAATATTAAAAATTTAATATGATAAAATGATACAGGAGGGAGCTTTTTTTCTCTCTCTGTTTATTCTTAGTTTTATTTTCACTTTGAAAGATGGACGTTGCTGAGGAGATGTAAAACTCTCTTAGAGATTTTATGTCGAAATGTTTATTCAACATTTTTAAGTTTTGAAAATGTATTTTACTTTATATATATATATATATATATATATATAAACGCTTATGATATAATATTATGGGCAAAAAGTGATTCATATCAGGGATAGAATCTGTGCATATAGAGAAAATATATTAATAATTACATATATATACAGTGACACGCATAAATATTGGATACATGTTCTTTTCTGTTATAACTTTGTTTTATGTTCGCCATTTTGCCTGATATTTGGTAAGTAATATCTCATAAAGTTGTTTTAGTCGTATGTCGAAGGAAAATTAAAAACTCATTGTTGAATCCATTTTTTTTTATTATTAAAGTTCAAAATTATCCTATGCAAAAATATTGGATACATCAATTTAATATTTTGTTGCGTCGCCTCTGTTTTGTTTCACTGCTTCCAGTTGCTTTCTATAGTTGGCCACAAGTTTTCCACACTGATCCACCGTTACTTTACCCCATTCTTCCTTGCATAATTCCTCTAATTGCTTGATATTTTGTGGATTCCGCTTATTAACTTTAACCTTCAAAGTATTCCACAAATTCTCAATTGGATTCAAGTCAGGAGACTGACTTGGCCAATTGAGAGTACTAATACCATTATTTTCAAACCATTCCTTTGTAAGTTTTGCGCTATGTTTGGGATCATTGTCGTGTTGAAGCACGAAATTCCGACCATGTCCGAAAGAAGTTGCAGCTTTCTGAAGGTTCTTCTCTAGAATCTCTTTGTACATGCTACCATTCATTCTACCATGGATAACTTGTAACTCACCTTGGATAAAATGCATCCCCATATCATAATGAAACCACCCCCAAAATTAACTGTGGGGGTGATATTATGCTTGTTGAAGGCAGCGCCATTTTTTCGTCAAACACTTGTCGCTATGTTCCTTCCGAATAGTTCAACTTTCGTTTCATCCGACCAGATGACCTTTTCCCAAAACTGCATAGCTTTCTTTTCATAAGTTTCAACAAACTTTAATCGGTCTTTGACATGTTTGGTTTTCAGTAAAGACAATTTTCTTGGTGATCTTGAATCAAAGCCTGTACGATATAGAGCTCTGCTAATGGTATCCTTACTTACATTAATTCCAGCACCCTCAAGATCAGTTTCAATTTCAGAACGAGTAATGAAGCGGTTTTTTTGCACATTTCTGCTGATCCACCTTGAAGTCCTCTCATTTATTTTTCTCGGTCTTCCATTTCTTGGAAGGTTTGCTGTACCGTCGCCATACTTCTTATACTTTCTGATGATATTTCCTACAGTACTTTTTCGGTAACATTGTCCTCCTTTGTGACGGTCAATGATTCTATCTCGCATATCTCTGGATAATTCTTTAGTTTTGCCATTTTTAATCTTTGAATCGCAGAATGCACATCAGAGAGTAAGATGATTAGTAGCACTATCTTATAAGCAATTGTGTGCTTCTCTGATTGGTCAGATTGGTCATACCAATACTATCGAAAATTTGAATATTTAAAATCTTTTAAAATACAAAGTTTCGATCGGAAATTTGAAAAAAGTGTCATGTATCCAATACTTTTGCATATGGTAATTTTGGACTTTGATAAAAAAAATGAATTCAACCATGAGTTTTTAATTTTCCTTCTACATACAACTAAAACAACTTTATGAGATATTACTTACCAAATATCAGGCAAAATGGCAAACATAAACTAGAGTTATAACAGAAAATAACATGTATCCAATACTTATGCGTGTCACTGTATATATATATATACATAATTAAATTTGTTTTCATTTAAAATTAATATAGTTTATATACTGTGTAGCTCTAGTCTCTTGGCAACCCTGACCATTTATATTTAAATATTTTACCTCGTCATCAGGCAATGTTAACTCATTGTTTTGAAGAAAAATAAAGAATCACTAACAGTGAGTTAACATTGCCCGATGACAAAGTAAAATCTCGAAACATTAAAATTTCTGTGTAGCACTGTAAACAATATTAATTAAAAAATAACAAATTTAATTATAATATGCTCTACAATATTTGTTGTAATGAGCACTTTTATATAAAAAAAAGTAAATGCCGGAGAACTCGGAATTGTAAAACTGTTGGTTCTCTTCAACTGGATATATATATATATATATATATATATATATAGAGAGAGAGAGAGAGAGAGACAGACAGACAGACAGACAGAGACAGAGATGGGGAAGAAGAGAGAGAACTAAAAGCAGTAGCACTGTAGATGCAAAATAGCTACATATTTATGATGTTAGGTGATATTCGATGAATAAATTCTAACACGGTGATATTGTCGTGGATTTCTGTATGACTAATAGATGGTTAACAAAATAGTAAGTATATTATATGTATACACATGAAAAAACGTAAAATAAAGGATTTATAAAACTAGTTGAAGTGTGTGTGCGTGTGGGGAGGGTGTGGGAGATGCACCACGTAACGGGGTATTCTCTCCTCCTAGCAGGGAGGGCCGGACAAGCATTCTACAATTAAAAGAGTGAAAAGCTCAAGATCATAACAGAGCTTTTATAGTCCTGAAACAGCGCCACTTGGCAGACTGGGGTGCGGCTTCCCGTCTTTTCTATAAATATTTTCATGGAGTCTTTAAGCAGCAAATTTGGCCTAAATCCGCCCACTCTAAAAACATTCATTTCATCAAAACGCTTCGCAAAATTCATCCAAATGAAGATTTTAGTTCTGAACTGAAAAATAAAAATAAATTTGGATAAATAGGTTTTATATAATCGTGATTTATAAGAACTTTCACTGAAAGCCTCTTAGAAAATATTGTCCTCGAAGCTATTTACGGATTATGATTTGTCTGAGACAAGAAAACAAATCAACATGAAATTCGGGTCGATTTTGCAGCTGATAGTGATCTTCCGGATCATATTAATATCCAACACACTACATTCAGGTTGCTTTCAAGTAGAATCATAAAAGAAGAAATTAAGATTTTATAGCGTCATTCGGAAAATCATGGCGCAGAATTATGATTTTAGCTGGAATCGAACATCAATCGTTGACGGTGTTGAGAAATAAAGAAATTAGTGCTGCAAAATATTGTCACGTCAATATTACAATAGGAACCAAATGTTAACGCTGGAACAGTGGTACCGATAGACAAAATCAAATCTTCCATTGGCTAACAAAAAACACCAGAAAGGAATCGATCTCTACTTCGATGAGAGAAATTTAACTGGTAAAAGAATAATTTTTTCGATTTTTGAAAAAATATTTAAGAAAAATTAATGAGAAAATAATGATAAAATGAAATCTATATTGCCTGAAAAAAAGATTAAATCCGAAAAGGAAATGTATTTCAAGCTTTATTTTCCTATTTAAAAACTGCAACAAAAGTAAACAATGGAGCCGTCTCTCAAGCATATTTCTTCTCTTAAAAATAATCTAATCTGAAAAAGATAAAAAAAAGAATTATCTGTAGCATATCTTCTTTCATTACAAAATGAAGTCGAAAAAATATATCCTTAGAGCATTTGATCTTTTTCTAAAACCCTTCTTAATAGACAGCAGAGAAATTATCTACAGTATTTATCCTCTACAAATGATCCACCGTGAAAAAGAGAGGGAATACAGAACCAAATACATGGTAATACTGAAAATAGGGCCCACAAAAGTTATGAACCACAGGATGTAAAGCAGCATAAAATGTATTTATATATTTCGGAGCGTTAAAGTATGGCTTCTATCATTACGAACTCGAGTCAATTCGGCAGAGAGCAGGAGTCTAGGCAAACTAAATTTGTAACGCCGTAATGCCTTCATCTGTGAGAATGTTGCCGACAGTTTTTGTTAAGGTGGTCCTTCGTGCTTGACTCTTTCATCTTCTGTTATATCTGATAATATATTGGACATTAATAAGGCATTTTATAGTTCGGTATTTAACCCATTTCTATCAATGTTTTGCATCACTGATTTTTTTTATGTAACATTAAGAAATAGTACAGCCATTAGTGAATTTTATCGCCCTTTTTGTATATTTTAATGGTTACTTGTACCAACTGAACTTTGTACATTCGTCAATAACAATTTTCATTATTTTTAAGCATAGGATACAAGTTTTTTTGGGTTTTTTTTTACCCAGTCTTTTGCAACGAAGCAAAAAATTTGTTAAGAATCGATGGAATGTTGAATAGCAAAAGCTACGTCATGTTTCTAAGATTCACCCTCCGATCAGTTTTCGTAGAAGTTCAAGTATTTCTACAAAGCTTTTATTTTAATCATTTCACCCAAAGCAAAGCAGAACTGCCACTGAAGCGCAGGGGGTTACATAAGAGGTGAGTGATGTGAAAGAAGGTGTCAGAAAATAAGTAAGAAAAGGATGAGAGTACAGGCTTGAAGAGGGCTGCATGAGAGTGGAGTGGAAAGGAAGAAGAACATGATACAAGGATTCTCAAGGAAATGATGTGAGTCAAAAAGACACGAGATGCCAGTTGACTGCATTTAAATTCTTGGAGATTGTAGCTTTCAGGGAAGCAAGTATACGGAAGGGAATTCCACAGGCAGGAAGTGCGGAAAACTAAGCTATTAGAGTAGAAGTTGCGGTTACATTTGATTGGTTTCACTGTAAAAGGGTGAAATCTAACCGCTAGTCTAGTAGCTCGACTATATTCATGCAAAGTGTGCACCATGGAGATAAGCTCATTGAAGCAGAAGCCGTAAAATATTTGTAGAAGAGATAAAGGGAAGCCACATTACGTCGGTGAGAAAGTGACTAGAGTTGAGATACCAGGTCGGGATCAGTTTAGTCAGTCAGTTAAGTGCCATACGTCATATACGCTTTGGCTTTGCAACTTCTACTCTAATAGCTTCGTTTTCCGCACAACGGGAAGACTAAAAACTTTGTTCCAAAACACATCACACAGGAAATCGCGGAACGACTCCCAGTCTGCTTTTTGGTAGCAGCAAGATATTCTGCTGGTCTAGGGTTCCTGGGAGGAGGGATCTGAAAAATATATTAATGAAAACCACTGCATGAGCAGAGTTTTCAAGAGGGCAAAGCGGCATAACGTGGCAAGAGTCAGGGATAGAAGTGAAACAGAGATCTAGGAATGAGTCAGTTCCATTAGAGTTATTAAAGGAACGCGTTGGGAAATCAACTACTTGCAGAAAATAAGATTCTCACTTATGAAGATATTGACAATGAGCTAATAAAAAAAAGTTTTTAATTTGTATTCCTTGATCGCACATCATTTTGAGGCCGTCATTTTTATTAACGGTAACAGCGATAATTCTTTGGTTTCTCGAAGCTCTCCGATTTTATAAATTCTCATTACTTTTCTCTCACTGATATTTTTCGATTTGTCCCTCCGCCGTGACATTATTGGATTTATAATAAAAATGATGATAATAATAACAATAGGGATAAAACTTTCGGGATGAATTTTTCTAACATTTTGGTATCTACGTGTCTCTTTTTTACTTTTTATATAAATTAATATTTTGCTCCTGCGATGAGAGCGGCTAAAACATTGGGATGGAAATTAAATTAAATAAATAAAATTCTGAAAATGAAGTATAAAAAACAACATCGTGTTTCATAATCAAAAACATTTTCTATGATTAATTAATTTTCATTTAAAAATAAGCAAAACAATAATTAATTTAAAAAATCAGTAGAAAATTAAAACCGGACTGATTGGATGAAAATGAGGACTAAATGAGTTGAGTGTTTATCAATTAAGAAAAGATGAAGAAAGAAGAGAGATTACATAAAACAAAAAGGAAAAAGAAGAAAGATTGTATGAGAAGAAAGTGAAAATAAAAAGGTCATCCAAAGGAAAGACAAATAAATAATTTCGTTGAAGGTAACTCAGCCATTTTCACCACATAAAACTAAATGCATAAGCATGTTTGAGAAATTAAATTTTTTTAAGAGATAAGATGTTTCTATAATTCTTCTTCTTCTTCTATGTGTAGTGTCCTCTCAGTATGTAGGCGATGATGGCCCTTCACATCTCCCTATTCCTTGTAGCGCTTAACACCCCTTCTCCTGTTATCCCGCTCAACCACCGCTCCGCCATCCATCTGCTCAAGTCCATCAAGTATGTCACGCATTGCTTTCCCTTGTCTCTCCTTCTCTCATTCCGTCCTGTGAGCATCAGATTCTCCAAACTCTCCTTCCTCACATGTCCAAAGAATTTCTGCTGCTTTTTTTCTAAGATTAAGTATCAATTTCCTTTTCGTTTTCTTCCCTTCCAAAACCTCATCGTTCGACCCATGTTATCCTCAACATGCTTCTGTAGAACCACATTTCAGATGCTGCAAGTCTTTCCTTCATCTTTGATGAGATTGTCAAGCAGTCGCTGTCATTCTGAAAAACAAACATCACATAACAATTCCAGTACTCTTTTCTTTGTTTTTTGTCTCTCAATATTCTATACAGATTTTGAAATGTGTTCTTGGTCATGACAATACGCATTCGAATCGCAGTGTCGCACTTTCCGTCCCTCTGTTTGAACAGTTGCCAGGTATTTAAATTTCTGTACCTGTTTCTTCATTTCAGTATCCCATACTTGGAGTTGGCATTTTCGACTCCTCTTTTTACTGATGATCATTCATTCAGTTTTCTCATACTTTATGTTTCGAACTTTCCTTCCGCTTTCTTCAGCTTCCTTCAGTAGGAAGCCTTATCATTCCCTTTACGTGTTTGCTATCAGCACTGTATCATCTGTGTCTTTTATATTGTTAAGATTGTGGCCACCAATGACGAATTATGGCAGGACTTCTAATTTATTCAAAATTGTCTCATTGTGTAGGTTGAATAGGTCTGGTAAGAAGACACATCCTTGTTTTGCACACCTTTCTATTTTTGTATCTCCGCTGAACTTATTTCCTGTCCGTATGCATGCAGGTGGTTTGCAGCCAGTATAGGTTCTTGATTATTCTAATGACTTTATCGAATATGTAGAGGTTGCTGAGCATCTCTATCAGGTATTTTTGGTGTTCTTTGTCGAACGCCTTTGCGTAGTTTATAAAAACAAGTACACGTTCTTATGCTTTTTGTATTGCTCTTTCTTATAATATACTGACCGTAAATTTCGCGTTCTTTGCTCCGGTGTCTTTGATGAATCAGCACTGTTCTTCTCTGGTTCGATGCTGTTGCGCACTATATTCATCAGAACTCGTGTCATGAGTTTTTTTATGTGGATCATTAAGGTGATTGTTCGGTGAATTTCACATTCCTTTGTGCCTGGCTTCTTCGGCAGTGCTACGAAAATTGATCTGCTTTTGTCTTCTGATATATTGCTACTGTTGTAGATTTCATTCATTATTTATGTAATCTTGTCTTCGACGGGGATGTGCGTTGTGGTCCAGTGGATATCGGCTCGGAACGAGAAGACGGGGAGCCGAGTTCGAATTCCATTTGAATCCATTGTATTCAACGCGCAAATACCCTTGGGAAAAGATATTAATCCGTCTCTTCCTTCCAGTTATGGGTTAAATAGCAGGACAGACTGGGTTCTATAGCCTTGGTCGGCAACCAGTCTACCGCAGAAAGCAATGGCAACCTACTGCGGGATAATCTTCTGCCCAGTCAGTCATGTCTCTTTCGAGACATGATCGCCCAAGCGTGTATCGCGTATGGCACTTAACTGACTGACTGACTGTCTTCGACGAAATCGTCTAAGACTGTCAGCATCTCTATTACAATATCGCCTGGTCCTGCTGCTTTGTTTCTATTCAATTTGGCCAGTGCAACTTCCACTTCGGTTTTTAATATTTCTGGTTCGTCGGTACTCTTTATTGTCGGGGAAGAAATCTCCGATATATTCGTCCCTACATTGAAATATTATTCTTTTATTTTTCTATAATATGAGCGTTCTGTTCTTGGATTTTATGCATTCTGTTGTTAAGCATATATCCTGTTAGTTCTTTTATATTTTTATGCATGTCTCTTTTATTTGTCTTAGTCTCTCTATTTCTGTACATTTGTCGTTGAGCCAGTTTTCTTTAGCTTGTCTTCATTTGTTCTTTGTGTATTCCGTTCCGTGTCTTGGCAATGTTTTTTGTATCCTCTGCATCATATTAAGAATGTCAACTGTGATCCACTCTTTTTTTCGAACATTGTCCGTTTACCTTAAGGATGAGGTCGTTAGCTGATGTCACCACAGCTTTTCTTACTACTCCCTACTTCCCTACTTCCCTACTTCTAGTTTCCGTTTAGAATTGGTCCCTCGTATTTTTTGACGCTATTCGTATATTTTTCCTACAGGTTCGGACCATTCACGAGTCTGTTTTATTGCAGTCTGGATTCTGCGTTGGGCTTCTTCAATCTCCGAAGTTTCATCCTTCGTTTACTTATAACCGGGAGGTGTGGCTTCCACAATCGACATTTGCATAAATGCATTAATTGTGATATAGTTGATTTGGTTTTTCGTGTCACCTTCTGGACTTCTCCATACCCATAATCGTCTTGGATGTTTTTGAAATCAGGTTTTGGCTATTACCTGGTCATTCACTATACACCGTCGGACACATTTCTCTCCGCGGTCATCGCGGTTTCCTAGTCCAAAATTGCGAACCATGCCACCTTCCTTCTCTTTGCCAACTTTGGAATTCATGATGATTCTTGTTTCATGTTACTAGCACTGCGCCTTGACGTTGTCAAGTATGGAGTTGAAAAATTCGATTTCTTCTACTGTACTTTATGTTTTCAGTGCATACACGACTCTGTGATGTTGAAAAGCTTTCCTTAACCACAAGAATTCTTTGAGATAACAAACAGCATCACAGAGCGCATTTCTTCATTTCTTCACACATTATCAAGCAGACATTTTTCATTGTTTTCACCACCTGCGTACATAATTCTGTAGTTGTCGCTGACAAAGTCTCCGCTGTTTAACCACCTCGTTTCACATATACCTAAGATGTTGATATTTAATCTAATCCTCTCATAATCCTCTCCTAATCCTCTCCTGCTTTACGATTTCTATCGTTTCATAATGTTCTGGCGTTCCATGTCTCGAGTGTTATTTTTGTTTAGTGTGAAAAGTCGCAGGATAAAGGTCCGGTGACACCTTTTGCTCATGTCGTTCCATTCCGTAGTCGTTTCAAAGACAATATATAAAATGTAAAGAGAAATGAAATTAGTTCTTTGAAACAAGAAACATCTAGTGATATTTAAATTTGCACATGGACAAACACTCATCAGAGAAATATGCATATACGATAAAATAAAGGGAAATTAGATTTCTTCGAAGAAACTTAAAGCAAAGCAAATCAAATGAAATCGCAAATAAAGGAATAGCAAAGTCATATCTCAGAAAAGAAGAAAACAAACCGAGCTTTTTACTTTATTTCATTTTTTATTATAATTTCCTCGATGCTTGTCCATGCGTGTATTTAAATGTCGTTAGAAGTTTCTTGTTTGAAATAATTATCATTTAGTTCTTTTTTTTCTTTTTATTAGTCCTCTGTTAAATTCCTTGTCCCTCTTTTTTGCCCGGTCATTCTGTTTAGTTAGTTGACTTTCCACCCCCACCCCTGCCTATTTCACCTCTACTAGCCAAAAAGGTAAAATAATTTTTTTTTTACCGACTGGCATTATAGCACGTGTGTTTGGGATGAAATCAACTGTTTTAAATATTCTTAAAAGTAAGTCATGATTTTACTTTTATTTATTTTATTTTTTTTGTGTCTAATTTTAAAAGTTTCATGGTTATTTGAACGAGTGTTTTTTTGTCTTTTTTCAAAGAAATTTCTTTGAATGGACTTTAAGTTAAAACTTAGTTAACTCACCACCCTTTATTTTTATGTTTTTAATTGAAGTAGATAGACCAAACTATTGCCCGGTTCACACGCCACCCACGTCTGTTGAACGGGAGTAGGGACTTACCCCTTGTTCCCTGTTTAGGATGTGGTTTCTGGCTTTTTCTTTTCTCTCCACAGACCTGAGTAGTGGTGCTATCGTGATTTTCCTGCAATGTGTCTGGTTGGTGGCAACGTCTCATCATTGTGAGGGTACCGGGTTGGCAGTTTCCTGGTTGCTGCTTCCGACTGGTAATTAGGAGCACTAACTCTTGCGTAGCATCAAGAGCGGCTGCTCTGATCAACAGCTGTATAATATCGGGGTTCTTGTAGAGCAATGTCGCGCATGGATAGGTGTCCCTGCAAGCGCTTTTGGTGGGCAACCATGAGGCCACACTTTGTTGCAGCCCGAGCCAGCTTCCCTCCCAGCACAGATCGTGGATAATGACCGCCTGTATCCTCTACTCTAGGTCCCTCCCTATCAACAAACCATAACATGATAAACATAAACAGAAAATACCCTAAACCAGCCAAACTCAAATCACCAAAATCCCTTAACTTTTCTTTTACTAATATGCGGGGCATTCGTACTAACTTTCCTAGAGTAGAAGCTTTCCTCCACGAAAAGTCCCCTGACATCCTAGCGCTCTGTGAGACTAACCTCAACTCATCAATTCCTTCTTCTGACTTCTCCATCCCTGGTTATCTCCCCCTCTTAAGGAAGGATTCCACTGTCCACATGCATGGGCTGGGGGGTCTACGTTAGTGAACACCTCCCTATAGCTAGGGTGACATCACTCGAATCTCTTGACCACCAATATGTATGTCTCCGTCTGTCACTTCTCAGTTCGGTAAGATACCTTTTCTTTCTTTACCGTTCTCCCTCCTCTCTTGACTGCTCTCTTCTAGATAGCATTTCTGACAACATAGATAAGGCTATTTCCTACCACCCATTCGCTCACATATTTGTATTCGGAGATCTTAACGCCCATTATTCTGAGTGGCTTAAAGACTCTATTAGTGATTCAGCGGGCATCCACGCCATGAACTTTGCTATTTCCCAATCCCTTACGCAAGTGGTGGACTTCACCACACGCTTTCCAAGCACTCTCTCTGGACACTAGATATATGCTTTACCTCTGCACCTGACTCCTCTCAAGTCTAGCAGCTTTGCCGTCTTGGCAACTCCGACCATGCTGTTGTCGCTCTCAATATTTCTTTGCACTCTCACTCCCCCCTCTGGAGCCTCCTACCTATAGGACCTCCTACTGCTATCAAAAAGCTGACTGGGACGCCTTTCACGATTTCCTATTCGACGTCCCTTGGGGAAAAGTGTTCGATCTCCCAGTTGATGACCGTGCCTCTGAGGTTTCGTCATGGGTAAAAGCTGGCATTGATGCCTTCATACCTACCAAGAAGTATTGTCTAAAACCTCATTCCTCTCTTTGGTTCTCTCCTGCCTATTCGGCTGCCATTGCTCACAGGTACCACTACTTCTGACTATTTTGGAGACAGTCATCTGATCACAATAGGCGCCTATTCACGTCTGCTCGTAATGAGTGCAAGAGAATCCTGAATGACGCCAAGCGGTTGTTTGCTGAAAAAATGAGACAGCGCATAGCTGACCGCAAGTTGGCGGTTATGCAAACGGGTGCTGAACAATCGTAAATCCTCAATCCCTCCTTTAATCAATGGATTTGAGGTCCTCACGTCATCTGCAGACAAAGCTGAGTGCTTTGCTCGCAAATTCTCATCCAACTCCACATTTGACTCATCTGGAGTACCTTCACCTGACTTCCCTATTAGAACTGAGGCTAAACTGTACGACGTATATATATTACCCCGACAGTAGTATCCCGAGTAATTTCAAAACTTGACCCCCATAAGGCGAGCGGTGGCGATGGAACTCCGGTGATAGTCCTTAAGAAATGTGCTCCTGAACTCTCCCCTGTCCTCTCTAAACTGTATAAATACTGCCTTTCTGCTTCCTGTTTTCCTGCATGCTGGAAGTTCTCTTCAGTCGTTCCTGTACTTAAAAACTGTGGTGAACACTCGGACCCATCCAGTTATCGCCCTATCAGTCTTCTACCAATTTTCGGGAAAGTGTTCAAGGCCATAATTAATGCTGAAATAGTTCAACATCTTACTGCCTACAAACTCTACTCTGACAGGCAGTATGGCTTCCGCTTTGCCAGGTCCACGGCCGACATGCTGACAACCGTTACGGAGTACATGCTCCAGGCCCTCGACGAGTCAGGCGAGGCTCGTGCTGTTGCTCTGGACAGCTCCAAGGCTTTTGACAGGGTTTGGCACTCTGGCCTTCTATGCAAGCTACGGGGTTACGGTGTTACCGGACGCTTGCTTGATCTAATCCAATCTTTTCCTCCAAAAATGTAGGTCGTTTTGAATGGGCAGGCCTCTACATCCTACAGCACAAAGGCTGGTGTCCCTCAGGGCTCTATCCTGGGCCCGACGCCCTTCCTTATTTTCATAAATGACCTCCCAGATGAGATCAAGAGCCAAGTAGGCATCTACGCAGATGACACTACAATTTACTCCCGCATCAGTAAGAAACCCGGCGTAGCGGACAAATATAATGAACGGGACCTACACTCTGGTAAATTGGGGCAAGAAGTGGTTTGTCAATTTCAATGCGACTAAGACCAAGCTGTTGTCTGTCAATCATCAAAGGCAACCTCTACTGACTCCCATAAGCATGGACCAAGCGATTCTCCCTGAGAGCAATACACTGCGCCTCCTCGGGCTTACCCTCTCTTCTGATCGCAAATGGAACCACTACATTGAGTCCATAGCTAAATCCACTGCTAAGAAAGTTGGGTCACTGTGTCGGACCAGGATGTTTTCCCGCTTGAATCCGTCCTGCATATATACAAATCAACCATTTGTCTGTGCATGGAATACTGCTGCTATATATGGTCAGGCGCCCCTGCTGTTCATCTCAGTGTTCTCGATAGGCTCCAAAGGAGAATCAGTAATGTGATAGGTACCGACTTGGTGGCTCGACTACAGCCATTTCCCCACCGACGAGATGCGGCCTCCCTTTGTCTGTTCTATAAATACTTTCATGGCTTCTGCTCCAACGAACTTAAGTCACTGGTGCCTCTGCAACAGGTGTTTACTCGTGCAACCAGATTTGCAACTGGGTCCCACCCATTCACAGTTAGATTAACCAAATGCAGACGATAATTCTACTCTTTCAGCTTCTTCTCTCGCACTTCCCGCTTGTGGAACTCACTTCCATATTCTTGCTTTCCTGACGGCTACAACCTCCAAGAATTTAAATGCAATGTCAATACTCATCTATTAACCACTTGACTCTAGTTCTTTCACCACCCCGTATATCCTTTCCTTTCTCTCCATCTTTGCAAATGTCATCACACCTGTATTCCCATCCTTCTCTTGCTCCTTTCTAACTGGTTCGTCTTCCTCTTCACTCTGTTCTACTTAATCTTTTTACTCTCATGTAGCCCCCTGCACATCAGTGGCATTACCGCCTTGCTCGGAGTGATTAAAAAAATAGACTGTTACACAAGTTAAATATATAGCATATCCGTTTTATTTTCTGTGGTTGAAACCGACGGAGGTTTGATTTATGCTTTTAATCTCTTTGATCGTACAAACATTTGTACTTAACTCGTTAATATCTAGGCGTATATTTACTAAGTTTGTTGAGAAGCAAACAAGTGTAAATGGACTGAAAGTGTGACAGAAAGATTGTGTTGTATCAAAATTATAAGGAAAAACATGCTTATTTTACCAAATTGTGATTTCAGAGTAATATACACAAGTAAGCAAAATCTACTTTAAATTATATATCGTGTGGGGTCTGCACGAACAAGTGCGAATAAATGAGTAAAAGTTGAAATCACAAGATTGATACAGATCAGCAAAAAATTGTTTCAGAACGAGATGGAAAGTAGAACTAATACAAATCTAACAGAAAACAGCACCCAGTCGTAATTTGTAATCAATAAAGGGATAATATTCTGGAAATTAACCTTGGTAACTGTTGCGTCATGAAAAACACATGAAGGTAACTCAATGTAAAAGAAGGCAAAAACAGTGGTAATGAACGGGAAAATTACATTAGTTAAATATTTAACAACGAAGAAACGAAAATAAGTGTCGAACATAATGCCTAAAAGGTAAAGCAACGAGTTGCTTCATAAATAACACCAGTTGACATTTTCTTTTCGACCGAAATGTTGTTGGGCAAAGGGCACATGTTTCTGTGCTATTTTTTCACAATAATTCTGAAAATCATGTCCATTTTGCCCAATCACATCACCTTTTCTCAGTGCAGATAATTTCAGAGATTTTGATTTTATTATTATTAAGTAAAGTATTAAATAAAAATTCAAAATGTATATAAACATCTCTATTTTTGAAACTATGGTCGAGCATACATGACATAATCAAAAAACAAGAACAATTACTATAGGAAATTTAAAGTTAACATTCCAAAACTTCGATTACGGAGAATATTTTCCAACATTTTTAAGATAACTGTGTACTTAAAAATTATATAAAAAAGAGGCACACTCCTCATTTTACTAAATTGTGTTTTACAGATAATTTTTTTAAATTCCGTAAAACAATAATCAATCTGTCATCACCTCGTTACACAACTAAACATGGTGATACCGGTTAAAAACAATGCGACTCTTGCTTAAAAACTTATTTCTGCGGTAAAGTAAATAAGATTTGTTCCAAATCAATTTAATAATACTTTAAATCAGTTAATATTCCTGAAATAAAGTTTCAGAGATTTATATTTTATTTTTGGAAGAGTTTTTATAAAGACAATTACATTGCAATGGAATACGACTAAAAACGACGCTAATCAGCGATTTTAGAAAACATTAATCCTAATAAATATAATTTCAGAATATTTTGCTTATTGAAAATAGATTTCATTATCTAACTTTTAATTAAAGTTAAATAAAAACTTCAAGGAAGCTTTTTCATATTTTTAAAATTAATTTTAAACCTTAGATACAGTGGATTAGTGGAGGTACCTATCAATATAATGGTAATGACTTACTATTCTAATTGTTTAATTATTGAAGTGCGCCGTGATATACAATTAAACTGACTCAAAAGAAAAAGTGCATGTATATTGATTTAGATGGTCGCTGGATACAGTATGAAACTAGCAACGTTTCGTCTGTGGTAAACTAGATTTAGATGGGAAAATACTTCACTAGTCATAAGGCTGTGTAAACCATTTTAGGCTCTGTCAATAATTTTGAAATCAAGGCTTTAAAGTAAAGATTTGACAGCATCTGCTCTGTTTATGGTCTTATCTTGTATATATAAAGCATAACAGGAAGAGTTGGATATTTATGACGTGATACAATGAACCAAACATTTTTCCAGCATCTTTAGCGATGGATCCTATAGAGAAATTCCCTTTGGTTCTAGAGTGAACTTGAGTCGCTGGAACGGAGCCTTATTGAGAGTGCAGCCGTTTATCCTGGTTGGAGAAAATTTAGTAGCTATTCGGTGATTATGTAATCTCAGTAGTTGGATGCTATAAGTTTAAATGACTTCAATTTAACTAGCTTAAATGTTATAAGATCCGCTTGTATAGATTCGTGCCTATAAACCTTAGGGCATTGTCTGCACATACTTACTAATGACCTGTGAATGTTCTTAAACCAGCATTGATATCATTGTGTAGCAACTGCCTATGACACACTTTACTGAAAGCCTTCAAGATATATAAGGTTATCGTTCTCGGGAGTAATTTATTATCAAGTACTTCACTGATTCTATGTGTAATGAGAGTTAAGACACTAGCAGTAGGTCTAGAGGAACTAAATATATACTGCTTTTTGCTCAGGTAATTGTTTTGTTTAGGTGATCAACAATATCACTAAGGAGGCTGATGGAGTGTTCTGATGAGGGCTCACCAGCATCCTTTTAAGTTAGGTATAAAACCACTATCTTCGATAGACATGGGAAACATTTCTAATTCAGACAGCGGTTAAATGTATTTTTTTTAATCATATCACCCCAAGCGAGACGGTAACGCCACTGATGCGCAGGGGGCTACTTAAGAGCAAACAGATTGGAAAAGAGAAAGCCGGAAACCCCATCCTAAACAGGGAACAAGGGATGAGCCTCTTCACCTGTTCAAAAGACGTGGGTGGAGTGTGAACCGGGCGATAGTTTAATCTATCTGCTCCAATTGAGAAAAAAAAAAGCAAAGAGTAAGATGATTGGAAAAAAGAAGGCCGGAAACCACATCCAAGATTGAAGATATTTTAGGGATTTTATCCGGACCATTAGCTTTCTTAGAATTAAGGCTTTTCATAAGTTTAAAACTTTCTTGAGACGAGATCGAAATATCCCAAAATTTGTGCTCCTTAAGAGGAGGAAAGTCAAATAAGGGTGCTTGTTGTCTAACGCAGTCTCAGAGGTAAGAACTTAGAACTTAGTTTTATTTGAAAAGGATGAGATAATTCCAGGATCATTTATTATAGCAGACACTGGCGGTTTTTGCTACCTAAAATTTTTCTTTGTCATTTTCCAGAACACACGGTAAACAAGTCTGTTGCAGATTTTCGCTAAGACTGCTTTTATATGACTACTAGGATTCATAAATATTTTCTCATACTCTTTTACAGGCAACTTCCTAGGATTATGAATTCAAGCCTTACTGAGTGGCCTACTATAAATTAAGTAAATAAATAATAATTGATTGTAGGCTGAAATAGCATCATTTAAGTGAAAGATGACTGCTTGCTTTGTAGTAGTGGCAATTGTTAATTATCCCATAATCTTGTCCTTTCTCTACTCTTGCGTTTCATTAATCACTCAGTTGAAGTTCCTTTTCAATACTCACAAGAAGTACTGTAGTAATGGCAATTGTTAATTATCACATAATCTTGTCCTGTCTCTACTCTTGTGTTTCATTAATCACTCAGTTAAAATTTCTTTTCAGTACTCACAAGAAGTACTGTAGTAGATATGAAATTATGAATTAAAATCAACTTTCTCCTTCACTTTTACAAAAATTCACAGTGACGTGTGAAATCCTGTTTTTTTCCAAATAGAAAACGGAATGACCATGTGTTTAAAGAAAAAGTCGAAACCGGATTTTGCGAGTAGCAGTTACATTGATTTTCTGACCAATGGGAGCGATTTGTGAGACTGAAAAGGACTTAGCGATCAAGTGCGAAAAATCCATATACTTTAAAAGACTCTGGTAAGCGTCAGTCAGACACTCAGATGTATGCAGCGAGACGAAACTACTAAAATGTAACGGGAGAAACTTCAACCAGTACCCGGACAGAGGTTTCTTTCTACTTCTTTCTCGTGTGCTGATTTCCTTTACTTCTTCTTTGCCATTCAAAGACACTCCTATCAAACAAACATAGACACGTACATACGTACGTACGCATAAACTCTTTCCAACAAATTACTACTACAAACATTTCTTGATACCCTTAAGTTTCTCATTGAACATAAACTATTACCTATTGCAGTTATTCTATCCTTTTAATACATTTCTATATTAACATGGAAAGTATGTATTTTTATTCTTACACTCTTCCACACTCTTCTACACAAATCCACTCATCCAGTCTCTAATCTACAACCTGCCGACAACTAACGTTCTGATGAAAACCCTCTGATAATTCTGATGATATTTCTGGATAAAACTTGTAAGCTGTAGCGAGTTCGGTTATGTATGACACAAGGCCGAATCAAAGAAACATTAACTATCTCCCTACGACTTCACTACACTTGCAAATATTTCAGTAACTCGTAAAATCTCACCGGAAATAAATAATGTTGGTCCACATAAAATATTTGCGGCGATAATAATTCTTTTTATGTACTCCACGTCATCAGATCCAACTTCGAACGATTAATTTGACGATTTTTGAATATCTATTCAAGTATTTCCAAGATTTTGATTACATGATTTGTTTTTTTTTTTTTTTTTTTTTTTTTACGTTTTATCAACCTTTTACCATGAAAATACTCAGAAGAATAGAATGAAATTTTCAACTCTCACAGAAAATATTTGATTTATATACTTGTTATTTCCTTGCTGTGAAAATATTTATAATTTCAGAGATATTTTGGGAAGGCAAAGAGATTTAATTTACCATTCCAACTTGCACAAAATGAAAATTATACCAATATAAGTTATCGTGAAATCATTTTCATGTACAATAAAATCAGATTCACACACACACACACACACACACACACACACACACACACACACACACACACACATATGTATATATATATATATATATTAATTCACAGTAGGAATGAATCTGCTCAGTTAAAGAGACAAACTCTACATACTTATCAACACACTTTACGATAAAAAACCTACTTGCCAAATATCATTCAAAAATCAACAACCTTGGGGCTAAACATTACCCTATTAAGCACTATATATATATATTGTTACAAACCTCCACCTTGGTTTATGGAAACAGAAAAGACACAAGAACTATATTTTAGAAATATACGTAATACAGAGTTAGTACATTCGAAAAGAGTAAAATTGACAATTAACGGTTTGATTTCAGTTTGAGTACATGCAGGGTAAAGATTGTATTACTTATAGAAAGCATACTCACTTCTTTCTGATCACGTAAACACCTGGTGATCAAGCCAGATATTGCTCGGACAGTAACAGAACCCTGAACTCTGGAAGACCACCGGAGTAGGCAGTGATCTCCTTCCACCCATATCTGCAAAAGGATCCATATTTGTGAATCATGAGACACGTGCCAAAACTTTGGCGCTAAAATGAAGGCCGCTTTCAGTCAGTTTCGTATTCAGATTTAACTTGAACGGACAACCGCGAAGGCACGCAATAGTCTGCTATAAATTTGGTTGCGTAAAACCCATAGGAATCGAATAATGTTTTGGAGCTAAGAGGTTGGTTCAAAGAAATCAAACCCCAGTACACCGAAAAAATCACAACATAACAAAAAAGACGAAAACTTAACCAAAAGAAAAAGGAAAAAGGACAGAAAGAAAAAGAAAACAAAAATCCAACCTGTCTCAACCCCTAGTCAGTCAGTCAGTCAGTCAGTTAAGTAACATATGTGATACATACTTGGGTGAAAGAGACATGACTGAAATAGCAAAATATTATACCGTAGTAGGTCGCCATTACATTCTGCTGTAGACTGGTTGCCAGTCAAGGCTATAGAACCCAATCTGTTCTGTTATTTAACCCATAACTATAGGGAAGAGATGGATTAATACGTTTCCCAAGAGTATTTGCGTGCAATGAATGCAAAGATTTCAACTGGAATTCGAACTTGGCTCCTCGATTTCTCGTTCCGAGTTGATATCCACTGCACCACAACGCACAGACGAGAAAGAAAGAAAGCAAACAAAAAGAGATCGATTTCACAAACAAATGTCCTAGCCCGTGAGAATAAAAAGATAGTCCTAAAAGATAAAAAAAAAATGAACTTCTAAGAGACGCAACAAAGTGAAAGATAGGGGAGAAGGAAAAGGTAGAAAGAAAGTATCAAAGTAAACAGAACGTATCAGATATATTGAAAGAAAAGGAAAATAAATATTTTTTTCAAACAACAGATAAGTCGTTTGTTTGTTCTTGGATGTGCTTTTTATATATGCTCTTGTAATTGCATAAACCTTTTGTCATTTCTTTCTGAAACATTTATTTTTTTTATTTTTTATTGCTTTGTGCTGAATGCCATATTTTTAAAATCCATTATCTATTTTAAAGCCATCTGTGTATTTTGTAAATAAAGCCTGTTAATTGTTATTAACGCATTTTCGCACTCTATCGTCTGTTATCATTTGTGTTCAATCACAAAAACAACTCCATTTAGCTCGGCCGTGTTTAACCAATCTGGAGAGACGCCTCGTTCTACGAAATCGTGATTTTGTTGTTTCGTTATGTATTGCGGTCACGTCTTCTCAGTCAGTCAGTTAAGTGCCATACGTGATACACGCTTGGGCGATCATTTCAAGAAAGAGACATGACTGACTGGGCAGAAGGTTATCTCGCAGTAGGTTACCATTGCTTTCTGCGGTAGACTGGTTGTCGACCAAGGCTATAGAACCCAATATGTCCTGTTATTTAACCCATAACTGGAAGGAATAGACGGATTAATACCTTTCCCAGGGTGTGTGTGTGTGTGTGTGTGTGTGTGTGTGTGTGTGTGTGTGTACGTTTCGTTAAAAACAACCGACAAGTAAGATTTTAATTTTTAATTTAATTTTTCTAGTATTCTTACGTGTTTCTTTCTTGCTGGAGATAAGAATTGTAAAAATGTTTCCAAATTTTTAACTTTTTCCATCCACTTCACTGGCCATTTTCAAGGATGTTATTTTCCGATGTTGTTATTTTATCCTAATGTTTTGTTGACTGTAATTTATGTTGTGTTTTTGAAAAGGAGCGTTCTTTAAAAACTATGAAATGACGCGCGCGACAAGATATCACTTGAGCGTCTATTATAAAAAAAAACTTTCAAAACTCCATTTCCATTCTTAAATAATTTAAAGTTGATGGTAGGAGAAAATTGTTTGATATATAGTGCCTCTCTTAAAGCGAGATGCTTTGATATCGTGATTTAAATAGTTTCTCTTAAGGGTTCTTGTAATTGATTGGTGAATGATTTTTTTTATTGCACTGTTGTTACATAGGTGGCATGTAAGGCCTCCTTTCAAAGAAGTGGTAGTTTGGTCAAAATAGATAACTGATTATGACAAGAAACACAGTCTTGTACAGGGCATTGAAATTCATACACTATATTAATAATCGCTAGTTTAAATTTGTTATTTTTATTAGAAAGAAGATTTGCAGTCTTCTATTTTTCTATATTATAATTTTTACGTTTTTGAGGAATTACGGTAGAAATATGTTTTATAATTTTTTGTATGGCAAATTTACCCTGTTTATAGTTATTGTGCATTTGACTGCAGTAAAATATGCTGATGTTTTTTGTTTTTTTTGGATTTTTGTGTATGTGTGTGTGTGTGTGTGTGTGTGTGTGTGTGTTATTTTTAATACTAGCATCGTGTATTTTTTAAGAATAATTTTATTTGTTTATCAATGATATCGCTGGAAAAATATTGTTAACTAATGTTTGTTTTATGTATTTTAGTTCGTCAAGAATATTCTATGGGAAGAGAAATTTTGATGTGCTCTAATAAAGAAGTTCATTATGACTGCTATTTTATATCTTCCTGAGCATTGGCTGTTATAATTAAAAAGACAAGACTGGTAGTATATATATGTGATGGATTCATTGGTATTTAGATTTATATTAACATCAAGAAACGGGATCTTGTTATTGTTCATGAGTTCATAGGTAAATTTTAGCGATAAGCTATTTTCAAAATTTGATTTCAGATTTACAATTTCGCCCCTATTTTTTTTTTATCAAAACAAAAATTTCAACATACATAATATAAATCTCCAGTTTATCAGATGTTAGACCAGTAAAATTTAGAGATGTTAGAACCTAATGAGTTTCCCATAATGAGTCTGTTCCTTTGGATGTATGTCTTACCATTATGGTTGTAAAACGGAATTTTTGTGGGAGATGAGTCGTTTCTGAAGAATTGCTGGTTTGATTTTAGGAGGAGGGATTGTTGGGTATTTGTAAACACAGTCACTAATTATATTTAACATTTCTTCCACTGGGACGTTAGTAAAAAGATTTTCTACATCAAGTGAGGCTACAATATTACCTTTGGAATTAGTTGCTTTTAATATATGAAGGAATTCATTTGTTCTATAAAGAAATGATGTATAACATGAATCACAGAACAAAACCTAGTTTATGGGTTTTTACATTACTATAAAGATATCATGGTTGGTAATCATCGACAATTTTCTTGATTTTTAAACTACTTTGTTCGCTGTGATTTATTAATCCATAATTTACAAAAACCCTTAATAAAAATTTTGGTTGAAAAATATTAAGTATTAAACGAACTTTTCGTAAATGAATAAATAAATTTTGAAAATAAGTTGTTAACGATTAGAATCTTTCAATGGAATAATATGTATTAAAATATTAAATATTCATATATTAAAATTATTATAATAATATAATTAAGTAATATGAATAATATATAGATATTAAAACAAAAATAAAATTAATGATTTGTTTAGTACCATATTATATCATTACAATATTACAAATAAGCAATATAAATCACATGCAATAATATATGATAGTATATAATAACAAACAATAAAATATAATAATAATAGTGAGAAAATATAGATAATAATACGGAATAATAGGGAGAAAACATAATTAACTTATGAAGTAAAAATGTGTAGTTTGTGTACAGAAAACAATATTACAATGTTAAGAATTTAAGGAATTATCTTTAAGTTATTTAATTTATAGCAGGTATCTCTTATTCCTTTTCTAGTTGTAGTAGAATTCCGTAGCAGGTTAACGGAATTTGGCCTTGTGGGAGGATAGCCCACTATAATTCATAAAATGATTATAAATTCAAGAAAGACAATTTTGAGTGTAAAATAACATTTATACATATATACATTTCAATTAATGTTTTACAATTAATACAATACTTGAAATAAAGGTCCAACGGAAGTTAGAGTTCATAGAAAATAATGAAGAGCTGAAAGAGATAAAAGGCTTAAGAATGTGGAAGCAGAGGTATATGATTGAATGTTAATTTTGAAGTTGCCGATTCTAAGGTCAGTGAGTCAGCAAGTTGGTATGTGGAATGTCTTTGAAAAGGTCGGTTAATACTTTTGAGACCGGGAGGTGGAAGAGGTCAGCATAGTACTTATGAGACAAGAAAGGAAGAAAGAGGCAAACATAGTAGCCGCTCGACTTAGGTCAAGGAAGAAACTAATTACACTCTTTTCCTCAAGTCCTGACTGTCTGACGAAGCGTCTATATCTTCGCTTTTTATACCGGCATTTTGGATCAAACGCAGCTAGTTTCGAATTTCATCCTTGTATTTGATTCCGAGCTTCTCATTGGCTGTTAAATAAAAATTTGATATTTGATTAATTTTTATTTTTCAATCGGAACATCTGCGCGCATCCACTTGCGTAGGGGTGATTTTTATTCATTCGCTTTCTGGTCGGCATAGAGCCAACATCCGGTTTGCTCGCTTTTGCTCGGTCGGTGGTATCACCACAAATTATATTGGCATTTTGGATTCATGGATTATAGATTTGTGAAAAAATGCAAAAGTAATATTTTAAACGCGTGTTTATAGTTACTAGTAATCCTGCTAATGTTTTCAACGTATTTCCTTCTTAAAAAGTTATGTCCTTTTTAATTAAACTAGCATTTCAGAAATCAAAATTATGTCCTATGTTATTTCGATTTAACAAGACTGTTGGAATGTGTATCCAAACATAAATTTCTTTTATGTTCATAGATCAGCGCTTTTAGATTTCATGATATTTCCCTAATATATACGTTATTGCACTGTAGATACTTTATTTCGTAAATTCCTTCATTTAAATTGGCGTTTGGTGACTTTTTAATCTGACAGATTCTAGTGTTTGGGATAGCCAATTTATTTGAGAGTTTATATGAAACGGTGTTGGAAGATACTATTATTTCATTTGTGTAATTTTGGTGGGTATTTTTTTTTAATTTTTTGTGGAGGTTGTGGATTTTATAAGCATGTTTTGGGGCGTTGAAGACGAAATGGCGTAGGTAACGGAGAAATGTTTAAATGTTTGTTCAATATATCTCTCTTCTTCAGATAAATAAGTAGACCTTCATATTTTAGGGGCTCTAATTTAGAAACCTATAGGTAAACAAAATTTAATTCTTTGATTATATATATATATATATATTGTTTTTCTTTAATCTGAAGTGTAAGAGTAGGAAGGTAAATTCCAAGAACCTGATTCTAATTAATATTAAAAAATTTTTAACATTAAAAAGTGATGCATGCAGAAGAATACAGAGCCAATATAAATTAGAGAAAATTTTCAAAATTCAAAGGTGTCGGATGTACATTTCGACATGGGGTCTCTAACAGAGATCCCACGTCACGTCAGCGACATTGTTTTGTTTCAAATGGCGAAGGCGCTGGGGTAAAGTGGGGATGGGGCCAGGTTAACAGCGGTCACAAAGTAGAACAGGACAGAGCTGGTAGTGGCAAGGTTACAGGGTGTAGAGACAAGAGATAGACGGGGTATCAAATATCAAATGGTAGAGGCTAGTGAATGTTTACAGGGGTTTGAAACGGCATATTTAGGAGGGGGAGGAATAGATTTAAATGTAATATCTTAAAATTTTTAATTAAGTTTATCCATTACAGGAAGTCATGAATTTAAAGTTATTAAAGAAATATATGCATATATATATACACACACACACACACACACATATATATATATATATGTGTGTGTGTGTGTGTGTGTGTGTGTGTGTGTGTGTGTGTGTGCGCGTTAACAAAGGAAAAGAGTGATCTGGTAAAGGAGTTCATATTTTATAAAGACAGACAACTAAAGGAGTTAAATTACTTTTTTAAGGTTAAGATTTTGAGCTGTTTGAAGAGGTGTATTTAGTGGGGAAGGAATGGGTTTCAATATAAGATTTTTCTCTAATAATTTTTAAACTGATAACTTCCTGTAATTGGCATTTAGCTCGTATCTACCTAAAAGGTTTAATTAAATAAACTTAAATAAATAAACTTTTTAATAGTTTTTCATATAAGCATAATGAATAATCATAATGAACATGGTTCCTTATGCTTATGAACCACGTTCATTATGCTTATATGAAAAACTATTTATTATTAGATCCCTTAAAAATAAAAATTTATTAAATAAACGTAACGAAATTAATGTCATATGTAGACATTGTAAATTATTCACATTAGAAAATGGATAAAATCTAAATTAAATAACATGCTCACCGACGAATTAGGTAAAAATAAAAATGAAAATAAAGCAGTAGGTTGCCATTGCTTTCTGCGGTAGACTGGTTGCCAGCCAAGGCTATAGAACCCAATCTGTCCTGTTATCTAACCCATAACTGGAAGGAAGAGACGGATTAATACCTTTCCCGATGGTATTTGCGCGTAAGTGAATGCAATGAATTCAACTGGAATTCGAACTCGGCTCCCCGATTTCTCGTTCCGAGCCGATATCCACTGCCCCACAACGCACATAAGCTATTTAGATAGGTTTCTATATGACGTCCCTTGAAAAAAAAGACCCTCCCCATTAAAGACTACACCTCTGAGTTATCCTCCTGGGTGAAAACCTGCATCGATGCTTTCATACCGTCCAGGAAATTCCGTCTTAAACCTAATTCGTCCTCCTGGTTTTATTCTACCTGTTCAGTCTCCATTGCCCACAGGAATCACTTCTTCCGGCTATATCTAAGCCAAATGTCTGACCATAATAGGCGCCTATTTGCCTCTGCTCGTAATGAGTACAAGAGGATCTTGAATGACGCTACGCTGCTGTTTGCTGAGGGAATGAAGCAGCGTATAAATGGCAGCAAGTTTGGCTCCAAAGACTAGTGTCGGCTCTGCAAACGTGTGCTGAACAACAGCAAATTCTCCATGCCTTCCATAATCAATTAATTTGAAGTTCTCACAATCACAATCACAAAGCCGAGTGCTTTACTCGCAGATTCTCCTCCAACTCCACATCTGACTCGTCTGAAGTATCCGCACCCGACTTCCCTCCTAGAACTGAGGCTCAAATGAGAGATGTTTACATAACCCTCTCTCGGGTCGCTAACATAATTTCAAAACTTGACCTCCATAAGGTGTGCGGAGGAGACAGAATCCCGGTCATTGTCATGAATAAATGTGCCCTTGAACTCTCCTTTGTCCTCTTTAAACTCTATAATTACTGCCTCTCTACTCCCTGTTCTGCTTGCTGGAAGGCCTCTTCTGTGGTTCCTGTATTTAAGAACAAAGGAGAACCCTCCGATCTCTTTAATCATCGCCCTATTAGTCTCTTACTAATTTTCGACAAAGTGTTCGAGTCTATCATCAAAGCTGAGATACTTCAACATCTCACCGCCTATAAACTATTCTCAGAGAGACAGTATGTCTTCCGCTTTTCTAGGTTTACTGCTGATATGCTAACGAGTACATATATCAGATCCTCGATAAGAACGGCGAAGCTCGAGCTGTTGCCCTATACCTTCAAAGAAATTGATAGGGTCAGTTACGCTGGCCTTCTGCGCAAATTACAGGGCTTTGGTATTACTGGACGCTTTCTTGGTTTGATTCAATCGTTCCTATCAAACTGCATAATGAAGGTCGTCTTGAACGGGCTCAATCCTAGGACAGACGTTCTTTCTGATCTTCACCAATGATATCCCTGATCAAATCCCAAGTAGGCATCTACACTAATGAGACCACCATTTACTCTCGCCTCAGTAAGAAATCTGCCAAGGCGGTCAATGATAACCTCGCTGCTGATCTTAAGATGGACCTCCAATTTGTGGTGGACTGGGATAAGGAATGGCTCGTAAACTTTAATGCTTCCAAAGTGAAACTCCTATGTGTCAAACACCATAGACAGCCCATCTTGCCCCCACATCAGCATGGTTCTAGCTAGTCTCCCCGAAAACAATACACTGCGTCTCACTCTCTCTTCCGACCTGGAATGGAACGATTACATTGAATCAATAGCTAAATCTACTGCTAGGAAGGTTGCTTCACTGTGTCGGGCCAGGAAGTTTTTCTCGCCTGAATCCATCTTGCACATATAGAAATAAACCATCCGCCAATGCATTGAGTACTGTTGTCATATCTGGTCGGGCGCCCCTGCTGTTCATCTCGAGGTACTCGACAGGCTCCAGAGGAGAATCTATAATATGATTGGTCCCGACCTGGCAGCTCGACTCCAGCCACTTCCTCACCGACGGGATGTGGCTTCCCACTGTCACTTCTACAAATATTTTCATGGCTTCTACCTTGGCGTGTTAAGCTCACCGGTGACCCTTCTACAAGAATTTACTCAAACGATCAGACTGGCAACAAGGTCTCAACCTTATACAGTTAAAACAAACAAATGCAGCTGCCACTTCTACTACAACAACTTCTTTTCTCACACTTCCCGCCTGAGGAACTCCCTCCGGTATGCTTGCTTCCCTGCTAGCTACAATATCCAAGAGTTTAAATACAATGTGAATTACCATCTCTTATCTCCTGGACTCCAGTCCTTCTGTTTCACCAACATCCCTTGTATCTTGATCTTCTCCCTTTTTTACTCTTCTCTCACAACTCTCTTCACACCAGTATTCCTATCCTTCTCGTGCCCTTTCTTTGACACCCCCTGTAACCGGTTCCTCTTTTTCTTCACTCTCCTTTTATGTAAAATTCCACTATTTATCTGTAATACTTATTCAATGTTTGAACATTATTAATTGAAGCACTGGTCTTTATCCTGCCTGAATTTGTGCAGTGTCCTATATTCTGTGTCTTAATCAAAGTTTAAACATTACTGGAAGGTGATTGTTTCTGCAGTTGACATTTTTTAAAGGCATCTCTTATTCATCCTTGTGAAGTCAACAGCTTCTCCATGTCCATATACGACATGGTTGTTCTTAAAAAGTAGTATCTGGTCGTTTTCCCTGCACCACTGAAACCATTTTTCTCCTTGTTCATTCCGAGTTCCAAGCATGAATTTTTAAAGTATATATATATATATATATATATATGATGGATTCTCCCGTCGCGTTCAACGTATGAGGGTCCAACCTTTTTCCAGCAGGACAACCACACAGAGATTTGTTTATAGTGGTGAAGGCATTGTGTAGTACCATCCACACTTCTTGGAACTGCTGATAACAAACAATTGGTGCAGATGACTGCCACAAATCGCACGAACAGCAGACCTCAATTATTTAACCCATAATTGGAGGGAACGAACGGATTAATACCTTCCCCAAGGGTACCAGTGCGCAAGTGAATGCAGCGTGCTCGACTGAAATTGGAACTCGGCTCACCGATTTCCCCCTCCAAGCCGACATCCACCGCACATGCTAACAGCACCTGGTATTCCCAAGTGGTCACCCACCTAAGTACTGACCAGGCTCAACGTTGCTTAACTTCGGTGATCGAGCGGGAACCGGTGTATCCAACGTGACATGATATATATATATATATATATATATATATATATATATATATATATATATATATATATATATATATATATATATATATATATATATATATATATATATATATATATATATATATATATATATATATATATACGCTTTGAAATTCACAATTGTAATTTCGGTGCAACTTGCACTGAGCCTTGGCGTTGTCTAACCTATATAAAAACTATTCAATTTCTTCTGGATTTTTTGCTATCGGTTCATATAATAATGGGTATGTTAAAGGGTATCTCTTTCCATTTAACAACAAGAATTCTATCAGATAGTTGATCGTATTGCAGAACACATTCGCTCATGTCTTTTGTTTAATATAAATCCTACTCCCTTTCATTTTTCTCTCTGCCAGTGTTTGTCATTGATTAAATCTTTATTTGTTGGTCCAACTAGTTTTGCAAACACCTAAATTATTAACATTTAATCAATACGTTTCCTGCTTTATATTTTCTAGGTGAACACATTTTAGCGTTCTGGCATTTCATATCCCTTGAAATATATATCGTGATGAGAACATATATATATATATATATATATATATATATATATATATATACCTTCTTCAGGTACTAGGAATTTTGAACCGAACCCTTTACAATCACTGTGGTATATCATTCTCATTCCTTTCGAAAAATATTTTTGAATACAAAGGGATTGTTTACTTGAATGTTGTTTGGGGTTTGATTTTTATTGGTCATATATGTGTCACGTGTAATAAAGCAATAGACGATTATTTCAAATGTAAGTGTATGTACATATAGGAACGCTTGTCTGTTTATATATGTGTGTGATAATACATATATATATATGAATAAAGACAAAAGTAGAAATTAGCCGATGCTATTTGCTGCCTGATGTTCAAAGAAACATTATTTTTAAATCATTTGACAAAAACAAATTGCGATGTCATAAAGCATAACGGAAATAACGGAAATTGCTAATCGACTTATAAACCAAATTTTGAATACAAAAGTTGATGTGAATAAAGGAAAATATTACAGATGGTCATTTGTTAAAATACGAGGCTAGGCTATTCTCGTTTCACTGCCCATATCTATGGATATCCTTTTGTTCTTATTTTTAGTACTACTCACATTACTCACCCCTTTCAATTGAGTCCAAGTACACAGTGCCAGGCCTAGGGATTGAACTCACAATTACTATGTGACCAAATTCAAGAACGCTAGAGTCTACTAGGCTATTGTCTATTAAGTGTACACGGAGATGTAAACCTAACCTGCCTGCTGATTGGTTCTGCTGTCGAAGACTTGCTGTCATTTGTCCCTTCTTTTTATTAGTGGATCCCATACTGTATTCATTTCTATGCTAGGCCTACTAAGGAGATCCTCATAGAATAGCATATGCGTTGATTCTTTTAAGCACCTAACTCTTCAATGTTTTCCCTTTCCAGTATTTTCAATTATTTCTACATAGTCTGACTTCTACACCCTTCATACATAATTATCCATATCTGATTTCGTTGTCTCACTTCGAAAGACTTTCTTCCAGTCTTACTCTCTTAGACAGTAGCTTGTCTCACCTTCATATTGTTTATCACAATTGAAAAGTACTAAAAATAAGAACTAGAATTCTGAGCAGTGAAACCAGAACAGTCTGCCTCTGTTGAATAAATAAAGGGTTCAGTTCAGAATTCCATGCTGGTTACCCAGATCGATATACACCTGATAAAGACTGGAGAACACAACGGGCGATAAGTTATGATAGCAACGACCAATGACAAAAAAGGAAACAGAAGTTTAAATGTAAATAATGTAAATAGAGATCTTTTGATGTTAATTATTTTTAGTTTTATTTATTATACATTTTACGGACCCATTTTTGTGGTGCATTGGATATCGGCTCGGAACGAGAAATCGGGGAGCCGAGTTCGAATTCCAGCTGAATTCATTGCATTCACTTACGCGCAAATACCCTTGGGAAAGGTATGAATCCGTCTATTCCTTCCAGTTATGGGTTAAATAACAGGACAGATTGGATTCTATAGCCTTGGTCGGCAAGCAGTCTACCGCCGAAAGCAATGGCAACCTACTGCGGGATAATCTTCTGCCCAGTCAGTCATGTCTCTTTCGAGACATGATCGCCCTTAGCGTGTTTCACGTATGGCACTTAACTGACTGAAAGAAATAAGGAATTTTACTGATATTTAGAAGACAAAAGCACATGGTAAACCGTTATTGTTTCTGATTTGTTCAAATACTCTTTTTATTGTAAATTGTTTATGCTTTAGCGGCAATTGTTTTCTTATTCATAATGTCATTTTTTTCCTATTAGTGTTTTATAAAGTCGATTTATGAACGCTACACTTTTTTACAAAATTATGTTTCTCAGTGTTATTTTGTATAATTTGGGACGACGAGTAGACCGGACAGAATTTAACACACATACGCTCACATACATATATACTTTTAGTGCAGTATACCCTTTTAAAAGACTCGAGGAGGGTTATGAGGTTGAAGGTTACGTTAGGAGGCAATTTCTGCGGATAGTAGTGGAAGATAAAAGTTAACCCTAGCCTTAAACAGGTTAATATTGTAGCCATTGGGTAAACATCCTCTTAATAGTTGGTTCCACGGAGCAGAGGGAGTGTGGTTGGTTTGCTTTTTGGTTAGAAGCAATCGGAAGCAAACCAATATTGAGGCATTGAAATCCGACCGATTTGATATCAGTCAGAGATTCTACTATTCTGCTATCGGAGCAAGGCAGATTTTAGCGTGTTCTACACACAATGTGAAGAAGCTGTCAGAGTGAGATTTACTTCTCACAGATGGAATACAGACAGAGTATGGGTGGTTTGCTACTCTGTAAGTAGCATGTCGGGTTTTTGCCGTAAAGGTTTTGATTGGCGGGACCAAGAAATGTAGTTCGTTTGAGCACTTTTCGTGGAAGCAGAGAAATTATACATATAGTCATCCATACAACGGTGGCAAAATATATAGACTGTGCCAGGAAGAAAAGTGAGCTATTATGTTATTCCAAAACAAAAATGAATTACTGAATGAAAGAAGAGAAATTATGACTAAGTGTAACTAAACAGAAAAATATCTATTAGGATCATAGAGCCATGGATGAAAATGTTACAACATTTTGAAAATCGCGTGTTCAAAAAAGTCCACGTTAAGTGAATGTTCTTCAATAAAGGTAAAATCATTTATTGTAAATCGACTGCAGACACCACATGGTAGAAACCTGGATTGCGTAATATAAATCGTTTAAAAATGAAGTATATATATATATATATATATATATATATATATGTGTGTGTGTGTGTGTGTGTGTGTTTGTGTGTTTGTGTGTGTGTGTGTGACTAAAAATGACATACAAGATATTATCATTGAGTATTTTATATAATTTTTTTCATGTATTCGTACAATTTTTTTCTTTTCGGAACTCAAACTATATAAGAATTCTTACATAATTTGTGTTCCGGAAAGAAAAAATTATACGAACACAAGAAAACTTATATAAGAATTATATAAAGACTTAATGATAATACATTGTTGGTCATTTTTAATGAATCCTGTATAAAAGAGAAATTGTTGCCCAAATACACAATGTATATCTTATACACCCGATTCCGATATATATATATATATATATATATATATATATATATAGAGAGAGAGAGAGAGAAAGAGAGAGAGCTGGTATGGATGAAATAAAATTCCATAGATGAAAAAAACACTTTTCTTAAAAAGTGCTCAATACAAAGTAGAGCAAATAGTATTATTTAGAATTTATAGCATAAATATGTTATAATATCACTACAAAAGTAGCTATTTTGTTTCGACACTATTTGTGCCTTATCAAGTGATGATGCTTATTTCAAGCTGAAAATGAATTCTAAAGATTGTCCTCTACAGAATAATTGCTTAGCTAGTTCCCTTGTTATGTTTTGCACTATCTCTATACTAGAAAATTCTGATATTAAAAAGTTTTACATCAGATCTACTAAAATCCCGTTCAAAACCCGCTGTACCAGCATGTACTATCTTTTAATAATACTTCTTATAAATACAGTAGTTCATTATCTAAGTACTTCTGCTGTTTAAAAGAGAAAGATTAACCCCTACTATTAAATGGAAAGTACTTATAAAAGCCCGAACTTGTAATTCCCTCCGTTCACTTTGTTATCTTTGTCTGTATGAGAAGGTAGAAATCATCAGATTTGAGGAAAGGATAACCTGTTAAACTAGTTAAAATTAACTTTCTATTAACTGTAAACATTATTTAATGTTTACTTTATAATATGGGCTGTAATGTTAAGAACATATGCATACTATATATATATGTCTTTATATATATGTGGGTTTGTGCACGCATGAATGGACATACGAACAAACATATATGTGTATGTATATATATATATATATATATATTTGTTTATGCACGTATATATGTGTACATGTACTTCTGTGTGAGTGTTCTTAAGCTTATTTGCGTGTATTTATGCCAAAAGTTTCAAAAAGTAGGTCTATGTATGTGGTTTTATTCTATATACGATGCGTTGTGGAGTTTTAAGTCGCGTACGTTTTCTGTTTTTTGCTTGCTTGTACATTTAATTAGATTCATTTGTTCATGCACTGGAATATGACTGTGTCTGTCTTGACCTTATTTAAACTTTCTAGGTCTATGTCATCCTACGAATTTGTTCTTACATGCATCCAATATTTACAGATGTTTTTCAAACCTGTCTTTAAAATTTAACAAATAAATTAATACGTTGATAAAAACATAAGTTAAGAAATTTGTATATATATATATATATATATATATATATATATATATATGCGTGTATGTGCCTGTGCAGATATACTAGTATATGTTTGTACGTGTATCTATATATTTGTATATGTGTGTGTGTCTGTCTCTTTTCCCAGTTTCAGGTGTGAATAACTTTACAATAATCTGAATCTAATGCTTTATTAAACTTATAATTTTAAATTCGTAGTCTCTTACATTAATTCGTAATATATATAACCCGGATATAAGTGACCCTGATATAAGAGAAATCCGGATATAAAAGAGATTTTCTCTGATCCCATATTAGAGCCTGCGGTAATGTATATAAAATAGACAAAACCCTATTATAAGAGAAAACCGGATATAAGAGAACTTTTTATCCGATCCTAACAACTCTCATATATCAGGGTTACAGTATATATATATATATATATATATATATATATATGAAATAAATGAATTTTTATTTTTATTGTAAAGTGAAACTAATAGTCGATTAGTAATACCGATGTCTATTTTAATCAGACATTAATATTAACATATGACCCTTTAACAGTGGCTTTGAAAATCCATAATTTTATCAGACCTATTTCTTTCTTATTTTTATTTTTATAGTTATTTTTAATTTATTTTATTGTATCTCTTTTCGTTACTGTCGCTCACGTTGCAGATCTAACATGTTTCTGTATCAATGATCTGCTCAATTTTCTATTTTATTATTTATCTACTCATACTTCCGTTTTTTATACACACACACACACACACACACAAATTTATTTTCCCATAATGTTTTAGTCTCACTAATTAGATGGGTGTTAAATTTACCGTCGAAATGGCCATTTGCTTTGAGAAAATTTGAATTTCTGTATATATATATATATATATATATATACACACAGAAATTCAAATTTTCTTAAAGCAAATGGCCATTTCGACGGTAAATTTAACACCCATCTAATTAGTGAGACTAAAACATTATGGGAAAATAAATTTGTGTGTGTGTGTGTGTGTGTGTGTGTGTGTGTGTGTGTGTGTGCGTGTGTGTGTGTGTATAAAAATATATATATATATGAGACATTTGAAATGTCAAACTTCCTATTCCTGTTTCCTATCATTTGCAAAAGTATACGCATTCACCCATTGAAAAATATTGCATCAATCTCCGTACCTCCGTCAGGCTGAATTTACATATGAATTTTTCAGTCTAATCTTGGAGGTGATTCATAAAAAGTAATTAAGTGCATTGACAATTAATTCTATTACCTTGCAACAAATAAATAATTGCAGCATAAACAATTGTTTTATTTTCATGAAATGGCAACGGATAATAGATGTATCATTACATGTGTGTGTGTGTGTGTGTGTGTGTGTGTGTGTGTGTGTGTGTGATAAAAATTTTGCTTATATCAACTCTGACAACTATACAAATAATTTTTGTGCAAAAGGTTTTATCCTTGGAATTGACTGTAAAGATTCGATTTGCAGGTTGTATTTTCGGATTTTTTCAAAATCCAAATACCTGCCTCGGCAACTATGTTTGTTAACTGGAAGCTGAAGTTAGTCAGTCAGTTAAATGCCATACGTGATACACGCTTGAGCGATCATCTCTCTTTTGAGACATGACTGACAGAAGATTTTTCCACAGTAGCTTGCCATTACTTCTGAGGTAGACTGGTTGACAACCTACACTATAGAACCCAATCTGTCCTGTTATTTGACCCATAGCTAAAGGGAAGAAGCGGAATAATACCTTTCCCAAAAGTATTTGCACGTAAGAGAATGCAGCGAATTCAACTGGGATTCGATCACGGCTCTCTAATTTCTCGTTCCGAGCCGATATCCACTGTACCACAAGAAAAGACCTAACATCGTCTCTATAACATACGAATAAAAGTAGAGTTGCAGTTTTGCATTTTATTAAATATGTGAAAAATGTATTCAGTCACTACTGCTGGGGAAGTTTGCGTACATCTCAGCCTCTTGGGTGTCTCGCTTAGCAAGTTGGTCGGGCATACAATTAGCTCATCTTGAAGAACTTTCTAAATATGCTGCTATTTTGTATACCTAAGTCCAGCTTAATGTTAATTGTGCTTGCAAAAGTCTACAATGAATAATCGACTTTAACAAGTGCATTGATTTTCTTGTTTTCAGAAAATAGTGCTGGGAACTTTTACACACATGCGCATGGTGTAATGGCATTGCTGTAACCAAGACACTGGCTAGTCCAGACAATGCCCTGTCTAAAATGTGAAATCCAGGCACGAAATTAGATCGTCTTTTTCATTCAATTTTGTGAAAGTACAGGATGTTTCTAAAAAAAATAATCGTCATAATTTATTTATAACTAAAATCACCTTACAAAGGAATCTTGTCGGGGTTATGAAATTAGGAATTTTACGAAGATGCAAAAGAAATGAACTGAGATTACCGAAGGCGCAAATTTCATAAAGTGAACTGTCACTGAAAAGTGATCATTCCATTTTTTTCATCATATTATTGAATAAAAAAGTTCACTAAAAAGTGATCATAACATTTTTTCATATTTATTTCTGATTAAAATATTTTTTTTTTTTAAATGAGTATTCCATTTTTTCCTGAGCAAGTGGATGGTAGAGCGGGGTTTGAGTGAGGAAACATGAGAAAGCGTGCTAAGAACCACCAGAGATAGGGAGACGTGGAAGGCCATGATCGTCAACGTCCTGAAGGGACATGACACATAGAAGAAAATTCATTGAAAAGTGATAACTATATTTTTCATTATATTACTGAGTAAAATAAATTTCACTGAAAACTGATCATAACGCTTTTTCGTATTTATTATTGAGCAAAATAAATAACACTAAAATGATCATTATATTTTTCATTGTTATTGATTAAAATAAATTTCATTAAAAAGTGATCATTCTAGTTTTTATTATATTGTTGAATAAAATAACTTCATGGAAAGGTGATCATTCCATATTTTCATTATATTATTAATTAAAATAAATTTCATTTAAAAGCGGTCATTCCATTTTCCTTATATTGTTGATTAAAATTAATTTCAAAGAAATTTTAAAGAAAGCATCTGAACTAAATATGTCGTCAGTACCTTCTCTTCACAGACATGAGAACAACAATAAACGAATCGATTCAATCACTTTCAGTGATTAACTTTAAGTGATTAGAACGGTGTCATAAGATTAAATATTCGTGGGATATTGAAATTTAATTTGGATAATTTGACATTAAAATCATTATTTATAAAACATACATTCTTCTACATTTTAATATGAATTATTGGTATAGTGTTCACTCTTTGTTGTTTAATATCGTAAATTATTGTTATAAAACATCCGGTCAAAATAAGTTTTCTCCTCCAGCCCAAATGAATGCTTACTTATTTGCCTTCTCAATGGAGATTTCTTTCAATCGTTTCACTCCAAGCAAAGCAATTAAGGAGAGAGAACAATAAAAGGACAGGAATTAAGAAGACAAAAGATTGTAATTAACATTGCATTACTAATTTTTAAAGATCAAAATGGACTGGGAAGCAAGAAGCCAGAAGAAAGTTACACAAGCGAGAAGTGCGATAGAAGAAACTGTTAGAATAGAACTTACGGTTGCATTATCTTAAATGTAAAATTGCCGCTAATCTAGTACTGCGTTTAAATTTACATAGAGGAATGCTCATAAGAACAATTATCATGAAAGTATTCATAACAAAGACACAGGGAAGCTATGGAACTGAAGCTGAGATTCCAGGTCAGGGCCAATAACACGGCAGATTCTTCTTTGTATTTTATCAAGAAAATTTTTCAGAGGAACCAGACAAGTCGTGGTAGTAATATTTAAAGCAAGAACAAATAACAGACATATAAATATGTAAAATATATTCTGACGAGTGAAATGGCCTAGGACGACACATTGATCCAACTTTCGTAGCAGAAAATTTTGCAATATATTCACTATAGTCTTTCTTTCCATTTCATGTCAGTTGAAAATGATTAAAAGTTATCTTTACGTCAGCTGCATTGTAAAATTTGGGGCAAATAGCAGTCAGTTTGGAGTCAAGTTTCTCTGGTGCCAATATTTCGATATTCCCGTTTTTGCATAGTTTAAAATTTATAAATTAGCTTTCATCGAATAAAATAATCAAAGGTTTTGAACGTATCAACTTGAAAAATGCAAACAATACTCGACTATATTTTGCGCTGAAGTTGGGATCAGTTTAATGCATTGCTATTCAAATCTCTGTGTACTTTTCAAAGTTGAATACGTGACGGAGAGTCCATAAATCATACTGGCTTCACGGACTTCTGTTATGTCTCATGCTCACAATTTGCGTGTTTATGGGTTATCTTGTAAAACACGAATCAATACTTAACAGGAATGTTTGTTTAAGAATGGTAATAAAGGACATTTTGCACTAAAATATTTAATATTTTGTGTGGGAAGGGCATGCAATCCAAGTTTAACGAGAACTACCTAATTTTGAGTTAGAGACAGTGCCATATAAAACAATTTATCATTACGAGAAATTTCGTTTTTATACTGCAATCTGAAATTGTCCTTGATACAAATAGAAGCAAAAATAGCTTTCAAAGTGAAATGTCAAATTTCAGTCTATCGCCCCAATCAAGCAGCTGTTGCTCATAGAAGCCAGGCTATTGAGTTTCCACCCAAAATGTTGTAACATTGAGGTAATAAATATAATTCAATGGATTTGAATAGCAATCAACGTAGAACAAATATGACTATGAAATAATTTATGCATAATTTTCATATTGTCAATAGGTACAGCCACTAGGCTTTTTGTTTAATATATTGAAATAATTTAAACATATTTTTTAAAATTCTAGCCAAGAAAGTAACACTGGCTACTCTGTCAATGAATGCCGAATGCTTCCTTATAAGGAATCGACAAGTTTTATCATTAACAGTAACATTAGTTGCATGAAATTAGCGCGATCTTATGTTATTATTTGAACTGTACTTTTCTTTGCAGCAATTTTTTAATCATTTTATTGTGTAATATATTCCCTTGAACGGCAGAAGTAATTGAGGAGTACATAGAAGTGGTTGATAGATATATCTGGCTGTAGATGATGTCAACAAAGTTAAAAAAGAAACACAAGCGACAACTGGCTTGAAAGGCGATGGCCGACAAGGATGTGGTTGGCAGATATATCCGGTCATAGATAAAAGTCAACAAACCGACAACCCCAAAAGGCAAAAATGCGAGAAATTTTTAAGACTATATAAAGTCTAGAATTTGGGGCTGAAATGACAGAAACTGACTTTCGACATTTGACGGCCCCTTCGTGTGCACGATCTTGTATGGGTACATTGTATTTTAGTCTATTTGAGGCGTTAATATCCTCTGCTGATAAATCTGACTGTTTTACCCATAAATTTTCTTCAAACTCTACTTATGGTGTATCCGTAGTAACCCTGCCTAACTTCTCACTTAGAGTTTTTTTTCTTGAGTCATATGCACATCACCTCTTCTATAGTTTCTACTGTCATCACTAACCTAGATCCTTACCAAACATGTAGATCCGATTGTATCCCTGTAATAATCATTAGAAATTGTCCTCCCGAACTGTCCCATGTTCTTTCTAAGCTATATAATAAATGCGTCATTGTTTTCATATGCTGTTCCACTTTTTAAGAACTCTGGTGTGCCTTTCTAACTATCGAATATTAGCCTTTTGCTTATTTTTAGGAAGCTTCTAAAGACCCTAATCTATGCTGAATTGGTTCATCATCTCTCATCGCAGGGTAATATGGCTTTCATTTCTCCAGGTCAACTGCTGATGTACTGACGATAATTGCAGAAAGGGTTTATCATGCGCTAGATAAAAACAGAACTTAGGCTGTAGCATCGAAAGCCTTTAACAGGGTCTCATACAGGTTTTCTTCACGGGGTGAAATGTTACGGTCTCTCCAGACACATTTTTGAGTTGATTCAGTCTTTCCTATCAAATTGTGAAATGCAAGTTATCCTGAACGACCATTTATCTAGATCTTTCCACAGTACCGTGGGTGTCCCCCATAGCCCCATCATTGGTCCTACACTGTTCTTAACTTTCATTTACCATTTTCCCGCTCTCAACTTTCCATCTAACCTAACCGTACAACTATTTATTCCTGCCTCGTTAATAAGTCTGATCTGTTCGACAAGGTCAAAATGGCAGCTCATACCCAAAATGATTTCAAGACATTTGTTGACTGGAGCAAAAAGTTGCTTGTCGAATTTAGCGCTTCAAAAACTATTTTTTTATTAATCATCGGAGAGACCTCTCTCTGCCTTCCCTCATCCTGTCTGATGAAGCTGATACTAACCTCCAGGAAAGTGAGATTCGGGCTAACGTTCTCTGCTGACATAAAGTGGACGACGATTTTGAATTCATTGCTAGGTCAGCTGATAAGCAATTCGGTTTACTGTGTCGGGCGAGAATTCTCCGGAATCTGTCTTACATATCTATGTCTTCCATTCTTCCATGTTTAGAAAATTAGTGCCACATATGGTTCGGTACCCCTGCTATTTACCTTGAGCTCCTTGATAAGAACCAAACAAGAATCAGCAATATTATTGGTCCTGATCTGGCGGCTCGGTTTCAGTCACTTACCCACCACCATGCCTTTTTTTTTTTCATAAATACTTTCATGGCAATTATTCGGATGAGCTCTTCGCTCTGGTTCTAGACTTTATGAATTTAAGCACAGTGTTAAGCAATTTATAGTTGATCTGACTAGATGTAAACGTAAGTTCTATGCTAACAGTTCTACCGCACTTCTCGCCTGTGGAACTCCCTTCTGGATCCATATTTTCCAGCCAACCTTAATCTGCAAAAATTTAAATGCAATACAAATTGCTATCTACTGTCCAGCTGATTACTCTTCTCTCTTTCCGTTCATTATTAATATTTCTGTTCCTAATTCTTCCTTACCCTGTAACCCTTTGCATTTTACTGCTTTGTTTGCGGGTGATCGCGACTAATAAAAAAGACATTAGGAAAAGAGGTTATAAGTAATTTTTCATCGCGATAAAGCAACTTGAACGGATGGTATTTTGCCAGATGAGTCAAGGTCAACAGGTGATTTACTAAGCGCTGCTAAGATGTGGCACAAGGCCGAAAGTAAGGGACACTAAGTGAGAATCGAACTCACTATTCAGTTGTAACTGGTTCTAGCGAGACAATCGTGCTAACCATTCGATTCGAGGTCAACAGTGGTAACAAAACCGTCTTACTTCAATTACATTATGACATAGCAGAGGAGAAAGTACTGGAAGTATATTCGAGTTAGACAAAATCAAGAAGAAAGAAATGAAGTGAAAGTTGAATGAAAGTAATAAAGTGTTAACCAAAAACATTTTTCACTTCATCTTTTGTGTAGCTAACGAATTGGATAGAGAGGAAGACAAAGAAGATTGGATAAAAACTGAAAATTGTATTAAGAATAAAGAGAACAATTGAAACGGTGTGATAACAACAACATGAATAAATCTCAGGAACTTAGACAGAAATGTTACAAATCATTCCATATATCATTTTCAGGATTGATGACAGGTCCAACCAGTAAAGTTATTTGTCAACTTGAGAGCAATACTGAGTAGACTAAAGAAGTTTGGTGCACATCTCGAACGAGAGAACTAAAAATATTTGGTTCTTGAAACGATTTAATGATTGTAACAGGTTTTAACAAGGAAGCATTCAACCATAACATTGCAAAGTCAGTCAGTTAAGTGCCATACGTGATACACGCTTGGGCGATCATGTCTCGAAAGAGACATGACTGACTGGGCAGAAGAGCATCCCGCAGTAGATTGCCATTGCTTTCTACGGTAGACTGGTTGCCGACCAAGGCTATAGAACCCAGTCTGTCCTGTTATATAACCCATAACTGGAAGGAAGAGACGGATTAATATCTTTCCCAAGGGTATTTGCGCGTAAGTGAATGCAAAGAATTCAACTGGAATTCGAACTCGGCTCTCCGATTTCTCGTTCCGAGCCGATATCCACTGCGCCACAACGCACATCCTTGCAAAGTACAGACTCTTAAAAAATTTTCGCTAGAATTGCAAACACTTTTGTGAATGTTGTTTAAATTATTATGCACGCTACCTTTTCCTAAAGGAAACAAAATAGAAGAAGAAATCCCAACTGGAACTAGCCTAAGAAAAGTCAATAAATTCCTTGATTTATACGAACTATTAGTCCGTTTTGATACATACATGAACTTACTGTCGCTTGCGGTAGTTCTCCGTATAGGCTAAGGTATATCATGGAACTATTACCGTAGCCGTATAGGCTAAGGTATATCATGGACTATTACCTCTGTGTCAAGGACTCTTGATCCTGCTGAAAAATAAAATTATTTATAAATTGACCAAGTGGATAGGGCTTGAGTTGATGGTGTTATAAACTTTCAACAATATTTGTGTGGTTGGCTTTTCAAGTTCTATTCCGACCAGAAGGACCTTTTGCGATATTTGAAAGGAAATAAAAATGCCTGGAATTAGCTATATAAAGATTCAGTGGTAGGCTCTAATCTTATCAAATCACGCCTAAAACTGCTGTATGCGGAATAGTGATGATAATATTAACCGTTTTTCTAGAAGGAAATGTTCGGCATTTATTGACCGAGAAGCAAGTACTGTTTTCGGTTGAAATTTATAAAATTTATAAAGCCTTTTTTCACCATTAATCTTAGGAAGAGTTTGTATACGCCTGGCAGTTTAGAACGGGTTTGGCACCTTGCATCACCTCCAAATTAAAGTCTCGATTTGACGTCATTATTGAAGAACATGACTCGAGTTTTCAGGTTGATATTTTAGTTTTCTGCCAATTTGCGGTATTGGGCAAAATTACCTTTGGCACAACCTATTCTATGTTCTATTTCTTTTTCTCTTATACATAAATAGCAGTATAGCCCGGCGTTGGTCGGGTGTAATGAAAGCTTTAAAACTAATCCATGGTCCTGAAGCTCAGACTCTTTGGACGTTGGCACGAAAGACTAAAAAGCAATAGTTGTTTCCAGTTAAAGCGAAACCATAGACTGAAAGAAAAATGAATGGATATAAGTCAAATTTTGATTTCCTGGTATCGATATCAAAGTTTCTGCACTATTGTAAGAACCGCAATCTTGAAACTTCTGAATATCGTTTCTTATGTCTTTGTCTATGAGTGTATCAAATTTGATTAAAATCGGACCACTTCTTCTATGACCCGATTTTTTCGATTATCGATTTTCGATATTTATCGGAAGTACCTCGACACAAAACCTAGCTAAGAACACTCGCAGATGCTTATAGTACAACTGTGTAAATTTTCAAGAAAATCGGTTCAGCCGTTTCGGTGTCTATACGTAACGGAAACACACACACACACACACACACACACACATGCAGACAAAGTTCCATTTATAAATAAGTTTAGATTTGTTACGATTGATCAATACACTGAGGTATTTGAATTGTTTAGTATTTACTAATTCCATATGCTGAACTTTTATAGTGAATTCAGGTTAGATGCATTGTTTTCGTTCTAATTCCAGATCGTACTTTCTGTTTTTGAAAGATTTATCTTGAGTCACAATTCTAGGAATACTTGATAGAAGATGCTGATTTTCTATTCCAGATTATTCTTATCCTAACAATGAACACATATGTTATCTTCATAGCACGCCCTCTCATCATCAGCACATTGACCTCGGAAGCGAAATTGTAGAATCTCTTCTACATGCATGTACATACTTATACACATATCGCCATGTACGCACGTACACACACATATACGCACATACTCTTACATTAGTACCGCACGTAAAACCTCTTTTTCCCGCGTTTCATTCAGAAATATATGAGCTGATGTTCACACGTGTGTAGACTAGTTGGAATCTGTCTTTCGGAGCTAACAGTCCGAATGCTGTTAGTTCCTTTCCAACTCACATATTGCGTTTAGCAATTAGTTACACCAAAAATATTTATCTCTCTCTCTCTTACAAGCATACTTCACTACATATATAATTATATTCAACTACTGATTAGTACAAACATCATATTTCTCTTTTTCAGGAACTCTTCCAGTATGAACATTGATGCATTTTCTTCAATATCCAAGAGAGAACTTTCTTCACTAAATCTTGCACACACAAAATAATCAATCCTGTAACTATGTTTAATACATTGTTATTATTCTTGTTATATTGTTCTCTGATATATTTTTATTATTAATGTGGTGGATTGGACAACCAGTCTACTTTATAATGGTGACTCCACTTTTGACTTACTACTAAGTTGTCCAATCCACAACAAAAGCATGATCGTAGTCGTCTTATAGTAGAACAGTTTATGATGAGGTATAAAATGTTTAAATGGTCAGTGACCATCTCATCACAATTGCGTTTGTAAATGCATAGGACAGAATCGAGTTTTTCAGATGCTTGTCATTGAATATGTAAAACAAGGAAGATCCTATGTCAGGGCTAAATGCTATGCTGCTGGAGTATATCAAAATTCAGTATCTTACCAAGGAATTGCTAGCGGGACAATGAAATACCTTCTCAGAGCTGTTGCATATTCATTCAAACGCGATAGTATTTTACAAGGCGGCATGTACTGAGATGGTAGAAGATTGTATTGCGTCAAGAGGGTTATTATATCCTTGCAAGTACTGAATAATCTCTCCTAGAAGTACTCAATGATGGATATTCAGGAATTGTTAACATGAAGTGGTTAAACAGAAATTATGTTGTGTTCAAAATGAGGAATTATTAGAAGTATCTGTACCCGACTTCCCACCCCGGACAGTGGCCTAACTGAATTACATCCACATTACTCCCTCGGTGGTCTGTAACATAATTTCAAAGCTTGACCCCCATAAAGTGAGCGGTGGTGAGAGAATCTGAATCATTGTCTTTAAGAAATGTGCCCCTGAACTCTCCTCTGTTCTCTCCAAACTGTATAACTACTGCCACTTTGCGTCTTGCTTTCCTGCATCCTGGTAAACCCTCTGATCCCCCTAATTATCTCCCTATCAGCCTCCTACCGATTTTTGGCAAAGTCTTCGAAGCCATCATCAACACCGAGGTGGTTCAACATCTCACTGCCCACAGTTTATTCTCTGACAAAGAGTATGGTTTCCGCTTCACCAGGTCTACTGCTGGTATGCTGACGCCCATCACTGAAGATATACATTAGGCTGTCGACAAGAACGGCGAACCCCGAACTGTTACCCTAGGTATCTCCAAAGCGTTCGACGGAGTATAGCATGCAGGCCTTCTATGCAGTCTATAGTATAACTGGATAATTGTTTGAGCTAATCCAGTCGTTCCTTTCAAATCGTACAATGAAGGCAATACTGAACGGACATGCCTCCCAGTACTATCATACGAACGCTGGTGTCCCTCAAGACTCTATTCTAGGTCCTACGCTTTTCCTGATCTACATTAACGATCTCACCGATGTAATAAGATCCCAAGTAGGCACATACGCTGACGACACTACGGTTTATTCTCGCCTTACTGGGGTAAGAAATGGCTCGTGAATTTTAACACTTCCAAAACGAAGCTGCTATCTAGTAACCATCACAGACAATCGTTCCTACCCACCCCATTATCATGGACCAGGCTAATCTCCCTGAAAGCAAAAGACTGAACCTCCTCGGGTTAACTCACAACAGATCTCAAGTGGAATAACTATATAAAATCCATAGCTAAATCCGCCGGTAAGAAGGTCGGTTCTGTGTGTAGGGTTAGAAATATTTTCCCGTCTGAAACCATCCTGCACATACATAAATCTACCATCTGCCCGTGCATTGAATGCTGCTGCCATATCTGGTTGGATGCCCCTGCTATCCACCTAGGGTTCCTTGACAAGATACCAGTGGAGAATCTGTAATGTGATCGGCAGCTCTGATACAGTCACTTTCTCAACAGCGCAATGTGGCTTCCCTGTGTCTCTTCTACAATTAATTTCACGGCTTCTGCTCCGATGAACTTAGCTCACTGGTGCCCCCTATATATGAATTTACCCGAGCAACAAGATTAGCAACTTGGTCCCACCCTTTTACTGTCACACTTCCCGCCTGTGTAATTCCCTTCCGTTTACTTTCTTTTCCGACAGCTACAATCTCCAAGAATTTAAATGTAAAGTCAATAGTCATCTCCCATCTCATTAACTTGCATCCTCTTTCTCATGCTCTTTTCTCTGTCTAATCCACTCTCATCAGTATTCTCATCCTTCTTTTACCCACTTCCTGACATCCCCAATAACCAGTCACACTTTCTCATAACTTTCCTTCTATGTAAACCCCTGCGCACCAGTGGGAGTAAACTGACTTGCTTGGGGCGATATGATTAAAAAAATGTAGCATTTCATTTCCTTTCCAAGGAAGGAGAAAGCCAGATTGCATAGTGACTTTGCCGGTCTATTTAATGGACATGTATCTTGTGATTGATCACCCCTAACACACACAATATATATATATATATATATATATATATATATATATTAAGCTATATGTTTAATATAAGCTATATTTATATTTTAGCCGAATTCCAGCTGCCCAAATACTCTTAAAAACTATTAATCCGTCGATTCCACCCACACCAACTACATATTAAAGAACAGAACTGATTATGTTATATAGCCTTGGCAACCAGTCAACCGCAAATAGTAATGGCAACCTACTGCGGGAACATCCTCTGCTCAATCAACCATGTCTCTTTCGAGACAAGACCGCCCAAGCGTGTATTATGTATGGGTTAATTGATTTATGGTTTAAGGGATAAAGCATATGTAAATATAAATATACATGTAATCTCCACAAGATATTCAAGAAAAAATAAAAAGTGAAATCAGCTAAAGTTGTACCGAAAACGTGACACAAATAATAAAAAAGTACGATAGCAAAACAATCAACAAACTGCTTGAACAAATTAAACCCACCTGTAAATACAGAATAAAGAAGGAAATGTCTACTAAACGGCAACTGCTGGCAGAACAATGTAATATACCAAGTCAGCAGATAACAAAGAAAACATAATCATAGCTGTAACTGAAAGATACTGGAAACAAGGAAACTACGCACAAAAAACTTTCTTTAGAAATAGTAAATGCGAGAATGGATGTGCGTTGTGGTGCAGTGAATATCGGCTCAGAACGAGAAATCGGGGATCCGATTTCGAATTCCAGTTGAATTCCTTGCATTCACTTACGCACAAATATCATTGGGAAGGTATTAATCCGTTTCTTCCCTCCAGTTATGGGTTAAATAACAGAGCAGATTTAGTTCTATAGCCTTGAGTGGCAACCAGTCTACCGCAGAAAGCAATGGAAAACTACTGCGAGACATTCTTCTGCCCATTCAGTCATGTCTCTTTCGAGACATGATCGCTCAAAGCGTGTATCACGTATGGCATTTAAAAAAATACGAGAATAGTACAATTCTTTCTAAACATATCTAGGTAATTAAAAACAAAATAAAAATTACAGCAAAAATATAAATGAAAATTAAGGAAAAGAACACCAACCCACAGCAATCAATTCAAAAACTGGAAACTGTCTGGAGGAAAAAAATAGTTATAATTACCTTCACAGAACTCATTTCAAAATACAAACAGGAAAACAAATTTTTAATTCGCTACTGAAAAGTTGAAAACTGAAAACGAACAAAAATATATGAAAAAAAAAGAAACAAGTTAAATAAATTAATCCAAACAAATAAATATTTAAATAAACTATGTAAATAATACACAAATTAACAAACCGCGGTCTACTTAGGTAGGTAGTGTGACCATAGCAGAAATCAAATTACTATGAAAATAACGTAATAATAACGATAATAATAATAATGTTTTATTCTTTGCTGCACTGGATCAATACCTGTTAACTAGAAATTACTAAGCACACGTACTACAAAATTGTGTTGAACCAAAACGCAGAATCTGTCCTAAATATCCAGAAACAACTTACCTTCTTGTATCAGTTTGCACCGTGTTATCAAAATATGAAAACATCTTTCATTGAACAGGTGAAGAGGCTCATCCCTTGTTCCCTGTTTAGGATGTGGTTTCCGGCTTTCTCTTTTCCAATCTTTTCACTCTTTTATTTATTTATTTTTTTCTTTTTTGAATTGGAGTAGATAGACTAATAATTTCAAGTGACCAAATATTATAGGCATTATATAATGCTTGTCTTATTTGGTTTCTTTAGGAATTAAATATCAATTTTAATATCATTAATTGTTAAAATTTTTAGCCTTGATTCTGATGCTGTTGTGTGACAGAGGCTCATTTCGAAATTATTTCCTAGTATGCTTTAGATTTCTACAAAACTACATTCACCTTTGCTTAAAGGTGAATGCATGTCACTTTCAAAACTATGTGGAACAATTGCATTATTTGTTTCAAGTGCTAGAGAAATTCTTAAGTGTGGCCTAAAAATTTATGCGACACTACTTAGTTTGTTTTAATATTTACGATAATTTTTACGAAAGCCTGTACAGTAACTAGAATATGCAAAGATTTTTCTCATGTTCCCGGACTAAATGGTTGTGTAATATTTTATGGTAATGTACCTGCGTGCACACTGTTTCTTCTGTAGGTGTTAATGTGCTGGATTTCCGTTGTCTGTGTGCAGAAGTGTGCAGAATTATATAACCAAGTATTTATCGGGATGTACATGATGTACAGCAGACTATTGTCCTTGATTCTGTTGTTATTATAACAACGTTTCAGCCATTGTAACGTCCGGCTTTCATCATTCAACCGGAAATTACTGATCAGCGACTAAAAGTCTGTCATTAAGAATGGGAATGTTTCTCAGAAGAGCTGTCTCTATTTGACTAACAATAACGCATGAATCATCAATCTGAAAACGTGGGATTTGCATTAGTTTGATTTTTTTATCAAACAGTTTTTTCAGTTTGTAAAATAAGTTTTGCTTCTCTGGTAAAGAAAAAAAGATTACATACACTTTAGTAGAAATAACGTCACACATGATCATTTTGAAGTAATACTTAGGATCAATTTTATATTTATATATTAATTTAACTTAAACGTTGTAGTTGTTGCTAAAATCTCAACTCTGAACCTACCTTATCTGTAAAAGGTTATTTCCAAGAAAGTCTCAATACATTCTTCTTTGCTTCAATTTACACTAACATTTGTAAAGATTAACATTATTGTTTTTTTCTAATCAATGGACACATCTTTCTCCATACATGATGCATAAAACTGAGAACCAGTGTATTATTTACATGTATTATGAACGCAAAAATGCAATACATCATATATGCCAATCAATAATGAGTAAATATAGTATGGATTTGAAAGAACATTATTCTGTTTATGCACAGATCGTATATTATTCTTTGTTAAGAAATTCTCATTAATTTTAAAAGGATTTTCACTCATAATTAATTTCGCATATGCATAGAAAATGGCGTTAATTAAAACCTGATAGAGATGACACGACTATACATATTTCGGGGGAGGAATTTTCAAACGCACGTACACACAGATGGAAATAAAAATAACCAAATTACCAGTACGCAATGCTGTATTGATTCGTCCGTTTGCGGGGCACATTTTCGGTAAGTGCCCCGCTGCCCACACGTCCAACAGTGTGGCCTTCGGTCCTCCACCACAAAGAACAGAACCAAAGAACAGAACCAAAATGTCGGGCAATTTTTAAAAGTTTGGATCATCCACGGTTGCACTCAGCTAAACATCACCGAAGGAACACCCGCCATATTCGCTACGCGATACACCTACTCCACGTAGCCAAACTATGAGAAAAAAATCTCTCTACATGGTCACATGAGATCTCGATAGGCACGCTATGCATCACAATGCTCGTTCGGCGGATTCCCATGTATTCTGTCTGAAACCTGACGCCCTTCGCTGTCATAGAACTCTCTGCCAAAACCTTCGTATCTTCCTCTGACCCAGCAGTACATGCCACAGTGCCCGGAACTGTCTTGCCAATATTTTAGACACAATGTTTAGGCTCTTCAGAACTTCCTCCATGCTCTCCCTGCTGACACTGATAAAATTCTGATGTCAACAGGGAGATCGTTTCGCCGCAACCACATTCACAACCTCCGGAACGGCCATAAGTTCATTTTCATTTATGTAATTCTTGCATTGTTCACGTATTTGTTCATAATATAAGAAATTATTTTTGTAGGGGTTTTATTCAACACCGACGGTGAATGTGTAACCGTCGGTGAACCAGTTGAAACAGATAACTGGGGAGACTGAGCCACAATGGCATTCGTCTCCCCGCAGCACACAAAAACTTCAAAGTAAAAGTTCCACAAACAATTTAACGAGCAATAATGAAGACAAATATATACAATATAGACACAGTTACACGAGGTTAAGAATAACGTATAAAAAGTCGTTCTCAAAATCAAAAATCATAACTGTCAATGACGGTCCGAAAATATTTATTATAAAAAATGTATAAATATAGCAAAAAGCCAACATGGGGAAGGGAGTGCGATTGGTTTTCATTTGTCTTTCCATTAACTTAACTAACCTCTATCACTGACCCAATCATTCATATAATGTTCCTTTTAGCAAAACATCACATCCAAACAGTACAAACTTAAACAAGCACCATAATATCACATTTACTCTATGAACTCTTATTACATACATTTTTGTGGCCGGCTGGGTTGATATAAAAATTCAAATAAAATTTCTCAATGTTCATGATGAACAAAGATATTTACACAACTAAACAGAGATGACATTAGTAGGGAGGCAGCCCGCGCAGTCTAATCATAGGAGACATAGCAGTTAACTGAACGAAAAATATCGTGGGATTAACAAAATAGAATTCCGTGCATCTTTCTGCCCACACATTTAAACAATAAGTATGAAATCGCACACCCTAAACGAAAATCACCCCACAGCTAAGAGAGACCTCAGATTACTATCATCTAAACAGGGAGGGGGGGGTATAGAGAATAAAACGAAGATAAAGCGGGGTATGAAAAAGGTGGGCCCAATGAACATTCATAACCTAGCCAAGTTAAATTAAATAATTCATGAAACAAAACGTATATATCTAAACAGGGAGGGTATAGAGAATAAAACGAAGATAAAGCGGGGTATGAAAAAGGTGGGCCCAATGAACATTCATAACCTAGCCAAGTTAAATTAAATAATTCATGAAACAAAACGTATATATCTAAACAGGGAGGGTATAGAGAATAAAACGAAGATAAAGCGGGGTATGAAAAAGGTGGGCCCAATGAACATTCATAACCTAGCCAAGATAAATTAAATAATTCATGAAACAAAACGTATATATCTAAACAGGGAGGGTATAGAGAATAAAACGAAGATAAAGCGGGGTATGAAAAAGGTGGGCCCAATGAACATTCATAACCTAGCCAAGTTAAATTAAATAATTCATGAAACAAAACGTATATATCTAAACAGGGAGGGTATAGAGAATAAAACGAAGATAAAGCGGGGTATGAAAAAGGTGGGCCCAATGAACATTCATAACCTAGCCAAGATAAATTAAATAATTCATGAAACAAAACGTATATATCTAAACAGGGAGGGTATAGAGAATAAAACGAAGATAAAGCGGGGTATGAAAAAGGTGGGCCCAATGAACATTCATAACCTAGCCAAGTTAAATTAAATAATTCATGAAACAAAACGTATATATCTAAACAGGGAGGGTATAGAGAATAAAACGAAGATAAAGCGGGGTATGAAAAAGGTGGGCCCAATGAACATTCATAACCTAGCCAAGTTAAATTAAATAATTCATGAAACAAAACGTATATATCTAAACAGGGAGGGTATAGAGAATAAAACGAAGATAAAGCGGGGTATGAAAAAGGTGGGCCCAATGAACATTCATAACCTAGCCAAGTTAAATTAAATAATTCATGAAACAAAACGTATATATCTAAACAGGGAGGGTATAGAGAATAAAACGAAGATAAAGCGGGGTATGAAAAAGGTGGGCCCAATGAACATTCATAACCTAGCCAAGTTAAATTAAATAATTCATGAAACAAAACGTATATATCTAAACAGGGAGGGTATAGAGAATAAAACGAAGATAAAGCGGGGTATGAAAAAGGTGGGCCCAATGAACATTCATAACCTAGTCTAATCATAGAAGACATAGCAGTTAACTGAACGAAAAATATCGTGGGATTAACAAAATAGAATTCCGTGCATCTTTCTGCCCACACATTTAAACAATAAGTATGAAATCGCACACCCTAAACGAAAATCACCCCACAGCTAAGAGAGACCTCAGATTACTATCATCTAAACAGGGAGGGGTATAGAGAATAAAACGAAGATAAAGCTGGGTATGAAAAAGGTGGGCCCAATGAACATTCATAACCTAGCCAAGTTAAATTAAATAATTCATGAAACAAAACGTATATATCTAAACAGGGAGGGTATAGAGAATAAAACGAAGATAAAGCGGGGTATGAAAAAGGTGGGCCCAATGAACATTCATAACCTAGCCAAGATAAATTAAATAATTCATGAAACAAAACGTATATATCTAAACAGGGAGGGTATAGAGAATAAAACGAAGATAAAGCGGGGTATGAAAAAGGTGGGCCCAATGAACATTCATAACCTAGCCAAGTTAAATTAAATAATTCATGAAACAAAACGTATATATCTAAACAGGGAGGGTATAGAGAATAAAACGAAGATAAAGCGGGGTATGAAAAAGGTGGGCCCAATGAACATTCATAACCTAGCCAAGTTAAATTAAATAATTCATGAAACAAAACGTATATAAGGTCCTAAACTGTCCTATCACTGGGCTGGTTTGACTATGTTTACTCCAGGTGACTAATATTCTTTAACCTAGGTCACCTCTAAATGCTACACTAAATTAGTCCTTTTCACACGAACCAAACGGAAAGCAGTCATCAATCTTCCATCAAATTTTAATGAAGAGAGTCGCTACTTTTCTGCTCTAATTTTGACTTTAAGCTGATACTTAAAGAAAAAAATCAGTTGAGAAGATGGAAACTTCTCACCTTCATAAAATTCCTTTTGTGGCGTCGTATAAATCGCAACACTCCTAATGCCAAATGCTGTTCATTCTTCTTCAACTGCGGCACGACATTGGAACAAAAGAAACTGGCCTCTAGGATAAAATCATTCCACACAAGACGCGAACCATGTAAACTTCAATCAATTTGCACAACGGCCAAACGACGTTACAGTGAAAGAAGATGCAGTTCATGGACTACATCGCCCCATCACAGCACACGCTTATCGGCGTAACTGCCAACGCTGCGACACAGAGCTTTTTGTCTCGTTGTTATTGAGACACCTCAACCCGGACGCTTCTTATTCGTCAGTTCTTAAAAAGAATACTACATGGTGGTCAGCTTAATGAAGCAGCCATCGCACAGTCTGATGCATCAGTTTCAACTACTTGTGGGACAGATGGATCTATTATAGTAATTACAGATTCTGCAATGTCTTGCTTCATTTTTTCGAAGGCTTAAATTTCTAAACGAGACAAGGGAAAAGTATTTACTTCTATTGTAGGCGTATCTTCTCCGAGAAAGACGCGATCCATTGTGAGTAGTGGCCGAACATGCCCGTGTTTCGACGCAGCGCACGTATATTATTTGGGACTGTCCATTCGACTAGAGGTTTCAATCGCTCTGGGTCCAGTGCCGTTCAACTGTTGCTTATTGTATAACCCAGTAGATTAATTTTATTTTGTCCAAACGAGGATTTGTCGTTATTTAATGTAAAGTTGTTTTTATTGACGGCGTCGGAGGTTTTCGTCGTGGTTCTTTTAGTTGTGACCAAGTATAGTCGCATTTTCTGTATAGACAAAATTGCTTTTCAGTTTTTCGTCGGTTATAACTTTGTCAATTATTTTTTGGAAACTGGTCACTCCATTAGTTATCATCCTTCGGAACTAGTACAACCGGCCAACCGCTTCAAATGTTGTGTAGGATTTGTCTTCTGGCTTAATGACCACCTGATAAGTTCTTTTCAAATCTAACGTGCTGAATCTACTATATTTAGCTATTTCATATAGCATTTCATCTATTCGTGACAATGGAAAGGCATCCAGAAGGGTGAGCCGCTAATTGTCTGAAAGTAGCCGATAACCATCCTCTTTTACGGTTTTCTGTGTTTATTTTTTAAACTCGGACTCTCCATGGGACAGCCTTAGTTCAATTATTCTTTCTCGCAGCATTTTTTTTTTCGGACAATATAAATTGTTTGTAGTCGTGCTAATAACGTTGTCCTTTTATTGCTATTTGATTGCAGTTTCTTGTTCATTTTTCAATAAGTCAAGAGTACGGAATGTTAACAGCAGCCAGTCCACAAATTTCTAATGCAGGTTTATTTCTGCCGAACGGAATTTCAATACTGAAATGTTGTTGAAAAAAATCGTGAACTAGTATCAGCTCACAACAAATGTTTTTCATTAGGTATAATTTAACAGCTTTTTATGGACGTCGCTATATTGTAAGTCGGCCAAAAAATAACCATTTACGTGCGACGACAAAACTGTGTTCGCTATTGTTACTTTCTTTGGGTAGTGGACATAATGCCATTTGTGAATTTTCCTAGACTGTCTCTAATATAATATTCCAAACTGCCAGTGTCTAGTAATGCATTGGTGAGGACTTCGTTAGCTATTAGATTTTGAAAGGCAGTCAATGAACACGGCTAATGTTGCAGAAAACGGTAACGAACTGATATGACGTGTTGTTTTATGAGCGACACATTTAAACGAACAGCATACTTTGGAAAAATGTCCTGTTTTTCTGCACTTGTGGCAACGAGTTTCCCTGGAAGCGACAAGAAAGCCGTGAGTGTAGACTTAAACCGCAGTAGTAACGCGTCTGTCTGGTTGACGCTTGTAGGGGATTTGGTATTTGCTGGGTTGTATGCGCTTCCGTATTTTACGGGTCTGGCTCTCAGATTATTTCCCCCACAAATACAACACTCTGCTTTACAATCGCGCAAAGTGAAAGGAACAATTTACAACGGACATTAAACAACAAACAATTTATTACGTGAAAAATAAAATGGTATGTGGAAACAAATAAAATACATGATGCGAAAATTGCCTTTGGGAAAGTAAAACTTGGCAAGAAGTTGAATTTGTTCAAAGATGTGTATAAGTTTACATTAGCAGAGTCCGTAATAAGTTTTTCCTACTTACATTTAGTTCATTGTCAGGTGGCGACAGCGTGTCGCGTTGCTGAATGAAAGTTCGCCAGTTTTTCCTTTTCAAAGTCCTCGGAGCTAGGTCATGAACTTTTGGCGTAGAAGAAATGACTTGGCCGGACAAAGTATCGGTGGCATGCGTACTTAATGGCTAGCTTGGTGACTGACCTTTTTTTTAACTGTGTGTATTATATACATTAATAGGGGATCAAAGAATCTTCCTAACATTAGGGTGTGAAAACATTTATTGACCAATCAGATTTATTATTTTACTATTTTGTTTTGGGGCCTAAATATTTTTGTGTTAATTTACTTCCGATCCTATTTATCTAGAATGTTCTTATTCTAAGTTTTTATTGGTTTGATTGGTTGAGAAATATAAAAATGTAATCTAAATTCTACTGCCGTTTTGATCCAATTTTTCTAGAATGTTTTATTGTGATTTCCTGTTGCTTATTTTAATAGAAAAAACTATGTATCCCATACGCTGCAGTAATAGATTATTTTAGGGTGTTTGAATGTGGGACATTCTGGTGAGAAAAATATACCGAACTATCATTGATAGCAGGACAGTGGAAACAGGTTGTTTTAGAGCGAAAATCACAGTGTAGGTTTGAAAATAAGAGCTGGACTGCTGTATAGCAATCTCGCATATACATGTTTGTTCGTAAGCTTTACTCTGACTAAACTTTTCTGCCGACAGATGTTACAGAGTACTTCTCGGATTTCAGGGTGTGAATTATGAGTAAAATACATTCAGTTAGGGAAAGTTCATTATTCAACATCAGTTCAATAACGAATATAAGATAGGGAGATTTAATTATGCAAATGCTGTTATTTCGTGAATATATTTAGTTAGTGTGTATTACGTTTCTTAATGAATGTATTAAGTTAGGAAGAGGTCATTACATAGCTTCCATGCCTTAATTAATGTATTTAGTTAGCGAAGGTTAATCAAGTAATTGCCGTTCATTACTTGAATGTATTCAGGTAGAGAGAGAGTTAATTACATAACGTTCCTTCTTTAATAAATATGATCAAGAGGGGGGTTAATTAAGCAACTTCCGTTTCATATTGAATGTATTAAAGTAAGAAGAGTTATTCATGCAACTTCTTTAGTCAACGAATGTATTCAGGTAGGAAGAGTTAATAATGTAACTTGTGCTCCTAAATGAATGTATTATATGTAGGGAGAGTTAATTATGCAACCTCCGTCCCTTTACAAATGTATTAAAGTAGGGAGAGTTAATTATGCAACTTAGGTCACTTAATGAAAATATTAATGTACGTAGAGTTAATTATACAAAGTATGTTTCTAATGAATGAATTAAATTAAAGAGTATTACTCATGCAATTTCCTTTCCTTATGAATGTATTCAGGTAGGGAGAGTTAATTATGCAACTCTCCTTTCTTAAGGAATCTATCAACGTAGGGAGTGTTAATTATGCAATTTCTGTTCCTTAATGAAAGTATTAAGGAGCGCAGGAGAGAGTTAATTATGCAACTTCCGTTTCCTTATGAATGTGTTTAGATAAGAAGAGTTAAGTATGCAACTTCCGTTTCCTTATGAATGTGTTTAGATAAGAAGAGTTAAGTATGCAACTTCCGTTTCCTTATGAATGTGTTTAGATAAGAAGAGTTAAGTATGCAACTTCCGTTTCCTTATGAATGTGTTTAGATAAGAAGAGTTAAGTATGCAACTTCCGTTTCCTTATGAATGTGTTTAGATAAGAAGAGTTAAGTATGCAACTTCCGTTTCCTTATGAATGTGTTTAGATAAGAAGAGTTAAGTATGCAACTTCCGTTTCCTTATGAATGTGTTTAGATAAGAAGAGTTAAGTATGCAACTTCCGTTTCCTTATGAATGTGTTTAGATAAGAAGAGTTAAGTATGCATTGGCTGTTTCTTAATCAATGTATTCAGGAATTAAGATTTAATTATGCAACTTCCGACCCTTGGTGTAAGGCAAATTATTAATGCAACTTAAGGTAAGGCAAATTATTAATGCGACTTCTGTTTTTAATGAATGTTTTAAGGTAGGGAGAGTTAATTATGCAACTTCCTTTCCTAAAAGCCTGTGTTAAGTTTGCGAGACTTAATCATACAAATTCCGTTCCTTCATGAATGTATTAACGTAAGGAGATTTCCTTTTGCAAAGCCTTCTTTAGTGTATGTCTTCAGAGGAGGAGAGTCAATTATGCAACTTTCGTTCATTAATGAAAGGGTTAACGTAGTGCGTGTTAATTTGTCATCTTCTTTTTCTTAATAAATCTATCAGAGTAGGGAGATTTAATTATGGAACTTCTGTTCCTTAATTTGCATAATTAACTCTCCCTACCTTAATGCATTTATTAAGGAACTGCAGTTATATAATGAACTTTCCCTATCTGAATACATTCATTATGGTACGGTAGTTACATTATTAACTCTCCCTACCCAAATATATTCATTAAGGGACCTTAATAAATAAATAATTCTCCTTGCCTGAATAAATAAATAATTCTCCCTACCTTAATACATTAAATAACGTCAATTGCATAATTAGTGCTTTTCTACCGGAATACATTCATTAACGAACGGCATTTGCATAACTAACACTCTCTATCGGAAAATTAAGGAACGGCAGTCGCATAATTAAGTCTCACTATCTGAAAACATGAATTAAAGAACGAAGGTTGCATAATTAATTATCCCTACCCGATTCATTAGGAAACGGCAGTTGCATAATTAAGTCTTCTTACCTAAATCCATTCATTAAGGAACGGCAGATTAACTCTCTCTATCCGAATACATGCAAAAAGGAACGGAAGTTGCATAATTAACTCTTTCTACCTGAATAGATGCATTGAGGAACGACAGTTGCATAATTAAATCTCCCTACCTGACTACATTTAGTAAAGAACGGCAAACGCATAATTAACTCTCCCTACCTCAATACTTTCAGTAATGAACGGCAGTTGCACATTTAAGTCTCCCTACCTAAATACGTTTATTAAGAAACAAAAGTTGCATAATAAACTCTCCCTACCTGAATACATTCATTAGGAAATATAAATTACACAATTAACTCTCCCTACCTGAATACATTTCTTAAGGAACAGAAGCTATATAGTTACTTCTCCCTACCTGAATACATTCATTAAGGAGTAGCAGTTGCATTATTAACTTTCCCTACCTGAATACTTTCATTAACAAACATAATTTACATAATTAACTCTCTCGACCTGAATACATTCATTAACGAACGTCAGTTGTATGCATGAATACATTAAGGTACCCAGTTTCATAATTAGCTCTCTCTACCTGAATGTCAGTTGAATAATTTAACGAATTAAGTCTAATCTTCGCACATCTCTACCGAAACTCCTACATTTTATTTACTAATATATTTTTCTTATCTAATCATTTAAAATTTTGATATTTTTTCCGTACAAATATTAGATAATTCTGCTTATCTCACGAATCACATTCCTTACAAGTCTTTCAAACAGGTGTAGCGGTTTGTCCAGTGTTTCTTGTTTAGGATTGGGTTTTCGGTTTCTTCTAAAATCTCTTTCACTCCCAGTCAGTCAGTTAAGTGCCATACGTGATACACGCTTGGGCGATCATGTCTCGAAACAGACATGACTGACTGGGCAGAAGATTATTCCGCAGTAGGTTGCCATTGCTTTCTGCGGTAGACTGGTTGCCGACCAAGGCTATAGAACCCAATTTGTCCTGCTATTTAACCCATAACTGGAAGGAATAGACGGATTAATACCTTTCCCAAGGGTATTTGCGCGTAAGTGAATACAATGGATTCAGCTGGAATTCGAACTCGGCTCCCCGATTTCTCGTTCCGAGCCGATATCCACTGTACCACAACCCAGTAACTCTTTGAATAAAAAAACAGATATATTCAAATATTTCAAAATTGGGATAAGAATTGTACATATTCAAAATGCGAAAATTTTTACATGTATTTTTATTATAAGATATTGTTTCCATAAATAAAGATATTCAATGAAAAAATATGGAAAATATTAATTCAATTTCATTATTTGTTTATTATTGGTTATACTTTTCTTAATATTGTTATGTTCTGCTTCTAGATCAACGTGCTTGTGTGCATGAACAATGAAAAAAAATGAATGAAAAATAAAATAAAGATCGATTGGAGAACTACTGCATATTTTCATAAAATTTAATACTGACAATATTTCAAACCTATTCACAAAACCAGTTACTAAAATAAACTGAATTAATGTGCACATACTCACTCTTCTCCCAACTATACAGCAACCTTACTTACTAATTCTAGCTTAAGTGGTTCTTGCGCCTTGTTTTGTATGAACATTTATGGTGATACCGACCGAGCAAAAAAGGAGGGACCGGATGTTCGCACACTCACGACCAAAAAGCAAATGACCAAAAGTCGGCGGTGCGCAGCCGGATTCGCGCAGATGTTCCGGTTGAAAACTAAAAATTAATTAAATAAGAAATTTCCAGTTCGCGAGCCTACGCGAATTTTATTTATCGGCCAATGGGAAGCCCAGAATCAAATACGGATATGAATTCCCAAATGATCTGCTGAGACCCAAAAAGTCGAAATAAAAAACCAATGCAGAAAGCATCGCCAGACGCAGACAGACAGACCCAGACTCGAGAGAGACGAATGTAATTAGTAGCTCCCTTGACCCAAGTCAAGCGGCTTACTATGTTTGCCTTCCTTACCCCTCTCATCTTATCTTTCGCTGTCTTAAAACTACTTACTGACCTAAGGAGCGGCTACATCAAAGACATTCCTTACTTACAACGTTCCCACATTCCTAAGTATTAATTCTCTTTTCAGCATTTTATTGCCATGAACATTTAACGTCCGTTGGACTTATACTTCAAGTATTACTTTAATTGTAAAAACCTTAATTTATATATGAAATGTTATTTTTCAATTCAATTTGCTTTTCTTGATTTATAATCATTTTATGACTTATAGAGGGCTATCTACAACGAGGCCAAATTCCGTTAATCTGCAACAATACACAACTACCCTTCACTAGAACGGACTCTCCACTATAAACTGGAAAAGAAGAGATAACCCGCTATACATTTAGTTAAAATAGATTTTTTTAGGTTGTTAGGATGCACCACAGTATCTATAATATATTTTATTCATAAAAGCAATTAAAAATTTTCTAATTAAATAATATCTTCATTCTATTGCATTTGTTATTTTACGATTCAGATTAGATTTTCTATAACTGAGGATCCTGTTTGACAAAAACATTTGATGATTTAAATTCTCCAAGGGCTTATCTTTATAACTAAGCGCTACCAAGAATAATTTCCTGAAATTTCATTAAATTACATAACAGATGGATAACAGATGTTAATAAATTTCTCAAGATTTTCTAAAATAAATATTTCACAAATAATTTAATTTATTTCTGAATATATTCTGAAAGTTTCATGAAAATCTGATAATTATTTGATTTTTGCAAGAATTTCCAAATCAATGTGTTTTTATCGAGAAAAGGCACTCAAATTCCGCGTACAAATTTATGGTCCCACGTTGACGCCAGAAAACCAGGATTTTTAACCAAAACTTCGAAGCCTTTAAAAAGGATTTTTAAAAAGTAATTTTTACATCAACAAATCATTTATTTTATGGCATGCTGAGGTTTTAATCTGTGTGGATGTGGGAAACTCGACACGGCGCCACCTACCAAAACTAATGGCCAACAAGTTAGATGACTTTAATACTAATTTTTAATAAATACAAATACTTCTCGTGATTATTGATATAACTGGAAATACAAATATAAATTACTTACATTGTTCAGACTGTTATCCTCATCTTTATTATTATTTTAACACAAGCACACATGGCCCGGTAGATAAACGCGTTGGTTAGATCCAGTGACTTGACTCAGAGTGTTGTGAGTTCAATATCTGAACAAATAAGTTAGACAATTGAGTTAAAAGGAAATAACTAAGACATTTGGAAGTGGCGTGGCTCATGGATCGAGAACAATATACCCTAGTGATCGAAATAAAGGGTTTGGTTCGAAATTTCAATCACGTGAAGAAGGCTGGAGTGTACAGCGGTCAAAATGTTGTGAATATGAATATGGCAATAAAGATGAAGACAACAGTCTGAACAATAAAAATGCTACCTCATCTCAGAAGTATAGCCAAATAAAAATATAAATACATTTTTGCAGATTTCAAAAATATAAATACCTCTGAAACTAGGCAAAATTTAAATATAAATGCTCTTTCACACAAATACAAAAACTCTGAAAAAAGATTTTTTAAATACAATTCAAATACATTTTTGTTTGATGCACCACTACCAACAAACACCGTGCATTAAAAAAAACTGAATTAAAAAATTTCATGTTTTGAGCAATTCATTTCATCACCTGCTGGAATAGATTTCTTCCGGTAGGGTCTCATGGGTGAACAAGGTTGATGTTAAAAGACCCGAAACTTGTCATATTCCCAAAGCATAACATCATTGATGTGCACTCGTAGGAGACAGATAAAATCGAGGCATACAACCAGGTTTAATGGTCAAAAATATGTCAACAATACCAACCACAACCACCAAATTCTTCATTTTCAATGCTAAGTGAAAGCCAAATTGCTTAAGCGTTCCTGATCCAGTGTGAGTAGATTTTATTAATTTTAGTTTTCCTGAAAGACGCCACAGAGAAAGCAACAGTTAACAGTATACACAATGTTGTTTGTAAATTAGGGAACACTTCATCGCCGTAAGATATTGTGAAGTTGAAAAGCTCGATTAGGTTTTTGGGTTTAACAAAGGTACCGTCAATTTTGTGTGTGTGTGTGTGTGTGTGCGCGCGCGCACACACACACACACACACACACACACACACACAGCAGCCTGTAATTTCGAGTCCGAGTTCTATTCCATCAAAATTATCCTTGTATGCCGCAGAAGTTTTTTATTTTTTTCTACGGTGTTTTTATTCGAATCAATGGCGTTTACAGTATCCAAGAGGAACCTAAATTGTTCATGTAACTGACACCACCTAGTAAAATCAATCTTTCAGTTCTGTTTTCAACTTGTCCTGTACTGCTTTCAAGGTAACATCCATTTCTTCTCTCATATTTTGAAGCTCATCTTACGTGTCCTCTCCAACCATGCTTTTTACGGTCTTTCTCTGTTGATCAACGTCAATACCCCGTTTTAAAAAATTTCCTCATCTTTTGCAATTGAATTTTTACAGAGAAAATCTCGTTCACTCATGTTACAGATTTTGAATTTCAGTTCGAGCTTCATTGAAGCATTAGGGCAGAGAAGTCTATTCTGTACTCGGTCGAGGGAAGTCAAAAGGGCGTCTCTGAATGGCAGCATAATTAGAAAGCTTGAAGTTTGCATGTTGTGCAGCAAGCATTTGGTGTCACTTCTTGAGTCAACTGATACTGAAGTATCACTTGCCATATCTTCTAACACTTTAGCTATGTCATACAACTTCGTTTTTACAACGTAAACAGCGCCGCGCTTAGCACTCCTTTTATCAGAGGACTGCTTTCAGCCGTTCCTAATGTCCCCTTCAAATCCCCCCGCATTGTTGAGCTGGAAAAGAAATTGTTCAATGAGTTAAGAACTCAAATATGATGCAGCAAACATGTATGCACACCTATGAGTTTCAAAGAATGGTTGTCACAATTCACAAAGATTGCTTTCAAGATTGTAATATGCGCTTCTGGACACAGGCCACATTCCTAGTCATTGTTGCAACACTGTCATACGTCTGTCTACATTAATCGTTCAAATCAAGAACATCTCATTCTAATGTTGAGTTGATTACTTCTGTAACACTCTAGGCGTCTTTGTCATGAATTTTAATAAAATCAATAACATTTCCCTAACTACAGCCATTATCAACATTAACAACATCAACAACCCTGAGAATTTCAGACATTTGTTGTGAGAAACGTCAGTTGTATTGATCATGATGCCGTAGTATTTGCTTCATTTAACTCTCTCTATGAGAGACTGACACACTTCGTTGCCTAGCAGCTCAATGAACTCATTCATTATTTTGTCAGAATAAAATGTTGCAGAATGTGATTATGACTTGCCATAATCCAAAGGACATTGCAACAGAGGATTGTACTTGCTAAGTAGCTAGAGTGCAAGAAAATTACCAGGATTGTTACTTAATGCAATGGCTTCTCGATGTCGACGAAATACCAGATGTTGAGTTGCCAAAATTTGATACAATCCACAAAACGCATGAGCAGATCCTTCGACAATTGCTTCTGTTTCTCCATATGCTTCAGTATTATGCTGTCAATCGTAGACCATTCCGATTTCCGTCTCTTAAAGTATTCATAAAGTTACTGTTGGTGCTGGCAGCACTAGTTAAGATGACGATTGATCCGTTAACCCTGGTGTCTGTGTAGTCAGTGTCTGTGGAAAGAACGAGTGAAGAAACAATGCGGTTGTCACCATCACCATTTTTAGATAGTTCTTTATAACATGATTAGATTTCTGTAGATTATCGCGTTCCTATTTCCTATGATTTCTTTCTTCTGCACCAGTTTCTTCTTTCTTTTGTTGACTGTTGTCGGATCTCACCTTTTTCTATCATAATGGACTCGACTTGAGTATACATATACTCCTGTCATAGAGAGAACAGTGACTGATCTGTAAATTACCGAACGATACCGAAGTTACACAGAGAATACCGCGTCAGCAGTCATAGTAGCTCTGAGCTCCACTCAGCCAGAATAGCATTACACGGATATACTAATTCCAGCACTGCTTCACTTATATATATATATATATATATATATATATATATATATATATATATATATATATTCCTTACTAATCGTATTCTTGGATTACTAATCTGCGTTCCAGTATTATCTTTATGTTTAATATAATCTATTTTTCTATCTCAAATATCTGTTTTGTTGTTCATTATTTTGTGTGTTCCTCACTCGGAATCCACAACACTGACCACGTATTACTTATTTTAGCATGAAATTTAGAACAAAACTATTTTTTAATCGCAGAGTTGAACGTTCTAACCTTTTGCCCGTAATTTAAATGTGCTGACAGCTCAAAAAATGTCAGATAAGTGTATGATGATCACAAGTGACATAATTGTACAACTTTTTTCAGGTAAGGGGAAGAAACCGTGAAACGCATAACCTTTTAATGTACACATAGAAATTATCATACAAAAAAACCTTCAAATATACACATTTTTTTAATATTTTTAAAATACGATAGCTAGATTATTTGCATTAAAGTTTGCAATTTTCGATTAGTAAATAATAGTCTTCACTTAACCAACTACCAGCCTAACATCTACAAGTCTTTGAAATATCTTTTAAATATTTTTGAAACTTTATAAATTATTATAGTTAAAAAATGCATATATTCTTTTAAATTTTATTATTAATAAGAAAAAAAATTAGACTACAACTATTGAAAGAATTAAAAGCTTATCTAATTAAATATCATAGTTTTATTGCATTTTTATTATATTAATCAAATCAGATTTTTCAGTAAAAAAAGGCTAATTGGTTTTTAAAAAAATAAAACATGATTTACATTCCTAAATGAGTCCTGCGTTTAACTAAAAAAAAACAATTTTGCCTTCAGAATTTAATTTCTTGAAATTTTATGAATTTACGTGAGGGGGGTGGGTAAAAGATGTAAAAATAATTTTTACGAAGATTTTAAAAAATAATAATTTTGAAACTAATTTCATTCATTCTTGAATAAGACCTGAAAGTTTCATCAAAATCCGACAATAATTTGATTTTTGAAAGAATTTCCAAAATAATGTGTGTCATCGGTAAAAAAAAAGTTATGTAATATTACGTTTTCCACTGTAAACTCTCGTAATGATTTGGCTCCCTGCTAACGAAAATAAAATAAGATTTTTACCAAAATTTCAAACGTGTTAGAAAGGATTAAAAAATTTCAAAAAATACTCAAGAAATACTTTGATCATTCTTCTTAATAATAACATAAACATTTTGATAGAAAAACTTCGTTTTTATTAAGTTTTGGGACTCTTTTCTTCATACTATGCTGTTTTTTCAGCGATTTAGTGGAGATACCCAGTTTATTGTGAACCAAAAGACAACAGACTGGAGCCTTAGCGTGATAACGCCATAACACGGTGACACCCGAAAAAACACCGTGACAACACCACCGTGAAGACTGAAATCAATAAAAGCGGTCGATATCAAAATCTATCCTTAACATAACACTAACAGCCGAATACCTATATGTATATACGTTGCAATAAAACATTTTACCTATATTCTCATCGAGAGGAAATGATTTTCCGTAATAAGCTTCAAAGACCTTCATTGAGTTTTTCGGATAATAATTTCAGCTGAATTTCTTGCATTCACTTACGCACAAATACCCTTGGGAAAGGGATTAGTCCGTCTTTTTCCTCCAGTTATGGGTTAAATAATAGGGCAGATTGGGTTCTATAGCGCAACCAGTCTACTGCAGAAAGCAACGGCAACCTATTGCGGGATAATCTTCTGCCTAACCAGTCATGTCTCTTTCGAGAGATGATCGCCCAAAGTGTGTATCACGTATGGCACTTAACCGAGGGCGTCGTTATATATTACCAAGGCCGAAGCGATGAAATGTGACGTCACGGTAGTAGAGTCATGAATTAGCGTAGCAGCCGTGTCTCTCACTTCATGACAATGTTGATAATCCCAAAGTCGTTTTTTTTTAAATAAAGATTTTAAAACTTTTTAAAATGTAACAAGAAAAAAAGAAAGACACATGTTTTTGATTTATGCTGGTTTTATTAATTTCAATTAAAAATAAGGAAAACAATAATTAATAAGAAAATATAAACATTATTGTTGACTACTGACTGTCGGTCGTGTTTGTAAATAAACACAGTTTTAAAGACAAAACTTTTCGTTTATTCGTCTAAATTCTAAAAATTTAACAAACATTACTTAAATTTTCATATTTTTAATTTAATTATGAAAAATCACAATCACTTTTGTTTTAATTGCAAGAATTTTTAAATCAGAATCACTCAAATATAGCAATCAAGCAACCATTAGAATTTAGGAACAAACAAGGAGCAACAATAAATAAGCAAATTAATTAAAAATATTAAAAAATGCAACAATTTAAATTCAAGAAAATTAATTCAAACTAAATAAGTTTAAATTACTGTTTTTTAAAAACCAAGCTTATAAAAGTTTTTTTATGTCTCAAAATTCAGTTGAATGTTTGAAGTTTTCTTTTTTTACTTAACTTCTTACAAGTAATATTATCATTTTCCTTGCTACAAAAATTATTTAATAATGCATTAGAAGAGCTCCAGATAATCATTTTTTCAATGCTGTGACCTTCACCACATGAGTCAACATGAAAAAGAACTTCATCATTAGCCAAAACATCCAATGTTATGTACATAGACAATTTTCTTTGATTCATTGAATGAAGAAAAGAAGGATTCTTTACAAGTTTATGAATAACAATATAATTGTATAGTACTAAATTTTTTGTTACATCATTGGGATATAACAGAGAACCTCTATTAATTCCTTGAAAATAACCGTTTATATCAGGTCTCTTCCTGATACTAAACTTTTACAACTATAACATTTCCATTTTTTTAAAACGGCATAACAGCAATAAATAATTTTGAATCGAACGAATTAACGATAGGATAGCTAAATCTGAAATAGATTTTTAAAAACGTCTTGAGAACTTTTAATCCAATAGATTTATTAATATCAACAAATGTCTTTAGGGAAATTCTGCTAAAAAACAACGGAGTTCGAATTTTAAAATAATATTTTGAAATATTTTGATTGAATCCATTGTTAATCCTACTGGATGAAATAAAAAGATAAATTTTTACCTTTAAAAAAATACACCTAAAAAATCCTAGTATATTTGGTAATTCAATTACATTTTTAAAATATTTTAATTGTAAGAAATGAAAAAAAATGTAAAAATTAATGTTTCTATTTCATTTATGATGTTAAACTGTTTATAAAAAAAATCATTTTTTTGCAAAACTCTTTTCTTTTTTGGTTAATGTTTTACTTACTAATTAATTTTTTAAGGATTAAAAACCCTAAACCAACTATAAAAGTTTATTCTTCAGTTAAAATTCTAATTTTTTATTTCCAATTTTTTCTATGGATAAATATCGATAATTAATTTCAAATTATCAAAAATAGGGAAAAATGTTTGGAAAATATTTTTTGAGGGTGTTGATTTTGTGCTAAATATTTTCTAAAAATTAAATATTTTAAAAATTAGGTTTTAAAATTCAAGTGTGGTGTGATTTAGGCCTGTATGTTTCAAATAAATTCAAAAATTATTCAGAAATAATAGGTTTAAACAAAGTTTAAATCATCATTTTCATGTTTTCATTTTCGGTAATAGTGATTTCTTGACATTTGCAAGAAATAATTTCACGGAGTTTTCAAATAAAAAACCTTAAAAATAAAACAAATTCTTTTAAAATTGACTAAAAAATAAATTTTGTAATTTTTGTTAATACAAACAAATAAAATATTTTTGTTAATACAAACAAATAAAAAGTATAAAAAAGATTTAATTCAGGAATATTTTTTCATGTTTAAAAACGATTCATAAAGTTGCAAGTATAGAAAAGTTAAGTAAGATTTTACTTTCTATTCCTAAGAATTTTTTTAAACATTTCATTGAAAAGAAAACATTATTTTCTTAAATGAAATATCAATAAAATATTAATTCAAATATTTTTAGAAAATATAATAATGTTTAACAACTTTTTTCGGCTTCAGTTTAAGTTAAAAAATAATTTTTTCGAAATGTTTTAAACATTTCGAAAAAAAAACTTACGAACGAATAGCCATAAATTGTATTTTTTTAATTCAGATATTTTTTAAGATAATTTTTATTTCAATTTTATTCAAAGAAATAAAAATAATATCTTATTTTATTACATTAATTTAAAAGATATATTATAAACAAAGTGCTTTCTTTTTTGTGCTACGGCAAAACTAATTTTTTAGCAAATTTTGATTTTAGCGACTGTTGAAATAAATGGTGATAAAATTTTAACTACTCACTTTGCTAAATGAACTTGTAGTAAAATTCTCCCTTTTAATGGCATGTTTCCATTTATCAAGTAAATGTTTATTTTTGAGAAACGAAAAACAATGAACTTTCGGTCCATTTTTATAATTCCCTTTTGAAATTTGGTTCTGAAAATAAGTTAACGATAACGGACGCCGGGTAGTAAAACAACACTACTAAGTGTGACGTCAGCAAGTCAACTTTAATCATATAACAGGCCTGGTAATATAGCGACGGCCTCGACTTAACTGACTAATAATAATAATAATAATAATAATAATAATGCAGCGCTTTTGCCATCGATAACGTCAGCCGAAATTGTGCTATAAGACCTGTAAATCTTTTTACATTAAAACCCTGTATATAGGAATATATGGCATTTTTATCCGACACTGAGTTACAATAAGATTATTATGTCTAAATATTTTATATATTCATTGAAATGCAATGATCTACCAATTATTGTTGCTTTAAAAAGAAACGCTGGGTTTATTATCCCAGAATTACATTTTAAAACTTTTTAATATGGATGAGTTTTCAATCTGATATCATCCGAGAGAAAGCTAAATTAAACAATACTTTTTTGTTGTTTTTTTAATACGTTTCATGTTTTGGCCGGCATGCACTTTTGTCTGCACTGCGCATGATCGATTGCCGTCGCCAAAATAATTCATGATGCGGCGTTAATGAAATGTGCAGAAAAACCTTTATCTGTGCTTTATAGCCTACGCAAAGTCGTTTGACAAGGTGTGCTACAAATACTTAATAGAGGTGCTCGACAACCTTGACATTTTCGGAAAAGGCATTAGGATAATCAAGAATCTTTACTGGCAGAAAACCGCTTGCATACAAATATGAAGTGAATTCAGCAGGAATACAAAAATAAAAAAAAGCAAGCATGTGTTTTTTCACCGGATCTATTCAACCTGTACAGCGAATCAATTCTTAGAGAAATAAAAGCCTTGCAAGGATTCGTCATTAGCGGCTACTATCTCAACAATTATACAAAATACGCAGATGACATAGTGCTGGTAGCTAACGCGAAAAGGAACATGCAGGACCTTCTACAGAAGATCGCAAAAGAAAGCAAGAAGAACGGACTAAACATAAACTTCAAGAAAACTGAATGTATGGTCCTCAGCAAAAGGGGAGCCCAACTACAAGTTGGAGAAACTAAAATAAAACAAGTAAAAATTCTAATACTTGGGAAGTATTTTGAGAGAGGATGGAAAGTGCGACATGGAGATCCAAAGACGCGCATTGGCATGACCAAGGACGCATTAGAAAAGCTAACAAAAGTGCTGAGAGACAAGAAAATCTCATTGGAAATAAAGAAAAGAGTGCTGGATTGCTCTGTGATATCTGTCCTTCTGTATGGAAGTGACTGTTGGAAGATGTCATCAAGGATGAAGGAAAGGCTTAAGGCAGCAGAAATGTGGTTTTACAGAAGGATGCTGAGGATACCATGGACTGAGCACGTGAGCAACGATGAAGTTTTGGAGAAGATGCAAACGAGAAAACACTCATACTTAACATCAGGAAGGAACAGATGAGGTTCCTGGGACAAGTAATGAGGAAGGAAAGCATTGAAAGTTTAATACCCACAAGACGGATAGAAGGAAATAAAGAAAGCGGAAAGCAGCGTGAGACGTAGTTGATAAGCCTGGGCAAATGGATGGCGGAGCGTGGTTTGGGAGAGATACCAAAAGTAAATAATATTGAGAGCGTCAAGAGACAGAGCCAAGTGGAAGTCAATGGTCGCCTACGTCCTGAAGGGGCACGACACATGATGAAGAATCTGCGGGCAGTCACAAAAAGAACATTAAGGTAAATAAAAAGATATTAAAACAAATAAATAACGTTTTAGATCTTCTTTCACCATTTTTTGAATTAATTTCCCCACATTTTGCCGATATCTGTGTTAAAACTTAACCCACCCTAACCCATCTCGGTCTTAATTTTTCATTACATCTAAATAAGTTTGGTAAGATTGGTTCTAGTTAGGCGAGATCTTTTTACACGTTTGATTTGTGTGTGTGTGTGTGTGTGTGTGTGTGTGTGTGTGTGTGTGTGTGTGTGTGTGTGTGTGTGTGTGTGTGTGTGTGAAAATATTTTAAGGGAAACATTTTGTTTGCAATTACTCCCAATCCCGGCAATAAAACAAGAGATTTTACGCTTCATGACGATGTGACCCGGGGCGGCTGCCACTACCTTTGGTTTTTCCTCTTAATAAATACATTTTGAAAAGATTTTAACTAATAGGAGTTCGTGGAAGAAAATTTGATTCTCCTATTAACGAACAAAGTTATCAAACACTCAAATAATATGTAGAATCCACGTATATCATCCTCTACAGCAACGTAAGTAGTCTACTTTCCAAATTTCCAGAAGTATAACTCCATCTTTTAATGCTAAACTCAACTTCCTGTTCCTGTCTGAAACGTATCAATGCCTCAATCCCGCTGCATGAGCTCTCAATTCCTGGATATTCACCCATTATAATTGACCCGCCTGATCATTCCATAATCAGTGTCCAGATTAACTCCAAATCAATGACTTCCCCTGATTAACCGTTCCATAGAACGAGTTTTATCTATGAGAATGCAGAATTGAAATTATTCCCGAATCTAGCAAAATTATTTAACCGCTACTTGAAGGAGAAATAATTCCCAAGCATGCGGAATGTGGCAGGTCATGTCTGGTTGTCAAGAACTGCCCATCTCAGTACAGACACATTAGTCTCCTCAGCATCATCAGCAAACGTCTTGAGGCCATTATCAACAAGAAGGTCGTCGATCACATGGCTAGGAACAATTTCTTATATGAAAAACAGTATAAGTTTCGATCAGCCCGATCCACAGCTAATGTACTAACTACCATTACACACAGAATTAGCGAGGTCCTTGACGACACACACCACAAGGATCATAGCATTAATTATCTCGAAAGCTTTCGGCATAGTATGGCCTAGGGTCATTTCTTGGACCACACCTATTTCTGATTTACATAGATGATCTACCTAAAAATATTACACGACAATATACGAGTACACCTCCAAATGTCTTGACAATCAGAGATTGGCAGCTGATTTCTTGTCTGATATAACCCAAACTTTCCAGGTGAACAAAGATTGAGTGATTACTGTCAATACCGATTCTATCACCACCGATTAGATCCCTAGCTATAACCAGTCACGATAAACGGATGTCCCCTCGAGAAGGCCACGTGCCTTGAGTTGAAGCCATATATATATAACCGTTATCTCTGTATTTTTATTTTATCTTATTTTGAGAAGCCACTAAAATAACGTTTAATATGATAAAATCTGTCGGATTAGTAGATATATAGAATCCATTACTTCTTTAAAGATTGCTTTGTTTACATTTTGATAAAAAATGAGCAGATATGAAAATTATGACGAGAAAGAGTTCGCTTAAAGGTACTGTTCAGACCTTGATTCATCAGCAAAGCTTCTTTAAGACCGAGACGGTTAAGGCACGTCGGATTTAACTACGGTTTCCCTCTGCGGAAATATAATATTTTTCTTTAATCAGATAGATGATAATAAATAAAATAAATAAATATACCGTTCAATAAACAAACGGAGTGTCTATTCAAATATGAACATCTGCTAAAATTAGCGCTTAAACTGATAAACATCTGTCAGATTAATGAATTTAAAAAATCTATAACATGTCTTTACAAGTCAATTTAACCATAACACATTTGTGTTATGATTGCGTACATTTTTTTTACCCTCGTATAAAAGTGTAGATTTTTTTTCTGTCTAGTCTGAAAGAAAATAACTTGTTTTATTAAATTACGCAAGCATGCATTCTCAAAATAACTATTTTTTTTAGTTTTATCGACTTACTTTTGCTAAAATACAGTCCGAATTTTCCGCCTGTCTACACTAGATATTGCATATTTTTTACGGGAAGAACACCACCCGAAACTAAAAAGTACACGCGAAAAGTGGGTGTGGAACGTACTACCAATTGAGTGTATTTAAAGAAAAAACGTCTGTTTCCACCCAGTCTATTATTTTATCTTCAGTATTTTCTTTCTTTTTTTTTTTTTTCTTCTGTTTCATTCTTGAACTGCAATCTTGATAAATTGTCTACATGACCTATAGTGTTCCTTTTTACGTACACTATGTCAGAATCGAATGACCTGATTTTTATTGCCCATCTTAAAATCCTTAATGATGTGACTTTTGGCAATTCTTTTCCCGGATTAAATATGAATTCGAATGGTTTGTGGTCCGATTTTCATAAGAATTTTTTTCTATCAAAATGTTTGGAGCCTTTTCTATCCTCCATACTATTTCCAGCGCTTCGTTTTTAATATTCGATAAGTTAGTTTCTGCTGACGTTAACCTTGATATATACATGATTGGGTGTTCTTCCTGTGATAGAACAGCAGCAATCGCCTTCTCACTTGCGTCCGTGGTTAACGTTATTTCTTTTTGGGGATCAAAAATTTTATTATAGGTTTGCTTCTCAAAATATTCTTTAGTATTTCAAAAGCGATGAGTTGCTTCTGTGTCCATTCAAATTCATTGTTTTTTTTTTGTTTGTTTTTGTTTTTTGGTTTTTGGTTTGTTTGTTTTTTTTGCGTAATTTTGTAAATGGTTCTATTATGTCGCTGTATGTTGGTATATATTTACTTTATAAATTTATCAGACCCAAAAAGGATTCCATTTCTTTTTTATTTGTTGGAGAATCAATTTCTGTTTTTTACTTTATTAGTCTATCATCAGATGATATACTTTCTTTTGATATTTCATAAGCTATATCTTCTTATCTTCAAAATTACATTTCTCTTTGTTTATGGTCAAGCCTGCCTTTTTTAATCTCGCCAAAATTTAGTTTTATATTTTAAGTCTTCCTTACTGCTCGCCCCTACACCGATATCGTCCTGGTATATTATCATATTTTTATTTTTACCAATAAGGCTCTTTAAATAGCTTTTTGAAAAATATGGCTGGAATTTTTTAGCCACAACGATAGACGAGTTCATCTTAATAAGCTTATAGGGGTGTTAAATATCAGCTTCCTTGAATTTCTCATCAATTTCTATTTGATTGTATGCTCACTTGAGGTCAAGTTTTGTAAAGTACTCCTTTTTTGCTAACTCGTGGCTTGCAGTTTCGATACTTGGCAACGGAAACGAGCCTGAACATATCTGGTGGTTTACCCCTATCTTATAATCACTCAGTCAGTCAACTAAGTGACTGGGCAGAAGATTATCCCGCAGTAGATTGCCATTACTTTCTGCGGTAGACTGGTTGCCAGCCAAGGCTATAGAACCCAATCTGTCCTGTTATTTAACCTATAACTGGAGGGAAGAGACAGATTAATACCTTTCCCAAGGGTATTTGTGCGCAAGTGAATGCAAGGAACTCATTGGAATTCCAACTCGACTCCCCGATTTGTTGTTAAATATCAGCTTTCTTTATCGCTACTATTGGTGACGTCCAATTAGTACTACCTTGAGTTACTCTTTCTATTATGACTTGTGATATCATTTTGTTTAATTTTGATACTACCAACAGTAGAATATAAACTGAAACTTTTCTTAACTTTATATACTTTGGGTGGAAAGTAGGGAAAGTCAACACTAAAAATGCTTATCTTTTATTTATCGGTCATAAACCCAACTTTGAAAATAATTTACAATCTAGATTAATAAATCCAACCATAGGTGAATTAGGATTAATCTCTAAAAAAAAAAAAAAAAAAACAACGATAAAGTACAGTTTACCCTCCGCTCCAGCCCCTGGTAAGATTCATCTGATACAATGCATTAGTTTATAGTGGGTTGCTTATCTATTCTTTTCTGTTAGTAGTGGAGAGTCCGTTCTAGTGAAGGGTAGTTGTATACTGTTGCAGGTTAACGGAATTAGGCCTTGTTGTAGATAGCCCACTATAAGTCATAAAATGATTACAAATCAAGAAAGGCAATTTGAGTAGAAAAATAACATTTTATATATACACATATCAATTTAATGTTTTTAGAATTGAAGTAATACATGAAATACATGTCCAACGGAGGTTAAAATGTTAAAGGCAATAAAATGCTGAAAGAGAATTAATGCTTAGGAATTTGGGAGCGTGTAAGTAAGGAATGTCTTTGATGTATTAGCTCCTTAGGTCAGTAAGTAGTTTTTGAGGCAGGGAAGAAGGTAAGGAGAGGTGAAGGGAGGCGAGCATAGTAGCCGCTTGACTTAGGTCAAGGGGATATTGATTACTCTCCTCTCCTTGAGTCGGTCTGCCCGTCGAAGCTTTCTGTATCCGCTTTTTATATCTTCTTTTTGGATCACAGCAGATCACTTGGGATTTCACACTTGTATTTGATTCTGGGCTTCCCATTGGCTGATAAATAAAATTCACGTAGACTCGTGAACTGGAAATTTAATATTTAATTAATTTTTAGTTATTTGCTTTTTGGAAGTGAAAGCGCTAACATCCGGTCCATAGCTTTTGCTCGGTATCACTACAGGTTTACTAATATTAATGATAAAATTAGAACAACATTTCTATAATTTGATATTATAGACTTCTATTCCTCTGTCTCTAGAGACCTCTTAGTAAGCCGTATTAATTTCGTTGAAAATTATATTGAGATCACAAATAAAGAAACTAATATTGTTCTAACAGTTAAAAAATCACTTCTAACTCTTAACCATTTCACCTGGACTAAGTGTCTTAATGGTAATTTTGGTCTCCCTATGGCGACATATGATTCAGCCCAAGTTACTGAATTAGTATGTACATATATTTTAGATACTACTAGTAGAACTGTACATCGTAAACAAATAGGCTTATATCGAGATAATGGACTTATGTTTATCCCTAATAGCAATGGTCCTTTGACTACTAAAATCCTAAAGAAAATCATTAGGGCCTTTACATTTCTGGGATTCAAAACTAATATTTCTTCTCACCTAAACATTATTATTTATCAAGACATCACCCTTAATTTCAATAACAATTTCTCAAAAGAGAATGAAACCGCCAAATATGTTAACGTTAACTCTAACCCCCTCAATGTCATTGTGAAACAGATACCTTCTACTGTTAGTACTAGAATTTGCTAATTATCCTCGAGCCTTAAAGTCTTTAATGAAAACAAAACAAAATCTGTATAATAAAGCTCTCCAAAGAAGCGGCTTTAATAATAAATTATCCTATTTAACACCTTTCAGGAATGCCTAAGGCTAATAGTAGACATAGAAAAAGAAAAATTATATGGTTCACCCACCCCCGTTCTGTGGACTATCAAATATTAACATTGGACAGTTTTTTTTCTGAAATAAGTAAGTAGACATTTTCAGAATTATAACTCTAAGCAAAATTATTAATAGAAAAACTATTAAAACTAGCGATTCCTACACTAATAATATGAATGATATCATCAATTCACATAGTAACCAAATGTAAACATTTTCTTTAAAACTAATATTAAATCTACTGTAATGGAATGTCCCTATCACCAATGTGAACTGACTATATTAGTAGCCATACATAGTGAGCCCAGGAGATACATATGCTTCAGCAATTACTAGCCTGTCACCAGTATCCATGTCTTGTCGTCGTGTATTCTCTTTACAATAAACCTCTCTTCTTTCATCTACGCACATGTTGCTGTTCTTTCACTCTAGTACCACCTTGTCTGTAAACTCTTTAAAGGATACAAGAGTGGCGACGAGAGATCCGATTATAAATCACAGCGAGAAAGACTCCAAGACACTGTTTGCAAAACGTACAACATTAGTAATGACGAATTTGATCAACTTACGTTGAAAATACTCAGTGAAATTATTCAACGAAAATGGAACAGCTGGCTAAACTGACTAAAGCATTACACGCTAGTTTGCAGTCACAACAACAGCAGCAACAATAGAGCAACAGTTGGTACAACAACAACAATTATAAGAATCACAAAAGATTTTTCAACACGAACTGATGCAATTGCGAAAACAACAAGCGGAAGACACTAAGTTTTATGCGAAACCGTAATATTTAAAACAACAGAAAACCGGGGTTACAAATTTTTACCTTGAAGGACTAATTAATTTGTAATCAGAATTCAAGTATGACCCAGACAATGAAGCACATTTCCCTGCCTATTTTTGTAGGTACGAGACGACTTTTTCGAAAAGGTGCGAGGGAGAAAAATTCTGTTGTTAGTCCAAAAACTAGGTACAGAGAAGAACACTAAATAAACGAACTTAATTTGAACTAAAAAACCGGAGGAAATCTCGTTCGAGGAGATAATAAATATTTTGTCAGGAATGTTCGACGAAAGAGACAGTTTACTTCATACTCGATATAAGTGTTAAAAAACAAGAGAATGAAAACTTTGTGACTTATGCAGGCAATGTAAATTCACAATGTGAATTGTTTAAATTAGGCGACCTTTCAGTCGACATGTTTAGACGTTTAATCTTCGTCTAGGGATGCACAGGGGCGAAGGACAAAGACCAAGGATTCTGGCAGTTATGGAGCAAGACCTCCAAATTACGCTACAGAAGGTGACTGGGGAATGCCAGGGGCTGATAAATGTAAAAAGAGACAATACAGAAATCGAAGAAAAGAACATTTCCAGAGTCCAAGCGATAAAACAACCGAAATTTGCAAAATATAAACCGAAAGCACCTCAGTGTGATGTCTATGCGTGGGGAGGGTCGCATTTAAAAAGGACTGATTTTTTGAGAATAAGGTTTGTTTCGAGTGTAGCTATGTCGGTCACTAAAGCTTCCACTGTTGGTATAAACAGAAAAGAAAGAAGAAAATTTAAATGTAAATGTTGTTTTAACCAAAAATGAAATTGAAGAGGGTGAAAAAAGGAAATACGTAAATACAAAAATAAATCCGGTGAAGTTATTGTTGGATACTGGAAGCGACATTTCTACTGTGAATGCACAAACATGGAAGAAAGTAGGTTGTCCATCATTGACGAGTACCAAAAAATAGCTAGAGGAGTATCTGGGGAAAAGCTAAACTTCAGTGGCGAATTTAGCTGCAACGTATCATTTAGGGAGAGGACTTTCAAATCAAAATCTGTTCTTCCAGGTACGACGAATTTGTTTGGTACGGATTGGATCGTGCTTTTCGATTTATGGGAATTACTTGTAAATTTATTTTGCAACAAATTGGACGTGTCAGTAAAATAGAATTCTGAAGAAACTGAAAAATTTATTTCTAAACTGAAAAAACAAATTTCCACGGGTGTTTTATGAAGGTCTCAAACAATGCACGAAAACTGAGGTCAAGTTTGAATTTAAAGACGACATAATACCAGCATTCAAATCAAAAAGCAATGTATCATTTTCAACTTTAGATTCTGTAAATCAAGAACTGGTATGATTAGAGAAAATGAATGTAATTTCTAAAGTTGACTACTCAGACTGAGCTGCGCCTAGAGTGTATGTAATGAAAAAAAAAAAAGATACGAGTTTGTGCAGATTTTTTAACCGGATTAAATGACAAACTGAAAGACCACACACGCTCGTTACCTTCACCGGAAGCAAATCTAAACTTATTTATAAATGAAACTCTGTGTGTGTTTGTGTGTGTGTGTGTGTGTCTATCCGTTACCTATAGACTCCAAAACGGCTGAACCGATTTTCTTGAAAATTTACACAGTTGTACTATAAGTGACTGCGAGTGTACTTAGATAGGTTTTGTGTCGAGGTACCCCCGATAAATATCGATAATCGAAAAAATCGGGTTATAGAAGGAGTGGTCCGATTTTAAACAAATTTGATACACTCATAGACAAAGACATAAGAAACGATATTCAGAATCTCAAGGTTGCAGTTCTTACAATATTGCAGAAAGTCGATAATATATATATATATATATATATATATATATATAAATCGATAGCAGGAAATAAAAATTTGACTTACATCCATTCATTTTTTTTTTCAGTCTACGGTTTCGCTTTAACTGGAAACAACTATTGCTTTTTAGTCAGCTGACAGAGATCCCATTGCTCGATATTAGAAGACTTTACATCTCTTCTTTAAAAGTCAAGAGTTCAAAAGTTAAAATTTGACCGTGTCACGGGATAGAAGTGGTAGGGGGAACGGAAAGGAATGAAAGGGCAAAGGAGTGGACCGCGGAATGTTAACTGAGAACTAAGTTATAAAAAATTCCCTTCGTAACCAAGGAAAACGACTGACTACGACTTCAATGTTGAAAGAAAGAGTAAAAAAAAAAAAAGGAAACGGATTGAAAACTTAACAAAAAATTTTTGATATACAAAATTCAGAATATATTTTGAATTTTTAAGGTAGACCCCGAAAAAAATTCCATTTCTATTTTTATAGGAACATACATACATACACACACACACACACTCACACTCACATATACATGCATACATACATATATATATATATATATATATATATATATATATATATATACACACACACATATACAATCATACATATACATGCACTCATATATACATACATGTGTACAACATATACACATACATACACAATTGCACATATAAATATACACACCTACACTTACGCATCATGCATACACGCACATATACAATTGCAGGGAAAGTAATTAAGAGTTTCACAGGGAAAGTAATTATATATTAGAAAACCAAAGAAAATAAGATTCGTTGCAATCAAGATATAATAAAAAATAAAAAATAAAAATACGATAAAATGTATATATATATATATATATATATATATATATATATATATATAAATATATATATATAGAAAGAGAGAGAGAGAGAGAGAGAGAGAGAATCGCCGACTGACGCCAGTTCGGTCGGGTTTCAATCCTGGGTAAAAAGCAATCGGTTGTCTAACCGTGCTGATGAGCTGTGATACAGGGAAACAGAACTATCTACGGATGACTATATATATATATATATATATATACATATATATATATATATATATATATATATATATATATATATGTCAGCTTTATCTCTGATGTTGAGCGCTTTCAAATAAGTACCGCGCATATATAATATATAAATAATATAATATATATAACAAATTGCATATATATATAAATATTTATTTACACACACACACACACACACACACACACACACCCACACACATATATATATATATATATATATATATATATAAATGGTCAGGAAATCTAAGAGTTAAAGAGTTGGTCTGTATCAATTAAGGTTTTTACAAATAAAAGTAATGTCTTTTGGTTGGTACAATTTCGTTAAAACGTTCATAGTAGTAATTTATTGGAAAGAGTTTATGTACATATGTATGTATGTATGAGCGTTTCTTTAGTAGGAGTGTCTTTGAAGTATTCGCTCCGCCTTTAGGGAACCGGTCGGTTATTAAGTAGATTGGTGAACGATGAAGTAGGATGTGAGAGAGAACGAGAAAGGCAATAATAATACGATCGCTTGACGTTTGTCGAGGAACGTGTTAATTTTGCTCGTATTTTCTCACTGCGACCGTCTTCTTATCTCGGCTTTTTATTTCGTTTTCTGGGGCTCCAAACAGGTCATTTGGATATAATTCTGGGATTCCCATTGGACGACAAACAGACTTCGCGTAAAGGCGTCAGCTGTAAAAGGAATTTGTTTTTTTAAACGGTGGGGCGGGGTATAATAAAAGATTATTTGAATTTTTTTAGATGTTTTCTACTTTGTTATTATCCGAAAAACATTTCACATCGAGGTGTGCAAGTTTGTAAATTCCAGAAAATTCGTTTTCTTTTTCTTTCTTTTTTCTTTTTTTCTAACAAAATAAATGAATCAGATTTGAATTTTAAATTTAGTATCTGTTTTGTTCACTACAAGTCTATACGTTCTTATATGTAAATTAGTAGATTTTTAGATAAGGAGGTATCTATAAAACTGGGATTAATATTGGATATTTAATAGGAGTGATTAAACTAACTAAAATTACACTTAAAATTAACAAAAATCATAGATTAAAAATTTAAAATTAAAAAATTTGGACTCATGGCGGCGTTTGCTTTTGAATTCTTTCCGTAAATTTAAAAATAGGTGTTGATTTAGTCCTTCTTCCTTCATAAGAAGGAAGAAGGACTAAAATAAAAGTGTTTTGTTTGTAAAATAAGTAGAATTTTATTTATTGAATAGAATAACATCAAATGTATAGGAAATTAAATTACTAATTAAATGTTAAAAAAGTGTAGTGTCGAGTTAAAAGAATCAAGAGTTCGTAGTTCTAAGTAGCAGTTCTAGTTGTGTGTATAAAAAGATTAACAGAATAATAATGAATTCTGTGTTCCTTTTCTTTTTTTATGGCTGGTGAGAAAGTGAAAAGGAAGGTAAAGCAATAAGGGAAAATTGTACTTATCGCACGTTAGTTTTTAGGAGTCAGTTGAAGATATATTCTTGTTGTTGTTTCGTTGACGGCGTGTGAGTGAAGACGAAGAAAGGAAAATTGGAAGGAAAAGAAGAACGAATATATGCCGACGAGACATGTCAAGTTCGGCGTCTTAAAATTTCTCCCTTACATTGTAGCGGTGTCCTTATAAGATCTCTGCTCCCATCGGACTGTCTTGGCCGGTCAAGAAACGTGGATAAGTAGTGAAAACTGATCACGTGGTCGGCTCCGATTATAACCCATTTTTAGGTGTCAAGAAAATTGACAGTGATCATAGTTCCATTTGTCATTTACCAGTATCTTAATTTTCACACCGGCTTGTGAAATTTAACTTGGTCTGATTTTTATTTTTTTTTATTTTTTGCAAAATGTTTTCAGTAATTCTGATTGATTTTGTGTGTGTGTAAATATACTTTTTTTTTCATTTTTTTGTTTGATTTGTATTCTGTAATCGCAAAATAAAATATAAAAAAAACATTTTTTTATTAGAAAAGCTTTTAATTGCTTCTATATGAATAAAATATAGACGTTATTGTGTCGGAAAATGCTTTTTTGCTGAATTTTTACAAGGAATGTTTTACGTTTTTATTTTAAAAGTTAATTTATAATTTTTAAATGTTTTATTATTAATTTGTAACGACAAACTGATATTGCTACAATATTAAAACTGCTTTTACTCATCATAGGTAGAAAAGCACATTGTAATTTAATAATCCCAATATTTTTAAAGGATTTTGAATTTTTTGTTTACGCGTATAAACGTGTCAGTTTTTGTAAATACGGACCTCCATACACGACATTTTAAGAAAATACAACTGCCTATAATAAATTCAAAATCAGTGAGCCGAGTTCGAATTCGAGAATGAATTCCATTTGAAATTGTTGTATTCCCTTACACCCAAATACCGGTCGATTCTTCTTCCAGCTATGAGTTAAATAGCAGGACTGATTGGGTTTTATAGTCTTGGCTGGCATCCAGTCTATCGCAGAAAATAATAGCAACCTACTGTGGTAAAATATTCTACCCAGTTAGTCATGTCTATTTTGAGACATGATCACACATGTGCGTATGACATATGGAACTTAACTGGCTCTCTTATAAACCCAAATCAAATAAATCGATAAAAATAAAACGCATTAAATTATTGGAATACTTAAACAATTTAGAATATTTTCTTAGATTTATATAATATATTAATTAATTTACTAATATATTAATGAATTTAGAGTATTGATTTATTTAATCAAAAGCAGAATATGATCGCTAGATAAGTACAGGATAAGCTTAAGTTTTATCGTAAGTGGTGGGGGGAAATGTTGAGAACCGTTGTTTTAAGAGGATTGCAACGATTTAGCTGTATCATGTGCCAAGTTCTCCACTACATCTCTTCCACCAATGGAGCCTAACGAACTTGTGAGAGAATTATAATAAAATAATAATAAAAAAGAATTTCCTTTTCCCATAATGCAAAAAAAAGTCCAAAGAGGGTTTCTGGTTACGTGTGGATTTTATGACGCAACTTCCAGAAAAGATATGATCGTTCTATTCTCACTTTCTAGCCGTTTAGTTTGGATGTGTTTGGTAGCCGTTCCAACGAAAGGGAGATTCGGCCACAGTCACTCAACGTCAGACTGGCTAGTGATCGACCATTCTCTATACCTTCACATCTTTGTACCCACATGCGTCAATAAACATTGGCCATTCATTTTCTACTGAATTTTTTTTTTGTTTTGTTTATTGCGGTTCAAAGACATTCAATTTCTGTTCGCGATATCAAATACAACCCACCACAAACTGACTAATACTATTTGTTCAATGTATCCAAAACTGGGACAAAGAAAAGTAGTAGTTTTAGATCCATATCACCTTTTGTACTGAACAAATCGTTTTGCATAATAATTTTGTTAGGTCTTTCTTTAAATAACAAAAAGTAAATAGGACACTTCGTTGTCGTGTAATGCTTAGCAAGCTTGTCTCGATAGAATCATTACAACTGGGCAGTGAGTACGACCGTCCCTAGTGCTCCATATTTTTGACCTTGTGCTGCATCTTAGCAATGCTTAGAAAATCATCTCTCAAGCTAGATCAATTGCGTCTGGATAGTGAGTTCGATTCTCACTCGATACTCTATAATAATGGTCTTGTGCCACATCTAAGAAACACTTATAAAATCACCAAAAAGTAGGTACCTTCACTCATTCTCGATATCTCAATCTAAAATTGAATTTTTAAAAATAAAAAATTCTTGCAGCTTTTATTATAGTTAATTGAAAGCTAAATGATTGAATTTAACATTTCCTGTCAGCAAAATACTCTGGTGTATTTCAACCAGAAATTATATTGATTGGAATCTAAAATTTGGAGATTTTTAAAAAATATTTTTTCAAATTTTCGGCCATTTTTGAGCGATCGACACATTTGTAAACAAAAGTTAATTCTCGGTTTTAAACATATTGCAAAAATAAAGTATGCATGAGTGACACGTTATGTTCGGAATATCAGCAAATTTAAAGTTAGATAAATTTAATTTTCACAAGTATCACTTATTTATAATATAAAATTTAAAATAAAATTATTTTTTAATCACGAAAAGTTGATCTCTAGCCTTTCACGTAAATGATTGCCGTGTAATGACAGATTCGAAATAAGCTAAATGTATGGTGACCAGAATTGACACAGTTGTCTAAATATTTTTCCTGTAAGCGAAAACACATAACCTTTTAATGTATAGTGGGTTGCTTATCTATTATTTTCCGTTGTAGTGGGAATCCGTCCTAGTAGTTGTATACCGTTGCAGGTTAACGGAATTTGGCTTTGTGGTAGATAGCCCACTATAAGTTTCATTAAAATCTGACAATTATTTGATTTTTGCAAGAATATCAAAATTAACGTTTTACACCAGAACGTAAAACGTTATTCATTGTAAACTCTCGTAACAATTTGGTTACCTGCTAACGCAAATCAAAACAAGATTTTTTACCAAAATTTCGAACATGTTAGAAAGGATAAAAGAATTTTTTAAAATAACTGAAAAATACTTTGATCTTTCCTCTTATAATGACACTACATTTTAATGGAAAAACTTGGTTTTTATTAAGTTTGGGGCTTTTTTTTTCTCTCATATAACTAAAATAAACTTCTCCTTACACACCTAATGGTGTGTAGGGCAGCGTTTTTGCTGTTTCTGTAGCAAACTGTTTTTTATGGGGCAGGGTTTTTAGCCCTGTGCCCAACCCCTAAAACTGGAGGAAGGTGATTTCCTAAGCGTAGCTTAGACGTAACACACGGCCGAAAGTAGGGGATACCCAGTGAGGATCAAACTCACTATACAGTTATAATGATTCTAGCGAGACGAGTTTGCTAACCATTACACCACGCCGAGGTGGCCTTTTCTTCATATACTAATGCTATTTCTTCAGCAATTTAGTGGAGGTAAAAGGCAATAACATTTTTTATACAAGTATAGATTTTGGTTTTTCTTTCATTAAGTGTCGATTCAGTCAGTTAAGTGCCATACGTGATACACGCTTGGGCGATCATGTCTCGAAAGAGACATGACTGACTGGGCAGAAGATTATCCCGCAGTAGGTTGCCATTGCTTTCTGCGGTAGACTGATTGCCGACCAAGGCTATAGAACCCAATCTGTCCTGCTATTTAACCCATAACTGGAAGGAAGCGACGGATTAATACCTTTCCCAAGGGTATTTGCGCGTAAGTGAATAAAATGGATTCAACTGGAATTCGAACTCGGCTCCCCGGTTTCTCGTTCTGAGCCGATATCCACTGTACCACAACGCACAGCCAAGTGTCGATTACGTGCGAATATTTCCGCCTCTCACACCTGATACCTTCATTACCCAATTCAACCACACTGCATTTTCTCCCAAATCAAATTACCAAAAAGTTGCGAACTCCTGTTCTAATTTTTTTTTTTTTTTTTACAATGACCCTGTAAAGTTCCCAAAATCTACTCGGGTTATAGGGTTGACAGAGTAAGAGGCAACGTTTACGCGGATACGTGGGAAAGAAACGGTTACGCCTAGACTTGAGTAAGTTAAAGATTGTAAGTCATTGAACTTGTTGCAAAGCCGATCCCACAGACTTTTTGCATATGTGAGAACAACAAAGACAATGAGGAGACAGAGGCGAAGATGTTAAGTTTTATTGAAGCAAAATTGACGAACAACAAGTAGTAAAAATCGGAAAAGACTGGGACGTCGGCAGCGGTTAGCAGGACCAGCTCAAACTGGAACGTTGTCGTCGATCGGCGGGAACGTCATCAGTGTCTGATCTGAAAAATACATGCTGGGAAGTCGTCAGCGTCTTGCAAAAAACGGCGCAGTCTGGAACGTTGAGATCGCGTCTACAAGGACATCGTCAGAGTCTGGTATGAAAGGCACAGGCGAGAACGTTGAGGTTGAGTCTCGGCTGCGATTGAACGTAATCCTAGCACATATACATACCCAGGCAAGTAGACGAGTTAGCACGTGTGCGCAGCGGCCGTGTTCCACTTCCTTTGAAGGATTCGACCGCGGTTAAACGGGATCACTACGAGCGAGCACGTGCGAAAGCCACTGCAATTGGACTTGAACAGTCGTTGTCACCAGATCGACTGCGGATAGAGATATCTCGAGCGGACTAGACCGTTCCACCTCCGAAGCAGATTCAAACCTAGAGTGGGACCAGCTGCTTACTAAGATGTAATGCGCTCCAGTAATCAACCGCGGGTAGCGGGATTGCGAACGAAGCCGGAGGTGGTCAGGGAACGGAAAGTGAGTATTGGAGAACAGATACTACACTTTGATCCTACTCCCCTGGCCGTGGAGACGCTATTTACTCTACTCCCTCACTGGAGCGAGATGTGACACAAGCTCGGTTCACGATTGGTCAAAGATTACCCCGATTACGCGAGGCGGTGATCCCGTTTCTCCCACTATATGTGGTCAACCACGCCTGATTTTTCTGTCTCCCCTCGTTTTACGGCCTTACGATGTTCTTAAAACTTTACCTTAAAGGGGCAGCCTGTTTCTTCTTTATATTTTTTCCACAGCTACACGAAATGGCGTACACGCAGTCTTTAGTCATGTCCTCCTCTGTCGACGGCCTTACTCGAGAGAGGTACCTGCGAAGTGTAGTACCACTTCTGAAGATCGTCCTGATGTTTTATGGACCACAGATTCTTTGTATTTTTTCTGATAACCCCTTCACATAGGGTAAACAGACCGAGGTTGTTTTCTGAGAGTTGTTATCCTCATGTGCCCTCCCTTCCATGCATGTTGGAGTTGTTGTTATCTACCCTGGATAATTGTTTCGTTATATGGTACTGCATAGAATGATCATTTCCTGTTCGTATGTCTCTAGGTCGCCGCTTATGACTTTTGCTCGATGTTGCAGGCAGCGAACGATCCCTTTCTTTACATTGTATGGGTGGTGGGAGTTAAAGTTGAGGTATTATCCGGTGAATGTTAACTTACAGTATACGGATGTCTTGAACCCTACCTCTGTTAGAGTTATTAGCATATCTAAGAATTACACACATGGCTCAGTGGATATACAGGCTGGTTAGTTCCAGTGACTTGATCCAAAGAGTTGTGAGCACAATACCAGGCTACAGTAGCGGTGAACAAGTAACTTATAGGGTTAGATGGAGATAACTCATGACTACCAAAAGAGGCTCTACGCAAGGAATGAGAATGATATACCCTATTGATTGTAATAAACGGTTCGGTTCGAAATTCCTAGCACCTGAAGAAAGCCGGTGCGTACAACAGAAACGTCGTACAAATGGCGAAACAAAGATGAGGACAATAGTTCGAACTATGTAAATGTAGTTTTAGCTGGTCATCGCTTCCGAACCGGCCCACCAACCACAAGGTGGCGAGTACTGCAAACGGCCGGTGAGCAGGAAGTGAGTATCTGAGAACAGATACTACACTTGATATTTACCCTACTCCCCCACTGGAGCGAGTTGTGACACAAGGTCAGTTTTTAACGTGGGGAACCTGAGCGCGTACGCTCAGGCCATTGGTCAAAAATTACCCAGCCCCCGCTTATGCGGTAAATGGGTACATAGCTGGTCATTGCTTCCACGCCGGCGATCAGGTAGTGTGTATCTGAGAACAGATACTACACTTTGATTCTGCACGACGGTAACTGGGTATAAAACTAGTCACACCTTGTCATAGCTAGTCTTAAGTTCTTAACTGATCATTGCTTGTCAAAACTGGTCAAAAGCTGGTCTTAATATTTATTGAAAAAATTTAAGATACAAATATGCCACAAGTGCTAAATGGGGAATGGTTTGGTCATCTCTAGTCTTAATCTAAACCTAGCCAGTCTCTTTGACAATGTTTTCTCCGCCATAAGCATGCTCCAATCACTGTCACATTCGAACACAATCCATTTACACAGTTAAAACTCTAGCATGAAAATTTTATTTAGACAAAAGTTGGAGGAGGGGTAATAATATTACAAAAGATGATTTATACAATGAAATGAATATGTGTACATGAAAATGATCAAATGTTAGTAATGGGACCCCACTAAAACGATCTCTGTTACCTGGGCAAAATTCCAGACCAAACGGTGTCTGGTACTGTCAGATAACAAAGCCATCTGTCACCTAAGAAAGGGAGGGGAAGGGAAAACCCTGGAGACAAAAAGGGACCTAAGCATTCACACACTAGCTAAGTTCCCAGGGAGATCAAAAAGATTTAAAATTTAGGTTCTAATCTACCTTAAAATAAGGGCTGGGACGACTAAGTTTCAGTTAGAGGACCAAAATCCTCTTTCCTAAGTAGCACCCAACAACCACTCCAGGTCAGCACGTCTCACACGCACCAGACGCGAAACTCACCCACCTTTTGCCGAATTCCGATTAAGAGAGTTGCACTCTTTCCGCTCTGATCTTCACTTTAAGCTGGTGCTTAAAGCAAGCAATCAGTTGAGAATAGGAGAACTCCTCGCTTCCATGAAACTCAATCATGAGACGCATAACACCGAGCAGACACAAGAGCACGTAGTGCTGATCCTTTTTCATTGATGGTATCACATTAGAACAGACGGTACTGGCTTCCAGGACAAAAATCTTTCTGTCTAAGGCGAGAACCATGTAGCCTTCAATCAGTCTGCACAACGGGCATACGACACCGCATTGAAAGAAGCCATCTCCTACGGACTCCTCCCGATCACCGCAGCACACGCTTCTTTTTCTGTGCCTTGTCCTTTCAGGACGTAGGCGATCAAGACTTTCTACGTCGCCCTCTCCCTGGTGGCTCTTAGCACGCACTCGGAGGAAATTGAAAGTCCCGTTGCGCAATGCTTCTTGGCGCCCAGTGACCCCTTTGCATAACCAGACAGGTGAGTGATGTCTCGTCGTTGAAAAGCTGGTCAGGATTCACCCTACTCCCCAACTGGAGCGAGTTGTGACACACGGTCAGATTTACGCGATAACTGGGTACAAAGCTGGTCTTAGCTTCCAAACCCGACCAGCGAGCAGGCAGTGAGTATCTGAGAACAGATACTACACTTTGATCCAAGATTTACCCTACTCCTCCACTGGATCGAGTTGTGCCATAACATCAGTTTTTAATGTGATGGAACCTGAGCGCTTACGCTCAGGCTATTGGTCAAAGATTACCCAGCCTCCTCTTACGCGGTAACTGCCTACAAAGCTGGTCACTGCTTGTCAAAAGCTAGTCATTACTTCCATGCCGGCAAGCAGGTTACAGACACCTCATTTGGCGAAAAGTTGCAGAGGGACTAAGAAGTCCCTCAAACAAATAATAAAAAGAAAAATGCACTACAAATAAAGTAAAATTAACGTTTGTTTATTTTCGTAAAAAAAATAAAAGAATTATTTTTTTGTACAAAATATGAGATTGTTCGTAGCGCTGTAAAAAAAAGAGAAAGAAAGGAACTGGGAATGTGAGAGGGAAAGGTAGAACGATGTGAGAAAAAGAGAGGGTGAAAGAAGGTTCACTGATACGGATTCTGCCTGTTGTGTGAACTGCTGGATTCTCTCTGTGCGTATGCTCGAAGCTGTCCGTGTGCCCTTTTGATGTCAGCTTGTCGCTGTTCCTCCTCTGACTGTTAAGGGTTTCTACCTTCCTTATATCTGAATAGTGAGGCTCTGGGGAGATTAAAAAATAGGTTACTTATGTTGAGCCCTGATTGGTCAATAAATCATATTTTTGACCACATGGTGTGCTTTCCACTACGTCCGAACGTTTGGGTGCGCCGTCCTTGTTTTTGACCCCACAGGGTATGGAAAGGGGTGAATTCCCGCGCAATTGTATTTTTTTTAGGTATATGTGAATTAATTTTGACGTGTGTGAATTAATTTTTATTGCGTGTGTGTGTGTGTGTGTGTGTGTGTGTGGAAAATAAAATAAGAAACAGCACAAAGTACAACGATAATATGGGATAGTCAGTTACTTCTCCTGGTTGCTAAATTTTGCATACGAGGTCAAGGTCGTCTGTTTATTAAGTAAGTAAATGAGAATGTTTTTATCAAATAAGATTAAGTTACTCAACACAAGAAGTCCTTCGACGTGATCATTTTTTCTTACACCTTTGACTCAAGTACACTTGAAAAAAGGAATCATTAGCAACAGAGCATGCCAGTCGCTACGAAACGGTCCGTTGCTGACTGTGACATAAACAGAGGCCAGGCGTGGTGCGATGGTTAGCACGCTTGTTTGCTCAACCCTACAAGTGAGTTCGCTCCTCATTGGGTACCTCATACTTTCGGCCTTGTGCCACATCTACGTGGCTCTTAAGAAAATCCAACTAATTTGGAATTTGAGCAGGCTTTTCAACAATTTCTTTTTCTATAAAAAATCTGAAAAAAGAATTCTTAACACTTAGTCACTACTTGTTTAAGACTCTGGTTCAGTCGTAAGAAATAGGAAACCTCTTTTGGGGGAAATAATTTTCATAGACTAGCATTTTTTAGAAACTGACTTTACTGTATCTCTCAAGTATTAATATCCACTTCTTACTAAATCGTTACGTTAACTAATCATTTTTTTTATTCTACCGACAATTACTCTGCCTTAGGAAGGCCGAAAAATGATCATCAAAAATATTTCAAAAAAGATTTTTTATCAGTAGTCTAACTACTTTTCTTACAAACCATACATTTCAACTATGAATATTTTTTTCCTCAGAATCTGCATAAAAAAAAATTATTTACGCAAAAACCTTTATGAACGTACAAATTTTTATTTTTAAATGCAGTTGAAAGTCCTCGTATATAGTTTCTTGTTCATTTAATTTGACAAATTACTAGCCAAATAAAATTCAGCTAAGTTAGGATACACAATTGTTACGAGTTTTTAACTGATAAACATAAAAATCTAAAGAAAAATTTTAAAATAAATAAATACTAATTTTCATCTACTCACTTTTTATTTCGTAATAATAAAAAGAACACGTATAATATTGAAATTGTTTTTACTTTGATTTAATCATAAAAAGATAAAGTAAACGAACTTTATCATTTATATATATATATGTATGTCAATGTTTAGTTTTTACTTTAAATCGATTAAAAAAGTCACCTTTTCTTTCTTGTCACTGAGGTCAGAGTAAATAAAAAAAAACTATAAAAGCATTCAGTTGGAGACCGATACACGTCGCGTTAATACTGTTTTGTTTGTCCTCAGACAATAACAGTCTTACTCGGGTCATTTTTGGTAAAGAAAGTAAGTAGCACATTTTTCTTCATATTTTAAATTACCATTTACTGTTTGGTTTAGCATCTATTCGACATAAATACTTAAAAAAAAACAAAAAAAAAACTCTATCTTCATTGTTACCTCTGACATTTTGATGGGTTCGGTCGGTTTCATTTGTTGAAGTTGCAGATACTGTTTTGTTTTTAGTATACAAATAGGTTAAAAGCTAATTCATTTAATTCGATGTTTATTTTTTTTTAAGTTAAATGATTAGAATTGAAAAACTGAATAGCTATTTCTTGTTGTAACTGTTTATGTTCATGGTAATTTGACCGATTTGACAGGTCAATTTTACTTAATGCGGCAATGCGTTAAAAAAAGTTTTAAAATTTGCTAGTTAACTTTTCTTTTATCATCTTTCTTTCTCTACACACTTTGTGTGTGAGGCCTGCCTTGATAAAATAAAATAAAAAAGACAGTCTCCCTTACTAGCACCTACGAATTTGTCATCTTGTTTGTATTTTTATTCAATAAACACGATGTTTTTTTTTTTTTTTTTTTTTTTTTTTTACAAATTTGGGGGTTCAAATTTAAAACAAGCTGGTTGGTGTAAAAGGTTAAAATTATAGAGCAGGGGTTTGCTTTGTAAAGAAAAAAATACTTTCTTACATTTTTCTTTCAAATGCCTCTGTTCTGAGCAGAAAGGGTAACGAAAACAAGTTTGAAAGAAACGTACTTATTCGTGAACTACTACTTACTATTCGACGTATAAAGAAAAAAAAATCTTCTGTGGGCATTAAATATTGCTCCTAAATCATTCTTTTTTATCTAGAATGATCGCTTAAGAATCTTGTTAATTTCTAGTTTGATATTGCATTTTTATGGGTTTGCTTTTTAATATTCCAGCCAGTTGTTCAAATTTTAATCGTGGAAAGTTCAACCAAACTTACGAGTTGTTTAAAATTGTTTTAAATTAGACAATTTTTTTAAAGTTATAACCTTTATTTCCCTTTAAAAATTTATGCGCGTTGAACATTTTTTTATACGAAATTAATAAATTCGTGAACTATTTTTTTCTAATTTGCTAAAAACTCTGAAAAATAAAAATGCTGAAAATATATTCATTTATTTTTTTTTTTAGATAGAAACAAAAGAATACATAGTTCATGTTATTGTTAAGAATGATTTTTGCTCTATTTCCGATACAGTAATGACTAATGAAAGTGATGGTTTCAATAAAATTTGCATTTGCTTTCTTTATTCTTGATAGCGTAAGGGCTCGTATGTTCGCGGAGTGAGAGGCAGTATGAGTCTCTACACTACAGGCACTAACCGTGTGAATGATACCTTGTTGAGGCATTTCAATCTGGGTCTGGGCACTGAAGATCAGATTTTTCAAGCCGATCTTCTCAGCCCGTTCACGAACCAACACGCGATAAACGCCTTCTACATTTACAACGACCGGGAGAGGCCAGCCTTTGCTTGTATGAAAAACTGCAGGACGTTGCAACATTAGTGAAAGAAGTAGCAATCCAGGCATACGACAGTTACCTCCCACCCTTTCGTCCGAGTAAAGTCAGTTAGATACACGCTTGTCTAATCATTTTTCTGAAGAGACATGACTGAACAGAATATTTCCCCGTAGTAGGTTACCATTGACTTTCCTGCGGTCGACTGGTTGCCAACAAAGCTATAGAATTCAATCTGTCCTGCTATTTAGCTTATAGGATACAAATCCTATTATAATCCATCAATCAACTAAAACACACAAAATAAATTGCACACCCGCAAAAAGGGATTCAAACGACTTTGGAAAAACCAACTATTAAATTCACAAGTCAGTGTGAAAAGCTAATTCTGAATCCTGATTGGATTAAAAACATCAAATTCACCTCTGACGTATTTTCACGCCTAGCTGTGAAAAGCTTCGCTGGAGCCGACCTCATGACTATAAAAACCACGACACTACACATCAAAAGGACAGTCGACATGGGAGCGGTCAGCTGACGACCTCGTGGCAATGTAACGAAAGAAAATTCAAGAAGCCGACTCGGACGCAGGGCACATCAGTTTCATTCGCCCTCACTGCCAATTTTCTTTTCATTTTCACACGACGCCACTAAAGAGAACAATACAACGACAAAATAGACACGTGTTAAGTACCACTCCTTTATTTGTTTGCCTTCCCTTTCTCTCAACCTGTCGGGACCTACTAAAAATAGGAAGAAACAAAGATATTACATTCCACTACTACACAACCATGAAATAGCATTTTAAAACACCTATGTTACTATTACGATCGATTTTAACTACCAAACTGCATGCATTTTCTCAATGAACATTTATATTTTCGCAAATATATTAAAGTGTTCAGGTAACAAAATTTCACTTATTGATTTTATAGATTTTCCTTCTTACACTTTTGTCATTCTGTAAATAAATCTTTGCTTTGATGAACACACGCAATATTTTTCCTTTCACATTTCAACATTCAACCTTCTGAAATTTAAATTGTGGGGACTTCGGACGTGTTTGGCACAAGGCCAATTTACCAAGCATCACCGAGGCCCCTACAAGCTGGGGGGAGAAGAGATGGATTTATCTTTCCCAAGGGTATTTATGCGGAAAGGTACCTCTAAAAAACAGCATGAAGGAAAAAGGCCCCAAATTAAATAAAAACAAAGTTTTATCATAATGTTTATATTATCATTAAGAGGATAGATCAAACTATTTTTTTAACTATTTCTAACACGTTCGAAATTTTGGTAGAAAATCCATTTTTTTTCTTGCGCCAGTGCGAAACCTAAATTTACGTAAAAAAAAAAAAACGTAATATTACGCAGTACACTTTACTTTTTTGACCGTGAAAGACACATTAATTTGGAAATTCTGTGAGAAATATTCACACATAACTCAGTGCTTAGGCAGAGGAAGGAAACAGTCAGACAAACAAGACATACCTGATAAAGTAAAACAATTTATTGTCTTGCAAAAACTGATTTTGCGGCTACTTCGTAGCCTGGTATAGTCCTTCTCGCTGCGTAGCTTGTTAGTTCCTTCGTCTGAGAAGGGTATGGGAAACCACGAGGAACGGCGGTCCGCGACGTACAGGAAATTCTGGGGTCGGCTTCTTCTGCAGTTCCATTCGGTCGAAAGTCGATAGTTCTTAGAGAATTTTTCTCTCAGATGGATAGGCATTGGCCAAAGGGTTTCCTTATAAGAAAGGAAGGATGTCGAGATATTTTCTCTGATAAGGTTGTGGCTGTTAGCCCAATGGGTCTCCAATACTATGGAGAGATGGTCTCGATATAGCGAGACATGAGGGTGCCAATTGTTGGCCCCGCTGGTTGAATCTCGGCACGTTGATCTCCGAAGCCGTCCGTGCCAACCGAGCTAGCAAGTCGGTGCAAAAAAGAAAAAGCTAAAAAAAAAAGGCGCGAGCCTCTTCCTGGCGTAAAGGCCCGCCTCAAGTCCAAGACGAGGCTCGGGTCTTCGGCCAATCAGGAGACCTGTTATATCTGTAAATTTCCAACACACTGCCAAAGGAGCAACGAAAAAGTAATGGTTATCCATTACTTTTTTTTTTTTTTTTTTAGAATAGGATAATCGTATTAATTATCAGTTACTCGAAAGTAATTATTTTATTTATTTTCTTATCAAGGGGAATTGAACGTGCTTCTGTCTGCCACTATAATAAATTTATAACTAAAGAACCTGATTCTACCTAGATCATTAATATTGATAAACAGACTGCAGTCCCTACGAGACTAGTAAGATGTTTTTTCCGAACAATTTGGACAAATCCACTCTCCCAAAGTATCCTGCTGGACCACTCCTACACAGTCAAAGTGGTACCAATTGTCGCAGGCATCACAACACACCATGGGGGAAGATCCATCGTTTGCAACGGAACAAGAAGGACAGAAGAAAGGACCGCCCTCTTCCTGAAATGTTGCTGGGCACGACGCAGAAACTCCCTTTAATTCCAGGGGAAATAAATGTTTTAAGGAATGAACCTGTTCGCATCCGTCCCTCAACACACAGGCCGAGCGAACTTTACCATCATTCCCGGAAATGAGTCTAAGCACCTTACCTAAACTCCAAAAGGGTCTAGTCTTATTAGGAGATTTGATTAACACAATTTCTCCAACTGACACCTTTAGAGGGCAATCTCCCTTTAAATTCGTATCCCTCTCTCTCAGGGACAACAGATAATCATTGTGCCACATCTTCCTAAATTTTTCGACACATTTGTGTCTTAACTCCAAGGACTGCACCAGTTTTATTCTACTAGGGGGATCGGGGCACAAATCTTCCGATCCATAGTTACTAATCAACAAACGTGGATTGTAGCCGGTTTGCAGAAAGTGATTGGGGGTTAAAATGTCTAGGCCCCCTTCTGAAGCGGTGATATAAGTCAGCGGTCGATCATTGATCGCTTTCTGCACGTCAGAAATTATCGTTAGAAATTCAAAGTACTGAATTTTCCTCCTACCTATTAATTTTTTCAAGCATTGCTTCATGGTTTTGATCATTCTCTCCCATGCGCCCCCATGCCAGGCGGAATAAAGGGGAATGGTGAGATGACTAATGGAAGCGGATCTAAAATGTTCCCTGAATTCGTCGGAAACGAAAATTTCAGACAACATAATGCCGGATGCTAGAAAGGTTTTAGCATTGTCCGAATAGACATGAGAGGGTACGCCAAAAAGATTGGTAAATCTGACGAAGGCTAACAGGAAGGATCTGGAGCTCATGTCAGGCAAAAGCTCCAGATGCACTGCGCGAAGACTCATGCAGGTAAATAGCAGGATGTACATCTTTATTTCATCATCCTTGTACTTTACCAAGAAATGGCCGGTAAAATCGATACCCACTTGTTGAAAGGGGTGAACAAAATTTGCCCGGTGGGTGGGCAGTTGAGAACCCGAGGGAGCTTTATACGGTAAAGAATTAATCTTCTTACAAGTAATGCAGCTACGAAGTGTTTTCTTTACCGATTGTCTTCCCTGGGGAATCCAAAACCCGGATAATCTCAACTTGGAAAGGGTTGAATTGGTTCCCATGTGGCAACAATTCAAATGAGCCTCTTTAATAACCAATTCAGTTAAGGGGTGATGTTTACCCAGAAGTATAGGGAATTTGACTCCGAAGGGGTGTACACTGGAATTCTGGATGCGTCCTTTAGTCCGCAACAGACCATCCCTATCGATAAACAACCCAAGGGCAGTTATTCTAGGAGGTGCATCTTTATCAGAAGGTTGAGTCAAATATTCCAACTCAAGGGGAAATACCTCCCTTTGCATATCAGAAAAAAGCAACAATTTGGCTCTAAGGTAGGTATCAGTGTGTCGATGCATCAATTTATCACCGAACCTTAAAACCTTTTCAAGAACGTTGATCGCTCTAGACAATGTTGAAAATCTAGAAATATTTATAGGAAGACTGGTTTCGCCTGCGCGAGAATCCTCGGTTAACATACAGGATACAATCTTCCGGTTGGTGTCATTAAGGCAAGGTAATGGAGATACTGGCCAGTCGATGGTATGTTGTTGTAGCCAATCGGGTCCGTATACCCAAAAATCGAACAATTGTTCAAACTTGGAGGCAGAAAGGCCTCTAGTCAACAAATCCGCAGGATTTTCCGACGAAGGGACATACTTGAACAGGGGGGAGACGCCAAATCTGAGGTTAACGTCCTCCAACATTTTTTTTATGTCCAGGACACGATTCTCCACAAAAATATTTCTTTTAGACCCCTTCCCATTTAAAACCCAAGATAAGGCTACTTGCGCATCTGACGCAAAGAAAATAGAAAGGACGTTGATAGGCTTTAAGGCTTCAATAATCTTAGGAACAACTTTGAGAGCGAGATAGATCGCCATTAGTTCCAAAGTAGGTAGGGTTTTCTGCTTAATGGGAGCCACCTTAGCTCTAGCGAACAACAAGGAACATCGATTTCCTTGTTTAGCATATAAAGAAAACCCGTATGCGAGCTTAGATGCGTCGCAGAAACAAATAAATTCCACCGGGGAGCTCTCCTGCAACACACGTCTGGGGAACTCAAATCCACTTAATTTATTAAGTTCCTTAGCAAGAGTTTGCCAAGGGATAGTAAATTTCTCAGGGATCTGTTGATCCCAGGACAAGTTGTTCTTCCATAGTTGGCTAACGAACGTCTTGCCCTGAATAGTAACAGGGAGAAGTAAGGAAAGCGGATCATAGATGCTGGAAGTCTGAGACAGAATCCCACGTTTAGTGTCTACCTCAAAGTTAATCTTAGTGGGCGCAAGTCTGATCGTATCTTGTCGAGGGGAATAATGATACCCCAGTACCTTTTCATAGGAGGGAAGGGGGAGGTAATCGATCCATCCTCTGACATTTTATTTTGTAAATCCGCACAGTTGGAGTTACAGGATTGAAGATCGAATCCGGCGTCCTTCAACCTGTTACGAACAGTACTATACACAGAAAGGAGAGATTTGGAATCGCAACTAGTGGTGACCAAATTGTCAACATAAAAATTGTTGGAGATTACTGCAGAGGATATATCAAAATCATATCTCTCCACGTGAAATTTAAGGATGCAACCCAGAATAAAGGGACTTGCATTAAAGCCAAAAATGATGGAGTTGTACCTGTAGGTATACAGTTTGTCATTTACCTTGAGAAAAAAACAAAACCTATTTTTGTCCTGAACAGTTCTCAGGCGAATTTGGAGGAAGGCCTTACGAAGGTCTCCTAAAAGAACATAGTCGTTCTTTCTAAAAATCAACAACAAGTCCAGTAGCTGTGCTGTTAAGTTAACTCCAGCGTATGCTGCATCGTTAATTGAAACACCCCCCCCGCCGTTTCAACGAACAATTAAAGACGGGGCGGATTTTCGTAGTGACCCCAAGACCCTCTTTAATAACGGGCCGGTGAGGAATCCAACAATAGTTCTTAAAGTCCCCAGGAGGAACAGAAAACGGTTCGACAATACCGCAATCCTCGTATTCTCTAAAAACTCGCAAATACTCGTCATAGAGTCCCTTCTTCTCCAAGGAATCTGCCACCCTATGCATTATTTTTAGGGAAGGCACATAATTAGAGTCCACCCGAGACAATTTATCTCGGTCCCAGGGCAGATCCACATAATATCTACCATTTTTCAAAACTATGGATTTCTTGAAGTCGTCAATTTTTTCTTCATCATAGGAAGATAAAGTTTCGCTCTCGTCGATTCCAATAGACTCGAGAGAGAGAAAATGTTCAATTCCGCGTTCAACAGAGGAATCCTCGAAAAATGGACCAAGTGGATCCGAATACGAATATACCGGACTTAAGGCACTGTCGATTAAGAACGACGAACATTTAGGCAAGGATTCAATAATTCGATTAAAGGGAGGGCACTCTTGCTTATCCTCCTTATAAATTACCGGCTTCAAAAAATGGTGCCCATAGCCGAAGGGAATGATTTCGTCAGAAATTCTCCATGCAGTCCCATTCAGACATTCAACCAAATGCGAATCCTTCAACTGCTGGATTAAATCCAAACCGACAAGGCCTTGTAGATCTCTACCGTTCAAATCCTCATAGCCATTACCGAGACGAAATCCTGCCTCCTTTATTAGAGGTAATCTCATCAAATCTCGGCACTTGAAACTTGAGGTTAAGGTTGTCCGCAAATAAGGCAGAGAAGGGAAAAGGTTTTTGAGACCCCAATCTAATGGAGACATTAAGTTCAAGAAGGTCCACCGGCCTGGTTCCTATGAGGGTGTTAACCGGCATTATCACGGGTTTCGGTACTAATTTTTCCCGAGGACACAATTTTTTTAAAATAGCCCGAGAGAAAAACGATTTTTGACTTCCAGAGTCCAAGATACAGTGGAATGAGACGGGACGCCCTTCACCTTTCATGGACACTTTAATAACTGGAAATATACAATTTTCCAGGTCTGACAGTGTAGTCTTTCCCACAAAGGACTCTAAGGCCTTAGGGCACATAACCGTGTAATGGTTTTTCAGTCCACAAGTGTGGCAGGGATAGGGAAACCCTCGGTTTCCCTTACATTCTTGGTCAGAGTGACCACCCAGGCATCTGGAACAGATTCGTAGGTCCTTAGCTCGACGAACCTTTGATTCGTGGTTAGGATATTTTGGGCAGTCCTTAACGGCATGGTCTGCTGAATCACACAATTTGCAAACCCTTCTGCCTTCCCTAACGCTAGTCCGGGTATTTGTGGGATCCGTACCCTTTTTGGGATTGGAATTTTTATGGCTCGACAAATTGGGTCGAGTCTCAGATTAAGAAGAAGCAGAAAATGGCGGCTTGAGCGGGCCACTTTCCCGCCTTTTATCAACTAAAGGCGCCGCTTGCAAAAATTCAATAATGTCGAAAAGGTTGGACATAATTGCTAAAAGGGAAGGATAACGCTCCTTCGTTCGCGACATTAATTCCCTTCGAACGCTAACTGGGAATTTTCGGAACAGAATATGGGCCACCATTGACCCAGAAGTGGAATTTTCCGAAAAAAAATCTGTTCCAAAGGACTTGTCCAACTCAGATAAGTCAAGCTTTACTTGTTCTACACAAGTTTTAAGCTCATCCAATTTGGTTATTTGCACCGGTAGAGGAATTATTTCCTCAAAAATACGGTCCTTAATAAGGGAAGGATTCAGGAATTTTTGCTTTAAGCTATCCAATGCAAATGTGTAGTTCTCGGGGGAAACATCCAAATTAGAAATTAAATCGAAGGCTTTCCCCTTCAACTTCGACTTGAGAATCAACATCTTGTCAGCATTTCCCAAGTTGGCTGTGCAGAATTCGAACCTTCTGAGAAATGTCCGAAATTCGAATTTATCGGCCGAAGGAGACCCGCAGAAGTTAGGGCACTCCAATTCCAATTTTAAATGTTGAAGAGAGGCAGGTTTTATATTTTTGCCGCTCTCTCGACTAGATTTTAGCTCAAATAATGTTTCCCTAATAGAGGAAGAAAAATTTTCGGAGTCATTACAAAATGACAACCGTTCCTCTTCGGGAGACTTTAAAATGATTTGGTCAAACAAATCATCTAAATCCCTCAGCCAACTCAGGATATCCTTCTCTCTTGCCTCAATGGTCGATAGAGAGGAATTACTATCCTTGAGCCAGCTTACCGTACATTGGATACGAAATTTCTTTGCTTCGATCTTATTAGTCCATTCCCTCAAGGCCGCCATTGTGTCGCCCGAAAGGATACTAGGATAAGATACGACGCGAAGAGAGAAAAAACAGGTATTGTTACTGCTCAGTCAGTCAAAGGGAGGTAACTTTCCCCTTCCCCCACCAATTGGCAAACGAAAACTAATAATTAGGGGGAGAAAAAAAATTTTTTTTTTTGTAGCAGACAGGAAGCAATTCAATATATATATAGCTGAAGAATAGCTAAAAAAAATCACACAAATAACTATTCTGGAAGGGAATTATTCATTTGCAATCAGTTATTTAAACGTTAAACCAAAATTTACAACAGATTTTATGCAATAAGGTTATAGAATGTAGCAAATTGTAGCTAAAATATCACATTTTTTTCAATAAAGCTATAACTCAGCTTATTCCTTGCAATTAAAGCTATTTAAACGTTAAATTACATTCAGCAAGTTTTTTGCAATAAAAGCTATGACTTAGCTTAAAAAATCGTTCAGTTTTTGCAATAAAAGCTATGTGAGAAATATTCACACAACTCAGTGCTTAGGCAGAGGAAGGAAACAGTCAGACAAACAAGACATACCTGATAAAGTAAAACAATTTATTGTCTTGCAAAAACTGATTTTGCGGCTACTTCGTAGCCTGGTATAGTCCTTCTCGCTGCGTAGCTTGTTAGTTCCTTCGTCTGAGAAGGGTATGGGAAACCACGAGGAACGGCGGTCCGCGACGTACAGGAAATTCTGGGGTCGGCTTCTTCTGCAGTTCCATTCGGTCGAAAGTCGATAGTTCTTAGAGAATTTTTCTCTCAGATGGATAGGCATTGGCCAAAGGGTTTCCTTATAAGAAAGGAAGGATGTCGAGATATTTTCTCTGAAAAGGTTGTGGCTGTTAGCCCAATGGGTCTCCAATACTATGGAGAGATGGTCTCGATATAGCGAGACATGAGGGTGCCAATTGTTGGCCCCGCTGGTTGAATCTCGGCACGTTGATCTCCGAAGCCGTCCGTGCCAACCGAGCTAGCAAGTCGGTGCAAAAAAGAAAAAGCTAAAAAAAAAGGCGCGAGCCTCTTCCTGGCGTAAAGGCCCGCCTCAAGTCCAAGACGAGGCTCGGGTCTTCGGCCAATCAGGAGACCTGTTATATCTGTAAATTTCCAACAATTCTTGCAAAAATCAAATAACAGTCGGATTTTGATGAACCTTTTAGGACTTATTCATAATTGACTGAAATAAATTTTGAAATAAGTATTTTAGAAAATATTCGTAAATATATATTTTTACATATGTTACGCCCATCACCAATTAATTTCCAGAAATGTCTAAAATTTCGACTTTGCTCCTCAATAAACCTAATATAATTAAATTCAGGAGTCATTGGCGAATGCTAATCAGCTGTCTTTCTTTGTTCAATAGTAGCCTTATTCCTAAAAAGTAGGTCCGAATTGCGAAAAATGCAATAACAATGCCAATTTTTATTTGGATAAACTTTCAATTGCTTTTATGAACAATATAAATTAAGCATATCATAGTCTGAAAAGAAAAAAATTCAATGAGTAATGAATTTTTACAAGAATTTTCATTTTTGTTTTATAATAATATATAAAGCTTCAAAAATATTTAATTTTTTTTTTTCCTCCATTGCTCCGGTTAGGGCATGAAATTAAAGCATGAAAACTACATTTACTAATCAAAAACTGAAAAGCTTAATACAAATGATTAAGCCAATGGATTTTTAAAATAATTAAAACATTTTGTGTGCCTTTTGATTACCCGTGTCTTATACGCGTGGCCGTACGTGATATTTATAATTAAAAGGTCGCATGATCCAAGGTTGTCCTCCTTTACATGAAAAAAATAAAGTTCGTCTTCCATACTTGGCATTTTTTTTTTTTGGCCGGCTACTGTAAATCCTATCAATTATCGCCTCTTGATAAGGCTTTGGCAGATACCGTAATTGAGAAACGCTTTTTTTGGAAATATTCCAGGCAGTAAGTAATTCTTGTTTCAAGTCAACTTAAAGTAAGTTTAAATTCGGTGATTTGAAAAAAAAAAAAAAAAAGTTTCAGCGAGATGTATTTTATTTTTGTAAGATATTTTAAAACCGAAAATTGGCGTCTGTTTACAATCGATGAAAAATGGCAGAAAATCTGAAATTCTAAAAACATTTTTTTAAACCTAAAGTTTATTTTTATTCTGATCAATATAATTTCGGTTTGAAATACACCAGGGTATTTTGACTACTGTAATTAGTAAAATAATCTCATGGCTTTCAATTAAAGCTAAAATTAAAGCTTCAAGAAAACTTTATTTTTTTAAAATTCAATTTAAATTGAGGTATTGAAACAATATTTTACGGACATTTTCGCGAAGTTTGTTTGTCGTCCAATGGAAAGGCTGCAATCGCATCCAGGAATAAATTCCCAAATAACTTTTTCAAGTCCCACAAACTGAATAAAAACACAGGCAAGTTCGCCTGTTACTAGAGAGAAAAGTTCTGTTATTTTATTTTATTTTATTTTTTTTCATGTTACCTCACCTTCCTTCCACTGTTACTATTGCGCAGGGGGTTACATAAGGGGAGGTGATAAGAGAGTGGTTAGATATAAGAAATGTGAGAAGGAAGGTGATAGACAGATAAGGATGTACATGGGAAGAGTGTTTGAGAGAATGGATGCGAGGTAGTGTGTTAGGTGTCTATTGACCTTACATTTAAACTCCTGGAGATTGTAGCTGTCGGAAGCAAGTATGTGGAAGGGAATTCCATAGGCGGGAAGTGCGAGAAAAGAAGCCATTGGAGTAGAAATTGCGGTTACAGTTTATCGGTTTCATTGCAAAAAGGGTGGGACCTAGTTGCTAATCTAGTATCTCGTGCAAATTCGTACCTAGAGGGCACCAGTGATCTAAGATCATCGGAGCAGAAGTCGTGAAAGTATTTATAGAAGAGGCACAGGGAAACCACGTCACGCCGGTGAGAGTAACTGCAGCCAGTCTGCCAAGTCGGTATCGATCACATTACAGATTCTCCGTTGTATTTTGTCATGAACACCCGAGGAGAATAGCAGGGGCACCCGACCAGATATGGCAGCAGTATTCAATACACGGGCGGATGGTAGATTTATATATGTGCAGGATAGATTCAGACGGAAAAAACTTCCGGGCCCTGCACAGAGGACCGACTTTCATTTAGTAATGGATTCGATATATTCATTCCACTTGAGGTCCGCTGAGAGTGTGAGGCCAAGGAGGCGTAGTGCTTAACTCTCTGGGAGGCAAGCCTGTTCCATGCTAATGGGAGGTAGGTGCTATTGTCTATGATGGTTAATTGATAGCAGCTTCGTTTTGGAAGAATTGAAATTTACGAGCCATTTCTTACCCCAGTCCACTACGGATTGGAGGCCCTTTTTAAGCTCGGCAGCGAGGTTCGCTTTGTCGCCCACACCGGGCGAGAGTAAACTGTAGTGTCATCGGCGTACATGCCTACTTGGGATTTTATGGCATCGGGGAGATCATTAATGTAAATCAGAAAAGAGCGTAGGACCTAGGATAGAGCCTTGAGGGACACCAGCGTTCGTATGGTATTTCTGGAAGGCATGTCCGTTTAATACCACCTTCAATGTGCGGTTAGAGAGGAAAGAATGGATTAGGTCCAACAAATGTCCAGTTATACCATAGCTCCGCAGTTTGCGTAGAAGGCCAGCATGCCAGACACTGTCGAACGTTTTAGAGATATCCAAGGCAACGGTTCGGGCTTCTCCATTCTTGTCAAGATCCTGGTATATGTACTCGGTGAGGGTCGTTAGCATATCATCAGTAGACCTTGTGAAGTGGAAGCCATGCTGTTTGTCCGAGAGGAGCTTGTTGGCTGTGAGATGCTGGACCACCTCGGCGTTGATAATGGCTTCGAACACTTTGTCAAAGATCGGAAGAAGGCTGATAAGGCGGTAATTTGTTTTTAAATATAGGGACTACAGAGGAAGACTTACAACAAGTAAGGAAGCAGATAGGCAGAAGTTGTAGAGCTTAGAAAAGACAGAGGAGAGTTCAGGGGCACATTTCTTCAAGACTATGATTGGGATTCCGTCCCCTTCGCTTGCTTTGTGAGGGTCAAGTTTTGAGATTGTTAGAAACCAGCGAGGGTGTAATGTGGACGTCATTCAGTTGAGCCTCAGTTCTCGGTGGGAAGTCGGGTGTAGAAACTCCAGACGAATCCAGTCTCGGAAACATTTTAACAAGCCTGTATCAACTAAAAATACATACTTTTTTTGTAAAAACCTGAATTGATTTGTATGTATATAAATTTGTTTTTATTTTAATTTTATTGTTGTATACCCCTCTTATGGTGGGCTATCTGACTAACATGTCTAAATCAAACTAATCTGTTTCGACGCCCAAACACATCACTAGAGCTGATAACCCACTATAGAGTCGAGCATGTGAAAGGACAGAAAAATATTTTCAGCATCTTTCTGTAAAGCCACATTTCGGTTACTTCAGTTCACTTCATCGTCAGTTTATCATTGTCGTCATTTTTTAATTTAATAATTTAATGTCGGATCAGAAAAGTTGACTTTTGAAATATCTTAAACTAGCAGTATAGCCCGGCGTTGCTCGGGTGTAATGAAAGCTTTAAAACTAATCCATGGTCCTGGAGCTCAGACTCTTTGGGCGTTGGCACGAAAAACTAAAAAGCAATAGTTGTTTCCAGTTAAAGCGAAAACCTATACTGAAAGAAAAATGAATGGATGTAAGTCAAATTTTCATTTCCTGGTATCGATATCAAGTAAGTTTTTTTCGTCGTAAACTGAATTTTGAAGGCTAGATAAGTCCTCTGAGTAAATGATATCATGGCTGAGATTAAGAACTACAATTATACCTACTTAGAGCCAAACCCGAAGCAAAAATTAAAATAAAAGGGCTGAAAAAATACAAACATACAGGCAGATAAACAGAAACTCACACAAACATCTTGCCTTATATGTATATATATTATCGATTTTCTGCACTATTGTAAGAACTGCAACCTTGAAACTTATGAATATCATTTCTTATGTCTTTGTCTATGAGTGTATCAAATTTGATTAAAATCGGGCCATACCTTCTATAACCCGATTTTTTTTTTTCGATTTTCGATATTTATCGGAGGTACTACGACACAAAACCTAGCTAAGAACACTCGCAGACGCTTATAGTACAACTGTGTAAATTGTGAAGAAAATCGGTTCAGCCGTTTCGCAGTCTCTAGGTAACGGATACACACACACACACACACACACACACACACACACACACACACACACACACAGAGTTCCATTTATAAATAAGTTATATATATATTTTTCTTTTTTCCTTTCTTTTCTTTCCTTTTCTTTATTTTTCTTACCTCCCGCCTCCATTCTCTTTCTGTTTTGTTTAACCCCTTTCCTTTGTAAAGTTAGACGAAGCCAAATTTTCCATTTCTTCACTTACAACTCTATCTAAAAGTTAAAATCTAAAAATAGACATGATTTGCTTCCCGAATTGTTTGTGACGTAAATTTCTCAAATCTTAACCGTTATTTATTTTTATTCTTATTTCTATTTTCATTTTGAAATATGTTCCGTTGCTGATGAGATGTGAAATCTCTCTTAGGGAATTCATATTGAAATGTTCATTCAAGAATTTTGAATATTGAAAATGTTTATTTTACATTAGCTCTGTAATTTTAATGACATTGAGGTCTCCTCCTGTATCATTTTTTAATATTAACATTTAATATTAATTTGGATCAGGATTTGGGATTTACCTTCCTACTTTTCCGTTTGGACTAAAGTATATATATATATATATATATATATATATATATATATATATATATGACTTAGATATTTATTTCGAAGAAAATTATAAAATTCCAGTTTAACTGAATTTTGGAAAAATATTACTTCACACCTGAAATATAACGAAAAAAGCATTTAAATACTACAAGGTATTTACCGTATTTATATACGGACTTTTATCCTCATCTTGTTTGTTGCTTTCACAACGTTTCGACCATTGTACCATTCGGCTTTCTTAAGGAGTTGTGTATATCGATTCAGGTATCCAACAGGAAATTAAACAAAGGGTTCAGTTCGAAATTTCCTGCTGGATACCCGAATCGATATCCATAACTCTCGGAACTAGAATAATCTACCCTAACGAAATTCCAATCGCCTAAAGAAGGTCAGAGCGTCAACGGCCGAAACGTCGTGAATATGGCAACAAAGATGAGGATAACAGCCCGAACAATGTAAATAGTGTAAATGATTACAATATCTCATCTCAGAAACACAGACACATGTTGATTATCGTATTGGTTTAGTTTAAAGTAGCGACTTTTCTCTAAAATGTTACATTATTTGCGTGGTATATATATTTGCATTTTTCATTATGGTATTTTACAAGGTATTCGTTTTTAGATGTCGATTTTTAAGTAACGTCGTAAAAATATTTTCGTGTTTGTATTTTGAAATAAGTTCTGATTGTTTATTTAGTAATTTGTGTTGGTCTAGGAAGATGATTATTGTTGTCTTCTACTCCAAAGTGTGATGTATTTTTTATTTATTGTTGTAAGTAGTTTTCCTTATTTTCATGAAATTTTATTGCCATTTGTTTTTTAATCTTCCAGATATATTTAGAAAGCATTGTGCTGTTCGCATTTTTACTATTTGTAAAGGATGTTTTGTCTGCGTAATTACTATTTTCAGAGTCCTTCAGTTACACCGATGTGTTTTTTTTTCCTTCGTTACCTGCTGATTTTACAGTGACTTGATATATTATATTGATTTGTAAGCAATTGCTATTTAAGGGAAATTCGTTCTTTTCTCTGCAGTTACAGGCGTTTGGTTTGTATGGATAGTTTGCTGCTTATTTTTCTGTTGTGCTTTTTTTATTATTCAAGTCCTGTTGTCTGCGCAACTGTAGCTGATTTTACTGTGTTTCTCTTGAATATCTTGTAGCGAGTGATTGATGGGGAAGTGTTTATGTACGAGTTAAATTAATAATTTTCGTACAGACCTGGGTAGTATCATCAGACCCGAGGGTGGGACGAAAGAGAATATTCAAAGCAGACTGGGCAAGGCCAGGAGTGAGTTTAAGGAAATAAACATCTGAAGATCAACACCAAGCTGAAGCTATACCAGATCTGTGTTGTATCTACTCTTCTCTACGGGTCTGAGTGCTGGAGAATGACTAAGGCGGATTTCGCCGAACTTCTATCCTTTTACACCATATGCCTACGACGAATACTGAGAATATTTTGGCCGGAGAAGATCTCCAATGAAGATCTGTTGAAGAGATGCACGCAAGAGAACATGGGTACCATTATTACGAGTGGAGATGGACTGGGCATGTGCTCCGGAAATATCCACAGTAAATCACAAGAACAGCACGGCACTGGACCCCATATGGCAAAAGAAAGAGGGGAAGACCAAGAACGAGATGGAGAAGTACGGTGGAGAATGAGATGAAAGCCATGCAGTACTTACTCTTGGGGTTCATTGACTAGTCTGGCTCAAGATAGGCAGAGGTGGAGAAACTTTGTTGCTGCTCTACACACCATTGGGTGTAACGGATGATGAATGAATTATTCATATTGCATTTTTATTTTACTATTCGGAGCAGATTTTCGAAAATAAAGGCAAAATGTTTTTGTTTTTTTCTTTAAATAATAGATGATGTACATTCCCCAATGAGTTCTGCGTTTAACTAATAAAAAAAACAAATCTAATTTCTTAAAATTTTATGAATTTACGTGGGGGAGGGTAATAGATATAAAAAAAAAATATATTTTTACCAATATTTTTTTAAAATAAAAATTTCAAAAATAATTTCATTCATTTGTGAATAAATCCTAAAAGCTTTATAAAAATCCGTCAATTATTTGAATTTTGCAAGAATTTCCAAAATGTTTTTTTTTCACCGGAAAAAAACTGAGTGATGTAATATTACGTTTTCCATTGTAAACTTTCGTTACGATTTGGTTACCCGCTAACTAAAATAAATAAAAAAATGCTATTTTACTAAAATTTCGAATTTTTAAAAAAATTTTAAAATATTAATTATTTTAAGAGTTTAGCTATGACAAGTATGGAGTTTAATCCGGGAAAAAGCACACACAAAGATTTTAAACCTGCGCAAAAATTTGCCAAATTATTATTATTTTTTTTTTTTTTAACTACAAAACCGATGAAAATTCTTATTGATAAGAACTAATTATATTTATGTTGTGCAACTTACTATCTTTAAAATTTAAAAAAAAAAACACAATTTTTTTTTGTCTAAGTTGTTACTATGTTAATACATAAATTATTAAAACACTTTAAAGAGATAAAGCATGCCATAAAGATCAGTTGGAACTGCACAGTAACCTTGACATATTTGGGAAGGGTATTAGGATAATCAAGAAATTGGCTGGCAGAAAACCACTTGCATATGGGTAGGAAAGGCGTTCAGTAGATACAGAAAAATAGAAAGTAAGACAAGGATGTGTTTTCTTTCCATACTTATTCAACCTATACTGCAAGGCAATTCTGAGAGAGATACTTCTTCCAGGATTTCTTGATCATAATGGTAAAAATTGAGCTGTTGCTATAGATATTTCAAAAGTGTTTGACAGGATTTGGTATGCTGGCCTTCTGCACAAGCTCCAGCTTTAACTGGAAACAACTATTGCTTTTTCAGTCTTTCGTGCCAACGTCCAAAGTGTCTGAGCTCCAGGACCATGGATTAGTTTTAAAGCTTTCATTACACCCGAGCAACGCCGGGCAATACTGCTAGTAAAGAAATAAAAGTGGCTAGGGCGAAGTCAGGAGGTAAATGAAGGTTTATCGAAAGAAGACAAGCTAACCATGTGTAAAAATGTGCTACATGCCTTCTCTCCAGCACTGAAAGGAGAAGCTGATGTAAGTCTGCCATGTTGTGCTGCAAAAAGGTCATATTTTCGCAACATCTACCCACCAAACTGTTCTATGTATAGACTGTACAACGCACTAAGTGTGGTGTATAATACTAACTGAAGGAGAGGAAAGAAAGTTACGTCAACAGTGAGAAAAATATAAACAAAACAAAACAAAACGAACTGTTCCATTCTTCGTAAAAACATTTAACGAGCATAGGAGAAATTGAGAATTTAGTAGGACGAGTCATAGGCTTGTCTGGACTCGTGTAAACTTAGATAAGCTTAAATATGTTGAATACTACCGCTGGAAAATAAGGAAGAACACGTATATGTAAAAATACAATCTTATATTTTTATTCTTCGATGGTGACACTTGTGGGGAGCAGGAGAGCAGCCGGAGAGAGTTTGCGCACACAGAGAAGCTGTTGAGTCGAAAACCAGCGGGAGTCTTTTTTTCAGACAAAATTCTGGACTTTATATAGTCTTAAAACTCTCACGCGACCCACATGGCCACAGTTCTTCACCCACACATATTTGCTTTTTCGAGTTGTCATATCTGGCAGTTTTTTCGAAAATCTGCTCCGTATAGTAAAAAAAAATGCAATAAAACTATCTAATTATTTAATTAGATAAGCTTTCAATTGCTTTATATATATTCGTTATTCACATACAAACTTGTTCCTCTGTATTACAGCTCATCAGTGTGGCTAGACATTCACTTGCCTCCGGCCGAGATTGAAACTCGACTGATTTGGTGTCAGCGGAGTCGCTGAGCCATAGACACATAGAATCACAGAAGAGGAATTTTAGCGTGTTATGTATGAGCCAGTTAAGTGCCATACGTGAAACACGCTTGGGTGATCATGTCTCGAAAGAGACATAACTGACTGGGCAGAAGATTTTTTTTGTATATTTGAAGTTTTTTTTTTAAAGTAAGGTATTTCCTATGCTACATTAAAAGGTTTCGGGTTTCTTTCCCTTAAAGGAAAAAAAAATTAGACAATTATGTCAATTCTACTTAAAAATACTTAGCTTATCTTCCTATCTGACTGTCATCCCACATCAATCACTTACTTCAAAGGTTAGAAAGATTAACGCTCCGTGAATAAGAAATACTTTTATTCTGAATTTCATACTACAAACAAGTAATACTTGTGTAAATCAGATTAATTTAACTTTGCTAATTTTTAAAAAAAAATAATGTATGACAAATGTATACTTTAGTTTTGCAAGGTTTTTAATACTAAGAATTAATTTTTGTTGATAAATGTGTCGATCAGTCAAAAATGGCCAGAAAATTGAAACATTTTAGATTCAATCAATATAATTTCAGTTTGATATACACCAGAGTATTTTGCGTACTGGAAATAGTAAATTGAATCATTTAGCTTTCAATTAAAGCTTCAAGAAACCTTTTTTTATTTATCAAAAGCCATTTTAAAACTTAGGTATCGCGTATTATTGTGAAAAAATGAAGACACCTGGTATACAGAGAAAAACCACATAGTCTCATTTGGTATATAGAGGGCACCACTGGCCTGCCCGTTTTTTTCGTTGGAAAATATTACCAGTAAGGTTCATTCTCTTTTGCTTGTTGGGTACCTATGTTATAGTTTCGCAATGTGGGAAAAATTAGTAACAGGTATGTATATATCGGTATACAAAATCATTGTTAAAACAACATTTGTCATTTCTTTCTTTCAGCTATTCTGTTCTATCTATATATTAAGGTGTTATCATATCACATATATTAATGCCTATAACTAGGAAATGTAAACAGAATATTCTTTCATACAGAGCACGTCCATTATCTTTCTATACTGAATGATACTGTAGAGGGTTTTTGAAGGTATTACCATCACCGTCTCGACGAGGTACTCCGCTTATATCGATGACATAAGTGTGCTTGCAAAGAACAATCAGAACACGAGATGGTAGCAGGGTTCATGAACAACTACGATGTCTGTTGGCTTGTCGTTGGGTCTAAAAGGAGGTTTCGCTTCCCGGGCAATTCCGTTGGATAGTTTGGTCCCGACTTTCAGCTGAAGAATCGGAATCGAAGTTTGAGAGAAGGCCGAAGCCGCATCTCGTTTGAGAGTTCAGAGGATCGGAATCGAAGTTTGAGAGAAGGCCGAAGCCGCATCTCGTTTGAGAGTTCAGAGGAACCTTCTCTTAAAAGAGAGGGCAGAAACTTACGGCTCACACATTAACTTTACAGATTATGTCTTCAGTGTCCCAAACTATTTTCTTTTGTTCGAATCTTGTGACTAACATGGGGTTATAGTATCACCTCATAGTTAACAGTTAATGTGAGTTTTATATCACGTGGGGTAATCTAATGGGTGAGCTCTGAAAGAAAGGAATATTCTCTCGATTCTTCTCCCATTATCGGCATTATCGTATTCATAATATAACATCTTATTTCACAGACAGAACGGAATAGTTGAAAGAAAATGAATAACAAACACGATAAAGTTTTCTGCCGTTAAACAATACTAAAAATTATATACATATATGTACATTTCTCCTACGTAGCAAAACTATAACTCAAGCAGTGGGGAAAAAGGAACGAAAAGATAGGGTTTTATAATTCCCAACTAGAATTTTGAGATGCCATAGTATTCTTCTCTGTTTCTGGAGAAACAATCTTTAGGATTCCCAGATGACATTCGTGCGGACCAGATTTTTCTTCTGTACCCCTCGTGAGGACACCTTAAACAAGAAATGGATCGCAGTCCTTATGGTCTGATTTTTTTTTTTTTTTTTTTTTTTTTTTTACAACATAAGGACTGCGAGTATATAGTTTCTATACCCGGTGTAGATATAAGGAAAAACGGCAGAATGGGCTTGTATACTGCCGACGTGGCATCTGGCTGGTCCAAAAAACAAAAACAAAAAGCAATTACTCGGTTTGTACACTGCAAGTCGACTAAAGGACTTGCCGCGGCTGTCACGTGAATACATTTCAACCAAAGGGAGATAATTGCCTTTTGTATCCCTGCAGGGTGTTAAGGCTCTTACGGTGCTATCACCATCCGGTTTAAAGATGTCTGAGTAGTACTAGGTACCTCCATTCATTTTCGATACCTAACTTTTAAACTGAATTATAAAAAGTTTTCTTGAAGCTTTAATTTTAGCTTAATTGAAAGATGATTAAATTTACTATTTCCAGTAAACAAAATACTGTTTTTTTTTTTGTTTTTTTTTGTTTTGTTTTTTCAAACAGAAACTATATTGATTAGAATCTAAAATGTTGATTTAAAATTTTTTGTTTTTCAATTTTTCGGCCATTTTTTTAGCGATCGGCACATTTATAAACAAAAGGTAATTCTTGGTTTTAAAAAATCTTTCAAAAATAAAATGTACATATGTGACACGTTAATTTTGAAAATTAGCAAATTTAAAGTTAAATTAATTTGATTTTAAACAAATATTACTTGTTTCCATGAAAACACTTATATTACTGACCTTTAAAGTAGGTGATGACAGCCTGTCATCAATAATTTGGCAACTATGGCTAATTATGGTAGACCAGAATTGACATAAATTTATGAACTCTAAGTGAACGTTTCGTAAGGAGAATAACTCGAGATATGTGACCTTTTCAGGATATTAAAAAAAAAAAAAAAAAAAAAAAAAAAGACATACCTGCACAGAAAAACATATTTTAATTATTTTAAAAATCTTGATGCGTGAAGATTTGTATTAATCTTTTCAATTAGTAAATATTGTCTTCACTTATTGGCTTAATTGAAATGTGACGATGACTGGAAGAAATTTTAAAAGATTTTTTAAACTTTCTAAATTATTAAAAATAAAAATGAAAACAATTTTCGTAAAATTTCATTATTCATTGAATTTTTTTCTTCGGACTATATCCTTAGTTTATAAAAGCAAACGTTTATCTAGATGAAAATGTCAGTTTTTTATTGCATTTATGTTTTCACTATTTGGAGCAGATTTTCTGAAAATGCAACTGTAAGAAAAAAATAAAAAAAAAGATTTTCCCAATAGGTCCTACTTTTAAGTAAAAAAAGTTCCGTGATAGTATTCAATTTCTATAAATTTCAGGAAATTAATTGTAACATATGTAAAAAAAAAAAAAAACTATATATTTTAACAAAATTTTATAAAAATAATGGTTTAAAAAATAATTTCAGTCATGTGTGAATAAGTCTTGAAAGTTTAATCAAAATCCGACCACCATTTGATTTTTTTCAAGAATTTTCAAATTAATGTTTTTTACTGGCAAAAAAAGTGAGTTGTGTATTACGTTTGCCGTCGTAAACTCTTGTAAAAATCAGCACTTGCTGACGGGGGAAAAATTTAACAAAATTTTGAATGTGTTAGAAAGGATTTAAAAAAAGAAATAGAATAATTAAAAAGATATTTTAATCGTCCCTCTTAATAATAACAAACATTTTGACGCTAAAACTGTTTTTATTAAGTTTGGGGCCTTTTGTGTATACAGTTTTCTTCAGCGAATGAGTGAAGGGAACTGAGCGTTGAGATCGAATATGTGACTTCTAGAAAGAAGAAACTCAAAGGTTTTCCAGCTTTGAGAAGTATGTATTGTACTCTATTGTGGTGTAGTAGTGGATATCGGCTCGAGAAATCAAGTTGAATTTGTTGCATTTACTTAACTTTTTTGTTTTTAGATGCTTCCTGGTTTTCTATTGGCCGAAAAACAAGGTGTGAAATATAGAAATTTCTCGAGTTTTGTTTAGGATCTGCTTTTGCGTGTGTGCTAAGCAAAATTTGTAAATTCGAGTCTTTAATTTCCAACAAAAATCAACTAATCAGTGCTTAGCATTTGAATTTTAAGTCTGGATCTAGTTTTGTTGGTAAATTTTCGTTTTAAATACCGTCGCTTTTCCCCTTCAAATGTATCCAAAATAGAATTATCTCTGTGCAAATGTATATGCTGAACTCAAATCAAGTGTTACTTATTGAAGAAACTGTAATATTTTTTTGGTATCTTTGTGGATATAATTGACAAAGTGGATACAAATACTAGCGTTGAGAGGAATATTTTATTTTCTTATTTTTACATACTTTCGTGTTAAGTGTCTGCTAGCAAGAGAACACATGTTGCCTGCTTAGAAGCCAGAGAGGGACTGCCAATCCTTTAGGTCAAGCATGGGTCAGGGAGATCTTACCTTTTTTTTTTTTTTTATCTAAATGTCCATAAAAAACGAACTATATCTTGCACTTTTTCTCTCCCGTAACTCTTACGAAGTCATGTAATTAACTGCAGAATGACGGACTGCGTAATGCAACTAATTTTGGCAAATTTTTGCTCGATTTTTCTTCATTTGCTGATACTTCCGGGAAGTAAAGTAATGCGCTATTGTATTTCTGCGCTTATTGCTCTCAAAACAGGAAGTACATCGCCGGAAGTTTTAGCAAAGGACGAAATTCGACAGAAAATTGCTTCCTACATTCTGCAGTTAATTACATGACTTCGTGAGAGTTACGGGAGAGAAAAAGTGCGAGATATAGTTCGTTTCTTTTTTATGGACTTTCAAAGCAAAAAAGGTAAGTTTCTTCAATAATTAATTGTTGATTTGAGTTCAGCATATACATTTGCATAGAAATAATACTATTTGGGATAAATTTGAAGGGGGAAAAGCCGTCGGTACCTAAAACGAAAATTTGCCGTTTTGTTTGCTCCAACTCCCTTCTCCGATGTTTTCTTTTATATTTTTATTATTAAGTTCTTTCAATGATTGAACTCTTTGACAGATACACACACACACGCACACACACACACACACACACACACACACACACACACACACACAAAAATTAATTAATAAAACGGTAAAGAATGGCAAAAACAAAAAAAAACCCAACTTTTCAAGAAATAATTTTAAATTTCATAAAAATTTAAAATTCTAAAAAGAAAAGTTTAAAAAAAGATTTAGAGCAAATCCGACTTGTTTCACTTTATAGCGGGTATCTCTTCTCTTATTTCATTTGTAGTGAGGGGTAGTAAGATTCCGTAGCATGTTAACGGAATTTGGCCTTGTGGGAAGATAGCCCACTAATTCATAAATTCAAGAAAGGCAATTTTTGAGTGTAAAATAACATTTATACATTTCAATCAAGCTTGAAATAAAAGTTCAACGGAGGTAAAAGAGTTCATGGAAGGTATGGTGATCTGAAAGAAAGGAATGTTCATTTTCAAGTTACCGTTTCTAAGGTCAGTGAGTTGGTCTGTGTGGAATGTCTTAGAAAGAATCAGTTAGTACTTTGAGAACAGGTGAGGAAGAAGAAGGCGAGCATAGTAGCAGCTTGATCCGGGCTTCTCATTGGCTGATAAATAAAATTAGTAATTTTATCTTTGATTAATTTTTATTTTTCAACCTGAACATCTGCGCGAACTCGGATGCGCACGACGATTTTTATTCATTTGACTTTTAGTTGTGAGAGAGCACACATCCCGTTCATCGCTTTTGTTCGGTCGGTATCACCACAACTTATCTACAAATAGATTTCCGAAAGTACAGCAAAAAACTTCAATTTTTAGTTGTTTTTTAAAGATGCAAATTTAGAAATTAAATTTATTCAGAATTAATTTGAATTGGAAATAAAAGTGAAAGTGGTTCCATTAAAATTAATACAGTATCACCCGGATATAAGAGAGGTTTTCTCTAGTCCCAAATTAGCGCCTGTGGTAATGTATATAAAATAGACAAAACCCGGATATAAAAGAAAAAGTTTTATCCGGTCCCGACAACTCTCTTATCACTCAGGGTTACAAAACGCCCCACTAATCCCACTAATATATCTTTTTTGGCTTTTTAATTTTGGTTTAAATATTCTAATGAAGCAAAACAAACCTGTGTAACAACCAGCGACCAATTTAGACTTTAGTACAATTCCCGACTCTTATTGACTTGAAATCCCGATTAAATGATAAAAATTCCTATTTTTAATCATTGTTTTTACTTTAGGCTGCTTTTTCTATCTTTATTCTTCGGTGAAAACAACAAATTTGCAACGCCAATTTCAAAGTTTCCAAAATATTTAAAATTTCCTTTATCTGTTTAGTTTTCTTCTTTTTTAAATAACGAATCGACTAAAAAAAGTCTCCATAGAAACTTTTTTTTGTCTTGTGTTTTCAACAGAATGTTGCATTAAAAAAAACAAAAAAAAAAACATGCGTCTATTCCCTGAATTACAATATTTCGCTTAATTATTTAAAAAAAAATTTTTTTTGTGACAAATTTACATGATTATAAATTATTGTTCAACGGACAGAATAGTTAAAAAAAAAAGAAAAGAAAAAGGGAGCGTAAATAAATCTTAATAACTTTTAAGTAAAAAAAAAAAAGTTTGAAAGAACAGCAGTCCTCCGTTCTTCTTTTAATTTTGTCAGCGTTTACGTTGTCCGGTTGAATATGTCGATTCGCTGAAATGGAATGCTTATCGAGTTTGTATCGCTCAATCAGTTACGACTGAATAGTGAGTTCGAGCTTCGCTGGGTGCTCCGTAATCTCAGCCTTGTGTCACGTCGGCGTTGAGTAAATCACTTTGTCATATACTGAAATGGGAAACGAAAATATCGGTCTTTTTTTTTTTTTTTTTTTTTAACAAATCTTTGCTTATGGATGAAGATAACTTAATTCATCTTGGAAACAAATGTCATTTTCTCGGACACTTTTTATGTTTGCCGATAAAAGTGCATACATTAGAGAACAATAAATATTAAATTGATTTCATAAGGACATTTTTCTGCTACGTGTAAAAAAAAAAAAATTGGAACAGATTCTCTTCACGAGGAAGGTAAGCCAGCCCAGAATTCTCTCATTTTTTAAAATTTGTACAAGATGTAAAAAAAGAATCGTTTTTAGAACTTTGTACTGCTTCAATTGAAAGGCATTGTAATTGATTAATTGTCGTGATTTTAAATTTTCTTTTAGTTCCACTAAAACTAATAATAATAAAATAAAGTAATTCATCTTATAATTAACTTGTGGATTACTTCCATGCTGGATAGATTAAAATAAAAAATATATATGTTAATTCAGTACGAATTAGTTTCGTTTTATTTTTCTTAATGTTTAGGTAAGGAGAATTGATTTTTTTTTTTTTTTTTTTAAACAAATGAGAAAGTATTTTAGACAGTCCTTGTAGTAATTCTATGAATTTATATGATCCTTTTTTTTTCTCTCTCCCCTTTAGTTACCCGTTACCGGTTCCGTTTACAGGGCACGAATAGGTTTCAACATGGTGGCGATTATCAACAGCTTATTAAAGACTTTTTATTTTTACGAAATAAATGACTTAGCACAAGATTTTACTGCAAAAAATGCTTAATATTTTTTAATCGTTTTACCTGGTTTTGTTTTCTTTCTCCTCTTCTTTATTTATGTTACAATGACATTTATGTTGTACCGTTTTTATTCCTCTACCGTATCCTTTTTTTTTTACATTTAAAAAAAGAAATTAAAAACTAGTGAAATTAATAATTTTATCCCTTTTTTATTTTCTTATCTGCTTGATTGAACCCAATAAGATTTTTAAATTCTTTTGAAATCAGGTTATTAAATAAATTATTTCCGACGGGGAAGAATAGTCAATTTAAAATGCGATATTCACAATTACTTTTTTTTTTCGTTTTTTAACAAAGAATAAGCTAACAGTTGCCAAATTGAAAAAAAAAATCTTCCCAACAGTAACGCGAGGAATTAAAAAATGGCACTGAAAAATTTACAAGTAGTTTTTTGTTTTTAAAGTAAGTGTAAGATTTATTTTTCTGTCCGGTCTGAAAGAAAATTTGTTTTATTATACAAAACACCAACAGTGAAAAATAATTTTTTAGTTTTATTGAATGATTTTTTGGTTAGGTTCAGGACAAATGTTCACCCTTAAATTTTGTACTGAAATATCTTTTTGAGGAATGTTTAGCCATTTGAAGTGTGAGTTGTGATAGGAAGTCAGTTTTTAAAGTAGGGAACACGAGAGCGGACACTCGGTTCAGAGTTCAAATTACCACTAAGCTACAAGTCGGTTACAATTGATGCAACAAATAGTTGGGGTTTGGAATTATTTATTTATTTTTAAATTACTAAAATTTCATGAACACCATTCCAAGTTAAAAAAACACATAAAAAAAAATGGCGAGTAAAAATATTTTAATTTCACCAATTTTCCAAGTACCAAAAAAATTTCATTTGAATCATACTGGATTTTAAATTAAAACAAAAAAAGCGTGTTGCAATTTTTTTTACTTTCATTTCGATAACAACACCTTTTTTTAGTTTGGTGGCGCCTAAAAAAGACATTAAATCTTTAGAGAAGGTTTTTTTTTTCCTTCGGTAATAGTGACATTGATTGATTTCACTTTTTTTATACTATGAGTTTTATGATGACAGGTACATTTTTTAATTCGTAAAAAAACAATATAGCTGCTATATTGGTAAGCTATTGAATATAGTCAGTCAGTTAAAGTGCCATACGTGAAACACGCTTGGGCGATCATGTCTCTTTCGAGACATGACTGACTGGGCAGAAGATTATCCCGCAGTAGGTTGCCATTGCTTTCTGCGGTAGACTGGTTGCCAGCCAAGGCTATAGAACCCAATCTGTCCTGTTATTTAACCCATAACTGGAAGGAAGAAGAAACGGATTAATAATACCTTTCCCAAGGGTATTTGCGCGTAAGTGAATGCAATGAATTCAGCTGGAATTTGAACTCGGCACCCCAATGTCTCGTTCCACAATAGGAAAAATGTCCCAACCTCGCTGACTAAAACATTTTGACGAAAATTTTATTTTAAAAAAAATAAATTTTCTGTCAAAAAATGTTTTTGATTAAAGTATATTTTTTAATTTTTAAAAAATTTTCTAACACGTTCGAAATTTTGGTAATTTTGTTTTGTTTTTCGTCAGCGAGTAACAAATCATTATGAGAGTTTAATGGATAAATGTACATAAGTTTGTATTTTTTTCCAGTGAAAAACATTAATTTGGAACTTCTTGCAAAAATCAAATAATTGTTGGATTTTAATGAAACTTTCAGCAGGACTTCACAAATGAATGAAATTATTTCCTAAAAATCATAAAAAAAAATCTTGCTAAAAATATTTTTTTATATCTGTTAACCCCACATAAATTCATGAAATTTTCAGAAATTATATTTTGTTTTGAAGTTATTATTGAAAAAAAATTTTTTTTGTTTAACGCAGAACTATTATGTGCGTTGTGGTGCAGTGAATGACAAATCGGGGAGCCGAGTTCAAATTCAACTTGAATTCCCATGTATTCACTTTACGCACAAATACCCTTGGCAAAGGAATTAATCCGTCTCTTCCCTCCAGTTATGGTTTAAATAATAGAACAGATTGGGTTCTATAGCCTTGGTAAGCAACCAGTCTACTGCAGAAAGCAATGGCAACCTACTGTGGGATAATCTTCTGCCCAGTCAGTCATGTCTCTTTCGAGACATGATCGCCCAAACGTGTATCACGTATGATACTTAACTGACTGAAAGCATCTATTTTTCTAAACACTTGACCGTTAATCTGCTCTGAGCAGTAAAATAAAAAAAAAGCAATATTATATAAATGTAAAACTATGACATTAAGCTTTTAATTGCTTTTATAGGACATATTAACATTCTAGTTAAATTGAAAGGGAAGATTATTACTATTATAGTAGTATGCTAATAGTGAAATAGTTGACAAGTATCAACTCTAAGCCCATTAAGACAGTTGTGGTAAATTCTTTCAATGGTATAACAAATGTCCAAATAATAACTAACACCTGGTTTTCAGAGTACCCAAAATACTTAATAAAAAGGCCAGTCAATATTATTGGTTCTGAGCTGGTAATACTTTTTTGGTACACCAGAACGCCAGTACACCAAATTTCAGTCCGCCATTTTGGTATGCCAAAACTTTACTTATTTAATTTCACAAAGACTCACAAGTTTTACTTTTAATGTTTAGCTTTAAGAAAAATAATCAAATGCTCTTCTGTCTATAGAAATCCAGCTAGAATCAAAGAATTCTTTTAAAATGAAATAATTTTTTTATCAAATATTAATTCAAAATATTATTAGATTTTTTTTTTTTTTTTTTTTTCACAAATAACTTAGTATCTATCAGTTTTCCAAGTAAATACTGCTAAAATTAAACGTTGAAAGTAAAATAGTTTCTTTCAAGATATGGGATCAGAGGTGAGGTTTTTCTAATTATAATTAAATATTTATAAAAAAAAGTTACTTTCGTTTTTCTCATCGAATTACTTAACAAATCAAAATCACAACACGCAAACAAACATTTTTTCATTTTTATTATACTGGAATATGGACATATTAAGATGGAATTTAAAAATAACTAAAGTAGTTTTTCATAGCGAATTTTATGTTTATTCGCTAGATAAATGAATAAAGATTCTCATAAAAATAACTGGTAAATTTTTGTTTTGTTCCTCGAAGGCCTTTACCCCTTCAAATCTTTCCAATACTTCCTTTCTTTATTCCTTGCAAATGTATATGCTGAACTCAATTCGATAATTTTTTTTATAGAAGACATGTACCTTTTTTCATGTTATTGACCAGAAATCAATTGGACTATATCTCACCCCTTACCACCGTTGTCATTTCTGATTCACCGCTGAATGACCTGAGGCATAGGATACTGAATTCATTCTATTTACTCCCTTTGCCAGCAATTACTCCATGATTTGTTGTGTTTCGGAACTCATTTTCTGGGCATTAATCGCAAAATGGAAGTAAACAGACCAAGAAATCGTAAAACTACACGTAAATTCTGTCTGCAGTGAATAACATTTTTAAACCGTGGTTACGGGGTGAGATAAACAGTGACAAGAAGTTCCATATTTTCTGCTTGATAAAATGAAAAAAAGTTAGGTTTCTTCAATAAACAATAACCGATTTGAGTTCAGCATATACATTTGCACGGAAATAGGGATGTTTTGCAAAGATTTGAAGGAGTAAAAGGCCTTCGGGGAACAAAACAAAAATTTGCCAAATAATTTTTATTCGTTTTTATTCTTTAGAAAAAATATTTTTTTATGTACGCCAGAACAACTTTTCATTTTTTTATACTGGAATATGGACATATTAAGAAGGAATTTAAAAATAATTAAAATAGTTTTTGTATCTAATTTCATGTCTATTCGCTAGATAAATGTATATTGTACAAAGATACTTATAAAAATAAACTTTATTTTTTTCCTGTAGAAAAAAAAATTTTGGATATGTCACATGATACCTAACAAATTTTGGCGTACCAAAATGGCGGACTGAAATTTAGCATACTGGCATACCAAAAAAGTATTACCCGTTCTGACCGGGTTTCAGTCACTTTCCCACTTCTGTAAATAATGTAGCTTCCCTGTGCCTTTTCTATAAATACTTTCATGGTAATTGTTCTGATGGACTTTCTTTATGAATTTAAATGCTGTATTAGGTTGGCAGCAAGGTCTTATCAATTTACAGTTGAATTGGCTAGCTGTAACCATAAGTTCAATGATAAGTTTCTTTTCTTGTAATTATTACTTGGGTATCTCTCTTAGGGCTCTATGCTTTCAACCTAGTCATTGATTTAATATAATCATTCCACTTTGTCAGTGGAAAATATTAGCACCAAGAAGGTGCAATATATCACTCTCCCAGAGGTTAGTATCAGTCATGTTGATGGAATATCAGAGAGCAGTTTCGTTTCAGATTGGTAAAAGTTTTATAATTTTATAAATTGTTTGAGTCTTAGATAAAGTTTACATGCCTTAAACAAATAGTAAAATCTATTTTATTTTCACAAGATTTCAATTTGGATCTGGGAATATTTTAAGAGAATCTTATTTTTCTTATCAAACATTTAGAACAAGTTTGATAACAGTTGCTTTTATTAATGTTTATTCTATTTTTATATATTTCAGGAAAACCCTTACAGTCAACATTATTGCTAAAATAAATAAAAAATGAATAAAAAGGCATATTTTCTTTTACTCTTGCCTCTGGCCTTCACTGCAATGTTTTGTAAGTAAATTTTTAATTTTTACTCAAACCCTCAAATTCTTTAGAATTGTCAATATTAAAGAAATAGTATTATTATCTCTTAGGCCAGTCGAAAAGAGATTATATTTGTGACATGATAAAGGTTATTCTACATATCCCCCATTCCCTTGTGTTTCAATATTCCATTTTTTTTTTTTTTATTATTGAAATACAGCTTGACTCCACACCGCACAATGATTTTGAACCTTTTATTTTCAAAACATGAGACATGAAATAATCAGCTGAAACAAGATCTGGTGTGTAGGGTTGATGATGCTCTATATGCTCAAACTCATGATTCTTTGAAGTACCCATCTTGTCAGACCTCTGAGTAGGTGTATTGACCTGTTTGCAGTGTCTCTTGTCCCTCCCCTCCACAATTTTTTTTTTTTTTTTTTTTTGCTTCTGACACATCTTTTAATCAGTACAAATCGTATGACATTCTTGAAGGTGTTTATTCATTGAAATACCTACCTTATCCAAAAAAAAAAACATCTGCCAGTTGAATTTTGGCTGTTAAATTTTTTTTCAGCCATGGAGAAAGTGTTGCTGTAGTTTCTGTTTATCTCATCACTTCCCAATATTGTTAGTGTTAGCTGACCTACACTCCACTGAAATCCACTCATTTTCTGCAGTAAGTATTAATGATGAGAGGGAATAAATGGATGATTAAGCACTAATGTTTACAGTTTAATACATAGTTTGTCTTACAATATTTTGAGAGTAAATCTGTGTGGAAAGCAGCCTGTAAAAAAGATTGTAAATGTTTATAGATGTAAATATTGTGTGTCTGTATAAGCACACAGAGGCATTTATTGGAAGCTTTTAAAACTCATGAATTATTTACATTGTTTGGACTGTTGTCCTCTTTATTATCATGTTAACTGTGTTTCTGCCATAGTATGCGGTTTTTTTTTTGGTTTTTTTTCAGGTGATATGTCTGAATTTCAGCCAAACCCACCCAGAATAGTCAATCTATATATTGGCATTTCTAAAGATTTGTTTGATGATGCCTGTGTAAAAAAAAAAATCAAATTTTCTTTGAAGGAGACTCTCCTGCAGTTTTTATTCCCACTTGAATCTAATTAATTATTTTGTTGGCTTTAGATAGGACAACATCCTAACTAGTCCGACCAATTTCAAATTCATTTGATAAGTCAATATGGCTATTTGCATTAGTGGTCAATGAAGAGGACTTAAATTGTTGAAGGTGACAATTAACAGACAAGGAAGTTTTTTCTGCAAACTTGCTCACAAGTGTGTCAGGAGTCTTACAGCATAAATTCAAACTGATCTTGAAATTAATGGCTACTTTACTGATTGTTGATTTTTATTTTATTTTTATTTTTTTTATTACTGTAGGAATGTCAGAATGTAGTGTAAATTGTTACACTCCCTCATATTGAGAATATAAACAGATATTGAAGATCAGTATGGACCTGATATACCAAAAATTTGGAGACAATTAGAAAAATCTTACCAGAAGCTGACACATACTGAACCATCTGACACTTGTATAGTGACCAAAAACATATTGGCTGCCATAAATTCTGTGCCATCTATTTTTACTTACTTAGAGGGCCAATACTTTATGTATTGAATTTTTATTCTCGGTTTTCTTTCAGATTTCTATGAAGTTGATGAATTTATTAACACATGGGATTTAATGAAAGAAAAAGTGACAAAATATATTTTGAAACCAAAGATTCACAAAATTCAGCCAGATAGTAAATTCTTAAATAAAAGTACAGTTAAGAAAAATGTTTCATCTCCAGGTATGAGATTTTCTGTATTTGTTTAATTAAAATATTTTTTCTATTTCCTTCTGATATTAAAAAATGAAAAACAATAATAAAAAAAAAATGTGGAAATCCTTAGACAGTGAGATTAAAAAGAACACATTTTTGGCAGTTATTTGTAGTTATACAGAATGATAAATTGTTGTAACATTATTTTTGATATGGCAACAGAGAGGAAGAAACAATATTAATTGTATTATTAATTGTTGCAGATCAAACGGAAGAAATTGTGTTGGTTTATATTAATTTTTATAAATCAAAAAGAACCAACTGGAAAAATTTGTTTCAATATGAACAGAGGAAATCATTCTGTACCAGTATGAGCAGAGAGAAAAAAAAAGGGAAATTGCAACCAAAAAGCTGAAATATGAACTAATTCATATTTCATTGCAGGTGTGAGTGTTACCAGACAGCCAGGTCAGATGAAGTCAGCAGAAGCAGCCTGGCTGACAAAGGGTTCAAAATTGATACAGAGAATTTTGTTGACCCAGATGTGGTTTTGGATTCTCAAAAATGATTGTCACAAAATAAAGGGAATATTTGACAAGTGCAAAGGTTAGATTACTTGCTATGAGAAATGGTTAAATTAAAATTTACCTGAGAAAAGAGTTGTAAGCATAAAGGCTAGATTTGTCGATGTTAAGGAAAAAAAAGATTGAAAGAAGTGATGTCATAGAAATAGCGCTGCTTCATTCATTAAACCAAAGGAAAGGGAGTAACTCTGCCCCAAAGCTGGAAGCAAGAATGATTTCATTGGCCACAAGGGCCAGATAATAGATTTGCATAGACACCCGTGTCTATGCAAATGCACCAGTAAAACAGGGACAAGCATAAATACAGGGCCCTGAGTTGGATCTCAGCCCAGAGATGTAATGATGAAGATAGGTGCCAAGACACTGGGCACCCACCGTAAGGCCGGCTGCCTTCCATAGAGATCTTGACTGAAGATGTACAGAGACAGAGATATTTGCCACGTCATTAGGTGCCAACCATAGAGAAGCCTGCCACTGATTGACCAAAAAGAATTAAAAACAGACGTGAAGTAATTTTGCAAGCGAAGTCTTGAAATGCCCAAGTTGCATTGTGGTGCATTGGATATCGGCTCGAAACGAGAAATCGGGGAGCCAAGTTCAAATTCCAGCTGAATTCATTGCATTCACTTACGCGCAAATACCCTTGGGAAAGGTATTAATCCACCTATTCCTTCCAGTTATGGGTTAAATAACAGGACAGATTGGGTTCTATAGTCTTGGTAAGCAACCAGTCTACTGCAGAAAGCAATGGCAACCTACTGTGGGATAATCTTCTGCCCAGTCAGTCATGTCTCTTTCGAGACATGATCGCCCAAGCGTGTATCACGTATGGCACTGAACTGACTGACTGACGTGATTTTGCAGATAAAGTTACCGTAGTTGCCAGCTTTACCAACCACACACAAAGACTATCTTTCGGCAGTTTCTGCAAAGCTTTGGTGTGAAGTGAACAAAGGCATTTTGAATCACCACAAACTTGAAAGTCCGTTTGGAGTGAAGTGATATCGCTAACCAGAGATGCAAATTACTACTTAGAGAATTGGTTGAAACTTCCTTTCTGTTGTCGGCTTGATAAAAACAGGGTTTGGGAAGAAATGATTAGTGATTGTTTTTACTGTTTTTTTTTTATTTTTTGGATATGAAGACTTTTTCCACAACTTATTTGGGCTTCATTCAATTTATTTTTAGTGCTGTTTTCATTTACCGAATTGTGAGCGCGCATCCAGTCTGGTTTGACTTGGTGGAAAGACAGCTAGCGAGAATTCAGCATGACTTCCTTGAGATCAAATTTCACAATGTGGGTGGTTAAAAATATTGTTGTAAAAGTCAATTAGAAGACCAGCTACTGAATTGAAGCCATCAAGACCAGCAGGCAGGCATCACATCTAGTGCCGTGTTGACCAGGATAGACCCTGAATAACCAAGGAACAAGCAAAAACTAACCCAGAGCCAGGTGACAGATAGGACTGTTGGTCTTTTTTTTGTGTACGGTTGTATACAATATTTATTTCTGATTTTTATACAGAAATTGTGGCCCAAAGCCGAATTAGTGGGTGGGGGAGCAAAAACTTGAGATGATCTTCTGTAATCTATTCTATACCTAGCTAAACACTATCACGACCCAATCACACATTACAGTTTACACATTCACCACAAGAACCCATCTTTACCCTGTCAGCAGGGTTTCAAAATACATCGACTGCACCTCTGCAGGGGGTAAAAGTCCCCCAAAGGGGCCACCTGTGGGACGTGGGTGGCGACTTGTAACACCTGGGGACGGAATCCTGGTGATTGAGAAGTTCATGACCTGGGTGCAAAGAGGTCATGTTCCTTCAACACACCACATTGGTCCTTATCTGGGCTAGACAGGTGGTCAGAGAGGCCCAATCCGATCAATATATATTTCTTTCTATCCCAGTAGTATTATTGAAATTATATTATTGGAATTCCGGACCAATCGCCAGGTAAGCAAAAACTCAGAGTTGCTGATATAATCGGTACCTGGCGCCCAAGACCAGAACGAGCAATACTCACTGTCTGACAAGTGGAGCACATCACGTAATGAATCCTTGGTGATGGCCTCCACTAACCCACGATAGAAGACTCTCCTAGTCTATGAAAGGTCACTAGACCGTGGAATGGCCTGCAAGGCCACCAGGCATTCAAGGAGAAAACTTGATTGCTCTCGAGACTTATGGCACCACCTCGAGATGGAGGGATTGATAGTAAGGCTAGGGAACATGTCCCTCACTATCCCTCTCAGCAATGAGTCTTCCAAAATCGCTTGCCTGAGGAAAAACCAACATTGACGCAACCTTGTGGCCCATCAGGTACGGCATTCCCAGACCCCCATGACACGGATGTTGGTAACAGACAAGTTTGTCGACGTAATGTTTGTGTTCTCTCTAAAGAAGGGAAAATAGCAAACACTCGATCGCCTTCTTACGCCGTTTACGAAGTGGAAGTACTGACAAGCCTCAGCCAAACCCTTTAAGGACAACCTCCTTCGACATTTTATCCAATTGAAAGTTGGGCCCAAACCAAACTCCAAGAATGCGGACAGGGCTGTCTGTCTAGTTGAAGGGCCCCGAGAGGGTAACACTCTTCCAGGCACCTAACCGCAAGCCGGACAACTTGTTGTGGTTAATCTTGGCCCCTGTCACCTGTTCGTACTGTTCAAGTGCCTTCTGTACCTCCACAATGTCATTCCGGGAGGACACAAAAGTAGTGACATCATCGGCGTACGTGGAAACCCTGGCTCGAGCCCCACCAGGGACAGTGATTCCATGTAGGGCCAGACTGCATGCCCTGTCCCTTAGCTGATGAAATAGGGGCTCCAACGCCAAAGCATAAAGTAGGGGCGACAGTGGACAGTGCCAGAATGCCCGACAACTTTCCATTCACCTGTACCACAACCGTGAGGGATTGATACAGAACGCTAATCCAGCGGCAGAAGTTGGTTTCGAATCCAGCGGCCTGCAGGACAGCCACCAGCTAATGATGGTCAACCCTATCAAATGCCTTGGACTGATCCAAATTGATCAGCGCTGCTTTTTCGTCATATTTTATCCCTTCTATGATCGTGCGTATCAGATGCAGGTTTCTCTGAATTGTTCAGCCCTTCACGGCACAAGTCTGCTCAGGTCCCAACAGAGACTCGGTAACTAATTGCAAACGATTTTGCAAGATCTTGGCTAAAATCTTTAACTCTGTGTTTATCAGAGTTATGGGCCGGTAACCCTCTAACTCCTTCCCACCTCCTTGCCCTTTCTCAACAGCATGATCACATGCCTGGTGAACCGGTTGGGGATGGACCCCTACCGGAGCCAGTTGTTGAACACGACAGTCAAAATTGGGTCAAAGATGTGCGACAGCCTCAAGTACAATTTATAGGGTAAACCCTTGAGACCCGGTGATTTGCCTCTGCCGACCTTCTTCAAAGCTGCGTAGATTTCGCCCTCCGTAATCTCTCCCTCGCAGCTAGCTGCATCAGCCAGCAAAAGCCAGGAGAATTCAGCCAAATAGCTGCGAAACTCCTCGTCACAGAGACCATGCTCCTTGGTAAACAGGATCTCGAAATGCCTCTGAAACATCTCGCACCTGTTGTCAGTCGACCGAAGAGTATGTCCCTCCAGGTTGTGAACCTCTCAAATGTACCGGTTGCCGCCTCAGTGAATCTTTTCTTTGCACAGTTCTGCGCCCATGTTCACAACTTCGAAAGACATCTTGCTTAATCTATGTTAATTACCTGACCCATGTAACGCTTGCTAGTCGAACGCTCCAGGGCCTCCTTAGCTAAGGCTACTTCTAGGGAATCCCCACCAACCTCCACCCAGGAGTAATTAGCTCTAAGTGTCTTCACCATGGCAACCTTATCTAGTTTAAGCTGTTGGCTGAATTCAGTGGTGAAAGACCTAATCCTCTTCTTAAAATTCTCCCATCACTTATTCCCAATGACTCCCCCAGTTAATGCCCACTGCACTATATTAATTAGCTGGCATCGAAATCCTGCCTGTCCAGTAAAGACACATTGAACTTCCAGTAATCAGCCATTCTAGGCCTATTTTCTAAATCTACCCTGGCACAAACGAGTTTGTGGTCTGAGTAGCTTAACCAGTGGAATGTGGGACAATCTAAAATATCTACGTCAGCTTCACGAACTAACATTCTATCCAGGTAACTATTAGCCCACGTCCACATTCTCCCACCCTTATGATCGACCCGGTATCTATCGATGAGCCCGAACTTTTTGATGAGATCAACCAAGCTATGATCACGTGCTTTCCCGCTAGCTTCCCACCCTCTATCCAGCTCACTAAGATGAGTCGTGTTGAAACCACCAGGAAGGGCTCCAACTGCCGAAAAAAACAAGATGCACTCCTCCCGGTCGTTGGGTGCATAAACCGCAACCAGTCGAAAAGCATTGCTTTTCATTGCAATATCGGCCACAATCAGCCAGCCCACGGCACCGACATGAACAAGATCCACCTTCGCGTCCAGGGTTTGCTTAGCTAGCAAAGAAACTCCTCTAGCCAGCCAGTTCCCTAATGCTGAATAGACGACCAAGTCGTTAGACAGTACACAAGCATCGGTCTTGCAAACAAAGTGAGTCTCTTGGATCACGGCGACATCCACGCCAAAGGACAAGAGGTCCCAAAGCAGCTGGGCAGCCTTACTCTGATCCCTCAGGCCCCTCGCATTCAAGCTGGCTAACTTAATTGCCATCCATCAGATCTGAAACAAGAAAGATGACAATTACTCCTAGTTGCATACGGGGAAAAAATCTCTGAGGACAGGGACCCTGATGGACTTTCTTAGGGAACCAGTTCCTAGATCAGACGTAATCCGTCCGTCTAAGACAATACAGCCAACGTCCGTGGGGAAAGTTAGTTTTAATGTCCTATAAACACAGGGATGGAGCAACTCGGGGACCCTCCCTGAACATAATTTGGACATTTTTCTTAGCTCCAGAGTATTACTTTGCAAAATGACAATCTTGTCAAAATATTTTTTTAATTTCCGCTAAATGGTCCCTGACTCGGAGATTTCCGCCCAAAATCCTTATTAGGGTAATCACCCCCGAGGCCTGAGGAAAATTATTTGGGTCTTCCATGGATTTCTCATCGATGGAAGTCAGTTTCAATAAAGGTTTAAGGAGGCTCCTCCTTTGGGCTGTCCAATCTTTAGTTATTTCTTTTTTGTCAATGCGACAAAGTGCATCTCCCTGGGGGAGGGGCTTCTTTTTCTTGTGCAGTGAGGGAGAAGGGGGAGGTGTAGGTGCAGGTGTAGACTTAGGTGGAGTAAGTGGGATAAGCTCAAAAACCAGTCTTGAAGGGACCTTTTGTGGGGAATAGAAGAGGCTCTTTGCCTTAGCAGCATAACTGTCTCTTGAGGGCCTTTCTGGCGACACTGGCAATGACGATGCTCTTAATTTTGCCCTCTTTTCATCTGCTCGGCTTTTTCTTAGGACCTTAGTGTTTTCCTCTTCTTCCACTTCTCTAACCCTCTTCATTGAGGAGGAGTCGGGTGCGACAAATCATCTAATTACAGATGAAAAAGATTTATTAATTTTCACTCCAACTTCGAGCCAGATTCCCACTTTATTGAGTTAGCTGATGGTACCAGAGCTAATAATTTAGTTTTAAGAAGAGGTTATGCCTGTATTTATTTACGTGATACTAAAGGAAATATTTGTAGATGTTTATTAAAAGGGGCTTTATATATCCCTAAATTTGAACAAAATATTTTCTTGGTTCAGTCTGTTGTTGTTTTAACAACAGACTGGTGTAAAAGTTAATTTTCACCGAGACAATTCTAAGTTAATATACGCAGACGGAACTGAATTTAATATACAACAAAATGAATGTTTGTATTTAATATTTTTAAATTTGTAAAAACAGCCCCCCACGACTTAAGGACTTGGCATAGAATATTAGGCCACTGTGATAATTCAGATGTTAAAAAATTGCAAGAACATGTCACTGGAATGAAAATTACATCTCCCAACATTGTGACACATGTATTTTTCAACAAAAATTTTTTTTTCTTTTTTTTTTTTTTTTTGACAAATAACATACACAACCCAGGAGTATTTATTGTTTTTGTGTTGTTCATGGGATTCCAGGAAAAAGAAACTAAAGGAAATTGTAAGTACAACGTTTTTTTCTCGCATTCAATAAATATATTAAGGGGGGAAAAAAAAGGGTAAACCAGTCGTTACAAAATTACGACTCTAAAGCAGGTAAAGACAAAAGGAAAACTAGTTACTGTTCCCAACTCCCAGTTGGTCAACCGAAAAAAAAGTAAAAACAAGGATTTTTTTTGTCATACAGCACTGAAAACCTAGTTCAATCGAACACTCATAACTTGTACCCCACTTTTTAATCTGTTTTAAAAGAAAAATGGAAGAGTTAAAGAATACATTTACTCAATTCTTATGGAACAGCAAAAAAAAATGCAACAGCTCCAAAAAGAAGAACAAGAATTTCAAATTGAACAGCAAAAAAAATGGCACAAAACACAAGCGCAGTTACTTGAACGTCAGCAATGTTCAGAAGAAAGACGGAAACAAATTGAAGAACTACTTTCGCAAAATTGGAGTAGATAGTTTAGTCTATCGCCCGGTTCACACTCCACCCACGTCTATTGAACAGTTAAAGAGGCTCCTCCCTTGTTCCCTGTTTAGGAGGTGGTTTCCGGTTTTCTCTTTTCCAATCTTGTCACTCTTACATAGCCCCCTGCACATCAGTGGCGTTACCGCCTTGCTTGGGGTGATATGATTTAAAAAAAAAAAAGTCTTAGCAAACAAGTCAAACACAGAAAATAATACCACATTCTTGCAGGATTCTATTTGGATTGCAATAGACAATTTCTGTTACGCACCAGGTAAAGAAATTATCCAGGCAACCAAAAGCTTACTCAACGAACAAAACCGAGTACAGAAGAAATAATTATTTGAGTTCTCATGCTCCTAAAACAGGATTCATAAAAAGAAAAAATCTACCTAGCCCGTGTAACTGATGTGGGGGATTACATTGAGTGTCCATATCTATCATGGGAGGATTACATTGACTGTCCATATCTATCCAAAAAATGTTTGATATGTAAAAAAATTAGGACATAAATGTTCCCACTGTAGAAATAAAAATAAAATCGAAAGTTGTGTACGTCAAACACAAACCTTCAAATATAATGAAGAAAGCCTATGAAAATATGTTATAGTTAAAATCCTAGGTAAAGAGATTAAGTTACAACTCTATTCAGGCTCAAACCTGTCAATCATTAATGTACATATGTGGAAAAGACTAAATAGACCCACAATGTTAAAATCATACAAAATATCCAAAGCCATTAATGGCACAAAAATAAATTTCGAAGGAGAATTTATCACTAATATCACACTACTTGGTACTACAAAAAAACTAAAAGTCTACATAGTGAAGAACACAGAAAATCTGTTCGGTACTGACTGGATACAGGAATTTAACTTGTGGGACCTGTCAATGTCTACCTTATGTAAAAAGGTAGAATCACTTTCATCTGAGACGGAAAAACTGAAATGCAACCTAAAAAAAGATTTTGCAGAAGTGTTCGCACCTGGTCTAGGAAAATGCACTAAAATAGCTGCGAAACTAGAGTTGAAACCAAATATTCAACTGGTTTTTGAGAAAATGCAATGTTCTGTTTGCATCTCTACAGAAAATTAATCAGGAGTTAGACAGACTTTAGAATATCGATATTCTGTCAAAAATAGAATATAGTTAGTGGGCTACCTCCACTGTCTATGTCAGAAAGAAATCTAAGGAAATTCACATATGTGCTGATTTCTCAACCAGTCTGAATGCGTCACTTGAAGACTACCACTACTCTCTACCAAGCCCAGAGGAAGTATTTACCAAATTAAACAGTAGTAGGGTCTTCTCAAAAATTAACCTGAGTGACGCATATCTGCAGATCCCGGTTGAAAAAGTGCTAAGCTACTCTGTATAAATACCCACTAAGGTTTATACAGATACAAATGGTTATCGTTTGGGCTCAAGGTCACGCCTGCCATTTTTCAGCAGGTCATGGACACTATGTTAGGCAGCATTGACTGCCGTCACCTATCTTGAAGATATTATTGTAGCAAGCAAAAACATTGAACAAAATCGAGACCATCTTTATGAAGTATTCAAGCGAATACGAGATTATGGTTTTAAGATCAAAGAGAGCAAGTGTGATTTCTTTTTAGAAAAAATTAAATATTTAGGCCATATTATAGACAAGAACGGTAGAGGACTGGACCCTGATAGGGCCACGGCTATACGGGATATGCCAGCTCCTGGAAATACGACTCGCCAATTATTATCAAAATTTCATTCCAAACATGCATGAACTGCATGCACCCTTAAATCAACTCTTGAAAAGGGATAAAACTTGGATCTGGACTACAGAATGCCAATCAGCGTTTGAAAAAATAAAAAAAATTCTGATGTCAGAACTTTTTCTTACGCATTTCGATCCAAAACTGGAAATAATAGTCAATAGCGATGCCAGTTCTTATGGACTAGGCGCATGTTTACTCCACAAGATGCCAGATGGTTCTAAAAAACCAATAGCCCACGCATCAAGGACACTGCTTCGAACAGAGAAACAATACTCCCAAATTGAAAAAGAAGCTCTCGGCATTATCTAGGCTAAAACAAAATTTCATCGTTACCTTTATGGCAGATGTTTCACTTTACAGACAGACCATAAACCGCTTTTGACCATCTTTAGGTCAAAGAAGGGACTACCTGTCTGTAGTGCAAACTGACTGCTAAGATGGGAGACCATCTTATTAAATCATGATTTTAAGTTAGAATACCTCCCCTCTAAGCAGATTACGCATGATGACGAACTCTCAAGATTGGTACCAAAACAAAACTAGCTTCTTGAGGACTCAGTAATTGCCACATTACACATTGACAGTGAAATAAAGACCATGATATGTAACACAATTAGAGAACTGCCAGTAACACTTCAAGAAATCAAATCTCAAGTAGTAAATGAATTAAAGCCACAAAGCAAAAACTAGCACAGAAGTAATTTACTTCAGACATCTATTCAGTGTGCAATATTTTGCTATACAGTGAGACAGTTATCATTCCGATAACCTTACAAAAAAGGATACTTAAGGATTCTCACATGGGCCACCCGGGTACTAATCGAATGAAAAGCCTTGTGTGCAGCTTTGTGTACTGGCCGAGTATGGACCAGGACATTACTAATATGCTAAAAGCATGCAAAGGTTGTGCCTTGGCAGGTAAGGCACCACCCATTATCCACAAACCCTGGCCAAAGTCTGAACAACCATGGTCCAGAATACACGTAGATTTTGCTGGACCACTGGAAGACTTTTACTATGTGATAGTGGTGGATATCTTCTCTAAGTGGCCAGAGGTTCTAAGATGTAGGAAACCCACCACAGCAGTAATCTTAAATTTCCTGCATGAATTGCTCGCGAGGTTTAGTGTTGTCGACTATCTCATCAGTGTTAATGGCACTCAGTTTACTTCGACAGATTTAAAAGATTTCTGCAAGATTTTTCAGATCAACCACTTCACAATATCATCCCAGATCTAATGGACAAGTGGAGAGATTTGTGGATACATTGAAAAGGGCCTTACAAAAGGTATATGGCTCATCTACTGATACGGTTCTACAACGTTTTGTACAAGTGTATAGGATCACTCCGAATCCTAACACATCATCAGCTCGATCTCCAGTGGAAGCAATGTTTGGTCGAAAAATAAGGTTGATCTTCGACAAACTGTTGCCGGGACAGACTAAGCAAAGTAAAACCTCTACGTTACCAAACAAACATAATCCTGGCGATAAGGTTTATTTCAAAGGCTAAAAAAATAATGCTTCTTTTTGGGAACTGGGAGAAATTAAGGAAAGGGTTGGCAACATGATCTATATAATCCAGGGACCCAAATTTGTACATAAGAGGCACCTAAATCAGATATGCAAACATCTGACTGAGGACCAAAATGATATGCCTCAAGATGTAAAGGCCATAGAAACCATCTACGACACTTGACACTGAACCCCCTCAAACTACGCCAGAGCTACGTCGATCTGGAAGGAAGAGGAAATTTACAGATCTGCTCATGGTTAATCCTAAACAAAAGAGATACTGAGATTCCTTCGGAGTAACAGCTTGGGAGTGGGGGTGTTGTTGTGGCAGACCTACCCATTAACATAGTAATGGACTAACTCAACCTGAATAAATACCATTTCACTAGTAGTCACCATAAAACGCAACAGTCTGGTATGTGTCAGACATCCATAGTGACTTACCGAACAGACACTTTTGATATCCAACACCTCTTGCTCGTCAGCTAGACAAACAAGCTAGCATATTGTACTCTTACTCGTTATTTTGTTAATACAATTGTTTACACTTATCCTGTGTTCCTGTTTTTATTTGTGACTCCTAAAACAGGGTTACAACACAAATGAAGGCATTAAACATGAGAAAATCTGTCATTATTCCCAACAACAAAATGGAATCGCTGAATGTATTTGGCGGACTCTTTTCGAAATGGCTAGATGTTTAATAGAATCTAAGTTACCCAAAAATCTGTGGGTCTATGCATTAAATACAGCCATGTATATAAGAAACCGTTGCTATAATAGTAACATCAAAAAGACTCCTTACGAGGCTTTGTGACACGATAACTAGGTGTATATTAAGGTGGATTTGTAAAATATGTATTTTATTATAATAGATTGAGAATAGAAAATGGTTAAGAATAGAAAAATAGTTTAAAAACATGTATTTCGTTTAACAAAAGTGAAAAAGAAGAGAAAAAAATAAACGCTTTTTCTTTTATAAGGAAATTTGTGGAAGAGAAAAGGGTATCAGATTACTGTCAAATCCTCCCAGTCTTCCGGTAAATATTTGACTAAGTGATTTGATGTGATAAAAAGATAAACTTTTAGGAAATAGATTTTAAGTTGACCAGGTCAAAAACTGTCTTTATTGTATCTTGACCACATATTAAGAAAATAAAGAGAAGATAATAGAATTTTTCCTTTCTCCAGGCAATAAAAAAACACCTGGTTACGAGAAAAGTGTCAGGAAGCTTTATTAAGATAAAAAGATTAAAAAATCCTGGAAAATACAGGATGTTTGCCGGGATGTTTACACATCAAAAGAAGGAAAATTTAAGTACCTTGAAATTTCGAACTTTCGGACTTAATGCTTATCTTTTAGTTTTGTTTTAGCCTTGGAGGGTCTCTAGTGGACTTCCGGTTATTTCAAAATAAATACAAGTCATTTTTCAGTGCTGATAAGTTCGTTAGTGAGTTTCAGTTGAGTTAGTTCAGCTGGACGTGTGCTTGAAGTAGAAACTCCGTTCGTCTTGAGTCGGTCGGTTCGGCATTTGATCTCCATTAATTAGAGTTAGAGCTGAGTGTCACATTCACCTGTCTCAACCGAAAAGACTAACTCTAAACGAAATAAAGCATCATTTTAACTCATCCAAGTTGTGGAAGTACGTTCCTTATAGCTTAATCTTGTACCCCCCAGCTTGAAGCTCCAACTTTTTCAACACCAGAGAAACTGTTCGGACGTCCACTGGGGTGTTACACTTATACAAACTACAAATCCAACGTAAGTGATATGCCCATTTTTGGCACAATTTGCTACACATATGTCAACCACGGGGCAAAACAAGATTCAAAAAGTGAAAGAGGCATAGTCATTGGTTATGACAAAACAAGTCCAGCCTATATGATTTATTTTCTACAAATAAAATAATAAGGAAGACCAGATGCGTCAGATTCACAGATTCCTTTGAACAAGTGGAGGATCCCGAAGAAAAGAGCATTAATAAGGGACTGGTACAACACAAACTAGTATGGCTTAATTATGAGATAGGGCCTATAAATAAAAACCTGTTCAAAATCCACAATTGAAGGAAGGTGTTATACCAGATGATATAGGAGATGAAAAATCAGTCACAGACCTTGAGTTAAAAGATATAACCAAAGAGGAGGGGCAAATTCCATGTTATCCAACCAGAAATAGAAGAAAACCAGACTATTACTGTTGCTATTCGGTGCAATGTATCCCGAAGAATTATCAAGAAGCCATAAATTCTGATAATTCCAAGTGGTGGATAGCTGCCATGCAAAAAGAAATGGAATCCCTAGTATCAAATGATATTTTTTGAATTGGAAAAGGCCCCGGATGATTAAAAATATTATCGGCAGCCGTTGGGTTTATACCATAAAGCGAACTGAGGATGGCTCATCAGTGTATAAGGCTTGTAGCTAAAGGATTCTCTCAGATATATGGGAAGATTATGTAAAAAAATTTAGTCCCACAACAAACACGACAACAAACAGAATTTTGATGCAAATGGCTGCACATTATGGTATGGATATACACCTTATGGATGTTAAAGCAGCATATCTAAATGTTCCGATTGACTATGAAATATATCTAGAACTGCCAGAAGGTTTTGAAAAAGGTGACAATTATGTGTGGAAACTCAAAAAGTCACTATATGGGCTCAAACAAAGTGGAAGAACGTGGGATAAATTACTACATTTCTATGTAATTGAACAACATTTTGAACCCTCTCCAGTTGACTCATGCCTGTATACAAGAATATTTAATAATGAAATATTAGCCATTCTGGTTATTTGGGTTGACGATATGTTAATTGCTTCAAATGTGAAACTGCTTTATTAAAAATTAAAAATTCCTTAAATATAAGGTTTAAAATGACTGACTTGGGTCGACTATCATGGTTTCTTGGTATACAGTTCGAATTTAAGCACAACACTCTTACAATGAATCAATCCAGATACATCGAAAAACTTTTATCTAAATTCAGCATGCAAAATTGTAAAACACGAACTACTCCATGTGAAATGGATTTAAACACAATTATGAATAATGAAGATGGTATAGCGGCATGTGAGAAAGAATACAGAATATTGATTGGAAGTCTTATTTACATTATGACATCAACAAGGCCAGACATCTGCTATACTGTTACTAAGTTGTCTCAAAACTTAAACAAACCGAGGACTGTGCATTTAACAAGAGCTAAGCAAGCATTATGCTATTTAAAGGGAACTAAAAATCAGTGCCTAATATTTCAACAATCAAAAAGCCAATACAACTAGAAGGATTTTGTGATGCTGATTGGGCAAATTCGCCAGATCGTAAAATTATCACAGGCTATTGCTTTAGATTGGCAAAAGATAATCCAATAATTGCCTGGAAATCTAAAAGGCAAGGAATAATTTCCCTTTCAGCATGTGAGGCAGAATATATTGCATTATTGCAAGCAACACAAGAGTAATTTTTCTTAAATTACTAATAAAAACAATTACAATATTGATAAGTGAGCCTATAACTCTTTACTGTGACAATCAGGTTAGTATTGCTTTAAAATAAAATATCCAATAATACATCAAAGAACAAATCATATTGATAATTATCAATTTGTTAGGGACCAGGTACAAAAGAAGATAGTGCAGATTGAGTAAGTTCAATCGGAAATTAACGTGTCGGATTTGTTTACAAAGCCAATTAAAAAATCGAAATTAGGGGCTTTCATTCCTGTCACATTTGGTACTGACCTATAATGTTCTTATTAGTCCTGGGTAAGACGTAAAACTACATCCATTAGTTATCTAGATATTAGGTTTTTGGTATGAATGTGAGTCCATAGTTTCAGGATATAAACCTAAATAATCCTACTTTTAGACCAATCCTCCTATGAATGACTCTAACAATCACTCTGACTCGCCTAGTTTAATGGGTCCCAGCTATGGATAAAATAACTTTTTTCCACTTTTTTGATTGTGATCACAACCTACATTTATAATATTGTTATTAATATTTATTAACCTGAAATACTTAACAGTGAACAAAATAATATAACTAATTTTTTGTGGATATTAATTGAAAAAAAACTTTTTTTTCTAATTGTGAGGGCGCCGCCCCTATTTGACTACATAATGGACTGTTCCCATTGCTATATATAGCAATGGTGGATTCTCTACAGGGGGAGTCGTAGAGAGTCGTACGGAGTCACTTGAGAGTCAGTGCGAGAGTTAGTCACACTTCCGGTGGCGTACTGGAAGTAATCACGTATACACACGTCTTATGACGGGTTGGACACTTGTATCTTTTCTATTGTAAATATTACTATCACTTGTGTACATACTAACCGTCTTTCCGCGGAATACAACTTATTCTGATTCTGTTGTTATTCATTTATACTTGGCGACATAACAGTGGCGACGAAGATGCTTTAAATTACTTCGAATTTACGCGGAGGTGAAAACCAAAATTCGTCACACAACATAACAGTGGCGACGAAGATACTTTAAATTACTTCAAATTTACGCGGAGGTGACTACCAAAATTCGTCACACAACATAATAGTGGCAACAAAGTTACTTCGAATTGCTTCGATTTTACGCAGAAGTGGAAACAAAATTCGTCCCAAACATAATGGTGGTGACGAAGAGATCTCAAAGAAGAAGAATTTCAAATTTACACAAAGATTTCAATTGGACGTAGAAAAAAAGTTTCGCAGGTCATATGCGAAAGTACTTCTGAAAATATACGTACTACACCATTAACTGTGTTGACGAGAATTATTACACGGCAAAGAAAGCGTAAGTTATATCTTTCTATTTTTGTCTGTGGTGAAATTTTTTTCTGTTGAGGAGGTTGAAATTTCGGTCTTTTCCCCTCTGTATAAAGAAATTGTAATAATGGAACAATTTCAAGCGTCCATGATAGAACTGTTGAAATGTCAAATGCAACAGCAATTACAGATACAAGAAAGAAGGGAGGAAAAATTCCAAAAACAGCAATTACAGATACAAGAAAGAATGGAGGAAAAATTCCAAAAACAGCAATTGGAACTACAGGAGAAGATGATGCTGTTACGTCTAGAAAGTGACAAAAAACAACAAAAATGGCAAGAAGAACTCGTAGGGTTAATTCTAGAGAAGAATAAAAACTCAGATGAGAGTACATTCTCCCAGAACACCATCTGGTCGACTATCGAAACTTTAAACTATAATCCAGACGAAGACAAAACTTTTGAAAGGTATTACCATAGATACCAGGACTTTTTTGAAATCAACTGTAAGTCATGGTCTTCGGAGAAAAAAAATCAGGTTACTCCTCAGGAAATTAGGCATGCATGAACATAACAAATTCACGGACTTCATCCTTCCGAAAAAAACAAGGGATCTAGAATTCAATGAGCTGTAAAACTATTAAAAGAATTATTTAGCCCTAGGTTATCCCTGTTCCACAAAAGGTGGCGATGCCTAAATCTGCAAAAGAACGAGGCTGAAGATTACACCACGTTCGCCTCGGTAGTTAACAAAAACTGCGACGATTTCAGACTTGCAGAACTGCAAACAATTTTAAATGTTTAATTTTCGTCCAAGGTCTGGTGTCAGGGAAAGATAGCGAGATGAGGAGAAAAATTTTGACAAAGTTGGAGAACGAACAAAACATATCTCTGCAAAATCTGGCGGATTATTGCCAGAAATGTATAAGTATTAAAGAAGATGCAAAAAAAATACAGGAATCTGCTGTAGCCAATGTAAAAAAGATAAATCGCAAGTCACACTTTCGGTTGCCGTCTCCAAGACGAAGATATTGGAAGAAAAAATTGTCCCACGACATTAACAGTGGCTCACATTTTCGGTCTCCGTCCCCAAGACGAAGAAATTATTCGCCTTTAAAAAAAAATTTTTTTTTTAAAAAGAGACCCCCCCTCCCCCCAAAAGCCTGCTATGCTTGTGGAGAATGGCACTGGCGCAGTGACTGTCCGTTCAAATTTAAAAAATGCAGACACTGTAATAAGCTCGGTCACAAAATGTCTAAGTGTAGATTTAGACGTGAATCGCAGGTAAAATTAACCAGATCATATGAGGAAAACCACGGCGTTAGAAAATATTTAGAAGTGAAAATATTTAAAAAAACGGTGAGAATGCAATTAGATAGTGGATCGGATATAAGTATCATAAATATGAAAACCTGGTACAAGTTAAATAAACCAAGGTTGATGAAGACTAGTAAAGTGGCTAAAACGGTGACTGGAAAGAGGATCAAATTTTAAGGTGAGTTAATTCTCAATGTAAATTTTCACAACCAAACAAAAAGACTGAAAACGTTCGTTATGAAAGGAACGAATAATCTATTTGGCACTGACTGGATGAGTGAATTTAATTTGTGGGATCTTCCCATAAATTCTTATTGTAAAAATATAAGAGAAGACTCGTCTGACGTGACAACAATACTAAAGGAGGAGATAAAAAAAGAATTCCCGGAAGTATTCTCTGAAGGTTTGGGCAGATGTACCAAAACGTTGGCGATAATCAAATTAAAAGAAAACGTGACTCTGGTGTTCAAAAAGAAGAGAAACGCGCCTTATGCGGCCATTGATAAAATTGATGCTGAGCTTGAAAGACTAGAAAAAATAGGTGTACTTACAAAAGTCGACTATAGCAAGTGGGCCGCACCTGCCGTTTACGTAAAAAAGAAGACGAGAGAGATTAGAATAGGTGCTGATTTTTCGACCAGACTAAACAACGCCATTGAGGATTATCACTACCCCCTTCCAAGCCCGGAGGAGGTATTTTCTAAGCTGAATGGCGGGAAGGTTTTTTTCAAAAATAGACCTTAGCGACGCATATCTCCAAATTCCAGTGGAGAATGAAAGTTCAAAACTATTGTGCATAAATACGTACAAAGGGCTTTACAAATACGAACGTTTGGCGTTCGAAATAAAAACAGCAACGGCGGTGTTCCAGCAGACAATGGACACTATGCTGGCAGGATTAGATTTTGTGATCGCATATCTTGATGACATCCTAATAAAAAGCGAAATTTGTCGAAGAACATAAGGGTCACCTACGGGAAGTTTTTAAAAAAATACGGAATTATGGCTTGAAGATAAAGGAAAGCAAATGTGATTTGTTGCTGGAAGAAATTAAATATCTGAGTCATATTATCAATAAAGATGGGAAAAAGCCAGACCCAAATCGCTCCCATGCGATTTGAAATATGCCAGATCCAAAAAACGTAAAGACATTGCAAAGTTTTCTAGGTTTGGTGAGTTACTATCAGGAGTTCATTCCAAATCTGCACAAGTTGCGTGCGCCTTTAAATGAGCTATTAAAAAAAGATAAAGTATGGTGCTGGTCTGAGGATTGCGAGAAAGCATTTAAGGAGATAAAAGATAGACTTACATCAGATTTATTTTTAGCTCACTACGATCCCAAATTAGACATCGTAATCACTTGCAATGCCAGCACTTATGGGATTGGTGCTTGTATATTACACAAGTGGAAGAATGGACAAGTAAAGCCGATTGCACATGCAAGCAGAACACTGCTCCCAGCTGAACAAAATTACTCACAAATCGAAAAGGAGGCACTGGCAATAGTGTTTGCAGTAACAGTTTCACAGATATATTCATGGAAGGAAATTCACATTGCAGACGGATCATAAACCGTTGTTGACCATTTACGGATCCAAAAAGGGACTCCCCACATATACTGCAAATAGACTACTGAGATGGGGTACTTTGCTTCTAAATTACAATTTTGACTTACAGCACTTAGCATCAACAAAAATTGGACACGCGGATGGGTTGTCGAGACTCATACCAAAGTCAAACGAACCTTTAGAGGACACCGTTATAGCAGCATTAAAATCTGAAGTGGAAGTGAAGAATACTCTCACTGGAACCGTCAGAGATTTACCGGTGTCATTATCAGATATAAAAAAAGAAGCGTCAAAAGACAATTACATCAAAGATGTAAAAAATAAATTACTGGAAAAAGACCAACGAATGGCAGAAACTTTTTCTACGTGCGACAACGTATTACTCTACAGTGAAAGAGTTGTAATTCTTAAAGTGTTACAGAGGAAAATACTGAAAGATTTTCATACGGGTCATCCCGGTGTGAATCGAATGAAAAGTTTAATGTGGTTGTACGTGTTCTGGCCAGGCATGGACGCGGACATTGCGGCCATGGTGGGAAAATGTGAGGGTTGTGCACTGGCGGCGAAATCGCCACAAGTACTACAAAAGCCTTGGCTGAAAACGGATAGACCGTGGTCGAGACTGCACATAGACTTTGCCGGTCCAATGGTTAAAACGTATTACTTAATTGTCGTAGATAGCTACACAAAGTGGCCGGAAGTCTTTCAGATGAAACAACCCACAGCAAAAAATACTATAAACAGACTCCATGAGCTTTTCGCAAGATTCGGAGTAGTAGACACAATTGTTAGTGACAACGGGTCACAATTTGCATCAAAAGAGTTTAAGGAATTCTGCGATACATTTCAAGTGGAACGTATAACCATTCCACCCTATCACCCACGTAGCAATGGTCTAGCTGAAAGATTTGTGGACACCCAAAAGAGAGCATTAAGGAAGGCTACGGGGACGCCCACAAAAACGGCTCTACAGTTATTCCTACAGGTATGCAGAATTACGCCAAACAAGGCAGCACCATCAGCGTTGTCGCCAGCTGAATTAATGTTTGCAAGAAAAGTACGTTCAGTTTTTGATAAGCTAATTCCATCAAAGAAAGCTGATACACCTAATGAAGCTGATACACCTAATGTAAGCACACCCAAAAGAAAATTTGTGGTAAATGAAAAAGTGTTTTTCAAAAACTATAAAAACAATACTATGTCCTGGATGAAAGGCAAAATTAAAGGACGTATAGGGAACATGATCTATGTGGTAGAAGGACCAAAATTTGAACATAGAAGACATGTTAACCAATTAAGAAAAAGATTTTCGGAAGAGACCACTGTTGCGCCTGAAGAGATGGATGAAAACGTGGAGGATCTTTTTGATACAATCAAATTAAAAATACCTCAGGTACAAGAAGGTAGTACCAGGAAATCCACCCGCAAAAGGAAAATAACACACCAGTTGTCGGTAAACCCAAAAAAGAAAAAATACGATTGAAGCAAAAATCTTAGGAGGGGGGTGTTAGGGCGCTGCCCCTATTTGACTACATAATGGACTGTTCCCATTGCTATATATATATAGCAATGGTGGATTCTCTACAGGGAGAGTCGTACGGAGTCGTAGAGAGTCGGACGGAGTCACTTGAGAGTCAGTGCGAGAGTTAATCACACTTCCGGTGGCATACCGGAAGTAATCACGTATACACACGTCTTACGACGGGTTGGACTCTTGTATCTTTTCTATTGTAAATATTACAAATCACTTCTGTACATACTAACCGTCTTTCCGCGGAATACAACTTATTCTGATTCTGTTGTTGAGTTATTCATTTATACTTGGCGACATAACACTAATCACAAAACAAAAAGATATATTTTATGAATATTGACTTTAAATCTTCTTGCAAAATATTAGTAATGTACCCAAAAATGGGGTGGATGGGTGTTGAACTTTTTTTTTTGGGTACGTTTGTATACTGGTCAGCCAGCAATAAACTGACTCATTTTATAGTTCATCAATAGAAGGGTTAACCAATGAGAAGGCTCAAAATATTCAATGCGACATTAATAAAAGCTGGCCATATTTTCCCGAGTATTCGCGATTTTAATCTGATTCAGTAGAGTGTCTGAATCGTGAGTGTTAAATCTTTGACATTGTTTCATTGAACAGATTACGTACTGCGCTGTATTCTATATCCAGAGTCATTCCATGTCAAATCATCCAGACCTTGACACCCTTACGTCTCAGATTTTTTTCAAATTTTCACCATATGTTGGTATCATAGAAACTAGAAAATCCTGAAAATTTGAGCGTCTAACTCTAAGCGGTTCCGGAAATATCGCACTTTTAGTATTTTATGAAAATCGTGTTTTGTTGCAAATTTCCGCCATTTTGAATTTACATTTTTGGGCATAAATCCATTTCTAGACAAGATTCAGTCTTGAAAATTTGCACTAAAATGGTTTTCCACATGAGGAATCCAAAAATCATATCTAAAACCTCTGAAAATGAACTGTTTTTGAGTTATTGAATTTTTAAGCCGAGGTTTGGGTATTGGTCTCGCGCGTCCCAAAAAAACATGTGGCACTATGGGAAATTGAATTTTTTTTGTTTCTACACATTCTTGATAGTCTGAACTTGAATTCCTCCAAAAATGGTGTTTGGTTCTTTTCTCGTTAGCTCACAATTGAACCTCAAAGATGGGCAGTTTCAGGGGCCTCACTTCAGACAGAGCTGTGTACAAGGAGTCACTTGACTTCATCACAAACAGGAAAACTTGAATTTTATTTTGACTTGCTGTTCCTTTAAGAAGTGGTATTACTGCTTTCTGATGTTTCTCTAAGTTGGATGAAACTATTTTGTTTGATGCAAGGGTGCAAGTAGCAGGTAAAGCCATGTAACCGGATAAGGACGAAAGGAATAAAGAAGAATTAATCTTTAATTATATTTAAATTTATCTCTGAAATTATTTGCAATATAGAATTCAATATGTTTCCATTCTGTATGAACAACTTCTATATTGCATCCTGTAACCACCAGAAGTTTTCTAAGCCATTCACAAATAATGTCTATTTCATAATTTACAAAATGGATCAGTTCTCTTTTACATTCTGACTGTCATGATTGTACATGAATACCTTAATGAAGCTTTTCACTGCATCTTCAGTATTTAGTTATATTTGTTCCCAACAGATTTTGAAATTTTGACTCCCATTCTTTTTCAAGATAAAACTTAATTCACATTTTTCTCGTATTGTAGAATGTTTTGTAAAAAAATGAATTTAGTTTAAGAAGTATATAATAATATTTAAAAATTCATTTAAATATTTTTATCAATAATAGCCTAGAAATTAAAAAAACTGTTTAAATGATTTTATATGTAATAAAATTATATTCTTTTTTTAATTAAATAAATGGTAATTAATAAAAACAAAAAATAATAATAATGTTTATTTAATAACTACCCATTGGGCATTCTTAATACAAATCTCATTTGTGCTATTTTTAGAAATTCTAACTTAGTTTGTAAAACCTTGAAGCTGACTTTTTTCTTTGAAACTTTTAAAAACAATGTTTATTTTTCATTGCCAAAAATCCTTTTCTTTTTTTTAATAAACAACAATGTCAATTTATTTACACAAAGGTTTAGAATAGAAAATAGAACAATATTTTATTTTTTAATTTTTTTTTTTAATGAAGCCTCCTGTTTAAAAAGCATGGTTGTGGTGCCCAATATAAGAATTTCAAAAACTTTCTTAATCTGTGCTTTCACAAAGATGATTATGGTATCGATGCTGAGTGGATATTTTTTGCAACCAGCCATGGAAAATCCCCTTGTGATGGGATTGGTGGTGCTGTTAAACGGCATGCAGCAAAGCGAAGCTTGCAGAGACCATTGAACAACCAGATTCTAACTTACAAAGCATTACTGGAAGTGTGCCAAGCAGAAATGAAGTCCATTGTGTTCTTTGGAATTGACAAGGAAGACATGGTTGAGGTGAGGAATAGAATGAAGAAGAGGTTTGTGGATGGGAAAACAGTACCCGGGACGAGAAGTAGCCATCACTTTGTTCCACAATCAGGATGCAAGATTGGACACAAACTCTGTAGTGAGGATGAATCCTTTGTTGATATTCACGACTTTAAAATCCTCACTCATGTTGACATTGGAGATATTGCTCCTTCAACATATATAACGTGTGTACAACTCATTCTGGTGGGTCGGATTGGTGCAGAAAGTAAACCTCAATGAAGGTGATGTTGATGTTCAGTTCATGCACCCCCATGGTCCACGTAAAATATTCAACTGGCCTTCCAATGCTGACCAGTGTCCTGTTCCTTTCAAAAACATCATTTGTAGCATCCATGTACCTACAACAAACTCAAGTGGAAGGAGCTTTACTATTTCTGACGAGGATTATGATAAAACTGTGACAGCATATGTTGCCTTACACTCGTAAGATGTTGTGTTGTCTTGATAGTTTTTGACTTTAATGTACTATCATACCACATACGCACCCGGCATAGGTACTGTTTCTTAGTATCCATATCCCCTGCATTGATTACCAGAAAAATGGGATTCTGTTCTTTCTTCCCAAGTTCACAATTAAACCTAAAAAATGGGTTAATCACATGACAATTTTTATGGGTTCATAAATGCTGCAAATACATTGTATCCACACCACATGATGCAGTTAATTTGGGAATGTCCACTGTGATTGGCCCATCTTTGAGGTTCAATTGTGAGCTAACGAGAAAAGAACCAAACACCATTTTTGGAGGAATTCAAGTTCAGACTATCAAGAATGTGTAGAAACAAAAAAAAATCAATTTCCCATAGTGCCACATGTTTTTTTGGGATGCGCGAGACCAATACCCAAACCTCGGCTTAAAAGTTCAATAACTCAAAAACAGTTCATTTTCAGAGGTTTTAGATATGATATTTGGATTCCTCATGTGGAAAACCATTTTAGTGCAAATTTTCAAGACTGAATCTTGTCTAGAAATGGACTTATGCCCAAAAATGTAAATTCAAAATGGCGGAAATTTGCAACAAAACACGATTTTCATAAAATACTAAAAGTGCGATATTTCCGGAACCGCTTAGAGTTAGACGCTCAAATTTTCAGGATTTTCTAGTTTCTATGATACCAACATATGGTGAAAATTTGAAAAAAATCTGAGAGGTAAGGGTGTCAAAGATGTTTTTTTCTGGATGATTTGAGATGGAATTACCCTCCATAAACTATGGTGGAGATGGTCTACAAGGACACTTTTTGGTTTCTCCTTGAAATTGTTGTTGTTTGCCATTTTTCCAAAAATCGATTTCCTTCTTTTTATAAATTAATTGCTTAAATGTCTGACCACGGGAAAGAACAGGGGATGGCAGGGTCAGAAGGAAACAAGATGGAACAGATATTGGAGGCTATCTGCATTAAATCAAAACGACCCACACCTTCCCAGTATGAGCAGAGAAAAAAAGCTGAAATATGAACTAATTCATATTTCATTGCAGGTGTGAGTGTTACCAGACAGCCAGGTCAGATGAATTCAGCAGAAGCAGTCTGGCTGACAAAGGGTTCAAAACTGATACAGAGAATTTTATTGACCAGACATCGTTTTGGATTGTTGAAAACGATTGTCACAAAATAAAGGGGATTGTTGACGTTAAGGAAAAAAAACAAACGGAAAGAAGTGATGTCATAGAAATAGCACTGCTTCATTGGTTAAAACAAGGGAAAGGAGTAACTCCTCCCCAAAGCTGGAATGCAAATTAATGACAAGAAAAACTCTTCACAGATTACTTCTTAGAGAATTAGTCGAAACTTCCATTCCATTGTCAGCTTGATAGGAACAGGGTTTGGGAAGAAATGACTGGCTTTTTTTCTTTTTTTCTTTTTTTTTCTATTTTTTTCGTATATAAAGACTTTTTCCGCAACTTATTCGGGCGTCATTCAATTTATTTTTGGTGTCATTTTCATTTACCCAATTGTGTGCACATATCCAGTCTGGTTTGCCTTGGCGGAGAGACATCTAGCGAGAATTCAGCGTGACTTCCTTGAGATCGAATTTCGCAACATGGGCGGGGAAGAACACCATTGTAAAAGTCAACTTGAAGAGTAATTAAAGATCATTGTTAAATTTTATGAATTATTCCAAAGAATGTCATTTAAGTACCGTCACTTACTTTTGATAACTAACTTTTAAATTGAATTTTTAAAAATAAAGTTTCTTAAAAAAAATTTTAACTTTAATTGAAAGCTAAATGATTAAGTTTACTATTTCCAGTAAGCAAAATATTCTGATGTATTTCTAACAGATATTATATTGACAAGAATATAAAATTTGGAGTTTTTAATTTTTTCAACCATTTTTGAGCAATCGACATATTTGTAAACAAAGGTTAATTCTTGGTTTTAAAAATCTTGCAGAAATAAAGCATACATCTGCAACACATTATTTTTGGAAAATTAGCAAATTTAATGTTAAATTAATCTGATTTACACAGGTATTACTTATTTATAGCACGAAATTTGAATAAAACTATTTCTTAATTACAGAGTTGAACTCTTTGATCTGTTTGCTGTATTTGAAATGCATTGACAGCTTGCCAGATGAGATAAGTGTATGGCAATTACAAGTAACATAACTGTACAAATTTTTTTTCGGTAGTGGGGAAGAAACCGTGAAACACATGACCTTTTAATGTACATAAAGAAATTACCATAAAAAACTGAAAATTATTTAAAAAAAATAGGATGTCTAGATGATTTGTATTAAATTTACTAATGTTCGATTAGTAAATGTAGTCTTTATGACCTACCAACCTAATGTGTACAAGTCTTGTGAACATTTTAAAAATATTTTTGACACTTTATAAATTATTATAATTGAAAAAGCAAAAATGAATACAATTCTTTTAAAATTTTATTATTAATCAAAAAATTTTTTTTCTTTAGACAATGTCTGAAATTTGTTATTTATTAATGCAATTAAAATCCTATCTAATTAAATAATGTCATAGTGTTATTGCATTTTTTATTTTACTGTTCAGAGCAGATTTTTGGTAAAAGGGGCTAAATGGTTTTAAAAAATAATACATGATTTACATTCCCCAATGAGTCCTGCATTTAACTAATAATAACAATTTGCCAACAGATTTTAATTTCCTGAAATTTTCTGAATTTACGTGGAGGAGGTGGGTAACAGATGTAATAAAGAAAAAAATTATTTTTACCAATATTTTTTAAAAATAATAATTTCAAGAATAATTTCATTTGTGAAGTCCTGAAAGTTTCATTAAAATTTGACAGTTATTTGATTTTTGCAAGAATTTCCAAATTAACTTGTGTTTTTTCCTGTGACAAACACGTTATACAATATTATTTTTGGTTTTCTTTCAGGTTACTCTAGAGTTAACTGGAATAACACATGGAATTTAATGAAAGAAAAAGTGACAAAAAATATTTTGAAACCAAAGATTCAGAAAATTCAGCCAGATAGTAAATTCTTAAATAAAAGTACAGTTAAGAAAAATGTTTCATCTCCAGGTATGAGATTTTTCTGTATTTGTTTAATTAATTTTTTTTCTATTTCCTTCTGATATTAAAAAATGAAAAACAATAATAAAAAAAAAATGTTGAAATCCTTAGACAGTGAGATTAAAAAGAACATATTTTGGCAGTTATTTGTGGAATTATACAGAATGATAAACTTGCTAAAAGAGTAATGAAAGAGCATTGTTAAATTTTATGAATTATTCCAAAGAATGTCTTTCAGGTACCTCCACTCATTTTATTGCAGGAATTTCCAAATTAATTCACAGATAAAAAAGTGAGTAATGTAATATTACAATTTCGATTGTAATTGATTTGGCTCCCCACTAATGAAAATAAAAATTTGTAGCCAAATTCTGAACATGGTAGAAAGGAATAAAAATTTTAAAAAATAATTAACAAATTTTGATCTTTCCTATTAATAATATCATAAACATTTTGATGGAAAGTTTGGGGCCTTTCTTCTTTATACTATGCTGTTTTTTCAGAGGTTTAGTGGAGGTACCTAAATTGTCTTTATAGTTGTTGTTTACCATAAAGTTTCAGTCAATGCTGTCAGCTGAAAAGTTGTAAAGAAAACAGTTGTTCTTTTGGAAATTGCTATAGACCAAAGGACATTTCAGATTTGTCTGTCAACAAAGTCAAGCGAAATTAACTAAGAATTAAAAACACAATGAATGGTGATGAGCAAAGCAGTTACTTCAAAATGTGTGTTAACCAATGGATGCCAAAATTAAATAAGCATGAAAATTTAATGAACTGATCAGACAAGTATGATAGAATTGACCTTTCAAAGGTACAAAGAATATCAAAAGATACTTTTTTATAAACTTAGAAAAAAGTATAAAAGGAATGAGAAATATGTTTAGGAATCCAGAAAATGGTGTTGGGCTCTTATGTAATGTCTAACCACCTATTTATCGATGAATGACAGGCAATTTTGTTACAGATGAACGAAGAAACATTTCTGTGTACTAAGATGAATAATGGGAATACTATGGACAGAACATGTGAGTGATGAGGAATTCTAAGTAGAATAGGAATTGTAACAAAAGTACTACAACAGTTACTAACAATCAGAATCAGCTGAAAATAAATGTAGACAGGCTAAAGAAAGATGGCTCAACAGCAAATGCTCCAAAGTAGTGACTGAGCACAATAAATAATGGAGACATGCATAAAAAAAAGAAACTAACAGGACAAAGGACATGCTCAGCATGTCAGTAGAAACATTTTACATGGTATTTAACATCTGTCTAAACAATGAATTACAGCCAAGATATATATATATATATATATATATATATAATGGAAAACACAACAAAAAGAAATACAACTAAACCACTAAACAAAAAATACCATTTAGTCTCCTCAGTGTTTCTTTCACTAATCTTTTCTAACTTCTGGAATGTAGAATCTTTCTTCTAGAAATGGTCACTAGATATCATTGCTGTCTATGAAACTAACTTAAATTCTTTCATTGCTATTTTCCACCACATTTTTTTTCTGTTTTTTAAAGATTCCAACATTCACATGCATGGCGATAATGTTCCAATGGTCAGCTAAAGCCTGGGCTGTAGCATTGGACGTCTCGAAAGCCTTTGACAGGATCTAGCATACAGGTCTTCTCCACAAACTGAAAAGTTATGTTGTCTAGTTACTTGTTTAGTGAGATTGATTCTCATTAGGTGTCCTGTATTTGTGGACTTAAAGTAGGTGATGCTTAGAAAAAACTGGCTTATGTAAATCATGCTGAAAGCCCACTGCATTGAATTTAATCAAGATGGAAAAGTGTGTACAAGAAAAACATTAGGTAATCAAAGCAGTTTTTGGGTCAAAAAGAAAGTTTTTGAGTCAAATGAATAGTTTTCTAAATACTTGCTTTATTGATGGAAATATTAAATTTAATCAATGAGACCACATAATTTCAATGTTTTTAATACTTTTTAATGATTTTATATACAGAAATGTTCATCTATTTTGGCTAATTGTGCTTATTACTTGTATTTTTTATAGTGCCATATAAAAAAAGGGAACTGAGATTAGGACCAACTTCTGCCAATTATAATGTAAGCACTTTTATTTTTACTTATTTATAAGTTCATGTCCATCAGTCAGAATTCCATGGGTCCAGATTTAAAACTGTATTTGTTCTTCAGATGGATTATCAAATTTCATAAAATATGCACTTACATTACGCAGTACAATGTTAATATAACAATTTAACAGTTTTAGCAAACTCTTAGTCACAAATAAATGCTGAATTGTTTCATCTTTCATCATGGCCTTTTCTCAGACTCATTCATTTCTCCAAAATGCTTGGTTGTATTTCAACAAAAATCTGATCATTTTTGTAACTTATACCTTATGTGCCATAAAAATTTCATGTTTTCTACAAGGTGCCAACCTTTTTGACGTTGCAGGGGCAATGCATTCACTTCTGCATTATATCCTCACAACACATTACAGGTTCTCGTAACACCCACCCTTGTTTTTCCAATTGTAAATACATCATTCTCGTTTATTGGCAAAATTGACCAAGAATGAATCCCATTTTTTAACTTACACATCACAGCAAACTCCTACTGGAGCTTTTTGAATAAGCACTTGACGTTACCATTTCAATATAACCACTAAAAAACCTTGTGCAATGCCAGGCTATACAGCTAGTCTATATATATATATATATATATACACACACACACACACACACACAGAATGGTAAAAATATAGAATGTTCCTTGCCCTTATTCTCTTGCACCACTGCCATCAATGGGTGGGAGGATTTAATTGTTTTTTTGGGATCAAGTAACAACATATTCCTCTTTTAATTGTTTGGACACATGGAATACTTGGTCTTTTTCAGTTGTTCAAGTAGGTCACCATTTGTCCATTTCCAGATCAGATTTTCATGTCTTAGTCAAGTTCTGTGCTAAAGTGTAGTTCATCAATTTCATGGTCTGCACATAAACTTCCATTGTGAGAATACAGTCTTGTTTGACCTGCTTATTTGAACTCCATTCGTCTTTCAGATGATACTCATATCCAGGATCAGTTCAGATCCTAACAATTTACTTTCCACTGTAGAACTGTGACATTAATTGGGTTCATGTCCTCTATTTAAGCCCTATGGTACCAATTCCTCAACACTTTAGGATTTCTCTGTTAGCCATCATATTCTCTTTGCTCTGGGCAAGATATGAGTTATTTGTGAGAGAATGGAAACTACCCAAATCCACCAAAATCTGCCAATGCTACACATGGTCACTCATTTATGTCCACATTTATCACCAAGTGTGCATCTTTTATTTCTTTTGTGAGGCGGAGACCTGAACCAACATCTTGTCCCCTTGTATGTTTTCCTGGACTCTTGATAGTTTTCCGTCAGCCTCATTGATAGCCCAAGGGTCTGGATTAAAAGTTCAATGGGGGAGGGACTGCTGTGTTTCTTGGGATTTGACACCTCTCAATAATATTTTCAGTTGCATTTTGCCTAAAGACAGGGACACAACTGTGCTGCCCTTAATCCACAGACAGACATAATTGAGAAATAAGGGAAACCTTGCAAGTTACCTTGCACACAATGTTCTCTCCTATGAACGAGGTCAGTTGCATTTATAGCAGTTTGTCGGACCCTTTTCAGTTTGCTATTTGTGGATCATGGAAATAGATTAGCCTATTTTTCTACTCATTCATTTTAACCACAACTGGTTAAAAATACCTCATTTACATGAACTTGCTGACTTCATTCAGTGGAGAAGCCTTTTTTTTTTTCCCTGCAAAATCAGCATGTGACCGATAAGAGATTCATCCTTTTGGGTATGTCATTTTCTTCTAAATATATATTTACTATTCCTATTTACTGAATTCTCATCCGAACTACACACACACGCGCACGCACACACACTTTCTTTAAGTTCTATTCCTAAATTAACATCAAATATCAATCTTTTCTTATTTAACAGTATTTTTTATTCTGTACAAGAAAAAAAAGCTGCATGTAAATTAAAGAAAATTCTTTGTTTCATTAAACTATATTTATAAAATATATAAATCTACTTCAAGTACAAAGAAATTCTGATTTGTTGAAAAGAACAATGATATAATTCCTGGGATTTAGAAATTTTTAATTAAGTAGAACTGAGTCTGAGTAATTTGTTGTTTGGCAGATGGGAATAATGATGAGAGAAAATATTCTGTTTGGTGGTTTAAATTGTTTTATATTTACCAATCTCTCAAGTTGTCAGTGTTTGAACTCGGGTAGATGTTAATATCTTGAATACTGATTTTCAATTAACGCAAATCATTTGGAAGACTGCTTTCCTCATGTCACACTCCTCCATTTGACATTCTGCTTTACTTTGCTACCCCAAGCAAATGTTTTACTATCTTGGAAGATACAAAGATGAAGGAAATGAAATTTATAAATTCTGTCTGTCAAAATTTAGATAAGATGGCAAAGATTGGACTGAGGCTGTAAAATATCTTGAAAGCATTCAAGTGGGTTTGGTATACTGATCTTCTTCACAAGCTCATGGGCTATGGTGTCCATTATTATTTATGACTTAATCCAATCATTTCTAATAAATCATTTAATGGCGGTAGTGTTGAATGAGCACATTTCTAGTTTATTTCACATTAATGCAGATGTCACTCTGAGCTTTATCCGTGGACCTACACTGTTTCTTATCTTCATCAATGACTTTCTCAACGTTTATCATTTCTCATCTAGGTATTTATGCTGATGACACAACTATTTATGTCTGTCTTAGTAGCAAGTCCAACAAATTAAAACTGTCAACTGCTCTTGAAAAGGATCTCCAACCAGTGGTTTACTGGGGTAAGAAATATAAACATTTTAACACCTCCAAAGTGAAACTGCTCTTATTTAATCTCTGTACTGAATTGTTTCTGTCTGTCATTGGCATGGCTGATCCCAATCTCTACAAGAGCTACTTTGTGACTCCCAGGGCTCACATTTTCCACTTGTATGAAATTGATTGATTATATTGAGTCAATTGCTAGCTCTAAGGTCACAATAACAATTTTTCTTGTTTGAAGCTCTTTTGCTCATTTTTAAATCTTTTTGCTTGTGCATTGAATATTGCAGCCATATTCTAGTCTGGTGCTCTTGCTATATACTTCGAGATTCTTGACAAGATTCAAAGAAGTTTGTTATGTGATCAATCTTGACTTGGCATATTGACTTCAATCACTTTCTCATTGGCATGATGTGGTTTCTCTCTTCTTTTCTACAAATATTTTTCATGGCAATTGTTCGGATGAACTTTTCTCCTTGGTGCCTTGACTACATTAATTTAAGCGTGCTACTAAATTGGCAACTAGGTCTCACCATTTTACTGTTGAACAAACCAGATGCAACTGTATTTTATTCTCATAGTTTCTTTTCTTTATCTTTGGAACTCTCTTCTGCTTTCTTGCTTCCCCTGCCATCTACAATCTTCCAAAATTTGATGCAATGCTAATCACCATCTTCTGTTTTCTTTTATTGTCCTTGCTCCTCACTTCTCTTCGCTATTGTTTTCATCACTTTCACGTCTAGTAACCCCTTTTGTCCTAGTGACATTATGGCCTTGCTTTGGGTGAAATGATTTTTTAAAAAGAATATAATTCAGTTAATTTTTCAAAATAGCATTTTTTTTCATATGATTTAGTTAAAATTAATGATAAAAGAACAGGAGGCAAGTAACTTATTTTGCCTGTTCCTATTAGCCAATATGATGTTTTAGTGTAATTTACATTAACAAATAATGAAGTTTTTATGTTCATTGATTTTTCTGTTTCATGTTTCACTAGTGAAATTAAAAGCATTTGTTGAGAGCATTCTGATTTTATTTATTACAAAGCATTAGAGATGTTTTTAATTTTATGAAAGCTTTTTGAATGATTGAAGAGAAACAAATATAACTGTTGAAATGTCAAATAATATATACAAAATTGAATGTTTACATAAAATTAGTTTTATAAACAACAATTTCAGGTTTATTGATGTCAAGTTAGTTTGGATTGTTTGAAGAAAGTGCAGTTTTTGTTTTTCAATATTTTTCTATTGACAAATATCAAATTCACTAAGAGATGGCCAGACCCAGACCCAGACCCAGACCCAGACCCAGACCTAGGGTTGCAGATGACCCAAGCAACAACTGGAAGTACCTTGGGTCAGCCTTGTGGATGTATGTACAACAAAAATGAATCTGATTTTTTTCAAAATTTGAAAAATAAAGTAATCCACATAAAAGTTTTATTTGAAGAAAATTAGTTCATTTAAAGATTCACCCAACTGGTATCTAAAAAAAAAAACAAAAGTTTTTAGCTTACACTATAGAAACGAACTTATTCCAAGATAGATCAACTTTACAGTCAAGCAAGCAAAAGATTATGGTAGTGCTATTTTGTCGTAGCAGCAAAACCTATTTTTGTGAAATCTTTATGATGAAAAAAAGGGTTAAGTATTCATTTTTAGAAGAGACTTCTTACTTGTTAACGAAGATGTGGTCTTTTAATCTGTGACTATTTCGGATTAATAGTTGCAAGAATGAACTTCTTATGAAAAAGATATGCATCTTGAAGTTTTCCTGTCCTCTTTATTCATTGTCTGAGATCTACCATCAGAGATATCTTTTATTGTTCTTTAGGCAATGTAAGCTGTGCTATTTTTAATGTTGATGTAAAAAATAAATTTGGTTTTGATTTATTTGGAAGCCTGTAAAAAACTGACCTCAGCATTAAATTGTTACATGTAGTCAGTGTTTGTAATGAAAAATGTATCTATATAAACAGATACACAATTTATACATTATTATGACTATTGTCAATTTAATATAGGTAGAAAAAATGTAAACACTGGTAAGTGTCTGAAGTGCACAGACTGCTGTTTATATCTTCTCCAAGGACTAACAGTCTTGCAAGCTCCCTGTGGTGTTCAGAAGTCATCACTTCTGGCCCTCAATAAGTTTATAGCTTGAAGTGGGGATGGGAAAGGCTAGTCATCACCTGTTGTAAACTTTAACTTACCTAGTCACAATCGTTGACCCTAGCAATAATCCTTACACTAAAATGCCACATTTTTACTAACCATTCTTACTACATCCCCCATAATACCTCAGTGACTCTATGATGTCCTAACTATATCCCATATGTACAATTTTTGTGAAGGACAGGGGCCAAAACAAAAACTTTTAAAAATTTCCCTAATGAATATATATATATATACAATGAAAAATTATAATACGAGGGTCATTCAATAAATAAGGTGAATTTTTCAGTATAAGGACTTCTAATACAGATAGAAGCTTACTTTTTTTTTATTTTTCAATGTAGTCTCCTAGCAGTGTCACACACTTTTCCCATCTGTGCACGAGCTTCTGTATTCCCTCAGCATAAAAATCTTTGGACTGATGTCTCAGCCAGTTGCTCACAGCCTTTTGACTTCATCATCACTTTTAAACTTTGAGCCTTTCGTGAACGCTTTCAAGGGACAAAACAGGTGAAAGTCTGAATGGGTAAGGTCTTGGCTGTAAGGCCTTCGAGTAGGCAAGGTCATCATTGACAATTTTGTGTGCTATCCCAACAGATAGGCTCAAAGTCCTTGCAATGTCATACACTGTCACCCTTCTGTCAGATTGAATGAGATCATTGACTGATTTGTTCACCTCAGGAGACCTCACTTTTGTAGGCCTCCCTGTCTTCACAACACTCCTCCGTCTTTCTTTAAACAATTTAGCCCACTTGTAGACATTTGTTTTGGCTGAAACATATAGCACCATACACAGTTGACATTCTCCTATGTATTTCAACTGGTTTGCACCCTTTAGCAACCAAATACTTGATAACTGACCTCTGTTCAATTCTGGAGTGTGCTTCTTAGTCAGCCATCTTTGTTAATCTCCAAAACTCTCAAAGTTTTTATTTTCAATCTGCAAAAAACATTAAATCCCTTTGAAAAAGAAGTAAAGAAAAAAAAAAAAGGAAGCTCTTATCTGTATTAGAAGTCCTTATATTGAAAAATTCACCTTATTTATTGAATGACCCTCATATAGATAAGAAACAATACAAAATCATATTAATAATAACCCCCTCCCCAATGCTTACACTGTGGCAGGTACATCAGCTAAATGGACAAAATTAATGCTTGACTTTCAAAGTGTAACATGAATCATTCGAGCCAAAACCCTCAGTCAGTCACTCACACATCTAAGCATGACAACAAAAATATAAAAGCCCACTTGATAAAAAGAAAAACGTCACGCATCCACCAGAGAACTGACATTCCTATCACCTAATTGGGAAGGAGATGGGAAATTAACTAAAAGAAAATGGGGACTAAAAGAAAAAGGGGCCAATGAGCATACAACACCTAGCTAAGTTAACTGTTTGTAAAATCAAATAATAAATATAGCTTAAACTAACCTACTGGGATTGCACTATCCATGTTCCCTACAGAACATGCAATATCCTGATGCCTAACCAGCATCAAACAGCCACTTTAGGTCAGCACCTTTTACTTGACAGATTTGCACAAGACTCACTCACTTTTTGCCAAATTTCAATGAAGGGAGTCATTTCCTTTCTGTCTTAATCTTGACTTTCAGCTGATGCCTGAAGTACGAGATAAGTTGGGAAGAGGTAAACTTCTTATCCCAATGGAATTCTTTCTGTCGTGTTGTCCAAATCACGACTTTCATAACGCTTAGTAAGCAGAAGAGCACATAGTGCTCAGTCTTAGTTAACGGAGGTACGACATTGCTACAAACAGAACTGGCCTTGAGTACAAAGAAATTTACGCACAACATACAAGCTATGATGTCTTCAACAAACTTTCACAATGAGACAACAACTCTACAGTGGAAGAAGACATGTTCAATGGTCTCCGTCAACAGCCTGCAACACACACAGGTTGAAACTCTTTGTAGGTCTGCTGCACAAAGTCTCTTGCCTACCCAGAGCTCCTTACGAATTATCAGCCAGGTGAGTGATGCCTCATCATTAGTGAGACATTCCAACCCAGGCACCCAAGATCATATAGAATGAGCATCCTGCTTCGCCAGACTGAACTTGCTCATCAGTTCATCCTGTACGGTCTCCCTTACTAATACTCGATATAACTCCTTATGAGACAACGACTGAGAGGCCTTTCTGCACCCACAGGAGGAACTTGAGAGCCAACTGACATTCATGATAGGAGCACTCGCCCCGAGGTGCACAGCAGGCATTTTCGTTGGACAAGTACACACTTCTCTAGGATGAAAAGTTTTTATGGATGCCTTTCTTCTAGAAGGTGCCATTTTCATTTGGTTGCATATTAGGAACTTGATGCCAAGCGTGTGCTGATGGATGGCATGCCCAGACTACCCTCAGAAGGGTGGATGTGACAGATCTCCTGATATACCTTGGGAGTCTTGCTACTCACCACAAGAAGGAGAACAAGACCTGTATTAACCTTAATTGAATGGCACACAAGAGTGGAAGTACAGAGAGTTGGTAAAAGAGAATTAGGTAGATGTGTGAAGCACATACTTCCGTCCTCCCCTTCAAGGAAAGCCTCCTCATAGTCTACAGACTAACTGCAAGCTCAGCCTTCTCACAAACCTTTGACCAATTCATTTCCCACTGTCACTGTCTCATAGCCTCTGATCTCTTTGCCAATTTTATCCATCTGTCCTCTTCTCGACACAAGAGCCAAAACTTACCTGGCCAAGGTGGTAGCACCAGGTATCGAAATTCCACACAGGACCAAATTTGTCTTTAACTTGTGAAGGAAGGGCTCTAATGCAAGAATGTAAAGCAAACGTTAACAGCCTTAACAAATGGAGCAAGACAATATGAGAAGAATTCGATCATACCCCTTTCACTTTCACCAACAGATCGGGGACGCATTCAAGAGCAGAAGTATGGCCCAAAATTGGCAGCAGAAAGGACAGACTACAAAAACCAATGGTCAACCTTATCAAAAGCCTTGGACTGATCCAAATTGATTGGCGTGGCTTCTCTGTCAACTTGATGATCAGGGATACCAAATGAAGGTTGTCCTGAATAGTCCTGCTCTTTACAGCACAACTCTGTTTGGGGCCAATTAGACTAGAGAAGACAGCCTGCAAATGGCCAGCCAAGATCTTAGGTAAAATCTTCAAGTCTGTATTCAAAAATTATCTGTGTTATCCCTCCATTGTTTGGTGACTGCCTAAAGTTAATTTCATATGAAAGACCATCTAATCTCAAAGTCTTGTCCTGGCTAACCAGGGAAAATCGGACAAATAGACATTAAACTGAGCAGGACTCAGACAGGCCTTCCTGGTGAAATGATCCTGAAAGTAATCCCGGAAAGCATCACACATACCTGCGTCTGTAGTTATGGTATGCTTATCAAGCAATGTGATGGGATCAATATGCTGGTTAGCTGCATTATGAGATACCTCTACACCCAGTTCAGCGTCCATATTAATTGCCTCAGAAGATATTCTTTTTAACCTAGCCCTAAGTACCAGAGCCTGGTCCTTGTTGATAGGCAAGGATGCCAGCCAAGGTTACCTCCCCACTATCACAGGATTTAATTGCCCAATCAATCTTTTCCTCACATGCTGTTTGTGCTGCTAAATTAGCTGCATTGATCTGACAACTATAATCAGCAGCTAAAACCTAAGTTTTGATTTCAAGGTGGGCCACCACTTTTTCCCAACCACAGCACCCGTCAGTTCCCATTGTAGTGTTAGCAACAGCTGGTCCTGGAAATCTTGCCCATCAAACAATGATGCATTCAATTTTCATTAACTAGCCAATTTAACCCTAGTCTTACCTAAATTTACATGAACCCAGACAAGCCTATGATCCATGTAAACTATTGAATGGAAACTTGGGCTACCTAAGAACCTTACATCAACTCTCTTAGCTAGAACTCAGTCAATGTATCTAGCATGCACCACCGAATCTAAGTTGTCCTTCTTAGTCAGAGTCCACACTATCTACCGAGGGTGTTCATTCCGATACTTATTGACAACAGAATTTCACATCTAGGTTCTTAGTACCTGATCTTTCCCCTAAGCAATCTTTTTCAGGGTCAAGGACAGCATTTGAATCACCTGCTAAGACTAATTGTTGAGATGTCTCCAGGAATGACTTGATCTGCCAAAACAAAGCAGGACACTCTGCATGGACATTGGGCACATAAACAGTAAAGAGACTTGTGTTTTATAGTAACATCCAGCAAGCAAAGAAGGGTGAACTAAAACTGGGACCTGTCCTGAACAAAAGCCTTTTACTTCGTTGATGTCTTTGATGTCTAAAATGACGATTGATGGGGTGATTTTGAATGATTTTATTACCTCCTCAAACATCCCCCATGTCTGCCATGTCCCAGACTCAGTGTGGATAATTGTTAGTACTCTTTGAACCTTGGGGAAGTTTTTCAGGTCTTCTATGTCCTTTCCTCTTTATTTCACTTGCTTTTTATCATACTTAACATTGTCCATTCACCAGCAGTTGTTCTTTATCTCTCTTTTGTAAACCTATTCTTTATTTCTTCACTACTATATGCCATCAGACTTCTTTAATACCATTAACTCTTTGTTGCATATTGGTTACAATTGTATTCTGGGAGCTTTGTCTTTGTCTATCTCCAGCTGTCACATCACATGGTGATTTATCAGTAGATTATCTCACTTGTCATCAGAATCTGGGAGCTGGCTATGCTATTTTCTCACAAGGTAGACATTATTCTTTCCCTCTGAATGAATGTCAGGTCAATCCGCATTTACGGTAGTAGCTGATGTAATTCTGCATATTGAGCAGTCTGTATTAGGTATATCTCGTTCATTGATGTTTGCCAATGGAATATGTTTGACTTAAACCATTACTCTACAGCTCATCATCTAGTTATTGATAATAATATAATCTTTTAATATAATCTTTTCAATCGGTATATAGCCTGGATATACTCTGATTAGTGGCTACAGAACTAGTAATAACTGAGCAGTACTAAAAGAATAATTAACCAACTGACACACACCTGAGAAGGCCAGATATCACATCTTGAGATGAAATGATTAAAGCAAAACAAATTTTTTTCCAAATCCTTTTATTTTATCACCCTGTCAGCTGGGGCATCAGAATACACTGACTGCACCTCTGCAAAGGGGTAAACCCCCACCTCAATGAGGCGTTCTGGGTATGACAGTAAACTGCATCCAGCAACAAGGTCTCTAATCTGGGTAGTTTTGAGGAGCATGGAACCACCTTTTAATTGCTGTTGTTCTCGGGATCCACTCTGCCATGGAATGGTAGCACTTGTTAGCTATGGTCAAATAGTTAACCCCTAAACTGGGGTCAAAACACTATGAAAGTATAAAAATAGTTTTTTATTGTGAAAATTCCAGCAATATGTTTTTGAAGGAAAAAAATATTAGTAATATATTTATGAAGCAAAAAAAAGTATTAACAGCAATATATTTTTGAAAAAGTAATATATACCAGTAGTACATCTAACTCTCAACAAAACCCTCTTTACAAAAATATGTCAATGAAATCTGATCTATGAACTGATTTGTTACAAAGAGTACATATTCTGTTCATTTAAATCCATTGTAAAAGATCTTGTTGGCATTAAATAACCAGTTGAGGTGCTGATATGGCATAAAACAAACCAAACAAATACATTCATTCCATGACACCTGTGCATCAGCAGCAATACACAAGATAACTGACATATGTATCACGGTTATAAATATATCAGTTTGTAACAAGTCAAATTAGTGTTACTGCATGGCAAAGACTTTAAGTTCAGTTGTTCTGAATGTATGAAAGTTAAAAATAAGCCTCATAAGAAAAAATAATGTTTGGTATATTCCTATATTTGAAATTCTCATAGGTATCCATCCCAAGTACACATACTTTGATACACAAATATGTAGGTCTAGCCTAATATGACCTGAAACACTTAAATTACTTCGGTACAAATATAAGTGAAAAATGATAAAGGTCTAGTTAATGGCTTATATCGCACGCTTAGACCCAAACATGATGGAATGTTTGTGAGTAGACTACAGTATAAAAAGACAAAATAAATCTAAATTTTAGATAACCTAACAAGAGTTAATCTCGTTAAATTTATCAACCTATCCCTAACATACAGCATGATGGTTATCAGTACAGTATGTGAAATCAGTAAGTTGAATTCAAGTTTTATTTTAGACTATGGATTAAATAGTGAGGCGGACTTGGCTCACTAGCTTTGGGTGGCAGCCAGTTTAAATTAAGAACTATTTTGGATTCAAAGTTTTCGATTTTGTGTCTACTTCAAATTTCTACTTTGAACATCTAAAACTCTTTGTGTATCTACTTCCTAAAAATTTTTCTCAATAGGAGTAGATACTGTCTAGTTCACACACCCATTGCCTGTTTTTTGAACTGGAGTAGAGATTTATCCCTTTTCCCCATGAAAGATTGTGATTCCAAGTCTTTTCATTCGCTTTCACTCTCAGTAGCCACTTGTATCTTAGTGGTATTATCACCTTGCTTAGGATGAATTGATTGAAGAAAAAGAAACCCTAAATGTGTTAGTAACAAGAAAAATGAGGACATTTGCCCAACTATACATAATGTCAATAACTACATTCTACTTACAGTAGGTGGCACTGACAATTTGCATATGAATAATACTGGGCAGGTATTAGTCAATAAGGTGGGATACCTGTGTAACATCAGATTTTTCTCCATTGGGAAAGATCACTCTCAACATGCAGATGCGTAGAAAACCAGACAAGATGAACACATTACCTATCCTAAACTCACAGCACTATATACCTTTTAATACACTCCAAGTAAGGCAATAATACCACTAAAATGCGAGCGGATACTGAAAGTAAAAGAAAATGAGAAAATTTTAAAAGAATCAGAAACTCAATCATAACAAGAAACATGGGATAAACCTCTACTTCTGTTAAAAAAAAATGAAGAGGAGTGTGGACTGGATGAATGGTGAATCTCTTAAGAAAAAATAAAATAAAAACTAGTAAATAAAATTTTAGAATTATGGCAGAATTGATGTTAGAAGTATAGAGCTGAAGTAAACATTATAAATAACTGGAAATCTGATCCTGAAGAGGAAAGAAAAAGATAAACATGTATTCCTGTTCAAAAAACTAAGGAGTGTGAATTGGAAAATAGGGGAATATATTCACTCCTATTAATAAAAAAAAACAAACTAAAAAGCTACATTCTTGTTCAGATTGGTTAACCACTTATGACTATACTTTAGCCATTTTATGAAACTCTTTGTGGCCAGTCTTTGGCCCTTCTTGCTACATTACCAGCATGCAGTACTATACAATTGGTTTGATTTTATTTTAGTGACCTTTTTGCTTAGTTGTTGTTGTTAGTTCTTTCCTTGTTCATTATCCTCACCTGTTGCTTGCCCTGTCAGCGGGGCTTCAGAATATGTCAACTGCACCTCTGCAGAGGGTAAAAGTCCCTCAATGAGGCCACCTGTTGGCCATGGGTGGCAACCTGTGTCATCTGGGGACGGGATCCTGGTGATTGAGCAGGCCATGGCCTGGGTTCAAAGAGGTCATGGTCTTGCAACACATCACTTTGGCCCTTACCTGGGCTAGACAGGCAGTCAGAGAGGCCCGATCCGATCAATCGGCTGGTCAGGTCAAGCCCTAATGTCTACTTCCAAATGAACTTCCAAGAAATCAAAAATAAAACTAGAAATATGAAATAAACACTAAAATGAAAGTGACTTCCCATCCTCAAAAAATTAAATTATAGAATATTTTTAATAAAAGAGTAGACTTTAGAAGGTGCTGACTGAGGGTCAGTCATCATGTAAAGAACATGAGCCCAAACATGGCTGCAAACCAAGCTATTTATTCACTAAAATTTTGGATAGTGTAATAAACATGGTGACAGATGCTTTGGGTATCTCATGTGAATGAGTATACTGTTCTGTGTAACCCTGACCTGTCAAGGCGATTGGGTTTCCTCCTTGACAGGTCCTAATAATGGGCTCCGAGGCGGATGGGGGGGCACAGACAGCGAAAAAAACAAAACAAGATTCATGACGAATCAAAACAAAAAGCCCAAACATACCCTATCTGACTCAGACAGTGAAAAAGAAAGCAACATGGAGTTTCCTAGATTCTATATGATAGAAGCCCTGGGAGAAAAAGCCCATGTCAAAACTATCCCCTTTCCTAATAGAAAAAATATTATCTAATAACAATAAATCCAAAAACAGTTAAGAAAACAAGAGATAGAAACCTAATGGTAGAAATTGAAACAAATAATTAAAGCGAGAAAATAGAAATACTTAAAACTTTTCATGACATCATCATCAAAATTAATCTGCATAAAAAATTAAATCAATCAAAAGGAGTAGTCAGAAGCAGAAAATTATCGCTCGCCACCCCAGAAGAAATCTTGAACTCAAACAGTCAGTGAGTTATCGATCGCAAAAGAATATTTATAAAGAAAGATAATGAAAAGATACACACAAACACATATATACTCACTTTTAATACTCCTCAAATCCCTCCAAAAATCAAAATAGGATACAATATAGAACCTGTAGAAATATACTTTCTGGATCCCCTAAGATGCTTCAAATGTCATAAATTTGGACATCATAAAGACATCTTTAGAGGACACTTTTCATGCGTCAAATGTGGCTCAAAAGAAACAAACCACGATGAAGAAGAATGCCAAGAAATTAAATGTATAAATTGCCAAGGGAACCACCCAGCTTTCTCCAAAACATGTGAACGCTGGAAGAAAGAAAAGGAAATCCTAGGAATAAAATATAGGAAGAATATTCCTTTCTCAGAGGCAAAAAAGATAGTTGAAGGATATATAAAAAATAAATCTTATGGAAGAGTAGTAGAAGGGATAAATACAAATATTACCCATCAGATAGACAAGTACAATGAACTCATAGAAAAACTAATACATTTGGAACCGAACGAATGGCCAAACTTTCAAAAAATTTTTTTAAATATTACACCTCCAAAAATTAGAGAAAACAAAAACCAAAGAAGAAACCAACCAAAAATTAACTCCTTCCCAAACCCAAACTTCCCCTCATAAAAACAAATCCTTTGAAGAACAAAGTTCACAAAAACCTAATATCCAACTAGTAAAATATATATCTACATCTCCAAAGAAAACAGAATCAACTAAACAAAAATGGGAAATACCTATTAAAAATAAATTTGAACCTTTTGATGAAATGGAGATAGAAAGTTCAAATCAACAAATAGAAGCAAGGAATTTGGAAATTGACAAAACAAGGAAAAAAACAAAATAAAAACAAAACAAATAACAGATCTCATCAAACTCAGAAACTCAAACAATAAAACTACCACAAAAGATCCATCAAAAGATAATCCAAGTACAGGAGAAAAAAAAACAAAAAAATTAGAACTAGATGAATGCACTCAACCCCCCCCACAAATAATTTTCACTTTACACCAACACCAAAAACAAGAATCTAAATGGAAAAAAAAATTTAAAACACTAGAGGAAATGGACATAGATAACAAAAATCATGAAATGATCTATAAAACTGTAATGACATAGTCATAAAACAGAACAGTAGAGTCCTAAAGATAACTTGAACAATAAAGAACAAAACTAATGTCTGTCCAAATTAAAGCCAGACCAAAACAAAATGACAAACAAAATCCTCCAGTGGAACATCAGGGGTGAAAAGGTTAATCTTGCTGAATTAACACTCCTAATCGACTCATTCCACCCAGCAGTTATATGCCTCCAAGAAACATACAAAAAAATCAAATGACACATTCTGCATTAAACAACACACGACATATGATTACATATACGAACAAGGGAATAAATCTTCTGGTGGCTCATCAATTATAATCAATAACAATATTATTCAAAGTGAAATCAAGCTGAGTACAACACTACAAACAGTTGCAGTAACCATAACACTCAGAAAACCATTAATTATTTGCTCATTATATCTCCCACCTAACGAGAATCTAAGTAAGACACAATTAAATGAACTGATTCGACAACTACACAAACCCTTTATCTTAATGGGAGATTTTAATAGCCACAATGAAATATGGGGAAATAAAGAGACTAATAGAAGAGGAAAAATAATAGAAGATTTTTTGAATGAAAACCACTTATGCCTGTTCAACAATGGAGCATATACATACATATACATCCAGCTACTGGAACATACTCAGCTATTAATTTAACAATATGCGAACCAAGTATCTACTTGGATTATCATTGGAAAGTATATCATGATATCTGCGAAAGTGACCACTTTCCAATCATACTAGAAAGTCAAGAACTGGAAAAAGACATCAAATTACCTCGATGGAACCTTCAAAAGGCAAACTGGCAAAACTTCAAAAACACTTGTCGAATGAAATAGACATCAGAAACTAATATAAGAAGAGAAGAGGATATCATATATTTTACCAACACTCTAAAAACAATTGCAGAACAAAATATCCCCAAAAGTTCACCATCACCAAAATTTAATAACCCCTGGTTAAATAAAGAATGCAAAAAAGCTATCATAGCCAGACGAGCAGCTCTCGGAAAATTTCAAAACCAACCAACTAAAGAAAACCTAGAAAATTATAAAAACGATAGAGCTAAAGCACGCAGAACTATTAAAGAAGCCAAACAGACAACATGGCAAGCATACGTCAACAAACTAAATTCAAATACCAAACCAAAAAAAGTATGGGATATGATTAAAAAAATTTCAAGGAAAAACTTCAAATAAGCTTATATGCATATCATCCATTAAAATCACAAGCCAAAAAGACATAACTGAAATTTTAGCTGAAAATTTTGCTAAAATATTCCTCTTCAACCAACCGAAAAAAAGAATTTCAAACCATCAAAAATCGCGAAGAAAAACAAAGAATTAACTTTAATTCAGATAACTCTGAAAACTACAATAAAACCTTTACAATGTCCGAATTAGAAGAGTCGCTTAAAAATACGCGTAACTCAACTGTTGGACCAGATGAAATCCATTATACTTTACTAAAAGAATTGCCTAGAAAATCAAAAGAATACTTACTTGAAATATGTAACAATATGACAAATGAAAAATTTCCAAACATATGGAGACAAGCTACAATAGCACCCATATCCAAACCTGCAAAAGACCTCACAGACACAATGAATTACCGTCCCATTGTACTCACGAGCTGTATATGTAAGACTCTTGAGAGAATGATTAATAAAAGATTAATCCGGTATTTAGAAAACAATAATCTAATTACCAAACACCAAGCAGGTTTTAGAGAAAATAGGAGCCCTATCGACCACATTATAAAGCTGGAAACTTACATAAAAGAAGCTTTTATCCAAAAAAAACAAGTTGTAACCGTATTTTTTGATTTAGAAAAAGCTTATGATACAACATGGAAATTTGGAATACTAAAAGATTTAAAAGAACTAGGTCTAAAAGGAAGGATGCCAATATTCATTAAAAATTATATGAGCAACAGGAGTTTTCAAGTAATATTCAAAAATGACTTTTCAAGCTCTAAAAAACAAGAAATGGGAGTCCCACAAGGAGGCATATTATCAGTTACACTGTTTAATATAAAAATTAATAATATAGGCAAAAATATTAATACCAGAACGGAATGTGCCATGTATGTGGATGACCTCATGATAAGTTTCAAGGCCAAATATATGAACATTATAGAACACCTGCAAATATGCCTAAAGAAAATAATTGACTGGGCCACTATAAATGGCTTCAACTTCTCACAAACATAAACAAAATGCATTCACTTTTGTCAAAAAAGGAAAATGCACCACGATCCTGAACTAAAACTTGGCAATAACAAATTAACAGTAACAGACCAATACAAATATCTTGGAGTCATATTTGATAAAAAACTCACCTTCATACCCCGTATAAAATATTTAAGAAAAAAATGTAATCAAAGAATGCAACTATTGAGAACCATAGCTCATACAAATTGGAGAGCTAATGGCAAAACCCTTTTAAAGCTCTACCAATCACTCATAAGATCTAAACTTGACTATGGTTGTTTCATCTACGGTGCATCTAAAAAGTCCTACATAAAGGAACTTGACACAATACATCATCAAGGACTCAGACTAGCACTGGGAGCTTTTACCACCACGCCCATAGAAAGCCTATATGCAGAGGCAAATGAACCATCACTAACAATGAGATGAGAAAAATAGCTCTCCAATATTACACAAAATTAGCATCCTATACCTCAAACCCTACATATCAGTGTGTTTTTCATCCCAAACACAAAAATTTATTCAGTAAAAAAGAAAAGGCGATTAAGCCATTTGGTCTACGTATGGAACAAATGAAAGATGAAGCCAAAGTGAACATTGCTTTAATACACAAAGCTATCAGACTAAACCACCCACCTTGGTTGTCCTTAATTTCAGAAAACCCACACTGGCAAATAAATCTACCTATAGTATTACTAAACCTCTTCAAACACCCCAAAACCAGCACAATCAAATCTACTTATATGGAAGAAATATGACATCCTCCATGAGTACCCAAACTATGAACATATTTATACTGATGGCTCTAAAATCAACAAAAAGGTTGGATGTTCAGCTATACTAAAAAATAAAACCATCTCAAAACGCCTACCTGATAAATCTTCAATCTTTAGCGCTGAAGCCACAGCAATACACCTGGCCTTAAATATAACGGCTGACAAAGCAAATAAGTTCATCATTTTTGCTGACTCTCTATCAGTATTAACATTATTGAAAAGAAAGAATACAAACAATCCATTAATAACTAATCTATTAAACAGAATCAACAACATCAGCAAAAAAAAAAAAACACATCATCTTATGTTGGATTCTCAGTCATATTGGCATCCATGGAAATACAAAAGCCGACACTGCAGCAAAAAAATCAGTAAGCATGAAAAACTCTAAATTAAAAATCCCCTATGCTGCTTTCAAACCAATCATAAATTCATACATTAAAAACAAATGGCAGCTACAATGGAACATATACAAAAAAAACAAATTGCAAGAAATCAAACCCATTCTTAGAAAATGGAGCCCCAATTTCAAACTAACCCGAAAAGAAGAGGTGATCATTACAAGAACAAAGATTAGCCACACAAACATCACCCACTCATTTCTACTGAAAGGAGAAAACCCTCCTGAGTGTATAACATGTCAAAAGGCATACACAGTAAAACATTTTCTAATAGACTGCACTGCCTTAGCCTCCACCTGACAAAAATACTATAATTCAAAGAATGTAAGAGAACCTTTTGAAAAAACAGATGAAAAAGTTATATTGAACTACTTGAAAGAAGTCAATCTCTTTTCAAAAATATAAACCCTTATATATATATATATATATATATACATTAAAATTTAAAAAAAATGCTACACCCATTTAAAAAAAACAAGCACCATAGTAATAAATAACCAAGACTGACATGCTAAAAAAAAAAAAAAAACAAAACAAATTCATTTCTCCATGGTAGTATTACCAGCCACAAACTTATAAACAACAATAAATTTTTGGAAAGGAAAGTTATTACTAGCAATAAATAAAATTTAGTTGGCAATAAATGACCCACCTAGGTTGATATGCCATAAAAGAACCAACCAACCTTACCTGTTGCACCAGAGCAGAGTTGGTGAGAGTGATATAGAATCCCATCTGTACTTGACTTTCCCTTTGTTTTTATCAAAGATGTTTAATGTTTGACATTAAGGAGTGACATTTTAAAAATTTCAAAAGACTTTCATTTGTTATTGTACAGCAGTATCTCCTGGCTGTGGATGTTTTGTGCCAAACCTAAAAAATCTTTCACTTCTGCCCTGTTTAATGTTGGCCAGGACCATATGCTGTATATGATAGTTTTGAATATCTTATTATTTAGCAACAGCTGTAGTTTAGTTTTTAACCCTAAAAAAGACATTAGTCTCAGGTTAAGTCTTTCATCATAAAATTCTAGAGCATTGTCAGACATCATGATTTTTGGGTTTTCATTTCTAGAGCATCATAAAAGGATTTTAAACTTGCTGGCAGTAACACACGTGTGTTTTGGAGATCCAACTGTCTTCTTGAATATGGTAAAAATTAAGGCATTTTGTTTTTATTTTTATTTATTTTTATCCTCTTTTATTTTGCCCATTTTTGTATAATTTCTAACTTTCATGCCTAATATAAAGGATTTTTTTCTCTAGCAAAAATTTCGTTGACTAGACTTAACTAAGTTAAAACTTTTTTTTTTTTTTTTTTTTTTTTTTTTTTAATCATCTCACCCCAAGCAAGGCATTCCACTGCCACTATTGCGCATGGGGCTACATAGGGTAAGGTAAAGAGAAGGAGTGGATAGACATAGGGAATGTCAGGAGAAAGGTGATAGATGAGTAAGGATAGCGAGGATGAGTGTCGGGCAGATGTGAAGAGTGTTTGATCAAATGGGAGCAAGTTAGTGTGTTAGGAGGTGTCTATTGACCTTACATTTAAACTCCTGGAGATTGTAGCCGTCGGGGAAGCAATCGTTTGGAAGAGAATTCCACAGTCGGGAAGTGCGAGGAAAGAAACTGTTGGAGTAGAAGTTACGGCTGCATTTTATCGATTTCACTGTAAAAGGGTGGGATCTAGTTGCTAATCTAGTATCTCGTGCAAATTCGTATTTAGGGGGCACCAGTGATCTAAGTTCATCGGAGCAGAAGCCGTGAAAGTATTTATAGAAGAGACACAGCGAAGCCACGTCTCGCCGGTGGGAGAGAGACTGCAGGTGGTCTGCCAAGTCGGTATCTATCACATTACAGACCCTCCTCTGAACCTTATCGAGAAGCCCGAGGAGAACAGCAGGGGCACCCGACCAGATATGGCAGCAGTATTCAATGCACGGGCGGATGGTAGATTTGTAAATGTGCAGGATAGATTTAGACGGAAAAAACTTCCGGGCCCTACACAGAGAACCGACTTTCATAGCAGCGGATTTAGCAATGGATTCGATATAGTCATTCCATTTGAGGTCCGCTGAAAGTGTGAGACCAAGGAGGCGTAGTGTTTTACTCTCTGGGAGGCAAGCCTGGTCCATGCTAATGGGAGGTAGGTGAGATTGTCGATGATGGTTAATTGACAGTAGCTTCGTTTTAGAAGCATTAAAATTTACTAGCCATTTCTTACCCCAGTCCAATATGGATTGGAGGTCTTTTTCAATCTCGGCTGCAAGTTTAGCTTTGACGCCTACATCAGATTTTTGTTGGAGGCGAGAGTAAACTGTGGTGTCATCGGCGTACAAACCTATTTGGGTTCTTATGGAATCAGGGAGATCATTAATATATATCAGGAACAGTGTAGGACCTAAGATGGAGCCTTGGGGGACACCTGCGTTTGTATGGTAGTTCTGAGAGGCATGTCCGTTTAATACCACTTTCATTGTGCGGTTAGAGAGGAATGACTGGATTAGTTCAAACAAATGTCCAGTTATACCATAGCTCCGCAGTTTACATAGAAGACCAGCATGCCAAACTCTGTCGAACGCCTTAGATATATCCAATGCAACGGTTCGAGCTTCGCCATTCCTGTCGAGTGCCTGGTATATGTACTCGGTGATGGTCGTTAGCATATCAGCAGTAGACCTGGTGAAGCGGAAACCATATTGCTTGTCCGAGAGGAGCCTGTGTGCTGTGAGATGCTGAACCACCTCGGCGTTGATAATGGCTTCGAACACTTTGCCAAAGATCGGAAGAAGGCTGATAGGGCGGTAATTTGCAGGGTCAGAGGGTTCTCCAGTGTTTTTAAATATAGGAACTATAGAGGAAGATTTCCAACAGGCGGGAAAGCAGGAAGCAGATAGGCAGAGGTTGTAGAGCTTAGAAAGGATAGAGGAGAGTTCAGGAGCACATTTCTTTAAGACTATGGTTGGGATTCCGTCACCACCGCTCGCTTTGTGAGGGTCAAGTTTTAAGATTATCTTAGAGACAAGCGAAGGTGTAATGTGGACATCATTCAGTTGTGCCTCGGTTCTAGGTGAGAAGTCGGGTGTAAAAACTCCAGACGAGTCCAGACTCGAATTGTTCGAGAATCTGCGGGCAAAACATTCAGCCTTATCTGCTGGGGAGGTGAGGACCTCAAATTTGTTGATTAGCGGGGGTATTGTAGACTTGCTCTTGTTAAGTACTCTTTTACAGAGTCGCCAGTAGTCTTTAGAGCCGAATTTAGAGCATGCTATGCGTTGCTTCATTCTGGCAGCAAACAACATCTTAGCTTCGTTAAGTACCCTTTTACACTTATTACGAGCTGAAGTGAAAAGGCGCCTGTTTTGTTCCGACGCATAGTTACAATAAAGTCGGAAGAAATGATTCCGGTGGGCAATGGCAGCCGAACAAGCGGGTGAGAACCATGGAGACGAATGAGATTTAAGCTGGAATTTCCTAGCAGGGATGAAGGCATCAATGCCAGCCTTAACCCAGGAGGAGACCTCGGATGCACATTCTTCGATGGGAAGACTAAATACGTTGTTCCAAGGGATGTCACAGAGGAAGTCTCGGAACGAATCCCAGTCTGCTCTTTGATAGCAGTATGATATTCTACTTGTCTGTGTTTCATGGGTCGGGCGGGAGTGGAGTGAAATATTGACGGACACTACAGTGTGGTCAGAGTTTCCAAGTGGGCAGAGTTGTCTGGTAGTGCAAGAGTCTGGGATGGAAGTGAAGCAGAGGTCTAGAAGCGAGTTCCTTCCGTTAGGGTTGTCGCAGAAACGCGTGGGGAAATCCACTACTTGCATAAGGGATTGGGTGATTGAAAAGTTCATGGTGTGGACACCAGCAGGGTCAGTGACAACGTTCTTCAGCCACTTGGTGTGGTGGGCGTTAAAGTCACCAAACACGAATACATGGGCAGAGGGATGGGTAGAAATGGCTTTGTCAATATTGTCAGAAATGATGTCAAGTAACGAACAGTCAGGGGAGGAAGGAGAGCGGTACAGAAAGAAGAGATAGCTAATCGAGCTGAGAAGTGAGAGGCGGAAGCACATGAAAGAATGATCTGGGGATTCAAAAGATGACACCCTAGCTAAGGGAAGGTGTTCGCTGACATAGACACCAAGCCCATGCATATGAACATTGGAGTCCTTCCTGAAGAGGGGAAGGTAACCAGGAACGCAGAACTCAGATGAGGGGATAGAAGGGTTAAGATTAGTTTCACATAGGGCTAATATATCAGGTGAGTTATTATGGAGGAAAGAATCTACACTGGGGAAGTTGGTGCGGATGCCGCGTATGTTAGTGAAAGAGATGCAGACAGGTTACTAACTAACCTAATTTTTTAATTGGAGTAGATAGACTAAACTATCGCCCGGTTCACACTCCACCCAGGTCTATTGAACAGGTGAAGAGGCTCATCCCTTGTTCCTTGTTTAGGATGTGGTTTCTGGCTTTCTCTTTTCCAATCTTTTCACTCTTACGTAGCCCCCTGCGCTTCAATGGCATTACCGCCTTGCTTGGAGTGATATGATTTTAAAAAAAAACAAATGAGACTTAAAATTAGTTTTACAGTAGCGCTTATTTCGTTAAATATAAGAATTACTAAAGGCCAGCCTGAAAAGGTGTTTACTAATATTAATAAGCGCCCCACCACATTAACAGATCTATGATCCACGTCAACATGATTTCATGCTTCTAACTCTTTGAGCCCATGTGTAGGTTATTTTTTGTAAAATTTCTTATTTTTTTACATTTAGGACATCTTTTAACATATTCCTTTATATTGCATAAATATCCTAGCAATGATACTTCTGATTTTAGCTTTTTTCTTCGTAGATGCTATTCCACAAGCTATATTGTCATGTACGCTTTTTTATTACAAGTATTTTTAGTTTCTGGTGATACTACTAAATTGCCATTCCAAATCATTCCACTCTCAGTTGTTAATTCATGTCTTATTTCCTTGTCTGGTCTTTCTGTCATGGAACAGTTACCCAGTATGTTCTTTTTTATTCTTGATGTTATACTTTTTTGTACTAGGTTTTGTATAGTTTTGGCAGTCTTTCTATCTAATGACAAAATCAGGGTCTACTATCCAATGTAGAATAGTATCTTTTAAAAATTTTCTTTATATTTTCTTTTGGATCTTTGTAAAACCACAACTTTAATAATGCATCCACAAGTAGAATTGAATTTCTATTGGCATATTCTATACTATAGTCGAAGGCCATTCATATTATCACCCACCTGAATATTCTCAATATCACAACTTTAGGTGATTCTTTTCTTAGGTTCAATATAAATTATGATCTCTGTTTTTTTTTTTTCCCCCCCCAATCAAAAATTGTTGAGATTTAGTAGACATCCACACAATGACTAGAGCCTCCTTTTTGATGTTTGAATAATTAAATTTAGCATTTCTCTGAATTGTTGCATGTGATAATCATCATGAATTCGCACATGAATTCCTCCATGCTACACTAAGAATTGTTTTCCATCATGGCTTATTACTATACCTGGTTAATGTTAATGTGGACTAACAGAGATCACTTTTAAGTCATTGACATGATTTGATTCTAATAAATTCTTGCTTTGTTGAGTTTATTTGCTGTAAGTTGTCTCACATCATTTTCCAACACTGGAGGGTCGTTTACAGATACATTTGGCAAAGCTAGATTGTGACCAAACTTCACATTGATGCTATGAGGATACTGGCAGTAGGCCTTGGAGTTGTTTTGAACCTATAACACATTATACATAACTTAGAATGAATGTGCAGGTGGTGCAATAGATTTGGGCTTAAAATTAGAAATTGGAGAGCTGAGTTTGAATTCTGGACAAGTTTGCTACATTCACCTATGCACAAATAACTTTAAGAATGGCCTGAATCTATCTCTTTTTTTCCCAACTCTGCTTAAATAGTAGGTCTTGTGTTTGTAAAAATCAGTTATTCTCAAAAAATCTTGATAATGAAATATTCACTCACAAAAAAATTATTCTTACAATCCGAGATATGTTTTGACTTTAAATAACGGTAAATTTTTTATTTGTTCCCCTTCAAATCTTTCCAAAACATCCTTATTTCCGTGCAAATGTATATGCTGAACTCAAATTGATAATTGTTTATTGAAGAAAACTACCTTTTTTTTATCTTAACGACCAGAAAAAAATCGAACTATATCTCACCCCTTACTACAGTTCTCATATCTGATTTAATGCAGAATGACTTTAGGCTCAAGATTCTTATTTCGGCCTACTTACTTCCTTTTTGCAATTACTATGCAATTTGTTTTGTTTCAGAACTCCATTTCCACTGAAAGTTGCGTGTATTTGTTTTTTTTTTTTTAAGTTAACTTTCAAATAGAAATTTAGGGTTAGGGTTATTGCATGTTTTTTTTTTCTTGATAATGAAATTAAAAAAAGTTGCGTGTACTTAATTTGAGAAGAAAGTTAACTTTCAAATATATGAAAATAAGTGATAGTTATTGCGTGTATTTCTTTTTTCCTTTTCTTTGTGTTACTTATATATTTGAAGGTTAATTAAACTACAGTACACTCGCCACTTATTTTCATATATTTGAAAGTTTACTTTCTTAAAAAAATTCTATATTTTCACATAATTGAAAGTTAACTTTCGTCATAAAAAATTAAGTAAAGCTACAATTATCACTTATTTTCATAAAAAAAAGGAAAAAAATCACGCAAAAATATTTTCATAAATTTGAAGGTTAAGTAAAACTACAGTTATCACTTATTTTCATATATTTGAAAGTTCACTTTCTTCTGAAATTAAAAAAAAAAAGGAAAAAAAAAACCAAATAAATGCAATGCATTTGAAGGTTAATTAAACTACACTTATTTTCATAAATTTGAAATTTAACTATCTTAAAAAAAAAATTTGACATCCCATGCAACTTTCAGCCGAAAATTGAGTTCTGAAACAAAACAAATCGCGTAATAATTGGACAAAGGAAGTAAATAGGCCGAAAAATTGGCAAACTACGCGTAGTCATTCTGCTGTAAATGAGATTTCAATGGCGGTTTGGGGTGAGATAAACAGCTAGAAGTAGTTTGATTTTTTTTTTCTTTTTCTTTTTTTTTTTTTTTTTTTTTCTGGTCGTTAACAACAACAAAGGCAGGTTTCTTCAACAAACAATTATCGATTTGAGTTCAGCATATACATTTGCATGGAAATAAGGATGTTTTGGAAAGATATGAAGGGTAAAGGCCTTTGGAGAACAAATCAAAAATTTACCTAAATAACCCATAAAAGGTTGATAAGCTGTACATAACACACAAAGAGTTGATAAACAAATTGATAAATAACATGACTTAGATAATTCAATAATGTCAATTTCTATTTAATATTATCAACTCGTGTTTCTAATTTAGCCAATTAATTTTGATGTTGGATAGACAAATGTTGAAGTTTACAGGTAGCCTCACTGCAATTTAAAAATTCCACATTCATAAAAATCCCCTTTTTTTTTTTTTTTTTTTTTTTTTACTGGTTTTTAGTTCAGCTGTATGTAGAAGTAATTAATGGCCGTGTAAGGTTAGTTGTAGGGAAATTATTTCATTTCTTAATGTTGCAGTGTTTTTTCTTGAAATTCAACAAAATGATGTCTTCTTTATAGGTTCTTTGTTCAACAACATTTGTATCTTAATATTCACTCCACCTGTGATAATTTCAGCTCATATATTCCCAATGGAGCCTGAAAGGGCGACTTCAGTGATTTCACTGTCGAAGCATCACCAAAAGTAAAAGTTGAGGAAGTCGTTGTCTTTCTCACTGCTGACTTAATTCATTACTTAATTCTTTCAAATATTCTCATGTCCAAGCTAACATAGCCAGCAAACTCTTAGCCTCACCATTGATACCAACTAGAGACAGTATATTGTTGCAAGAGTGTGTCTGTCCACAATTGTTTCGGCATTCTTTCAAATACAACAGTGTTGACAGCTCCTCCTCTGTCTTTCCACCATTATTAAAACTATTATGATCAAAATTTCTGATGTGGTTGATAAAGCTTATTGAAAGTGTATCTCATTTAAGTTACAAGATCTTGTTTCCAACTTTTGCACTCCATTTATTTTTTTTTTCTGCCACCAATAACAAGGTAGAATCTAAAAAGAAAAAGCAATCAATTCTCTATTTAAATTGACAAAGACTTAGCAGCCCTTTTATAAAAAAGAAAAAACAATGACTGCACTAGAGAAATTCAAATAGTTTATATTGAGCTCCATGGTTGAGTTCATTTATGCTGGCAGGTGTCACATGCAGCCTGTTGCCAATTGAAATTGGTGAGAAGGAGAGTTGATTTTCTAAATACTGCTCAGGTGTGGCACAAGACAAAAAGTATAGTATAAGGTACCCAGTGAGAATGGAACCCACTACACATTTCCAATAGGGTTAGCGAGACAAGCTTGTTAACCATTAAGCCATGTCGCGATGCTCTTGGTGAGGAGGGGAGTTGAACAACTAATGTCAATATCATTTTCTTATACAAAATAGGCATTTAAGTCTAGCAAGTTTCTTGTCAATATTCTACTGGGGTTGCAAAGGACATTCAGAAAGTTTTTGGAAAAGCATTTTATTTAAAAAAAAACTAAAGATATTTGTGTTATAATCTGTATAAACTGGAAATGTTTCAAGGTAATAGATTGGGATTTACAATCAGCCATCTTTAGAGCAGCAGAAATTCAGTCCAAATTAAGTACTAACATCAAATTTGGAGTAAAACTTGGTGCTTTCGGCAAAGTTTGTGGAGATAATTCCCCTAAAAGAAATAGGCAATTTACAAATAGATAACTCATTTCAAAGAAGGATGAGATGCAGTTGAAATGATGAATGAATTTGCAGACCATTAGTATCAGTTTGTGAAAAAAGATATCAATACTATTTGAGATTTAAATGAGGGAAGCTAATGTTTAATGGAAAAATAGGTAATACCCTCAACATCTTAGTTAATTCAACCCACATAATTTTATCTGATAAATTAGTGTTGAACAAACTTTTGATATACTAAGTTTTTTAGTACATAGAGATATTTTGTCTTCCTTAAAGACAAGAACTAAATTTCTGGGACTTAAAAACCTAATATTCAGTAACATTTTTTTTAGCAGAGCTCATATTGCAATTTTTGATACTAATGATTTTCTTTGCACTCCATATTACTAGTTATCATATTGTATTCATCTCTCTACTTGGTCGGCTTAGGAGATTTTGTAGCCTAGCATATGTGCTGATTCCTTAAGTTTGCATAATTCTCGAATAATGTAAATAGTGTAAATACTACCTCATCTCAGAAATAGAGACAAATGCTGTAGCTTGCTTTGAGAAGGTAATTCACCATTTTCTTTGCTACACTTCTAAAGGTTTATGAAGTTTAAAATAAAAAGTGAATGTGTTGAACATAGTTACAAGTTCATATAATTTAGACAAGTAACAATTTGAAACACGGAAAAAACTATGGTTTACAAAATGCAAAATACATTTATTGATACACAAGTCTTCTTTCTACACTCTTCCCTGATCTCATTATCACAAATTGGACAGCTTGGAGTGGCTCTCTTTATCCTGGTATTTTGTTGTAATGGAACTATCTCCCTTATGTGAGTTGGGGAGTCGTCCCCTGACGAGTCATTCCTAGAATCTCTGCCTCTATTGAAACATTGGAGTCACAGATCTCAATTATCCAATCACTTTCAGACGATAAATCATTATCGGAGTCGCACATCAATGTACCAGAGGCAAATAACTTTTACATGCCAAGGCATCCTTTATTGTTTGTGGACTTAAAATATCTGTCATGTGACCTACTTGATACCTGGAAGTACACCAGCTATGGGGAACCTTCCCCCACACTCTGTTCCCAACTTTGTATATATATATATATATATATATATATATATATATATATATTGTAGAGGATTCTCAGTCCATTAATGTATTTATATTCAGGATTCAGCTCAACACAATATGAAACAGAAAATACAACAATGATGAAGGAGACAACCAAAATAAACATGTATTAACAATAGTTACAAAGATGGTTGAATATGTATGCAAAGAGAGGAAGAAGCTCTTTCCCTTGTACTGTTAGAAAATGTAAAATGTGCATATAAGTGAAAGTCACTTGTTGAATGAAAGTTAAAATATTCATTGAAGAAAGTCAATGTGAAAGGTAGAAATAATAATACATACAAGTTGTTGAGTTGTGTTTCCACTGGAGTTTGTATTGGGAAATGTGTGTGTAAGAAATAAATTTGAGCCACTAATTGCTACCTGTAATTAGTGTGGGTGTATAAGAACAAGAATTATACAGATGTCCCGACAATTGTTGGCAAGATTGTGGGCCTAACTAGTGTGGAACATGTGTGAGTGAATTGGTATGATGCCAGCCGGTAGGCTGGGGTCCACTGAAGGAAACACGTGGAAATGCGCTACCTATATGGACAAGCAGAATACATGGGAAATAGGATTTAACATGTGAACACTAGATGACCAGTCAAGATTAACCAATCACTGTCTGCTAACATAGCGTGTCTTGCAGATGAAAATAAGCATATTGTTTTAATGCATAAGCAAGAAACGTGTGAGCAAAATATATTCAACAAATATGTTGAAATAGGGATATGTGTATAGACGTGTGCATAAGCAGCACACTCTGATGAGATCTGCTGGAATATATTACATTACCCAGAGAGGTTTTGTTCACCATGGAATTGCATATAGGTCATGCTAGTTTGACCTTTTCTTGATCACATCATACCATTGTTTTGGTACTTCTATGAGCCTGTTCGCTTAATTCTTACTTGGTAATTACTAAGTTTACCATCATCAACAAATTAAACTCTCGGATCAGCATTTCAAGAGTAACCTTTTTCAGATCAGCATCTCACTTGCTACCTTAGTTCGTATTCTGGCTTTGTCAGTGAGCATGTTTGATAATCACTGGTACACATTTGCAGAGTGTCAGATTGATGCCTTTCAGGATAGCATCCAATTGATATGTTGTGTGTTTTTCACAAGCCACAACCAACATGCATCTGTCACTTCATTGTTCTAGCCAGATAGGATCAATATTGTTCTGTGTTTAACAACATGAAGCCAACAACATACAGGAACATGACCCTCCAGTTTTCAACACCATAAGATGTCGAGACCTCAGGAACTGATGGAATTTCATTTTCACCTTTCCATTTAAGCATGTTATTATCACGCTTGACATGCAGACCCAGCACACGAGTGCCATCCTGTAACCACACCAGTTCTTTGCAGATCAAACCAGAAGCAGACAAGTGCTATCTGATACGATCTGCTGAAATCATGCTCTCGTCAACATGAATATCATCAATATATGATGAGGTTGCCTGTTGAATTGACTCATCTTTCAATTTTTTATGTCCACAATGGCCTTCATTATGTCTGGTGCAACATTCAACCTGAAATCCATTTGTGTCAAGCAGTAACTTTGCCCCTTGAATATTACAGTTTGAAAGAGATAATGACTTGTGGATAGGTAGGTAAAAGATAGTGACATTAGGTCATTGATATATCCTGGGAAGGAATATCAGGGAAAAGAATAGTGTAAGAATAATACTTAACACTGAAGATAGATTAGAAGAGATTTATTATACAACAGTACAATAAACCAATAGATGTACAAGAACAATCAACAAATAGTAACCGGAATAACGATGAAGTAGAAAATGTCTCCGCCTATGACGTATGCGTCCATCTAGTGACGTGTGCTGGTGTATGCCCCTAATTTGCTCTAGACACAGTCTTTTATAGACTAGACCATATCCATTACGGGGTAGGATAGGATGTTCCTCTACAACATCTTCCCCCGAGCTAAATTCTTTGTGGAATTTTGCTCAATATTTTTTCCTTTTGGGATCTGGGCATAGGTGTTTTTTCTTTCTTTTTCTCTTTTGTGTCCTCACTTTCAGGAGAATCATTAGTTACCTCCATCGGTACTTCCACATTCACGGGTGGTTTAATTTCAAACATCTCGTATAATACCTCCATTGGTATCTCATATTCCTTATTGACGGTTTCCATGAATCGGGGTCTTGACTGATTTAGGTGTCTTTTACAGACAAACTTCTGTCCTTGCACTATATAGATCACTTTGCCAATTCTCCGACTTACTATTCCGTCTTCCCACAAACACTTTCCTGACCGATAGTTTTTAAAGAAAACTTTATCGCCTTCTTTGAAATATTTTGTATCCGAGTTTGATTTTCTCAAGGTTATTTTCCTTTCCTTTGGTAATAGCCTATCGAAGATTGATCTAATCTTTCTTGCATACATTACCTCCACAGGTGATGAATTACCATTGATATTGTGATTGGGTGTAATCCTATACACCATCAAAAAAGTTTGAATATTTTCATCATCAGTGTCGATTCTGTCTGCTTTTCTCATTGCTCTTTTGAATGTATCGACCAACCTTTCCACCTTCCCATTTGACCTCGTATTATATGCAGGTGTCGTTATGTGTTCCATAGCTAATGCCTCGCAATAACTCTTAAACTCAGATCCTGTGAACATGGTACCGTTATCACTTACGATTGTTTTTGGTACCCCCAGCCGGCTAAATACTTCATTTAAAGCCTTTATTGTGTTTGCCGCTGTTGGTCGCTTGAATTTATATACTTCAGGCCATTTGGAAAAACTATCCACCAGGATTAGATAATATTCTCCTTTTATTGGTCCTGCATAGTCTACATGTATTTGTGACCACAGCACATCCATTTTAGGCCACGGATGCGTTTTTATGGGTGGTGATTTAGCTGCTAGCTGACAGCCTTTACACTGTTCCACCAATTCTTCGATATCTTGGTCCATTCTAGGCCAGTGCACATAACTCCTCATTAAAGACTTCATTCGTGATATGCCTGGATGACCCAGATGAAATTCTTTTAAAATCCTTTTTCTTAACACCCTTGGTATTATCAGTGTCTCGTTACAAATTGAAAATGGTGAAACCTTTCCTCCTTTATTTTCTTTATTTCCTTTCACTTGCTTAATCATTTTAGCAATATAGTCATCTGTTTTTGCCATTTTTTCAATTTCTTTCGGCATTACCAGTAATACACTAACGGTGTTTACTAGTACATCCTTTCATTCCTTTTCTTCTTTCAGTGCCACTATCACCGTTTCTTCTAGCAATTCAGGCTTTTTGGAATCAGTCTTGACAGACAATCCGCATGTGCAATTTCTTCAGATGGAATAAATTTCATTTTGAAATTGTAATTTAACAAAATTACAGACCATCTTTGTAGCCTGTTCGCTAAATGAGTTGGTACACCTTTTTTCGACCCAAATATTGATAATAATGGTTTATGATCGGTTTGCAGAACAAATGCTCTCCCATAAATGAACCTGTGGAATTTTTTTACCGCATAAATTATAGCTATTGCTTCCTTTTCTATCTGGCTATCATTTTTTCTGCTGGAAGCAATGCTCTCGAAGCATGAGTGATAGGTTTTGTTGCACCATCCTCGAATTTGTGTAACAATACAACTCCAATGCCGTATTCACTTGCATCCGTTGCTATAATTAACTCTTTCTTCGGATCAAAATGCACTAACGCCAAATCTGACAACAAGCATTTTTTTTTTTTTTTTTTTTTCAAAAGCTTCATCGCATTCTTTCGTCCAACACCACTTTTTACTTTTTTCCAATAATTTATTTAAGGGTGCTCTTAGGTCATGTATATTAGGAATGTAGATGTTATAATAATTCGCAAATCCCAGAAATGACTGTAGCTTAGTTACATTATTTGGCATAGGCATATTTTTAATTGCTTCAGTTCTGTTTGTATTAGGTTTTCTACCTTTGCGATCGATAATTTGACCTAAATACTCAATCTTGTCCAAGCAAAACTCTCATTTTTCAGGTCCTACTTTGAACCCATAATTCCTAATTCACTTAAACACTTCATGGACACACGTTTTATGCTCTTCTATACTTTCGCTTTTAATCAAAATGTTGTTTAAGTACGCCATTGCATAGTCAAGACCCGATAACATAGTATCCATGATTTGTTGGAATGCACTAGGTACTACCTTCAAACCAAACGGTAGACGTTTCAATCTGTATAATCCTCCATGTGTGTTTATTGTCAAATACTTTGAACATTCTTCTTCGACCTTGACCTGTAGATATGCTTCTGACAGATCTATCTTTGAAAAGATCTTTCCTCCATTTAACTTTGAAAATATCTCCTCCGGTGTAGGGAGTGGATATTTGTGATCTTTTAAGCATTTATTTACTCCGGTTGAAAAATCTGCACACACTCTTATTTTGTTATTCTTCTTCTTTACATAGACCATAGGCGATGCCCAGTCGGTATAATCTACTTATTTAACTACTCCATTTTTCTCCAGTCTTTGCAATTCTTTGTCTATCGTCTCTAATGAGGCAAAGGGAACTTTCCTTTTCGGTTTGAACACTGGTTTAATATTGTCCTTTATTTCAAACTTCACTTCAGTTTGCGTACAGCAACCCAGTTCCTCCGAAAATACTTCTGTGAACTCATTTTTGAAGTCTTTTACGAATTTTTCAGTCTGTTTCGACTTTCCTACATTTGACGCATTTATCCTTCTGCAAAACACATTCATGGGCTTTTCCCATAAATTAAATAACACGATTAAATCTATACCAAATAGATTTGTATTCTTTCCTAAAATCACATAGATTTTATAGTCTTGTGTACTTTGCTGTCAAATGCTACTTTCGCAAAACATTCACCTTTGAATTTTAATTTAATACTTGAAATGCCTCTTGCAATTTTTTTAGTTTTCTGTAACTCTAGTTGGCCTATTTTTTCCCAGATATATTCATCTACTGTAGAGATATCACTTCCGGTATCCAGTAAACAAGTGACATTTCGTCCATTTATTTTTATGTCCACGTACTTTCTAGTACTGCAATCCTTTGTAACTTTCTTCATTGCCACAGTATTTATCCTTTTGGACTTTTGGTCCTGTTTTTTCATCATTGCTTTGTACCCTTTCTTCATACATTCAAAGTATATTGTATCTCTAAAATAACATTTATTTGTGACGTGGTTAGTTTTGCCACATGCTTTGCAGTATGGTTTTCCCTTTTCATAAGCCTGTTGCTTATCTTTATGAATTCGAGCAATGCTTTTTTTCTTCAATACAAACATTATCTCTTTTAATGTTTATCAATTTTTGGCATTCTTCCAATACTTTCTGTAGCATTATTTCTGCATTCTGATTGTGAGAATCTTAGAACGTTCTTCTTTATCTTTCGGTGCCGTTAACTCTTGTACAAAGATTAAACATTTAAACATGTCTTCTTTGATATCTTTAATTTCAAACCCTTCACATTGTGAGTTAACTTTTCCAGCATATGTAACAAAGTCTTCATGTTCTTCTTTTATGATATTTAAACACTTATATCGTGTATTGAACAAACTTTCCCTTTCTCCAAACATTTTCAACAACATTTCGACTGTTTCGTTGAACGAAATGTCTTCAGGTTTTTTCTGTAAAATAAAGTTTGTGTATTTCATATTCTTCTGAGTTCCTATCTTTTGTAATAGAAGCATTATTTTTTCCTCGGTCCATGCTTTGCACCATCTCGAAAAAATTGTTTCGTATCTTTTATAGTACGAAGGAAAAGTAATTCCTTCTTCAGTATTGTATAAAAATTCTGTAAGAGAGTTTGAAATACCCTCTGCAGAGAAGACTCTAGAACCTTCCTTCAGTTTGCCCTGCTTTAATACCATTTTTTTCAAAACCTCTTGTTGAAGTATCATTTGTTGTTGGAGGTCTGTTTGTAGTTTTGTTGACTTTCCTGTTGCTTTAAAATTTATTGTTGGAGATCCATTTGTAGTTTTTGTTAGCTTTCCTGTTGTTTTAATAGTTGTTGTTGGAGCTCTGTTTGTATTTTTTTTTTGACTTTGCTGTTGTTACATTAACTGTTGGACTTCCCAGCGTCTTTGCAAATTCAGCTAATTGTTCCATATTTTTTTATATGTACAGCTGACAAATAAGTTATACTCTTCAGCAAGAACCATAAACGTAGTTTTTTTTATGAGGGGATTAAAAAACTACCTCTTACCTTAACTTATTTTTCTTTTCACGTCAACCTTTCCAAATTTACGTCATCAATCCAATATTTGGCTAGAAGTTACTGCCATTTTTTTTTTTTTTCAATTGCGAAAACTTCCAAATCTTGGTCACCAAACTGATATATGCCGAATCTTTTTTACCAATCTAATATTTTGGTGAGCTCCACGTAACTGCCAAATCTTCGTCGCCAATCTGATATATCCCGGGAAGGAATATCAGGGAAAAGAATAGTGTAAGAATAATACTTAACACTGAAGATAGATTAGAAGAGATTTATTATACAACAGTACAATAAACCAATAGACATACAAGAACAATCAATAAATAGTAACCGGAATAACGATGAAATAGAAAATGTCTCCGCCTATGACGTATGCGTCTGTCTAGTGACGTATGCTGACATGTGCCCCCAATTTGCTCTAGTCACAGTCTTTTATAGACTGGACCATATCCATTACAGGGTAGGCTAGGATGTTCCCATACAACAGTCCTTTTTTTACACCATTCTTTCAGTTTGTAGGGTTGGGTTACTGTGTTAGGCTAGAAAGTTTTTCCCTCTTGAGTCCATCTTGCACACATACAAATCAACCATCCAACTGTGCATTAAATACTGTTGTCATGTCTGGTTGAGTGCCCCTGTCATTCATCTCAGGGTCCTTGACAGACTCCAAAGGAGAATCTGTAATGTGATTGGTCCCAACCTGGCAGCTTGGCTCCAGCCACTTTCTCAGTGGTGGGATGTGGCTTCCCTCTGTCTATTCTATAAATATTTTCATGGCTTCTGCTCCGACGAGCTCAGCTAACTCATGCCCCCTCCACAAGAATTTACTCAAGCAACCAGACTGGCAACAAGGTCCTACTATTTTACAGTTGAATCAACTAAATGCAGCTCTTACTTTTACTCCAGCAGCTTCCTTTCTCGCACTTCCCACCTGTGGAACTCTCTTCTGTATACTTGCTTCTCTGACAACTACAATCTCCAAGAATTTAAATGTGACAACAATTCCCATCTCTTATCCACTTGACTCCAGTCCTTCTCTTGTCCTTTCCCTGTCACTTTGTGTATCTTGTTCTTTTCCTTTCTCACTTTACCCTCACAATGTTTTCACACTGGTATTCCTATCCTTCTCTTGCCCTTTCTCTGACACCTCCAGTAACTCATTCGTCTTTCCCTCACTCTCCCTCTGCTTAAACTTTCACTCTTCACTTATGTAGCTCCCCTGTGCACTAGTGGCCTTGCTTGGGTAAACGGATTAAAAAACAAACAAAAAAACATGTCAGCATTAGCTGCATGTGCGTCTAAACACTTATTCAGTTCTTGATAGTCTAATATTGGCAGCATTTTATTTTTGTTTATCTGCATCATCGCCATCAACAGAATTAAACCTTTCGGAGGACCAAGTTCCTTTTCAGGATAAGACTGCAACCAACTGTTATCAAGAAAGGTCTGCAGCTCACAGTTGTATTCCTTCTTGACACCTTTTGGTATTGGGTACTCCTGCATCTTGTTTAGCAAACTCTCTGGTGATTAACCATATGACCACTTCCATGATGCAACCTATATCTTCTTTTCTGGGTCAGTTCGGCACAGAAATTGCATTTTTTTATTTTAATAGCAGTGCAGCAAACCATCCCACACTTGGAAAATCATACATTGGAGTCTGCCCAGCTTTTTAATGGAGTCAAACCCAAGCAACATCAAAACCCAGTAGCTCTCCATCCACTACTAAGACTTCGACGTCAAGGGGTTTGTATTGTCCACATCAAGCTTAATTCTTCTAACTCTACTGTATTTGAGGATATTACCATTTATGTTGAGTATGTCTACCTTTGTCTCCCGCCACAATTGACAGATTGTAATTCTTGCAAGTGTCTGTGAACAGCTCATGTCTACCAGTGCCACTCTCTTAATTCTGTTTGTGTGAACATCTAAGGCAGGTATCGCCCCATTCGCAACTCGCTTGGAGAAAAAGACTGGTGCTGATGTCTTGTCTCTTTCTTCTTTTTCCCATACCTCCTGAAGCAACTTGCCCTAATCTTTGACATCGGAAGCAACACGTTGTTGCACATGACATGTGTGGCTGATAGGCATCTTTTCATTGAACTAGGAAGTCTCTGAAAATGTGATTCAACTCAGAGCATTGACAGTTGAACATTTGGAAGTTTAACTGCTACACTTGATGAAATGCTAGCCACAACCGTTTCCTTAGTTACAATTTGATCCTTCATTATGACCCGAGCTCAGTCCAATAGTTGACTTTTAGCCATGTCTTCCACCCTGGAAGGTACGCGCAGTACTTGCTTGACATGTGCTGGTAATGCTGCTCTGAGTTTACATGCTAGTCCTTGCTCAAATATCCCTCCAAGCAGTCTTGCTAGCTTCTTTAAATCGGCTAGAAACATGCTGACAGAATTGTCCAAGAGCAATTGGCATTCCACAAACTGCTTGTAAGCTAGTAAATGAACATGTGTAAAAGCAACTGGCGGGGCTTGTTTTATCTGTTTAACATCTGCTTTTTGCTCTTTACTTAGCTGCTGATAGACAGCAAATGCTCCACCTCTCAATCTTAAGGGAAGAACATATCAACCTTCTGGATTCTGCACAAATCACAAACAATTCATTCAGCAACTGCTTGTCTCGTCACTGAACCATTAAATTCAGGTATCAATTTGACATCAAATGCCCAATCCAACATAGTGCTGAAAAAGCCTGTACTCGGTTTTGTCATGCCTGAACAAAAGTTCTTTTACAAGAATTATTTCCATAAAGAAGCAAACAAATTGCAAATCTACACTTGAATATCAGGGGCAGAAAGAAATTTTGAAATATCTATTTGCAGGTTCTGAGTTGCAAATCCCAACACATGTAATCAGTCGGACAAAAAAATATATTCAGGAACACCAACTGCTTTTATCAACAGAACATTTTTTTTCTTTCATCAACAGATGGGAGCAAACACACAATAATAGCGTATCCAAGATACTTTTATAGTGACTTCAGCGACTGACTTTTATTTTATTTTTTTAAATATTCCGTTTTCAGCATATCATACTGAATATGTACTCTTTTTCTTGGTAAGTAATTTTCTTTTACGACACATTTTCCATCATAGACTACACACTGCTTGGTTTGACAAGGTAATTCGCCATTTTCTTTACTACACTTCCAAAACTTTAAGTTTAAAACAAAAATGAATGTGTTGAACATAGTTACAAGTTCATATAATTTAGACAAGCAAAAATTTGAAAAAAAAAAATGATTTACCAAATGCAAAATACATTTATTGAAATACAAGTCTTAGTGAGTTCACGTCAGACTGAGATGTGGGTAGGTGCAAAGCATGTGTGTATTGGCAATGGCATTTATTTCATGTGTGTGCATTGGCATTAATAAACATCTGTGCAATGCATATATGTGTCTGCATATGGGAAAGAGTTTTTTTATTTATCTACATGTAGAGAGCTGAAGGATCTGGTGTTCCTAAAGTGAGTTGTTACCTCTTTTTGACCTGGTCATCGGCATTGTGCACGTTCTGTGAGGTGCATCATCTCGGGAATCCAATCCCTTTGGCTGGCAGGATGAAATCCTCTTTGGTCATTTTTGATGGACTATTTTTGATGTAGCATGCCAACATTGTCGACAACAAAACTTCACACCAACTTGGCAATTTGAGTTAAATGTTTGTGCCAAGTAAAATGTGTATGGTTTAAGGAGAAAGAAAAACACATTTTCCAACCAATCTTTTTTTGTCCTCTACAAATGTGATAATTATTTGTGACATTTTTTTTCTGAACAATAATCTTAATGAATATGAGAATTATTTTTTTTTTTGTTCATTGCTTATGCATCATTAAATTCTATAACCATTTCTGTTCAGAAAACCTCAGAAACTTCATAATGTTGTCATTGTCAGCTCAACAAGCTGGTAGTCATATTAAGATCATATTTAAGAATTGTTACAAGGTACTGAAATGTTAATGTCCAGACCAAGAAGAGAATTAAAAAAAAATATTCTGTTTAATAAGATTTTTGGAATTTGTTCTCTTCTGACCAAGGTTTATTTCTGCACCCCTCTCCCAGTATGTTGATATTCTTTAATTTGTTTTCTATTATTTCTTAGGAAACCCCGGTCAGTGACCAAGTCGGCAAGAACCTAAAAAATGATATTACCGTAGTGAGTGCCTACTTCTGGCTTCCACCTTTTCCAAAGGGTTCCATACACACTATAAGAAGCCCCAATTCTTATTATAAGTGGATGAAAGCTTTCCGTTGGATAATCAATCCCATTGTCATCTACACGGACAATGAGAAAGCATACACACTCTTAACGACTTTATTTCAGAAAAATAATAAAACGTCAGTGAAACTTATAAAGATCAATCGTGATAGACTGTGGTCATTTCAACAATTGCCTAATATAACATGGATATTAAAACAGAAAAACTACCCAGTGCATTACCCAAACACTGTAATTCCTGCTTATAACTGTATGACGCATTCTAAATTTGAAGTTTTAAAAGAAGCTATTGAAAAGAACTGGTTTCAAACAAAATATTTCATTTGGCTTGATATAGGTTACTTCAGGTAAGTCAATACTTAAATTTCTTATAAAGAATAAAAATTGACTGAATTGTTTAAAATATCCAAATGCATTGGAGAAAAGAAATTTGGTATTATAATGTGAGAATTTTTTTTTCTCCTATCATAAAAATATGTAAAAATTGGCAGAAGAGAGAGGTGCTAGTTGAGCTGATGTAATCAAGGCAAATCTTGATAGACCAAGCATTCAATAGTCGAATGCAACCAGGTTTGTCAGAGCTTGCCTGTCTCGATTCCCTTTGATCTATGAGGGAGGCAATTCTGGCTAAATGTGTGGGCTTCTGTCACACAGAGTTGTCCACTGAAATCAAATTCATGTGAAGACCTGTTAAACTCCACCACCATCATCAGGGTGGATAGAAATGAAAATAGGAAAAGAGGAGGATGACAGCAACAAAAATATAATTATTTAAAGCAGCAGGCTTAAAAGGATGTTGGAATATTGATACGATGAATGCGCATAAGTGCAAATGCAAAAGATGCCTCTGATTGCATCTATCTTTTTCATCAGTAGCAGAATAGTTTAGAATGTCTAGATATAGCCCTATTTCTGTAACTCAAGATCTGAGTTTTTGTAAGATGCCTCATACCAATAAAACCAAGGGGAAAACCAGCAGTTGGCAAGACAGTGTTGTGAAATCGGTCCCTTAGTTATTTTTGTTCCTCAAGTTACTATGGTTTTGGAGGCAGTGTTATTTTTGTTACCTACCATCTCTTTTCCCTCTCTGCCTATTACCCCTGTAGTTGCTCAGAGAGCAATTGGTCAGGTGTCTCCTGCAACAGTTGGCAAAATGATTGCAAAGAAAATAATTGAAACTAGCTTAGAAAGTCTCATCAACGCTAGTGATCTTTGTTCAGTCTATGTATGTGTAGATGCTGTTTGTCAAAGTTAACAGGCCATTTCTCCTTGAAAGATTTGTACAACATAAACTTCTTTGCTCCCATTCTTTCATTTACTCTTAAGTGTTTTATTTAGAGACTCTTAGTTAATACAGATAAACAGTGAAATGGCTAAAATTTGGAGCATTGATTTTAAATGTCAAATGCAGAGAATTGTGATAGAATATACTGGTTTATCATTCTTTCAATTGTCTTCTTTGAAATTGTTTTGTTACTTTTATGTGAGTTCAGAATACAGACCCCCTTTTGCTTCAACTGGAAACATGCAAGCACATTTTCATCTGATGACTATTTAATCACTGCAAAATCCATAATTTCTTGACAGTCACTCACTTTATTGTTTAGAGAATGGAAACCTTTATTTAATCCCAAAGCCTATGTTGATTACTTCTCTTGCTTTCTGAATAAACACAATATTTATTGATCAGTGAATAATATAGTAATGTGTTGCTAAATAACTTATCTCAAATTCTGACCACGCCGTAGTTTCTGTCAACATCTCATTCCACTCCACCCCTACCGAAGAAACCCAGACCAGCAGAATATCCTACTGCTATCAGAGAGCAGACTGGAATTCGTTCTGTGACTTCCTCTGTGACGTCCCTTGGAACAATGTTTTTAGTCTTCCCGTCGAAGACTGTGCATCAGAGGTCTCCTCCTAGGTTAAGGCTGGCATCGATACTTTCATCCCTGCCAAGAAATTTCAGCTTAAATCCCATTCATCTCCCTGGTTCTTGCCTGCTTGCTCGGCTGCCATTGCCCACTGGAATCACTTCTTTCGGCTTTATCGTAGCCACGCGTCGGACCAAAACAGACACCTTTTCACCTCAGCTCGTAATAAGTGTAAAAAGATACTTAACGAAGCTAAGATGCTGTTTGCTGCCAGAATGAAGCAGCACATAGCATCCTCTGAGTTCGGAGCCAAAGACTACTGGCGCCTCTGTAAAAGCGTGCTCAACAAGAGTAAGTCCTCAATACCCCCACTAATCAACGAGTTTGAGGTCCTCACCTCCTCAGCGGACAAGGCTGAATGCTTTGCCCGTAGATTCTCGACCAATTCGTGTCTGGATTCGTCTGGAGTCCAGACACCCAATTTCCCATCTAGAACTGAGGCCCAACTGAATGACGTCCAATTCACGCCCTCGCTGATTTCTAGCATAATATCAAAACTTGACCCTCACAAAGCGAGTAATCCCAATCATAGTCTTGAAGAAATGTGCCCCAGAACTCTCTTCTGTCCTTTCTAAGCTCTACATCCTCTGCCTATCTTCCTCCTGCTTTCCTGCCTGTTGGAAGTCTTCTTCTGTGGTTCCAATATTCAAGAACACTGGTGAACCCTCGGACCCCGCAAATTACTGTCCTATCAGCCTTCTTCCGATCTTCGGCAAAGTGTTCGAAGCCATTACCAATGCTGACATCGTTCAGCATCTCACAGCCCATGGGCTCTTATCGGACAAACAGTATGGCTTCCGCTTCACCAGGTCTACTGCCGATATGCTAACGACCATCACCGAGTATATATACCAGGCTCTCGACAAGAATGGTGAAGCCCGAACTGTTGCCTTGGATATTTCTAAAGCATTCGACAGAGTATGGCATGCCGGCCTTCTACGGAAACTGCGAAGCTACAGCATTACCGGACTTTTGTTGGACTTAATTCCTCTCCAACCACACACTGAAGGTGGTTTTAAACGGACATGCCTCCCAGAACTACCCTACAAACGCGGGTGTACCCCAAGGCTCTATCCTAGGTCGTACGCTCTTTCTAATCTACATCAATGATCTCCCCGATGCCATAAGATCACGAGTAGGCATGTACGGCAACGATACCACAGTATACGCTCGCCTCGATCAAAAATCTAATGTTGATGATAAGGCAAACATCGCGGCTGAGCTTGAAAGGGACCGCCAATCCGTGGTGGATTGGGGTAGGAAATGGCTCGTAAAATTCAATTCATCCAAAACGAAGCTGCTGTCAATTAACCACCATAGATGACCGCACCTCCCTCTATTAGCATGGAACAGGCATGCCTCCCAGAGAGTAAAACACTACACCTGCTTGGCCTGACACTCTCAGCAGACCTCAAGTGGAATGACTACATTGAATCCATTGCTAAATCCGCTGCCATGAAAGTTGGCTCTCTGCTTGAATCTATCCTGCACTTATACAAATCTACCATCCGTCCGTGTTTAGAATACTGTTGCCACATCTGGTTGGGTGCCCCTGCTATTCTCCTCGGGCTTCTTGACAAAATACAGCGAAGAATCTGTAATGTGATTGATACCGACTTAGCTGACCGCCTGCAGTCACTCTCTCACCTGCGTGACGTGGCTTCCCTGTGCCTCTTCTATAAATACTTTCATGGCTTCTGCTCTAATGAACTTAAATCACTGGTGCCCCCTAGGTGTGAGTTTGCACGAGATACTAGATTGGCAACTAGGTCCCACCCTTTTACAGTGAAACCGATGAAATGTAACCACAATTTCTACTCCAACTGCTTCTTTTCTCGCACTTCTTGCCTGTGGAATTCCCTTCCGCATACTTGCTTCCCCAACGGCTATAACCTCCAGGAGTTTAAATGTAAGGTCAATAGACACCTCCTAACACACTAACCCTCCCATTCTCTCCAACTCTCCCCCTATGTACATCCTAACTCATCTATCGCCCTGTGTAACCCCCTGGAATGTGGAATGCCTTGCTTGGGGTGACATGATTTAAAAAAAAGAAAAAGTATTTTTAATTACTTAATACCACTTATGTTTTTGAGTATTTTGTATTTTTAGATTATACATTTTCTTTTGATTAGTGTTTATCTTATAGTACTTTTAATTATTATAAAACCATATAGTATTACATGCTTAGTTTTAAATCTTACAGTATTATTTTCATTAGTGAATATCTTATGGTAGTGATTAGTTTGAAACTGTAGAGTAATCATTGATTAATGAATATCATTAATATCCTAAAGTATTGATTTGAGAATATGTTATGTTTTTTTTGTTTTTAATACATTATTGTATTTTTTATTAGTAAATACTAATTGATTAGTAATAGCATATTATATTTTTCTTGGTGAACACTAAATATAAAGTCGTAAATACTATATGGTATATTTATTAGTAAATACCATAGTGTAATTTTTCATATTGACATACAGTATTTTTTACTTGTAAATATCACATAATATATTGATTAGTGAATGTGATTTTTGATTAATGAATACCTTAAAGAAGTTTCAAGTGGTGAATATAACATATTGTATGTTTTATCAGAAAATATTGTTTTAGTGAATTGTATACAATATTTTTGGTTTATGTCAAACTCTTTGTTAGTTTGTTACCAATATTTTGTTAGTCTCTAAATTTTGCTGACGAATCTGAGATAGTAATGTTTTCTTTCAAATATCATTTATAATTTTTTATATTATTGAATAACATATATATAGCACCTTTTGAATACTGTTAATTCTGTTTGTCACCAATATATAGTATTTATGTAAAGACACTATTGTATTTCTGATTTGTAAATACCATTTTAATTCTTTGATTAGTGAATATTCCTTAGTATTTGAGTTGTCAATATTGTGCACTGATTGTTACAGTTTTTGATTAACAAGTAACATTGGCTTCTTAGTGAACATAGTAGTTTTATATATTATATTTTATAGTTTTATATATTATACTACAAATGCATGCAAACAAGAGGTGCTGAGGATTTTTTTTATATACATATCTAACCAAATTCATTTAGAGTTTTTATCTTTTTTTCTTCCATCACTTTTGTTTGATGGTAATTATATTTTTGTAGTTGTGATTAGCAAATACCACATAGTTTCATTTGATTAGTGGATATCATATAGTATTGTCTTTCCTGTATTTGTTTCAGTTAATTCTTTCAAAACACCATTAATTTTCATTTTATGTCACTCTTTGATTAACTTTAATCCATTTTGCTTCCAAATGATTTACCATTTTGGCTTTTATATCTGCTTAACAAATATCTTTTTGCTGTACAAAAAGACTTAATGTAAAGATATGTTTCCCTCATCATTTCTCTTCTGTAACTGTATAGGATATTATAGATATTAGTTGCCGGTCTTATTTCTATAAGATTAATAGAAGATGGGTGCATTTTCCAAAACATCTGATATTGGTTATTTAAATTTTTCCATTTTGTCTCTCTGATGGAGTACCTGTTATTAATTTATGCCTTGCTGCACCCATGTTTTCTTACAGATGCAGATATAAGCCAATTATGGTCTTTGTACTAGTTAATTTTACTGATCCAAAAATACTTTGTCACTATCAACAGAAAATAGAATACATCATCTAGAGCAGTATTTGTAAGACTTCTTTTACTTCATGGCCATGCACTTATAGAATAAATAAAATTCTGACATGAACTTTAAATTCTGAAGGAAAAATTCGACATAAAATTTAAACAGATGAAATTTTGGTTTAGTATTCCCCAAAAAGATTAGCAGTACAGTTTTCATTTAAAGGGATTTATGAAGAACCTGCTATATATATATATATATATATATAGCCCATAGCCCAGGGGTAGAGTCACCGACTGACACCATTTCGGTCGGGTTTCAATCCTGGGTAAGAAAGCAATCGGAGTCTAACCATACTGATGAGCTGTGATACGGCGAAACAGATCTGTCTGCGTGATGACTATATATATATATATATATATTTTTTTTTTTTTTTTTTTTTTTTTTTTGTGAGATCAAATATTGATTTAAGGAAAGTAAAAAGGATTATTTTCCTCTTTCTTTAAAAATGTGTCGTGTCCCTTCAGGACATAGATGATTATGGATTTTCTACTTGCCTCTACTAGTTGTCACTCTCAATATATTGTGGAGTAGCTTTCACACTGAACATTATAATCGTGCTATGTTGGTTGCTAATCGACTTAACGTACCCAAAATGTTAGGAACTTGGTAGTCTTCCACTGAAAGTTGACTCCTTAGTATTCGGCTAACTGCCAACTAATATCAACTGCATAGTAGTTCTACTGAACTCCAATTGAAGTCTAAAGAACTTCTATGAACTTCCCAAGTACTTCTTCCATTAACTTCCTGTTAACTCTTATTAATATAGGAGGGAGAGTTCATTATCTGAGGAATAGGTGTGTTTCATCATAACACAATACTTGTGCTTTTGGTATTCCTCCCAGACCCCTCTCTACCATCCACTTACTCACACCCATCAAGTATGTCTTGCACTGCCTTCTCCAGTCTCATTTTTCCTCTTTTTTATCCTGTGAGTATCAGATTCTCCAAACGTTACTTCCTCATTATGTGACCCTGAAACTTCAGCTATTTCTTCCTGATGCTAAGTATAAGTTTTTTCATTTGTATTGTCTCCAACACCATCTCGTTGCTCATATGCTCGGTTCATTTGTATGCTCAGCATCCTTCTGTAGAACCACATTTTTGCTGCTTCAAGACTCAGCTTCAACTTTAAGAGATTGTCCAGCTTTCTCTGCCGTATAGAATGACAAATATCACATAACTCTTTTCTTTGTTTTTAACGAGATCTTCTTGTCTTAAAGACGAAGGGATTTAGCCTCAAGTTTAAAATATTAAATGACAAAGCCACAGAAACTGCATGCTTAGTGTTTCTTGCTTTTTGCAAATAAAGATTTTTTTTTTTAAACATAAGAATAGTTCATAAATTATTCTGTTAATTTGGGGAGTGCACCTGGTTGTGTTTCAGGGTGCATTAGTGCATCCAGACACACCAGTTTGGAAATGCTGGTCTAGAGTCTAGTATTTGAGATTGAATATCAAAAATTGTGAATCTGTTCAAAAGGATCAAGGATATGAAACTCATTACAAAAATAAAATTTTAACTCTAGCTTGAAAAATGTAATCAAAGAAAAAAATTATAATGTAATCATAGAACAAAATTTAATATTTATCTGAGTAAAAATGATGTTTTTATTTGTGAATTTTACCTCTTTTTGTCTTATATTCATTTTGTAGATTTTCAATTGCTCAAGAGTTTGGTTTGAGCTTACCGGAAAACTTTGATGAGAGACGAATGGGAGTTACATTTGTGAATAAGCTTCAAAATGGTGCGACACTTAAAACTGTTATCCAAGAGAACAGAAACTATATTGCTGGTGGTTGCTTGCTCGGTCGGTTTGACATCTTATACACATTCTGTAAAGAGTATCTGGATTTTGTAAAGGAAGCTATGAAACAAAATATGGTGGGTGTAGAACAACAACTTATGTATGCGATGTACAGTGGAGAAAAAAAGCCCAAAACAAGTCTACAAACATGTTCTCCAGGATGGTTTTGCATGGGTCACCTTGCTGCTTATACCTGGTGGAAAAAACACAACTAATTACAATTTCAAGTTAGTGTTAGATAATGTATAATTCCTTTAATTGGGAATAATATTCTTAGAGACTTGTTTTTTTTTATCAGTTAGGACAAGAAAGCTTTGCAACATAGACTCTTTTATATCCTCCGTTGGTAGGCACACAGTCATTAAAATGCATGTTTCTTAGTATCAGTAATTTAAGTTCAAATCTTGTGAGAGGTTATTTCTTTATTTGCAAGCGTAAACATTTGGAAATATTTGACTTGTACTGAATTGAATTTACATATGAATGAATTTAGAATTTCGAGCAAATTATATAGTCTAATAATAGTATCATCAGTGGTGGTTAGTGGGTATGTCTAACTGGACTTTTAAGCAACTCAGAACTCTTCTTAGACATTAAAATGGTAATGCCAGCAATAATTGTTTGTTAGGCAAATATTTTTTCTAAACAAGATTTGAGGGATTGCTTTCATCTTTTTATTTAAATGATTTTCATCTTACACAATATCACAAATCATATTTACAACAATTTCAATTTGTTTTAGCCCATTGATCTGCAATGTACAAGATGCACTTCCCCATTGAACTTGTTTCTCAAATGTTCTATTTTTATGATAACAATACTCGGTATTTTGCATATATTCTAGGAATGAATATCATCAATCATTGTAGCATTTATTTTTCAGTCCAGCAAACACTTAAACTAGATAGACATAGCAATGCTTTAATGTTGTGCATAACATTTCTTTACACAAGATATTTTCATTTTGCATGCTGTGAATGAGTTTATTTTTCAAGTTTATTTTTTTTTTTTTATTGTCATAGTATGAGGTGCTTACTGCAGTGTGGTCTTTAACATGATCACCTTGCAGATGAACTCATTTGTGAATTCAGTCATCATTCAGTCATCAGGGACACAACCACCACTGTGGTCTTGTGGCAAACTAAGCTATGCATAATAAATAGAGACTGGTTTTGAAAATCAAAATGTTATGATCTCATGAAAAAATAGATGCAGTTCCATTTTCTCTTGAACTAACATTTAAGAAACAATAGGACTGATGTTTTTCCACTTGGGAAATGCCTTGGACATTGTGATTAGATCAAGTGCTAATTGAATATAAACATACTAAAGAAAAATTGTATGAATTTATTTCTTTAAACTTTGACAGGGTTTTAAAAATAATTTATTGATATTTAAAAATAACTTAGATATTATTCATATTGATTTTGATATAATTTTTCCTGAAATTCAGTTCACTGAATTGTATCTGCATTTTTTATTTTTTTCTTCTTTTTTATTTAGTAAAGACTTTTCATAAAACAGTGGTTAATGATAATATTTTTTATGAATTTGGGAGTTGATGAAATTGTTAGTTGCAGACAAGTTTTTTCCTGCAAGAAATCTTTATATGATATCACTTTCCTGAGTCAATTAAACTCAGAATACTTCTGCTCTCATGCAGTTTAAATCCATTAACATGTCCTGGAAACAATTATGTTATACATTCAATAAAAGTTTTGATCATAGACAGTCAAATCATTAACTCAGTCAGTTCAAATGACAGGGTAAAAAGAGAAGTATTATATATTTCTGTTTTTCAGCCAAAATGAATTCTTGACTGTAAAAGAAACTTAACCCTTTCTTTGATCGCACCAATACTCCTACCATTTTTCATAGAAAAGATTCCAAAGTACACTTTTGATATTCTGCTCACAAATATGAAAAAATCACAATCCGTCCCATGACTATTGATACTGTCAATGATTTGGTAGGCAGTTTTATTAGATCAAAATAAGATACTTTTTAACATGTATACCTATGCATATAAAGGCAAAAGCTACAGTTATTACATGTGATTTCATTAAGGATTCCCACATTGTACATTATCAGCATCTATCATTTTTGGGGTTTCAGGTGTTTTTAAATCAGTTCATTTAAAATCATTATGCATTTTTGGGCTTCATAAGTCTACTCATGTGGGGTTCACAAGAAATATTTTATGCTGTGCTATTATTCATTCTTTCTTACAGACACTCAAAGGTGAAAACTTGATAAATTTGGGTAATGTCACTAATTAAATATTTTTTTATCTGATAACTGTATATACAAATCTTCATGTTATTGATATCTTGTCTATGATTTGTTATATAACTGTTTTGCTCAAAAAATAAAATGTTTTAATTTGTTTTTCTTGTTATGATTAATGTGTAAAACAATGAGCTATTTTGAGTTAAGATGCTGTTATTGATTGCTTGCCTTAGTGTAATGCTGCATAAGCTGATACTACAGACCAATTGTGTTATTTTAATTTTTACTTTGTGTCAGACTAACCCAAACTTTGTAAATATTGAAATTTATATGTCAAGTAAAAATGCTTTTTATTTTAAAATTTTATTTTTTTCAAATTGGTATTTATATATAAAGAATTCTCATGATTATATGTCTCCACAGACTTCTGTCTTACTCACTCCATTACCATTCTTTTCAGTTGTTTCTTGTATGTAACAACCTTTCTAGAACCCTTTTGTTGAGTCCATTGTAATGGATTGTTCTTATTCCACTTCCATCTTATATCAATTGTCTCCATTCTGTATGCTTTTGTATTGCTTGTTTGTTTCTTTGACTGATCCAGAATATATGAAACTACCAGAGAAACAGATATGATTAATCATTGCTTTCATTTACTAGACCATATGTCTTTTGGGGCGCTTGTGTAATTTAGGACCCTTACACCTAAAGTCAGGTGGTGAAATTTTACAATTTTCTTTTTTAATCAAAAGCTTCCAAATTATCTGTTTGGTCTCCTGAACAGATTGTTCTCTGCATTATTTTTCGAGTCATCTTACCCCCCAGTGTTGTTCTCTACCTTTTATCTTGACTTTATTTCACAGGCATTGATGACCACCATTCTCCTCCCTCTCTCTCTCTCTCTCTCTATCTCTCTCTCTATATATATATATATATATATAGAATGATCAACCAGGATGATTTCAAAGCTCTCTCCATAGATTAGTCTTTTGATGTTCATCAACCATTACTTTTATAGGATGGTTAGTTGGATATTTATTGCTACATCAATATAGTAACATATGTCTTAATCATTAACATATTGCTTAAAACATATTTGGTTCTCTGGATGTAGAAAACAGAATAAGAATCTACTCTGTGAATTGAATAAATTGTTCAGTTAAAAGAACATTACCAAGTATGGCAGGCATAAAACAGCTGAAGCATTTTCTGAGTAACAAGCAAAGTGGGCGTGCTCTCCAAATATATATATAGTATTTTTAAAAAAAACACATTTATACTTAGAATCAGAAAAAGACAGGTGAAATTTCTATTTGATGTAAAGAAGAGAGAAGGCTTGTAAAACTTGACATGCAGAAAACCTGTCAAAGGTAAGCAGGACATTAAAATGGCAAATAACTAACCTTACAAACTTATGTAAATGAGTGGCAGAACAGTGATAAAAAATAACTAAAACCTACAAAGGATAGGAAATTGTGGAGAACCATGATTCTTCATTATGGCACATAGAAAAACGTAATTGTATTATAACATCCACACACACACCAGTTGCAACAAAGTTACCTGCCTCTTTTATGAAAGCTTAAAAAAATAAAATATTAGTGTTGGAAATAAGATATAGTCTAGTGAACTGAAACATAATTCCAGATTACAATGTTCAGAAAATCAATCCATCTCTTTGCTAAATATATCTGGACTCTTAAATTTCAAGGTTTTATTTGTAGACAAAGTGAAAACTACTCTTTGTTAATTTTATAAGAACTAGCCATTTGACTTTTAGATGTAATTGGAATGTAGACAAATAGTAAAGCTAAAATGTTGTTTCACTAGAGTGGTTAAGAATGTCATTCCTTTTCGCTCCAGCTTCTACCAATTTATCTATGCTGTTGGCAGGGTTTCAGAATACTCTGACTACACCTCTGCAAGCGAGTGATTGGGGATGGAATCTTGGTGGTTGAGGGTTTCTATCACAAAACATTCAAAGTACAAAATGGAAACACATCAGACATGCACAAGCAGGAAGCAAGAGTACCTCAAGGTAGCATTTTCTCAGTTACATTATTATTTCTCAAAATAAATAGTTTTATTAAAACCATTACTACAGGGATTCAAAAATCCCTATATGTAGATGATTTCTCAATACCATACACATCATTCAAGGGAAGGCATGTTTATTGATATATACAAATATATTTAAAGAATACAGTAAAATGGACAAATGAAAATCGATTCTGTTTCTATAAAACAAAAACTGTATGCTTTTCTGTAAAAAAAAAAGTCTACCACTCTGACCTAGAAATAAAGCTAAATGGACACTTAAATTTCTGTAGTCCAACAAATCAAATATCTAGGATTCATACTAGATAGCAAACATAACTTCAAGACCCGCAATAATTACCTTAAACAAAAATGTTAAAAGGCTTCAAAGATTCTAAAATTAATATTAAAATTGATTTGGGGTGAGGACCAAAAGTAATGCTCAGAATATATGTCACACTTGAGATCAAAATTAGACTATAACACTTCATTCAATAAGTCCCGGGCCTGACATATAGATGGTGCCACTAATAAAAAATCCATATGATTTTTAAGTACTAACTTTAAAATGGCACGTGACAAAATTTGGGCCCGTCAAATTATTAGTTTACAAACTAAAGTTATTTAAATGAAGCTACTGTTACGAATTTTCAAAACAATACAAAAATCTGAATTGCGTGTGTTGATAAAACATTGCTTTCTGATGAGAAAAATACTGTTGAAGCAAAGTAATGACTTGGTAAGTGTTATTTGGACTCTGCTCCATCAGAAAAAACTGTTAAGTGGTATACTGACTTTAAATGCGGTCGTACAGACACAAATGATGCTGAACGCTTAGGTCATCCAAAATGAGCAGTTGTCCCAGAAAACACCAAAACAATCCACAAACTCATTTTGGCCAATAGTAAATTGCAGTTGCATGAGATAGCAGTGTTGTTAAACATATCAGAAAGCAGTGTATTTACCATTTTACATGAACATTTGTCAATGAGAAAGCTGTGTTCAAATTGGGTGCCGCGTTTGCTTACAGTTGATCAAAAACAACGCGCCAACAATTCAGAGCGTTGTTTGCAACTGTTTCAATGCAACAAGGAGTTTTCACATAAATATGTGACAATAGATGAAACCTTGATTCTCCCACTTTGATCCTTAATCTAGATGTAAGACAAAGATGTGTTTTTTCACCTGATCTATTCAACATGTACAGCAAGACTATTCTGAGAAAGCTAAATGTCTTGCTTAGATTCGTCATTGGCAGACAGAATTGGAACAATATAAGATATGCCGATGATACAGTGTTGATAGCAGACAAGGAAAGGAAAATAGAGGACCTTCTACAGTAAGTAGCTAGGGAAAAGGAGAAGAAAGGACTACATATTAACTACAAGAAAACTAAATGCATGGTCATCAGTAAAAAGAAAACCCCAAAATACCACTAAAGACTGGGGATACTAAAATCAAACAGATACAGAAATTTAAATACGTGGGACATGTTCTGACAGTGGATGGAAAGCATGAGACAGCTCCGAAAGTGCATAGGCATAGCCAAGGACAAATTTCAAAAGCAAAGCAAAGTATTGAGAGACAAGATTTCATTGGAAAAAAAGAATACTAGGCTGTTATCAGTCCTCCAAATGGCAGCAAATGCTTGACAGTCTTCTCAAAGATGAAGGAGAGACACACAGCAGCAAAATGTTGTTCTACAGAAGGATGCTAAGAATAACACTGTCTGAACATGTGAGCAACGACAAGGTTTTGGAGAGGATGCAAACAAAAAGGAAACTTGTACTTGGCATCAGGAAGAGACAGATGAAGTTTCTGGGACACCTAATGAGAAAGGAGGGCTTGGAAAATCTGATACTCACAGGACAGATAGAAGGAAAGACACCCACTTTGAACTCAACTTTCTCATTGACAAATATTCATGCAAAATGGTGAATACAATGCCTTCATATATGTTCAACTCTTTGCTATCTCACGCAACTTTAATTTATGATCAGTCAAAACAAGTGTGTGGATTTTTTGGTGTTTTCCAGGATAAGTCTTGATTTTGGGTGACCTGAGTGTTCAGCATTATTTGTGTTTGTACATGCGCGTTTAAAATTAGCATAACACCTCTTAACCGTTGTTTTTGACGGAACAGAGGCTGAATAACACTTATCAAGCTATTGTTTTGTTTGAACAGTATTTTTCCAATAAGAAGGCAATGCTTTATTAAAACACCAAATTCAGATCTTTTTCTATTGTTTTGAAAATATGCAGCAGCAGCTTCACTTAAATAGCTTAATTTATAAACTAATAATCTGATTGGTCCCAGATTTTGTCACGGGCCATTTGAAGGTTAGAACTTCACAAAAATCCTATGGATTTTTAAAAAATACTGGCGATATCTATATGTCAGGCCCAGGACTTATTGATTGATGTGTTATATCACAACATAACAATATGATGAATTAATACGATAATTAAATAAACACATGTTCGACCTGCAAAATAATAACTATACAATAAATAGTAACTCTACTAAAAATAATTGTAACTGCCGAAAAATAAAACTTAGAAAAAAAAACTAGAAAATATTTATATATATGCATATACATACCTGTATATGAATTTTTATTGATATCCATATATATATATATATATATATATATATATATATATATATATATATTCATTTATGTGCATTGTGGTGCAGTGGATATCAGCTCAGAACGAGAAATCATAAAACCGATTACAAATTCCAGTCGAATTCCTTGCATTCACATATGCGCCGTTACCCTTGGGAAAGGTATTAGTTCATCTTTTTTCCCTCAATCTGTGGGTTAAATAGGAGGACATATTGGGTTCTGTAGCCTTGGTTGGCAACCTAGTACCGGAAAATCTTCTGCCCAGTCAGTTATCTCTTTCTTAACTGACTGATTTTCATTCAAGCATGTTTCATTAAATAATATGAACATATTATGTCTATTTAATTTTACAAAAATCTGTTCTAGGTCGTTAATTATCTTTTTTTTAAGTTGAAATTCATCAAAGAAGGCGCCGTCATTCTTATTAGCCCAAGTACTTTTGATTTCCTCCAAGACCATCATAATGTATCAAATTGTAATCGCTGTGAAGGTGATCTTTTGTGAACACTCATTTTGTAAATGTTCTCTCTCATAATTATTTTAAAAGTAATCGTTATGGTTACAATGTTTTGTAAACAAGCATCCCCAACAGTTAACCAAAGATGATAAATTGTAACATGATGTTTAATGTTAGTGAACTTAAATGCATTTAAAACATTGCTACAATATTTGTAATAAATTTTGTTTAGTGCTGGTCAGTGGTTTTTGATATAGAGGGTCTTGAGAATTTTGTTTTATTTCATCATTTTCCTAGTGTAGTGTATTGATGTTGTCAGCAAATATTTTTCGATATTGTGAAGGTGAACATGAATGTTTCTTTATATGTTGCGTGATAAAACTTGTATCTGTTGGATGGAATGCAAAATGTCTTGATAATGTTGTAGTCGTCAAGCCAACATGTGCACCCACTTTTTGTCAGAGATACAATCTCCAAAGGACATTTAAATTTGTATACAATGTTGGTCTTTTGCAAAACACTAGTTGACAAAGAACAGTTATTGCGTATAATTAAGTTGATTATGTTAATAACATATGATTAGGTTTTAACTGTTGCATACAGTGTCACAAGGAAGCTAATCTAATCATCTATTTCAAGCGCAGTTTTTTCCTCTTAACATCTTACGTTACAGAAAATTTGCTAACTCATGCCTAATTTTCCTGTTTTACGGTGATTCTTATTGTACTTGAATTAACCTCAAGCCCTCCATCCTTAGTTTTACTAAAGAACTTATTTATCACAGATTTCTCACTTTTTCAATGTTCTTCCTAACAAAGCGGCAATATTAGGAGGTAATTCCAATGAAGGCCTTCATCGAAACCCAACTTAACAAATGGAAGAGTTTGAAATTATTTCCTCATTTTATGAGGACTTCATCTCTTCCATTAGCTCTATTTCACGTGTCTGTTGTATTTCTTTCCCCATCAACTCCTTCTCTTTCACTAACCGTATTTCCCTGGCATGCAATCTTTACCCCCACCGTGTTCCAAAAATCACACCCTTGTTTCTACTGTCAGACTCTACACAAAACTGTAAAAAGTATGCTGTTCCACCTTTAGTTTTTGTTTGAACTATCAACTTTTTTTCTTCTATAATAACCGCTAGAGCAGAGTACACATGGGTAAAAATGAAAAATCACATACCTCACCTTGATGTCTTCTGTTATCACGATTGTCTAGTGTTCTAGTGTTTTCTTGCAGATGGCAACCAGGTTCAAAATAAAACTGTTAAAAAAAAACAAAAAAAAAACACAAAGAACAAAAAACAAAAACAGCACGTCACTGCTCCTAAAATTGGCAAATTTTGTATTGTTGTATAACCTCGAAACCAACGATCGGCTTGACATCAATGACGGACACGAACAACAGATATATAAAAAAATAATCATATTTTTTATTCATTTTGGTGACGGTTGTGTGTGTGGATTAGTAGTCAGAAAGAATATGAGGGAATTGACTGGTTAAAGATGTTTTACTTTGCATTCTCTCCGACTTCTTGCCGTTTTTCTCATCTGTGCCTAGAACATCGCTCTTATATAAGCTGAGATTCCTGATTTGCTTGATTGCATCATTTTTTTTTTCCAGGTATATTTATTTATCAGTTTTGCATTTTTATATTTTTTTGAGCCATCTGCCTTTGACGTCCTTACATTCCTCTGCTATTGTTTAATGTTTCCTGTTTGACCGAATTAATTCTGCGGATCACAGATGCGTCATCTTAATTCCTTTCTTTCCATGGTTTATAATCTCTGACTTTGAACACGGCTTCTCACAAAACTACAATTACATTCTTCAATGCCAACTTGGTCTCTACATTCTTGATTTTCCAAAATAATATTTATTCAATGTAAATGCACTTTTGTTTTATATTTCCTGACCTTGAGAACAGCTGTCTTGACACAAAAGAATATTTCTTCAATGTAAACACACTTTTTGTTTGTCAGCCTGCATTCTCGCTGTGGGTCACAGAATATATCACAAAATAACAAAGAAATTAATTACTGAATCAACAGTTTAAAAATAGACAAAAGAAATTAACATTATGATTTGAAAACTTTTTTCCTAAAAATTAGAAAATACACACGACTCCCCACCGAAGCAATCATTACGACTCGAAATATCTTTCTAATAAATTTGAAAATTACGTTCCCTTTCATAAAAACAATAAATATATTAGGTTGGCAAAAAAGTTCTGATTCACTTAGGAACCAGAAAGAAAACAACACAATTTTATGGAGCAACATCAAATTTATTCTTCAAAATAAAGTCCATTTTCGACGATCAGCCAGCATCCAAATCTGTCCCAGATACCAGTTCACTGGCTTTGAATTAAAAGAATAAAAAAAAAAACATTGTAAACAAGCTTCCTTCACTTCATCAAAACTGTTGAATCACTGGTTGCGGAAGAAGTGTGCCATTGAGTCGAATAGGCACTAGTCACTTAGTTGCATCGGGACTGAATGGTGAATGTGGAAGAATCTGAACACCATTCATCTGTTTGAACTTCTCCTTATTCAACCTGGCAGTGTGTGACCTTGTACTTTCCTCTGGAAGCAAAGCCCGACCTTGATTGAACAAAGCAGGATACTCCTTTAGTTTGTCATACACGTGGTCTAGCAACAAGCAATACAGTTTAATATTGATAGCACGACTGTGTGTAACAAGCTAGAAATGCAGTACTACTTGGAAGTTCCACTAGACAGAGATCAAGATTTTTTGTTTTCTTTCCGATTCCTAAATGAGTCAGGACTTTCTGGCCAGAAACTAGCAAATATAAAATCATTCATGGCAATAAACTACATTAAATATTCCTAAAATAACAATTCCTTGTGATAATAGATATTCTTAATAAAGCCACTCAGACAAGTGCCATACGTGATACATGCTTAGGTGATTATGTCTCTTTCGAGACATGACTGACTGGGCAGATGATTATCTCGCGGTAGGTTGCCATTACTTCCTGCGGTAGACTGGTTGCCAGCCAAGGCTACATAACCCAATCTGTCCTGTTATTTAACTCATAACTGGAGAGAAGAGACTGATTAATACCTTTCCCAAGGGTATTTGCGCGTAAGTGAATGCAAGAAATTCAACCGGAATTCGAACTTTTCCACGATTTCTCTTTCCGAGCCGATAGCCACTGCACCACAGTGCACATCCCTTAATAAAGTAAAGCTGTTAAAACACTTATTTAAAAAGCAAAACAATCAATGCATTGACAACCGTCTGCACGTTGACATCGCTACACTATTTGAATACACCAATCAAATGCATATGTACGCAACGGTACACATATACGTATATATATGCGAAGCCCCATACGGTTCGCATATATTTAAGTTTGTATGAGCCCCGGTCGGCGGGTGCGCGCGCGCACGCGTGTTTGCGTACGTCAATGGGTGTACAAGTGTGTATCTATGTCTGCGTTTGTCACGACGACAAATTTTCCTCCCACTTCCACAAAAATACACCAATATACGCAGCCCTACATATAGCCAATTAAAAAAAAAATTAATCAGGTTATCTGACGATCGCAAGAGCGTGAAACCAGGGTCACAAACTCACACCTAACTATATGAATATATTAATGATTAAATATTCTAAATACACAATAATACAACAAACTTATAATTCGAAGCTCCAGCGGCAGACTAAAACTTGGGGATTTTCTGTGTTTCCCTTTACAGCCTTGGAAGACATTGTATCAGAAATCAGTGGAAGAGGTTGTGTCAGGCTCACACACTGTGAGCGGCTTGGCTTGTCTGCTACCGAATTGCGCTAATTTTTATCCGAGGCGCGACCATGAGATTTTGCTTACCTGGCAATTGATCCAGAACGGGCTGTTTCTCAATGAGAAAACGAAGTGGACAGATATGCACAATTGTTTCGGAAACGAGTGGACAGATATGCACAATTGTCATCGGTGTGACCTTGGTTTAGAAAAAGCGGCTGCACACGCCTTCTGCCACTGTTCTCAGTTGCACCTGTTCTGGGATTATGTCAATGAGTTGACGGCTCATATTCATAGTGAACATCTCGTGTCTATCGATCATGCATACGTGTGTGATAATGTGTCTCCCACGTTTTCAAGAGTGAAACGGATAATGTCTCTAACATCATTAGCCGTGGTGGGGACAGTGGCGAAGCAGATGTTATTCGCATAGGGATCTGTTTGGATTCTTTAGCTATCAGCTCGTGATGAAAATCAGAACTGACAGAAAGCGTTTGCTATTGACAGGTGAAATGTGGGTGAACGTCGTGAGCTTAGTTTGCGTGAATGGGTTAGTTTTGATTTCCTTTCGACACAACGGTGAGGATTCTTAGCTGACCCCTCCCCTGGTTAATTTAGTCTCTTTTCGTTCTAGCTAATGTGAGTAATTGCAGTTCTCGGCGTTCTCTTCTATTATGGTACTTTCAAAATTCTTAATCTCCCCAGTTTTTTTATTTATCTTTTTTTAATCTTGACTGTTTGCTCCCACCCGCTTAAATCCACAATTTATTTCTTCTTCCCTTCACCTTAGTAAGAAAACGTCTTGGTTTTGCTTATTAGTAAAATGCAGCGGCCATTTTTTTTTTATTTGGGTTGAATGGGTCCTTCTAACATATTTTTGTTTTAGTCTGAATATTTGGCTGTTGCTTATAATTTTTTTCGTTCGTGGGATGACCCCCGAATTTCATGATACATGATTTTTATATTTTTTAAGACATAAAATGAGAAAAATAATATAATAAAACCTAACTGTAAATATCCATAAATTTTTACATTATGGGTTTTAGTAGATTCGTCTCTAAGTATGTGGCATTTTAGTAAATGTATGGCATTTTGGCAAATGCAGTATTGGGTGAAGAGGGATGTTTTTTGTGGTGAAGGAGTAAATTATAATGAAAGAATGGGTCGCAAATCAGATTAGTTAGGTTTAAGACATTTAATGGCGACCTGCCTCATCCCACTTGGTCTTCGGCCTCTACTTAAAAAATCAATAAATATATACACGTTGGCGGTGGGTTCGCGATGGTACTTCCACGAAATCACTAAAAATCATAATACTGTTGTGAAAACAAGCTCCAAATTTAAAGAAAGCATAGTTTTATCGTCAAGATATTTGTTGCGATTAATGTGAAGGATCAAATAATTTTTTAATTTCTGATGAAATGTTTTAATCCTTTTCAGAAAAAAACTTTTTTTTTTCGTTTCATCAGCGGTTGCACTTACTTTTAGTATAGCAAATTTTAACCTTTTTGGCGGTAACAAACATTAATTTGAAAATTCATGCAGTAAATCAAATAATTGTCGGATTGAAAAGAAATTTTCAGGATTTATTCACAAATAAATTATTTTTTTAATTTCCTAGAAAATATTTGTAAAAATATTTATTAATTTATTTTACACGTGTTTCACTATCTTAGTTAATTTTATGAGAACTTGTGAAATTCAGCGTGCTATTTTTTTAGTAACTGTTTCATTTAAAAGAAGAAAACTTTGAAGAATTTAAATCAACGAAATTTTCTTGCACGTCTTAAAATCTATTCTTAATCGCAAAAAAATTATTTAGTTAGAGAAGCCTTTAATTGCTTTTATGAATAATATGTTTAAAGGCAATATTGTCTAAAGAGAAAACATTTTCGAAAAATGAATTTTTGCAGTATTTGTTTTCATTTTATTTTTTGCAATTTTAAATTGAATAATTTATAAAGTTTTTGAATTTTTAAAAAAATCAGTTTTAATAGGGTAACTCTTAGTGTTATATACTGCCGCTGGATCTGGGCAAACAACGAGTAACACGTACATATAAAAATATTTCATATTTTTATTCTTCGTTGATGACGCTTGTGTAGAGCAGTCGAAAAGAGTTCACGCCATGAAGGAGCCGGCGGAGATCTCTGTCTTTTCAGACAAAATTTCTAGATATTATATAATGTTAAAACTCCTACGCATTTTTTTTTTTTTTCGGGTTGTCACTGTTTAAGTTATCTCCGGCATCTATCAATTACACCCGGCGACCCATTGCTTTTCAAACCGGTTGTCGCTAGTTTTTTCTTTGGCTGATGTCATCAAAGTGCACCACAGCCGGATATATCTGTCAACTACCCTTATCCTTTGTTGACTTTTATCTTTGGACGGATGTATCTGTCAACCACATCATTGCTGGGTCATCGCCTTTCAAGCCGGTTGTCACTTCTGTTGACCTTAACCATGCCAGATGTAATTGTCAATGACTTTTAGGTCATATTATTACATTAGGAAATATTGTTATTAAGTAAAACAGATAAATTTAACTTTAAATTTTAAATTTACCTCAAATAACGTTTCAAAACTATATATTTTATTTTTTTAAGATTTTTAAAAACCGAGAATGAACTTTTGTTTACAAATATGTCAAAATGGCTGATTTTATCAATTTTATTAGAAAAAAAATTAATGCCAAACAACATAGTAGAGGTACCAATACAAAAGCAATTAAATATAATTCGTATTATCATCTAGTGATAAAAAAACAAACCAACACAGTTCAATAGATAAGAGTGGAAACGTTTTCTATTTTTGTACACTGTATAAATTCAGGCGGTCGTGTTTTTATTTATCAGATGTGCATTATATATGTCTATAAATGTGTCAGTGGGACATTTTTGTTACTAAGCAGAAAACGCTGATTTTCGTAAACGTATATTCGTGATGCGAGGACCGCAAGCTGTTCAAACTTGAGAGTTACAGGTTGTAAAAACGAATAATCTGTAAGTTAAGTGCTACACATGATAAACGTTTGGCCGATCATATCTTGAAAAAGACATGAGTGACTGGGCAAAAGACTTTCCCGCAATAGGTTGCCATTACTTTCTGTGGTAGACTGGTTGCCAACCAAGGTTATAGAACATGACCTGTCCTGCAATTTAACCCATAGCTGGAGGGTGAAGAGATGGATTAATACTTTTCTTAAGACTATTTTCACGTAAGTGAATGCAACGAATACAACTGAAATTTGAACTCGGCTCACCGATTTCTCGTCCCGAGCTGATATGTATTGTTTTATATTTTCTTTTCTTCATTCCTTTAAAATAAAAGTTAAAACAGTTTCTGATGGAGGTACGTTTTGTCTATAACCCACGACTTCCTCGTATCGTCGCAAATGAACAGAATAGATAAACCAAACAGAAAAAATATTTTGGAGAAAGATAGACAAAAAGTAAAAGGGATAAAATGAAAATGAGGTGAGTAGGGAAAGAAAGGAGAATAGGATGAGAACAGACATTCGTATTTGGTCCAGTAAACAGGACAGTTGCAAATAAATAAATTTGTCGTGTTTGAAATAAAGACGAGAGGAAAGTAGTTGGGATAAAAAATAAAATCTAAGTATAACTAGTTGATCACTCGTCGTGTTGACCTACTTCTTCTACAGACCATTAAAGCACTTTAGAAATGTTTTCCTTTTAAGAAAACTTGATTCGCCGCTGAACTTTAGAGAAGGTAAAGATATTTGGACAAGGTTTTTACACTGAAAATAAAATGAACAGTTTTTTATACAACTTTAGAAACGCGTTTGTTTATTTCTCTTTTTTTTTTCTTTTTTTTTTCTTGCTGTAAGATGTCGGACGTAAGTAAGGTATCCTCGCTGGGGCACGTTCATTTCTGCGGTCCACTGACTACTGAGCTCTCGCACACAACACACATATGTATCACATACGCTTATGTTGCTGGAATGCTAGTCAAGTTTATGTAGAAAACACTTGACTCCTTATATATTTTATCCGAAACAGTGGGAACTCAAATGTGAATCCAAGTAATAAATAAATAAGACAAACGAAAATATACAATGACGATACGAGAAGTAAATATTTAAAGACTAATTAGATAAAAAAAAACAAACATTTAGACAAGTGCACGTGTGTGTGTGTGTGTGTGTGTGTAGAAGTCCGACAGAAAAGTAAGTAAAGTGAGCCTCGTCCGACTACAACGTGTAGCCCGATTGGTAAATGTAAGAAAATGTGGGTCAGCTAAAATTGCTTTTTATTAAAGTCGAGTAACCCATACTTGTATCGCGCACACAAACAAGTACGGTCTTAATAGCTAAGTTTATTGTTTTTATACAAGTCCAGAGTACCCACATACGACTTCCCATATAGAACTGAAGCTCAACAAAGTGACGTAAATATAACCCCTTCTCTAGTGTCTAACATAATCTCTAAGCTTGATTCCCATAAGACAAGCGGAGGTCACGGAATTCCAGTCATTATCCGAAAAAAATGTGCCCCTGAACTCTCTCATGTACTCTCCAAAGTCTACCTGGCTGCTTCTTGGTATCCTGTTTGTTGGAAGTCATCCTCTGAAGTTTCTTTCATAAAAAATCTGAAAATCCCTTTGAACCCTCTAATTATCACACTGTCAGCCTCTTACTAATTTTTGGCAAAGTGTTCAAGACTATTAACAATGCTGAAGTGGTTCACCATCTCACATTCCACACGCAAGACGGCTTCCATCTTCTGACAAGCAAGACGGTTTCCGCTTCGCCAGGTCTACCACTGATGTGCTAACGACCATCACCGAATATACAGTGGGTAGCAAAAAACTATTTAACACGTCGGTTTTTACGAATTTCACACACACACACATCGTTCAGTTTGAATGATACTTGAAATGTCTTAATGGACATTGTCTAACTGAACATAGAGTAAAATTGAGAAACATTGTTTTCATATGCTTTTATTGCAAATTTCAGAATATGACTACAAAAGCATTTAACTCGATTTGTTAATATTTAGTAACATATCCTCTGTTTTGCCTTACCGTCGTTTTCTGTAGTTTTCAACGAGTTTCTTGCATGACAATTTTAGCACCCATTCTTTCACCCATTCTTCTTTACAGACTTTTAGTTCTTTAATATTTTTGGATTTCTTGCGTGTACTTTCAACTTCAAGTTTTTCATAAATTTTCTTTTGGATAGAGATCCGATGACTGGCGAGAACATTCCAGGACATCAATTCCATTCTAATTGAATCAGTGTTCAGTTGCTTTAGTTCTATGCTTTGGATAGTTGTCCTATTGGAATATAAAATCTCAGTCAAGCCCCAAAGCTGTTGCCCTTTTTAATAGATGGGTTGATAAAATTTCCATGTATTTTGCTGCATTCAATCTTTTTTCGATGACTTCCATTTCTCCTACTCAGTTATACGAAAAACAACCCGTGTTCATTACACGTCTATCACCATATTTGACAGTTGGGATGGTGTTTAATGGGTTGTATTTAGTTGCTTTTTTCCTCCATATTTGGATGCACATGTTTCTCCCGAAAAGTTCAATTTTCGTTTCATCTGACCAAATAAATTTCTTCCAGAATCCATCTAATTTATGTTTATACTGTCTTAACAAATTTGAAACGGTCTTGCACTGGTTTACGTTTTAATAGTGGAGTCATTCTTGGTGATCTAGTATTCATGCCTGCACGAATCAGAGATTTCTTAATTGTATCTTTACTTACTTCATTTCCGGCATTTTTCAGATCATTCTAAATTTCTCTTTGAGTCAAAGATGGTTGTTTCTTCACATTCAGTCAGTTAAATGCCATACGTGAAACACGCTTGGGCGATCATGTCTCGAAAGAGACATCACTGACTGGGCAGAAGATTATCCCGCAGTAGGTTGCCATTGCTTTCTGCGGTAGACTGGTTACCGAACAAGGCTATAGAACCCAATCTGTCCTGTTATTTAACCCATAACTGGAAGGAAGAGACGGATTAATACCTTTCCCAAGGGTATTTGCGCATAAGTGAAGGCAATGAATTCAGCTGGAATTCGAACTCGGCTCCCCGATTTCTCGTTCCGAGCCGATATCCAATTCACCACAATGAACGCATTCTTCACATTACGTGCTCTAAAAATCACTCAGTAACCTCGTTTAATTTACGCAGATGACCACACCTTTGAATATTTTCAGAAGCATCATATTTTTTCCACTGTCAAACACCAGCACTCACTGTACACATAGGTATATTTAAATTTACTCAAGCTACTAGACTAGCAACTAGGCACCACCCTTTTACAGTGAAACCAATCAAATGTAGCCGCAAATTCTACTCCATCAGCTTCTTTTCTCGTCCTTCTCGCCCGTGAAATTCCCTTCCGTATACTTGCTTCCTTGATAGCTACAATCTTCAGGAATTTAAATGCACTGTCAATTGCTATCTCTTCTCTCCTTGACTCGCATTATTTCTCTGACAACCCTTACATCATGTTCTTTTCCCTTTCCACTCTCAGACAGCTCTCTTCACGCTAGTGTTTTCATCCGTCTCTTACCCATTTTCTTATACCCCTGTAACTTGTTCCTCTCTCTAATCTCTCTCCTCTTATGTAACCCCCTGCGCAGCAGTGACAGTACTGTCTTACTTGGGGTGAAATGATTGTAATATATATATATATATATATATATATGTGTGTGTGAAGTAGTGGATAGGACTTTTATTTTCTCTTTCTCCGGTCTAAACGGCTTTTGACGACAAATACTAAATATTTAAATCTGACTAAATCTACCTCCTTACGTGCACTCTTCTACTCAGGCATGAATAAGAATTTCGATAAAATGCAGCCCATCGTTGATAACTGTAACAACAGGTGTATTGAAAATAAAGTAAAACTGGTTGAATAAAATGTTTCTATTATCTACGACTAGCAGTATAGCCCGGCGTTGCTCGGGTGTAATGAAAGCTTTAAAACTAATCCATGGTCCTGGAGCTCAGACTCTTTGGACGTTGGCACGAAAGACTAAAAAGCACTAGTTGTTTCCAGTTAAAGCAAAACCGTAGTATCGATTTCCGATATCAAGGAAAATGAGTTTTCTGAGAAGATCTACTAATGTTTAAGTCTAAAAACTATAATTTTACCAAGTTAGAGCAGTTTTGCAGCAAGAATCATGATAAAAGGGCTGAAATCCTGATCTTGATCAGACCTGATTGGATATCGGGGTATCGAGTTGCACTATCGGAGAAAAATTGGAAAAAATAAGTCACCCATGACCTGACCAGAAGCCTAAAGAATATTTGTGTGAAGTTTAGTGAGAATTGGATAAAAATTGTGGATTTGTATAAAGGACATACAGACAGATAAACAGATACACACACTTCTTGCCTATGATATATATATATATATATATATATATATATATATATATATAGACTTTCTGCACTATTGTAAGAACTGCAACCTTGAAACTTCTGAATATAGTTTCTTATGTCTTTGTCTATTAGTGTATCAAATTTAATTAAAATCGGGCCACTCCTTCTATAACCCGATTTTTTCGATTATCGATTTTCGATATTTATCGGGGTTACTTCGACACAAGACCTAGCTAAGAACACTCGCAGACGCTTATAGTACAACTGTGTAAATTTTCGGTTCAGCCGTTTCGGAGTCTATAGGTAACGGACACACACACATACACACACACAGACAAAGTTCTATTTATAAATAAGTTTAGATAAAATCAATTTCTCTACACTGCAGGCTGATCATTTTGCGAAAACTAATCTTCAAAGATGAAGGAAAATCTTGATGCAACTGAAATGTGGTTCTACTGAAAGATGCTGTGAATATCATGGATCGAGCATGTGAGCATGAGGAAGAGACAGCTGAAGTTCCTGGGACATGCAATGAGGAAGGAGGGCTTGGAGAACGTGATACTAACAGGCCAGATAGAGGGAAAAAGAGACAGGGGAAAGCAACGGATAACATATTTGAAGGACCTAATCAGGTGGATGACAGAACGAGGATTGCATGGTGTAACAGGTTTAGGGAGACGTGGAAAGCCATGATCGCCTACGTCCTGAAGGGACCGGGCACATAGAAGAAGAAGTCACAAACGCTAAAAATAATAACTAGACGGTCGACTCTTCAATTCTTAAAAATAATAACCCGCCTGTCGATTCTCACTTAATTATTGTCACGTGTGCTTCTGTGTTTCGGCTCCATCCACGAGAATTGTGGGTGTGCCAGTTAGCGACTACTGTCTTATGAACAATCCCAGGCTGGTTTGAGATGACTTAACTGGGCCGGTTTCCGTCTATGTGTTTTTTTTTTGTCCTGGCCACAAAAAATGCGACCGGAGCGAATCTCTGACGATCACTCTTGTTGGACCGGATTTTTCCGACTCTGTGTCTCTCGGCCGGGAGAGGTCTTGCTAGAATTGAGTACCTTGATCTTGTTCAATTTTATTGAACCTTGGTTAGTTAATTTTGGGTTCGATTCTTCCTGGAACTGTCCAAAAATTATATTTTATAGCTTAAAACACACTTTTTTCATTTTTTTCTTAACTATTTAACCAACTCTCCCGTGAATCTTAATTATTACTCAATTTGTAGATCCTCTAAATCACCATTCTGTAAATTCAGGCAATTAAACGTTGGAACGGAGTCAATGCGCTGTTTCATATATACCTTATCCATAACTTCCAGTTTTTGTTGTTCCAAGTAATACTTTCGTTGCGATACTTGTTCTGACAGACGTTCATTAAAATTCGTGAACGATGTTTTCTTCTTCTTCTTCTTCTGCCTTTAGTATGCTCTGTGAGTATTTACTTTTCCGAGCCTTCTTTTTACTTGTATACATGAAAATTGATATTGTCTCTGTCTGAACTCCAGTTTCTTTAATGTTAACTGCAGTTTCTAATCTTCTTAAAGTTTTCTCATCGCTAAAGAAATATTTCCAAATTAAACCGGTAATCACAAATTTTTATATTGTTACTAAGAATTATGCTTTCTTTCTCTCTCTCTCTCTCTCTCTCTATATATATATATATATATATATATATATATATATATATATATATATATCATTTTATCTTTTTCTAACGTATTTGTTTCTATGTAGAATGACAAAAAGAGGGAAAGCGATGAGGCATTTGTTTTGATTGGAATACTTATTTTTTTCGTAATACCTAGAGCCGACATTTGCATCCAGGTAAAATGTCAGCTTTTCAAAAATGGTTTAAGTATTATCTCCGAACAATAAAACAACAAAACACTTTTATTTGATTTTCTGGACTTTTTACAATACGAAAGTCGACGTCAGCTGGCGTTCGCTTCGCTCGCAAACTACATATGCGCGACCGACAAGCGCCATACCGCCGCCAGTGTGTGGTCGTTGCGTTGGAATTGGAAGTGCAACTGTAATTGGAACCGCCACTCGAACTAGAACTTTGTCGTCTCAAGCAATGCATTGCGGAATGAGAGGCAGCCGTGCGAATTTGAATCGTCGATGTTCGCGCAAGTCTTTCTTTAGGAAAAAAAATCAAACTATACTATAGAAAGTAAATAGATGAAAGAAGAAAAGGAAAAAGTGTGTGTGAGGAGAGAGAGAGAGAGAGAGAGAGAGAGAGAGAGATTGAGAAAGAAAAAAGATTAATAAAAATGCAAAGACGATAAATGAAGTCAAAGTCGTGATGGATCCAGTCGGCATGAGTCGTTCCTCGCGGAGGGCGAATCGAGTCGGTCGAGGGCTTAGTCTCAATAGATGGCAGTGTGGTGGCTGCTCTACTAAGTACGACACCCCGAGCCTGAAATCAAGTAGTCTACGAGCGATCCCTCGTCTCACGTTCCACGGGGGGTTCGAAATTAGACGGCGACGCCAAAATCCCGACTGTAAAATTGCGTGGCACGTTCGCGAACGCCGCTGTGTGCGAAGCGACAACAGCCGAAGTGACGACGTTGTCAATCAGCGGTTTGAAAAATCTCTTGTTATATCGTGGCTGTGTTGAATGTTCTCTGTCTATTTGTCTTTCTCTATTTGCTTCAACTTTCTCTATTTATACCAAAGAACGTTTTGATACTAGCTTGTTACATTCTATCAGTTTTATAAATCGCTCTCTTTTCTTTGGTTATTAAATATTTCACACTAGCTCTCGAAATTTGCTTTGGTCTTTTTCTTAACACGAAGGCAATTCTTTTTCCTATAGGTAAAAAAGTAGATTTTCGCACTGACTCGCTAATTTGAATGCAGTGAAGAAAAGAGAGTTAATTTTATTTCGTACTCACCATGTCTTCTTAAAAACTATTCTGAATTTGTGAATTATTGACTCATCATATATGATATTATATTTTCTATATGGAAAAGGAGTCAAAGACTGTAATTAAGAATGATTTCTTTTTTTTTTAAATATCCACACCGAAAAGAATCTAGTCGTTGCTAAAATGAAAAAAAATACCCTTAAAAAAGATTTGAACTAAAACATGGCATGAAATTTTATATTTATCGATTTTTTAAAAATGACTTTATTTTATAAAGTAAATTCTCACGAATAGCAACGGGATGAATTCAAAATCGCATTGAAAAACTACGAGTAATTAAAAAAAATATAAAATGTAGATGCATTTTTGGATGTCAATGTCACACTTTTCCATCAACTGTCAGAACGCTTCCCAGGTATTTAAATTTCTTTACTTGTTTTATTTTAGTTTCTCCAACCTGTAGTTGGCATTTTGGGGTCTTTCCTAAAAATACGGATGGATCAAAAATATTAAAAACCTAAGTAGAATCTGCAATGGCAATATTAAACAGAAACAAAGCAGCAGGGCTTTACTATATTGTAATAGAGATTCTAACGTCCTTAGAAGGCTTTGGCGAAGACAGGCTCACAGAAATAATAAACGAAATCTGCAACAGCGGCAATATACCGGAGAACCTAAGCAGGTCAATTTTCATAGCACTACCTAAGAAGCCAGAATGAAAGGAATGTGAACTCCAACGAACAATCAGCTTAATGAGCCACATAACAAAAACTCATCATCCAGATTCTGATGAAAAGAGCCTGCAACAGAATCGGCTCAGAAATAAGATAGGAACAATGTGGATTTCTTAAAGATACCGGAACGATGAATGCGATATTTATGCTCAGAATGCTATTTGAAAGAGCAATACAAATATAGAACTTTATCTGTGCTTTATAGACTACGCAAAGGCGTTTAACAAAGTACGCCTCAAAGACTTGATAGAAACGCTCGACAACTTCGACATTTTATGAAAAGACGTTATCGCCCGGTTCACACTCCACCCACGTCTATTGAACAGGTGAAGTGGCTCATCCCTTGTTTCCTGTTTAGGATGTGGTTTCTGGTTTTCTCTTTTCCAATCTTTTCACTCTTACGTAGCCCCCTGCGCATCAGTGGCGTTATCGCCTTGCTCGGGGTGATATGATAAAAAAAAACAAAAAAACGATAGTCAAAGAAAATGTACTATAAATCCACTTTCATATGTGTGTTTTATCAGAATTATAATCATTACTTTTTAAAACAATGAACATTTCCAAGGGAGTCAGAAATGCATACAGCAATAGTCTCAAGGAAATAACCATCCTTTTGGCACAGCGTTTAATTTTTTTGTGAGGATAAGAATTAAACATTGCCTAAAAGTTGTGTATCAGTAAGTCAGTTAGGTGCCATACCTGATACACATTTGGGCGATCATGTCTCAACCATATTGTGCATACTGAGTTTTATTTTAGCCGCTATGTTATAGTGGGAATGCATAAGATATTCACAGAGCAAAATTTATGAATGTCTCTCAGGTTCTGCGCGTTGATCATCAAACTTCTCTACTTGTCACATTATATTAAGTTTGGTGAAGGCTTACTGAGGTGGATAGGAAAATCTAAACTTATTTATAAATGGAACTTTATCTGTGTGTGTGTGTGTGTGTGTATCCGTTACCTATAGACTCCGAAACGACTGAACCGATTTTCTTGAAAATTTACACAGTTGTACTATAAGCGTCTGCGAGTGCTCTTACCTAGGTTTTGTGTCGAGGTACCCCCGATAAATATCAAAAGTCGATAATAGAAAAAAATCGGGTTATAGAAGGAGTGGTCCGATTTTATTCAAATTTGATACACTCATAGACAAAAACATAAGAAACAATACTCAGAAGTTTCAAGGTTGCAGAAAATCGACCATATATATATATATATATATATATATATATATATATATATGTAAAGGCAAGATGTTTGTGTGTATGTCTGTTTATCTGCCTCTATGTCTGTATTTTTTCAGCCCTTTTATTTTAATTTTTGCTTAGGGTTTGGCTCTAAGTAGGTATAATTGTAGTTCTTAGTCTCAGCCATGATATCATTTACTCAGAGGACTTATTTAGCCTTCAAAATTCAGTTTACGACGAAAAAAACTTATTTGATATCGATACCAGGAAATCAAAATTTGACTTACATCCATTCGTTTTTTCTTTTAGTCTACGGTTTTGCTGTAACTGGAAACACCTATTGCTTTTTAGTCTTTCGTGCCAACGTCCAAAGAGTCTGATCTCCAGGACCATGGATTAGTTTTAAAGCTTTCATTACACCCGAGCAACGCCGGGCTACACTGCTAGTGAATAAATAAAGAGATCGTGCATTAATCAACATCAGATATTAGTTTGTATAGCAGTCAGTAATCCAGACTTAGACTTACTAAACATTCAAGTACTAAATTCATTCTTCTTTTTTTTTCTCTCTCTCTTTCTCTCTTCTCTATCTGACAGTTTTATGATTTCTCTTAATCTTTTCATGCTGGCTACTGTTTGAATATACCACTTAACAAACAGATTAAACTTCCAGGGTTGTTGTAGTTGCCACTTACTTCAATAGAAATCTCAATAAACTCCTGTCAAACATTTGAAATATATCTATATAGGCAGCAAACCGTTTGTGTACGGATAGGAAGTGAATTCAGCAGGTACACAAAAAATAGGAAAAGGCGTAAGACAAGGATGTGTTTTCTCTCCGGATCTCTTCAACTGTTACAGCGAGACAGTTCTGAGAGAAGCAAAAATTCTTGCCAGTACTGAGAAAAGTATAATTCTTGGCGGTCACAATCTCAACAATGTAAGATACGTTGATGACACAGTGCTGATAGCAGACACGGAAAGGAAAATTTGGGACCTCCTACAGAAGGTAGAAAAAGAAAGTGAAAAGAAGGGAAAAGCGTATATAATTCTGTGGTCGTCACTGATAAAGTCTCCATTTTTTCATGTTTCACATATGCCTAAAATCTAATGTTTAATCTGGGTCATCTTCTGCTTTACGTTTTCCAGCTGTCCACAGTTCATGGTTCTGACGTTCACCGTCCCAAAATTTACTTTTGGTTTGGTGTAAACAGTTGCTGTATAACGGTCCAGTGACACATGCTGCTCATGTCCCCCCGCCTTTTTTTTTTAATCATATCACCCCGAGCAAGGCGGTAACGCCACTGATGTGCAGGGGGCTACATAAGAGTGAAGAGATTGGAAAAGAGAAAACCGGAAACCACATCCTAAACAGGAAACAAGGGATGAGCCTCTTCATCTGTTCAATAGATGTGGGTGGAGTGTGAACCAGGCGATAATAGTAAAAGTCGCAGGATGACTGTAGCGCATGTCGCTCTTTGCTGGACGAGGAGTCAGTGTCATTAGGCTTCACCCCTTCCGTTATGGTTTATAATATGAATATACGCGGGAGGAATAGCGAAGTGATTTCCGGTTGCCTTCTACATGGCATTTTATCGAGACACCACGTCTAGTTAGCTGGTTGTTGACTCAGCAAGAGTTCATCTGCTCTTTGTAAGTTTCATTTTTTGTTCTACCGGGTTGCTAACATACCGTGAAATAGACAAGAAAAAAAAAACCCTAAATACCTGTATTTTTAACGTGTAGGGACCGGAGAAAAGTGAAAGAATGTAAATATTAAGTATCTATTTAGTATAAGTTCGAATGACCACTCTTACAGAGGAAGATAATGCAGATTCCCTAGATTAGTATTAGTTGCTAGTAGACAAAAGGCTTATTTAATATGAAGAATTCGATTTTCACAAAAGTTTGAAAGATAAAATTAATATACCTTTTTCTCGTTTGACAAGTTGTCAGCAACCAACCTTGAATGAAAAAGGACGCTTATGTGTGTGTGTGTATATATATGTACATATAAAAGTTTTGTAATTTGCTTGAAGCATCGTGGATATTAGATGTATAGTTAGGTCTTAAAAGCTGCCACAATGCGTTTAGTAAAATAAAGGAAGGTAAAGAAGTTTTTGAAAGGCACGGATTCAGACAGACACACGCTCCCCTGCCATTCTGAAGATGAGATTTTGATCTCGAAATATTAATGTATAATAAATAGGTAATACCCAACAACTTTATATATATATATATATATATATATATATATATATATATAGAGAGAGAGAGAGAGAGAGAGAGAGAGAGAAAGAAACAGACAGCAACAGTGAGGTAGGTGGAAATGCTGGCCAATGCAAAATTAAGTTGAAAAATTCAACTATAAAATTTAGACGTTACATTCATCCATTTAAACGAGTGTGCAGTATCTCTCACACAGAAACTTGCATTAAGTCCTTTTGCAAAATCTCTAGATTTAATTGGATAATAAATACTACTGTTTCTATATGAAAATTTAAGAATAGCAGCTTGAGCGTCAATTTACCAATCGCTTGATTTTATCCAATCAAAATTTGTGCATTTTTGGTAGAAGGTGGCTCCAATCAGCTTCCTTGATTTTTACAAAACCTCGCGTTTTGATTGGTCAGTTGTCCCTAATAGAAATTTCGGTACAAAATACAAAGTTTTCCTACGCAGTATAATTGTGCTAGTTTGATTCGTATATAAACTCTGGATTTCGTCTCCTTAACTGCCACAAGAGTCCACGCCAGTCTAAGCTTCATCTATTCGAATGCGCCAACTCCCTCATACTTTGAAAATACCATGCTGAAATAACTAATTCTTTAAACATACACACACTACATTTCTTAACACAACTGTCCTCACATAGATTTCTTTTCAACAAACTTTATAACATCTAGAACATTCAATTAACAATTCCATTCAATTGCATCTGGAACATTCAACGAGAAAATAATATTCTAAACAAGCAATTTTCTTTTCCACAAACTAACACAAAATACAGTTAAAGAGAGACAACTCCATTTTTGTACTGTGAACATTTTTTTCTGGACTCATACATCTGAACTTTCGAACGCAACAGTTGAATCTTTTCTGACATTGCTTAATATCTTCTCATAACTGGTTTATTCTTAATCATCACCATTGTATATTTTTGTTAATACAATTTATATTCTTATTATAACAATGTTGTTTTCTTTCGTCAATTACTTTCTCAAGATATAACATAAAAGAATGTATGTTGATCGTGTATTTAATTTGTCCATGTTTAATGCTGACCCAACGTTCCTCTGCACTAGAAACTATTTCAGAAAAATAATCTATCTGAAGGGCAAAGATTAAACACGACAAAAAATTAAACACATTCCCTGATGCTCTGATTTCTAGCAAATGTTTTAAAATGTAGCTAGCGATTTATTATTGTTGCTGTTGTTACTACTACTACTACTACTACTACTACTACTACTATAGCTTCACGAATTGGAGAAACGAATAATTTAATTTTTATATCAATATATTTCAGCTGATATGTTCTTCGGCCTTCCTCTGTGTCTAAAATTCTGAAACGAGTAATTTTCATCATACGACGAGTTGTCTAAAGTAATATTTTGATCTTTACAAAGTTAATCACTAGATTTATTTTTGTGTTAGGCTTTTTTAAAACAAATTAACATAGGTTTTGACAAGTATTTTAATTTTGCTTCTTTTAATGAAAGGTTTTTTATAACCGATAAACTCTCGGCCAAATTGGTATCAGTGACTTTTTGTAACTTAGTGTAGCAAACTTGTTGAAAACCATTTTTGCACTTTTATTTGAAAGTTAGAATAAATAGTGATCAAACACGTCGAATTTATGAATAAAATTATAAAATCCGAAAAACAGAAATGTTTGGAAAATTATAGAATTTATTTCTGTCGTCTCAAAAATTCGTCTTTGAAATGCAGCATTATGTAAAGGGAGGTAACTCTCACCCAACTATAATATATATAGATAAATGCTAACAAGAATGTGCTGAGCGTGTACGACAGTGACAATGAGTTTCGCTCTAACATATGCACACGGCCATCCATGCATATACCGAAAAAATAGGACTTTATATACTCGTCTAACAGATTTAATACATCTAACTTCAAATTGTTTGAATGATAAACGAAGCAGAATTTTTGATGAAAAAGAAAATGATTCCGCACTCACTTGAAATTTAACATTGAGTATATTGGAAAAAATTATTTCACTTTCATAGAATTTAATTTCAAATCATTGCTCGAAGCTAATGGAGACATTCCATAAAAATATAAAGGTTTCCAACCCTTTTTAGATAAATGTTTAATCACAGATTCTTAAAAAAACAAAAGAAAAAAAATTACCGAGCACGTAAACAATGCTAAAGGATCGCTGTATTTTCTCTGCGCAATTCGTGAAGAAACTTGGACGATATGCAGAAAACAAACTTTTTGATTCATAGGATATCAGAAAATTTATTGTTTTTAATTGCTACGAATTTCAAATTGCCGCCTGACTTTTACAAATCGTGAACATTGAAAGAAAAACTACCACCGAAAAAATTTCATTTTTGTAACCAGTTGAACTGAAATGTTTTTGTATAAAAAAAATGTAATGAATTTATATTTAATTTATTTTTAATTTATATTTAATTTATAACCTTTGAAATATGCAAAAAAAATTAAAAAAATAAAAAAATAAAAAGATTTGAAAGTAATTATCCAATGTAAGGGAGACAACCTTTGTAAGAAAATACCTCTGATAAATAATATTACTTTTGAAATAAACTAATTTCAAAGTTACTGATCAACAATAAGACATTTTTATTCCTCTTTCCTGATTGTCCAAAAGTGAATTCTGGTTATTCTTCAGAATTACAAATAAAAAGACAACATGGGAATTTTTCTACACTTAACGGGGGAGGGAACCTTTTAAAATGTTTTCTTTTTTTATTGTAAACGGTAAGTTGAAATGTAACGGTAGTAAAGATAGATTTTGCATGGATGAAATTATTTTTTAATAAACGACACGATGGAAAATTGATTTAAAGCTGTCAAATTTTTACATAATAAAAAAGGAAAGCTCTATCTAAGCTAGAATAATCGATGACTGCAGACTTGATATTTACTGAAAAAATGCTTTAAGAAAAATGTTTTGAAAATTTCATCTGATAGCAATCGTAACTGTTCGACCCATAAATGCCAATTTTTTCTTGGAAAATGGAAATGGCTTTTCTCAACATTACTATTATTCACAAAAACTTTCATTTCAGTTCTCCTGGTGAAACGTAGAAAAATATTTCCTGCTCCTTTTCTGTTCTGGAAATGCATATTAAATAGAACATTGCTTTTCTTAGTAGAAAGTGTTATGAAATAAATCTCCGAAAATATTTTACATCAGCACCACGCACAACTCAAATATGAAAATAAGTGCCGATTTGAAGAGACACATTACGAATCTTCAGGCAAGATCTGGAAATTCATTCGATATAAGTTGGTTGAAGCTTAACAACAGAAGCAAAAGTCTGGCGTTTCGGTTTTAGTCACATTTTCCACCGACCTAAAGTTATCTCCCTTCGCCCTTTCTCATGCTATTTGTTTGGATGAGCTTTTCGGCATGGTCACTAAACTCTTTGAATTGTCAATCGCTATCTACTGCCGTCCTGATTTCTCATCTTTGTTTTCGTTCCTTAATAATGTTTCTGTTTGTAACTCATCCATTCCCCAGTAACTACTTGTATCTCAGTAGCTTTACTGTCTTTAAGGGGTAAATTCGGTAAAATAAGTTCTTTCCATCTTTCCTTTTTGGTTCCGGTTGTATAAAGACACGGATGTGCGTTGTGGTGCATTGGATATCGGCTCGGAACGAGAAATCGGGGAGCCGAGTTCGAATTCCAGCCGAATTCATTGCATTCACTTACACGCAAATACCCTTGGGAAAGGTATTAATCCGTCTATTCCTTCCAGTTATGGGTTAAATAGCAGGACAGATTGGGTTCTATAGCCTTGGTCGGCAACCAGTCTACCGCAGAAAGCAATGGCAACCTACTGCGGGATAATCTTCTGCCCAGTCAGTCATGTCACTTTCGAGACATGATCGCCCAAGCGTGTATCACGTATGGCACTTAACTGACTGTACAAGAAGAAAGAATTGAATAGGGAAGGTACCAGCAGTTTATAAAGCTGATAACGTCATTTTCTTTTTACCTGAATAAAAAATATTATTTTTGAATGTAGCAATTGTTTGTTATTACCTGTAATTGAATAATGAATGAAATGATGCTAACCGCCATATCTCACAACGAGGATCAGGGTTTCAAATTAAGACATTAAAGCCAAAAATTCGTCATGGAGGCATTCTGTAAAAAAAAGGACATATTTACACCCACCCCACCAAACTCATGTAAACACACAGAGAGAGAGAGAGAGAGAGAGAGAGAGAGAGAGAGAGAGAGAGAGAGAGAGAGAGAGAGAGAGAGAGAGATGCGTACGTCACACTCATACTGGTATTTTCAAAACTCATTTCTTTTTATTAATTTTTTACCGCCCTTTCACATTTTCGATATTTTTTTATTTTTTCAGCTACTTTTCTTCATTACCGCCATTTTAATTTTCTCAAATCACATTTTGTGACGCTGTTAAGAACATTTTTTTGCTTCTTCATATCGTTTTTGTAATATTTTTCTCGTTTGCTTTTTGACGTTATTCATTGTTTAATTCCTACGATAATCTTTATCTGATAAAGAATTAAAAAAAATGACTAAACTAGATATATATGTATAAGTAACACCACAGAAACACGGTACTGAGGTTTAAATTGAATTTTTAAAAATTAAAATTATTTCCTGAAGCTTTTATTTTAGTTTTCATTTCAAGCTAATAGATTAAATTTAGTATTTTGAATAAGTAAAATATTTTGCTGTATTTCAAAACTAATTTACATTGAATGGAAAAAAGTTTTCGTTTCGAAATTGCTAAATCTTTCATCACAATGTAATTCTCTGTCAAAATAAAATATACTTGTTTGAAACTTTATTTGAGGAATATTAGCTGATTTTCATTGTAATTATTTTGATTTGAAACAAATATTGCTTTAAATTTAAGATATCACAGAAATGCATTTTTTTAGTTCAGCTGTGTGATGAATGATGGCTAAAAATTAGATTTAAGATGTTGACAGTTTGACTAACAGACGGAAGTTTTTGTAATTTTTTTTTAAAGGAAAACATACATTTTTTTTTGTGGGAAATATAACGCGTGTACGTAATTTTGAACCTTTAGAAAAATATTTTCCGTTACATAATGTTTTATTTGATTTTAGGTACGTTGGCTTTAAATTTACAATAGTTGTCGCTCTTATTTTCTGATAATGTCGTGTATGGACGTTTGTATTTACAAAATTCGGCATGTTTATACAGATACTAAAAAAAATAAAAATTGTTTTTAAAATATTGTTGTCGACATGTATGCACTAAGTTTTTCCAATTATGGTTAAGAAATATAATTTTTACTTAATAACAATATCAACTCTGGACAAAGTAATAAAAAACATTTAAAAGCTTTGAAACTTTATAAATTAGTTTAATAAAAAAATGAAAACTATTCTCATAAAAAATTGTTATTTTACGATTCAAAGCAGATTTTCGGCGACTGGAAGTTCTGTTTTAGAAAAGAAAGAAAGAAAATGATTATTTAAATTTTCGAAATGACTTCTACTTTTAATAAATATAAATCTTAAGCATGAAAAAAATAATTTCTCAAAATTTCATAAAATAAATAAATAGGAGGTAACAAATGTACTATATATTTTTTTCTACAAAAGCACTTCTCAAATAATTTTATTCATTTGTCATTAAGTTTTGAAAATTTCATTAAAATCCAATAATCATTTGATTTTTGCAAGAATATATATATATATATATATCAACAAATTCATAAAATTAGATAGCGCTATTAATTTTTATAAACAAAACATTGTCCAACTTATTGATTTTCCTGTCAGCGGATTTTGAGTTTCTCCCATTTTTTGTTTCGCTATATTAATATGTGATGTCTGTCTTTCTGTATGGTAGTGAATGTTGGACGATTTCCTCAAAGATGAAAGAAAGGCTTAAAGTAGAAGGAATGCAGTTTTACAGAAGAATGCTGAGGATACAATGAACTGAGCACGCGACTAACGACGAGGTGTTAGAGAGTATGGGAATGAGGAGAAAACTCATACTTAATATAAGGAAGAGACAGATGAGGTTTCTGTGACAAGTAATGAGGAAGGAGGGACTGGAGAAGTTAACACTCACAGGACGGATATAGGGAAAGAAAGACAGGGGAAAGCAGTGTGAGACCTACTTGATAAACCTGAGAATATATATATATATATATATATATATATATATATATATATATATTACGGAAAATCCCGAAATTGTTTTAACAACCGACATATTGAAATTATTTGTTTCAACATTGTTTTTAATCGATACTCGTATTTGAGTAGATATTCTGTTTTTAATCAAACAAAACATTTATATATTTATTTCTACCTTCCTGATTATTTACGATAAATTTTATTTTTGTAGGAAAATGAGCGTCATTCGGCATGATTCGAACCTCCGACCCCTATCAACATAGGGGAAGCCACAAATTGATATGGTGCGTCTTAGACAACGCAATCACGAATGATACCGTTACATTTGTGATACATTTCAGAGCAGAGATGATATTTATTTCTACCGGCCTGATTATTTCCTATAAGTTTTATTTTTGTACGAAAATGTTGTAGATTCTTGTTGAGAAACCACACAAAATAATACATAACAGAAGCAGATATGGAGATAGAAAATATAAGTTATATTGAACAAAAATATACAATCTGGAACATGGGTTGGTCAATTCAGGAATACTAGGAATACTATTGGTGGAAACAATATATACAGTCTTGTAGTGAAGAAGTATGTCTGGGTAATGAGTCTATATTCTTACTGACCAACTGACTCCTACTAACTCTCTAACTACTACTTTTTATAACTGCTTTATAACTCCTCCTCCTCTGCTGTACTCTGTATTGGCAGGATTATATGTAAACATCAGGCGAATCTATTCTTATGTGCAAAAAGGGGTGCTCTTTAACACTCCCCACCTAGCTTCATTTTTGGGAGGAGCTAGTGTTTTTTTCGCTTGTGATCTAATATTCTCAACAGCTTCCAAAATATTTCTTTTTTTCATCGTGACAACGTTTTTTTTTTTTTTGAGAATGACGAGCTTGGGTCTTCATTCCTTCTTTGTTGGTTGATGTGTCTCACTTGTTCACCTGGTTTGTAAGTTTTTCCCGTAACTATCGGTGTAATAAATACAGGTTTCTTTTGCGCGATTTCTGTTGTGAATTTTTTACTGCTTGAGAATACCTCTTTTTTCAATTCTGAATTTTCCGTCATCACGCTTTTTATTTTCTTACAACACGAGTTAATGGGTAAATCCCATATATTAAACTTCTGCATCCAGTCTGTTCCTACCAGGTTATGTGTGTTTTTCGTCACGTAGATTTTTAGTTTTTTTTTGTTTCCTTGAAATTTTACATTCACGATAATTTCGCCTTCGAAATTAATCTTTTCCCTGTTACAGATTTAACAATTTTTTTAGTGTGTAACATAGTCGGCGTGTTCAAATTCCGCCATGTCTGTAGCCCATCTTACTACACGCTCGGCAATTTTTGTACTTGAAAAGACAATCTTTAAGCCAATGCCACCCACTACATCTGTAACATACAGAAGGTGGGGATTGGTTTTTATTGGATTCTTGTCAAAAGCAGTTTTGTATCTCTTTTCTTTGTCATTATAATCCTGTTTTCCTTTTGGGGAGGATACAAAACGTAACATTCTTTTTACCTTACGAATGTGCGCGACTCGTGACTCTTCGATGTCCTTGCTATCCTTCTTTAGAGTGAGGCATTTCTGGTAATTCTTTGACAGTTTTTGTAGTGTTAGACCTGGCTCGTTTTGAAGTTTGGCCAGCATTCGTTTTCTCATTTCACTGTCTTAAGCAGCAACTAGTCATTGGACAAATATGAGACACTTGAAATTGTCTGGGTAAGCTCCGACAATTTAAAATCGTCACAGTTTTTGTTGATGATAGCTGCGAATGTAAAATAGTCCTTGTTTGCGTCTTTTCTGAAATTAAGGCACTTCCACCTTTTATGGAACAAGGAGAGTTTTGGCTAAATAGCTCAGTGAGGCCTGTCACTGCCTCGTCGAACGTTAAATCGTTCATCTTTTTTGGGAGAATATAATCTACGAACTTAGTGTGTTCGTCCATACCTGATTTTCTGAGTTTTCTTAGTTTTTTCTTTTCATTCCATTGCTGGCAGTCGATATTAAAAATATCTTCATATCTCCTGTTGTATTCTCCACAATTTTTGTCTTCCTCGATTGAGTATTTAAAAGTTTCAATAGCGTTCCACACAGCATCTTGCGAAAACGTCTTCTCCTTTTCCGTGTTCCTTACTTGTTAATTTTAATAATAGTTCTTGTAATTGTGATTGTCTTTCTTCATTCGTCTTTTGTATTTCCATTTGTTTTTCATCATTTTCCTTTAGTATTTCCATTAGTCTTTTTTGTAAAGACTGTATAACACAATTTTTGTTTCTAAGAAAATAATCACCTCTGCTCTGAAATGTATCACAAATGTAACGGTATCATTCGTGATTGCGTTGTCTAAGACGCACCATATCAATTTGTGGCTTCCCCTATGTTGATAGGGGTCGGAGGTTCGAATCATGCCGAATGACGCTCATTTTCCTACAAAAATAAAATTTATCGTAAATAATCAGGAAGGTAGAAATAAATATATAAATGTTCTGTTTGATTAAAAACAGAATATCTACTCAAATACGAGTATTGATTAAAAATAATGTTCAAACAAAAGATTTCAATAAATATATATACATACATGTATATACATACACATATGCATTTATATATGCATATGTATATATACACACACATATATATATATATGCATATACGTTGCATATTTGGGCATCAATCTTTTATGCTGGTTTCATCAAATTAGCAGGCAAGGTATTATGGTCAACCATAACCATCTATGTCATGTAGAGGCTAGGCAACCATAATCATCTTTGTTATGTAGGGTATGACATCCACAATCATTTATGTCATGTAGGGCCTGGTAACTATAATCATCTATGTCATTCATGTCATGTAGGGGCAAGGACTACTATAATCATCTATGTCATGAATTGCTTGGATGAGGTTAGAGTAGCAAGGTAGGGAAATAGTAAATTTACCAAGGAAATATGACCCGACCAATAAGTGAAACGCCTGTATATTCATGGAAGTCAGTTACGAAAAGGAGTTTATGACTGCCATCCTCTTAGTCAGAGAATAAGTCTTATATATAAAAAAGGAGAGGATCGTTGCTGAGATAATGGCGGACGACATGGAGAGTCAAACTGACCAGTCGAGCATTCACTTAGTCAACCTCGTGAATATGGATCTTCACCTCTCGAATATGAAGAACAAAATGCGCGGGTATCTTTCTGGGCATTGTGTTTGCGGTACACGGCCTTACAGGAGCGAGAATATCATTACCATATCTTTCAAGAATGTAAATTATATAAAAATTGTTCAAATCTTTTGTATATTCTAACGCTGTTAGCGTGTTCATAGTTGATATTTCTGAGTGTTGGGTTTTTCTTTTTTATCAATGATGCCTCTATTGTTTTACCTAAACAAAAAATTAAATTAAGTATTATACAAAATTTGAAACTGCTAACCCCATCGTCAAAAATGACATTTCACCCGCAAGATTCAATCTACAGCAAATCTACATTTTGTACGAATTTGCATGTCCATTGAAGAACTGTGTTCTTGAATATATATATATATATATATATATATATATATATATATATATATATATACATATATATTTAAAATCATATCACCCCAAGCAAGGCGGCAATGCCACTGAAGTGCAGGGGGCTACGTAAGAATGAAAAGATTGGAAAAGAGAAAGCCGGGAACCACATCCTAAACAGGGAACAATGGATGAGCCTCTACACCTGTTCAATAGACGTGGGTGGAGTGTGAACCGGGCGATAGTTTAGTCTATCTACTCCAATTAAATATATATATAATTGATTAATCCACCGGACATTAAAAAGAAACATCCGAAATTAATAAGTGGCTGTCTGTTCGTGCCTTTTAGCAATAAAACTCTGCTGAGCTGAAGTATGAGGCAGTATTTAGAAAAAAACAAAAAAAAAAAAAACAAAAAACAAAAAAAAAAACAGAAATGCAGCAAATTTAGAATGAAAAAACTAGAAAGAATTTCAGTAGATAATGTATTATTTGTTTCCCTTTTTTTCATATAACGAAGTTATAATAACGAAAGGGCTAAACAAAGGTTAATTGAAAAAAACAAATCCCACTTAACAGTAACATCCAGAAAATATTGAATAGAAAATCGATAAAATAGAGTCACGTTATTCAATGAATAAAAAACACAAAATGATAGAACTGTCTACGCCAGATACCCCCTCCTCCAACTCTCTTGTAACAACAGGTACATCGATAAGCAGCTCTTTGGGAAAATGTTTAGTAGCAAGTATTAAGGAAACTATGAAAACAAAAGATCAACTCGACAAGTCTCACATTGGTTCTATTGAAAGCAATAGAATAAACCACGCCACAAAGATTTGTTTGAGATTTTCAAGAAAGACCCTAGGATAATCAAGAACCCATATTGGCAGCAAAGCGCTTGCATACGGACAGGAAATTAATTCAGTCGGTATACAAAAATAGAAAGGGGCGTAAGACAAGGATGTTTCCTCACCGGATCTATTCAACCGATACTGTGAAACAGTTCTGAGAGAGACAGAGTTCTTGCCAATATTCGTCAATAGCGGCCACAATCTCAACAAAATAAAATAAAACTGCGGATGACACAGTGTTCTTGGAAGTCCGTTCTTCTCGCTCTCAATTACTAGATTTATTCTAGTTTTTGTCTGTGTCTGTTATCAAACGGCTTAATCTGCATATCTTAAGCTGTTAAGATTGTTCCCAACAATAATAAAACCTAATAAGACATCGCTCGCTTTGGATAGGCTCGCTATAAAGACACGTCCTTTTATTACGATCCTTTCAATTTTTATGTACGTAATCAATTCCTTTCTATCCACATGCAACCGATTTGCTCGTAGGATATAATCTGGATTATTCGAGTTTTCCTAGCAGTTCAAATACATGAATTTTCAAATGTTTTTGCATAGTTTGTGAAACAAAGGTATACGTTCTTCTGTAATTCCATTGTTCACTCTGATATAATTATAATCGTAAATATTGTATTCCTTGTTCCAGTGTTTTCTCTTTCTTGTCTAATTTTGCTACCCGCGTTCCATTCAACAGTATCCGGATGATAAGCTTAGTCATGTGATGCTTTAAACTGATTATTCAATGGAGTTCGCATTCATTTGCACCAGGCTTCCTAAGCAGCGCCACAAAATTGGATCTACTAGGGACTTCCGGTATGTCACCTTAACGATTTGTCACGCATATATTTTCATACTTGATGTAAGATCTGATATCTTAGAATCTCTTACACTTATTCACTGTCGCAACGTCTAAAATTAGTTTGAAAAATTGGAGGATTTAGTTGCTACTTTGATAAGGAACACAGATCGCCAAATTGTCCTTTCATTGAATTCTTTAACGTTCTATGGTGCCTATCAAATTTCGTTGCCTTTTCCATTTTTGAAGATTTGAAATTGTAAATATTTTTCTTTATCTGTCGAAACCTCCATGCTATTTATTTTAAAACTCCAATCTCGTAAAGTGTCTACTGATTTGAGATTTCGAAATTTAAGACTTCTAAAAATGGTTACCTTTTTGTTTACATCTTCATAAATAAGACTTTAGATTCCAAAATGGACTCATACGTCAATAAGACATCAAGAGGCTAACATCAAAACTACAATGGATAAAACCAAGTGTGCATCATTAAATAAAACTTGTCTTTGCATTTTTTTCCTCCTGGCCGTTCACTGTTTTGCTTGGTAATAAGAATCGATTCAGTAAAGCATTTTGCTGATCCATCTAAAGTTGAAAAGGAAGGCAATTAGTTTCTCATCTGGCTTTTAATTATGGCTGATGTTATGTTTTCACTGCTTATTTTTTTTCGATTTCGTCATCATTTTGATACATGTTTGTGATTTTTCTTTTTATAAAATGTATTTCTATAAATAAACCGTAAGCTGAAAAGTATTATTTAGCACTTAACTTTCTCTTTCTCCACACGCACATGCACACTCACTCCCCACTCTCTCTATCTCACTCACTCACTCACTCACTCACTCACTCACTCACTCACTCACTCACACACGCACACACGAATATTGCCAAAGGCTATGAATTAATCATTGATGCTCAGGTTTAATTCAGTGGACTTAAATGCCAGTCTTCTAAAATTCCAATTCCTGCATAGTCATGTCATCGTCGTCATCAGGGTCGTCGTCATCGTCGTCGTCGTCGTCGTCGTCAGCAGAAGCAGCAGTGTGTCCTCTGGTCAGCTTGCTGCGCATGTCTTGGTTACATTCCAATGTCTGATTGTCTGTGAAGGACCTTCCAGATCAGCCGCTGGTGTTGTCATCCCACTTTTTCCTCTTTGTGTTCTATCGGGTGGCGGTAGAGAGATTATTGACTCTTGCAATATGGCCACATCCATTTTTATTACTGCTGTATACAGCAATCTTTACCGATTAAAAAAATGGATTCGAAATCTCCCCCTGTGTTTTATATAGTGAAAACTTTAAATTCACGTCATCCCTTGTGAAAAAAAAAAATTGTTGTATAGTCGATAAAACTTATTTTTTCTATATTTCAAAGTAAAATTTTAAAATTTTATTTTTTTATTTCAAAGTAACATTTTATTTCCATAACTGTCAAAGTTATGGAAATAAAATGTTCTCTACCATCCATAAAGGATATCTGAGAAATTTGCATCCCGAAAAAAAAAAAAATATTCACGTAGAAAATTCAGTATTTTAAATTTGGTAAAATTCATGGCGTCAGTATTCACTGTCGCCCAGTAAGCATTTTTACCTTGAAATAATTTCACTGCTTTTTCGCCTAGATGATAATTATTATTGTTTTAAAGTTTTCCATGAATAGATGCTAAAAATAAGTTAGTAGCGTTGGTGTGCTAATATTTATATAGAGAAAAAATAATTAAACAGTATGATGTAGGTGCCATGACAAATTTTTTTATAATTTTCTATTTAAAAAGTGAAAAGAGAACAACAAATATAAAGAATAAAACAAACTTCTTTTGCAAGTGAAAGAACCACTGCGCATGCTCACGTATCACTTATTAGAGTTCCATCTTTAAATTGTGCTTTGTTCAATACGTGTGCTGTATCCATTTTTAAAACCTTGTGCGTCGTCTTTTTTGCTTTAGCGTAGGTGGAGTTTCCGAGCATTTTTGAAAGCCTCTACCAACGGTAGCTGACCTTGTCAACAGATTCCTCTTGATCATCTCAGCCCATATTACTTGACGCGATATTATAAGCATCTTCTAAGAATAATAAATTCAATGTTGCAGAAATGAATGTGTCAAAGATATTTTTTATTGTGTCACTTTGTTTTTCTTTAAGAATCCAGCATTAATAATCCGTCAAAAATTAATTCTTGCTGGCATGCGTCGTTGTAAATTTCGTTACATAAGGTCAAGAGACTTTATAAAATCAGAGAGACAGTTAGACATTTAATTTTAATCAATTGGCCGTTGATATTTCAGGTTTTAGTGGAAGAAGCAGATTAACGACGACTTGTCTATTTTGAGATTATTCTACTATTTTAATCGTTAAATGATTGTACTATTTTAATCAATCGTTAATGTATTTGTCTATTGAATTTATGCACTATTTATATGTATAGGATTTGTATTAAGGCCAAGACTATAGTCAAATAGAGGAAGTGACAAGTTTAATTATTAAAATATTTTGTTGAACGTGGAATAAAACGAAATAATTTTTCCATTAAAGTACAGTATTTTATTTGGCATTTTGGTTGATATACAAAATGTGAATAGAATTTGATCTCTTGTCTTCACTTTGTTCTTGTACAAAACATTTTTCTTATTTCATTAAAATCAGAGATTTTCATATTTCCAGAATTAAAATATCATGTTTACGACCATTCAGAGGACATTTTGTATTTTGAGCCTCAATAAACCCAGTATCTTGTTTCAAACTTTCTATAATTTTCTATACTCGCGTAACAAGTGCTGGATTACTTTCATGTTGGAAAGATGTTAGAATAAAAACTGTTTTTGATTCCAAAAGAACGCCTAAAACCTCCAATATGATAATCGCCAACAACAAAAAATCGAAATTCTAACGAACTAATGTTGTGTATAAATTCAAATTTCTTATTGGAGAATACATCTTTTATAACAATTCAAACCTATACATTGGTTCCGTCATGTCATTTAACATGATACTTGTCTAACAACAGCTCCATTATAAACATATTATCAACCAACAAAAGGAAAACATAACACAGAAATACTACTCTATACAGAGTGAAAAAACAACTATAAATTTTCGAAGCTAAAAAGAAAGACACCAAAGTTCAGTAAAACTGCATCAATCCTTGGACCCAACTTATAAAATATATTTATTGAAAAAATAAAAATAGAAAACACAAAATCTCACGTGATTATACGAGACGCGATAAAAGTAACAGACGAAACGCGATGTTTAAAAAAGTTAATTGATAACATCAAAATCCAGTCGGAAATTAAAAAAATTATTAAATATATTTAAAAAAGTCAATAAAAGAATAATCAACAAGAAATGTAAGTCGATTTTTAATCAAATCTGCACGCAAACACACACAAACACACACACACTCACACATGCACACACACACGTTAGCGATTGTCATGCCATATATACTTGGGTATAAGGCGCGTTTTATTATCATATATAACGCAAAAGATAAGGGTTGTACTATACACAGATAATTTTTGGAAGATCTTAAAATTCTTGCATTAAAATTCAGATGACTGTAACTCTACGTGTCAGACACACATACAAAAAAGTACGGCGTCTAAATGTTCGTATCAGATATTTTATGGAAAGTAGTTTTTTTCTCATCATATGGCGGGGGAGCTTTGTACAAAAGAAAACGAAGACTAATTTATTTTTTATAAAATATGTCCAGGATATATTGCACAATACTGTAATATTTGACTACGATAGGCCCACTAGTATTGATCAGAAGTGTGTGCGCTTGAGAATAAATGAGACCTGCTGTCACTTGATGCTGGTGTAAAACTGCAACAATAGCAACAACAACAACAACAATAATAATAATGAAGAACAACAATATGAAAAAATGATAAAATAATAATTCGAGTTCAATTTCGAGTTTTTCGGAGGTTGAGAAAGAAATAGTCATCATTAATTTTTTTACACTTTTAAGCTTAGAAAAATTTTAATAATTGATGCAATCCATTTTTGATTCAATCAGAAGAAAGAAAAGATGAAAAAGGAAAAAAAAACATTAAAAATTAAAACAAACAAACTAAACTACAAAAAACGATTCCACTTAGATAAAAAGTTATTGTCTGTGATCAATTCTCTGCTAGTCAAATATTCTTCTGCAAGATTCCTTTATCTATTGTCTTTCCCGTTTTGAATTGTAATTTGGAAAATCTTGGAGAAAAACATGAAAACTCGCAAGAATAATTGCGAACATTCTGACCAAAGAAAAAAAAATACAAACGATAAAAAACAACAACAAAAAGATGTGAGAGTGGCAAAGGCAAGTTGTTATTTCATGCCAAAGTTCACCCAGTACAAAAATCAAGAGTTGCTCGAGGTATTGGGTTCCTGTTAAAATGTTTATGATGAATGAGGTGCGATAGGGAAACAGGAGACAGTAGGAAGTGAACATTATGAAAACAAATGTAGTTAGATAACACGATCCACCGTAAAGTTGATGTGGTCAAGATAGAAACGTTCGAGGTGGCATCCACGCGTGAATTTTGGCAAAAAAAAAAAACCAAACAAACCTTGCTTGAATGAAATTTGCTGTCTATATTTATCATACGAAGGAAATGAAAGAGATTCAGCTCCGTGGAAATAGCATGACAGATTCTAGCAATAAAGGTCTGAACTAATGAAAGTAAAGAATTATTATCCGAACATTTGTCATGGAAATTTGATAGATTAGTGACATTGAGAAATAGGCTGCAAAATGGAGAAAAAAAAAAAAATACCCCCACAAAATTTTAAGCAAGTCGTCGAACGAGCAAGGAATAAATATAATCCACAGATCATTTTGCAGGAATAGGTTGTATTTTCTGTCATTCTCTTGTTAATTTCTCTCGTTTTATCTTTCTATGGCTCTACTTCTTCATTATTTTAACTTTAAAGAAAACGTTCGAATTCCAGTTGAATTCATTGCATTCATTTACGCGCAAATACCCTTAGGAAAGGTATTAATCCGTCTCTTCCTTCCAGTTATGGGTTAAATAACAGAACAAATTGGGTTCTGTAGCCTTGGCTGGCAACCAGTCTACCGTAGAAAGCAATGGCAACCTACTGCGGGATAATCTTCTGCCCAGTCAGTGATGTCTCTTTCGAGACATGATCGCCCAAGCGTGTATCACGTATGACACTTAACTGACTGTATAAGGAGAAAGAATTGAATAGGGAAGGTACCAGCAGTTTATAAAGCTGATAACTTCATTTTCTTTTTACCTGAATAAAAAATATTATTTTTGAATGTAACAATTTTTTTAATGTAATTGAATAATGAATGAGGGATAATCTTCTGCCCAGCCAGTCATATCTCTTTCGAGACATGATCGCCCAAGCGTGTTTCACGTATGGCACTTAAGTGACTGACCATAGATCAGCCGAGTTCGTTCACATTGATATTTGCTCCCATTTCGGGTAATACACAGATTTTACGACAATATTCTCTTTTGTGCCGTCATATTCTATGTAAAGAAGAGAAAAGAATATTGCAGTAGCTTGGAATAAAAGCAGCAGATAAAATAAACTAAAGTATGTTATTTACAGGTTCAATATCAACTAGAATTTATGTGATTTTTATGTTAGGTCGTTTCTTTTGATAAATACTCTGATTTCAAGGCTGAATTAGAAAAATGTTTCTTTTTGGGGTCTTTAAATTGTAACATGACTAAGAGGCCGGAATTCAATTTCGAAAATTAATTAAAAATCTCGCCTTGAACAGTAAATAATTAATGCATCGCCAATAATTAATCAAACGACATCATGCGTTAGAAAATCATTCAGTAAATCCCAAGTAACGTTTAATCACAATTCCTTGAGTTTTTCCATTTGATTTTTTTTCTATTCACACCGGTCACTGCAAACGAAATGATATCCATTTTGTCTTGTTATGATCTCTATTCAGTTTGTTTTTGACTTCTTTCAAACAATATTTGCATATTCATTTTATTTCTGCTGTACCTGACATTAGCAAAATCATGTGAATTAACTGTGTAATTCAACCAATTCATCCGCCATTTATACAGTGTTTAAAATCGCAGTTGCACAAACAGCATTATTCACATCTCTCGCTCATGTAATGTACATTTTTGAAGAATGCTTTCTATGTATTCTTCATTCATTATCAAAGAATTATAGTTAATTATTTTGGTAACAAAATGCAACTGTTCATATTTATTCAAGTTGATTGTTTGTTTATTCTGTTGCCGAATCATTTCTCCTCAACTAAAAGACTATCAAGATAAAGTTAATATAATTTTAGATAATAATAGAATCTGCCTGAAACCGAATCAATATTCGATTTATTTCCGTTCCAAAAAATTCTATTTATTTCTCAAATTTACATCGATGGAATCTTGAGAATGAGCCTTTCGTTTTTATCCGAATCCTTCTGTTTACTGCTTTGAAATATTTCATTTTTGACCACAATGCAACAACAATGTAGAGCTAAAAACAAAACCAAAAATACCCTTATTTTTATTTTCATTCTCACTTCAATTATTTTGCTTTAAAATCTTTTTTTAGCTACAAAACTTTTACAATAAGTCATTTACCTTTTGTAAATAAAGAACAAGCCGTTCATCGATGACTGAATGCATATTCCATTTAACTTTCCCCGAAATTGTTTTTGGAATAGAATAACACTGATGCATATCTACTTGAAACAATTCTTTCTGGCTTGGCAACGGCGCGGATTACTCTTGGTAAATAACGCATCAATCGATCCATTTATTCCCTGTGAAAATCAAAATAATATTAGAAATGCTACTGTTAATTTGCCCTTTTTTTTTTGTTTAATAAATTCCACGTCGTTCTTTCGTATACTTTCTTTCATTTTGTTAACATCAAAGTAGAAGGCTTTCTTCTCTTGTTTACGAAAGTATTCATTGTTTATTTTACTAACAAAAGTTTATCTGGTTTACACTCTCGGAACACATTTTTTCGTATTATTAGATTACGGATTGATGCACCAAAAATGATTTTTCTCTCAGTCTTTTACGCATTTTGAAGAATTTCATTCTTATATAATACTAGAAAATATCGAATTCATCAACTGTGCTCCGCAAAAACAATGAGTTCAATGATACTTCTTGAATATAGGACGAGGATGATATAAAATCTTTCTTGAAATATATTAGGCATTATTAAAGAGATTAATGTTTCGTTTGCTTAGCGTGAATATAAATCAACCACATTTGATTTGCCGCATTTTAGCAAATATCTGCCAATGGTTGATCTTAAGAATAATATTTTTAGCTATACAAATTATCGCCACTTATATTTGTAATTTTGCGCATGTCGACTGCACAATATATTAGGTTCAGTTGGACAACGTCTGTGTAAAAAAGAGCACCATGATGCAATTCACTCCGCCAGAAATTTGGAATCAGCATGTTGTACTGCTTGGCATTCACCCTGGAAGCTCCAATACGAACGTTTCTGAGTGTTTGGGTGTAAAACTAAGGACGGTGTAGATGTTTCGGAAAGTACTGGACGAGTCTAATGGTGATTACGAAGGTATGGCAGCTTGGAAAACTCACCAATTATTCTGATAAAAAAGAATACTTAACGACGTTGGTGATATCAGACTCAACACGGAGACCAACATCAATTGTTTTGAGGAGATAGTTCTGCCCTGGGTCACGAAGGTGGCTGTTGAAAGACACTATATCTGACAACAGGACTAAACCAGGTTGCATAGACAGGAAAACCTAGTCATGGCTGCCTTTCAATTTCTGCGACCACATCACTCCTTACATCTGGCCACCTAACTACCCAAACTGCATCCCTTGATTATTATGTGTAGAGCACAGTTGAGCAAGGACCAACAAAACTCCTTGTAACACCAAAGATGAATTGAAAACAAGGGATATGGCAGAATTCACTAACTTAAACAAGGAGACCGTTCAAAAAAGATGCAGGAGATTTTGAAGTCATTTGAAGGGCGAAGTTGAAGTCAATGGTGATTCCATCGCACCATCGCGCGCGTGCACACACACACATACACACACACACACTATATATATATATATATATATATATATATATATATATATATATACTAGCAGTATAGCCCGGCGTTGCTCGGGTGTAATGAAAGCTTTAAAACTAATCCATGGTCCTGGAGCTCAGACTCAGCCTAAAGAATATTTGTGTGAAGTTTGGTGAGAATCGGATAAAAATTGTGGAAGTGTGTAAAGGACATACCGACAGATAAACAGACACACACAAACATTTTGCCTTTTATATATATATATATATGTATTATCGATTTTCTGCACTATTGTAAGAAGTGGAACCTTGAAACTTCTGAATATCGTTTCTTATGTCTTTGTCTATGAATGTATCAAATTTGATTAAAATCGGACTATAACCCGATTTCTTCGATTATCGATTTTCGATATTTATCGGGGGTACATCGACACAAAACCTAGCTAAAAACACTCGCAGACGTTTATAGTACAACTATGTAAATTTTCAAGAAAATCGGTTCAGCCGTTTCGGAGTCTATAGGTAACGGACACACACACACACAGACACATACACACACAGAGACAAAATTCCATTTATAAATAAGTTTAGATAGACGTGATGAAAGTTTTTGTTTTTGTGCGTGTTTTAAAAGTTATTTAGCCCGCACTATGTACATAATAAGTTAGTTTTAGTCTCGAAAACATTGTGCACAGTAGGAAATATTTCGAAAAATATAGCAACTGAAATTCGTAGGAAAATGACAAATGGCATATCTGACTATCATTCGCCACAAGGTACTTAATCTTAGAAACAAGGTACTTAATCTTAGAAACAAGGTACTTAATCTTAGAAATGTTGCAAACATTTTCAGCCTGAATATGACACATTTTTCCGAGACTAAAATTATTATTATTATTTGATTTACTTATATTGCAGACACATACAGTTAAAAAATGAACATTTTTAATTCCTTCGATACTTTCTTGAGAATCATATTTGAGAAACAACAAAAATGGATGATGACAGGTGAGAATCAGAAAGAGAAATTGAATTGTCTCGCTGAAATAGGCTGCGTCGCAAGAAATATATAACCATTTAAAAAATGACACGTGTGCAAAATGTCCGCAATGAAAACAGCAATGCAAAATGCCACCCGTGAAGAATGCTATCCCAAATCTCTGACGTAAACATCGCTATGCCATATATCTGCTCATGAAGAAAGCACTTCAAAATGTCTGCCGTGAAGATTGTTGTGTAAAATGTTTGCTATGAAGACAGTTATCTAAAATGACCGTTGTGAAAACAGCGATAAAAAAAATCTATGCCGTGAAAACTGCAAAGAGAGGACAGATATGAATGAAAAGGGAATGCAAGATGAAAAATTATTTTTCTAAAATTCATCTAAAAATCAGTAGCAAAGAATATGTTATCTTGCGAGTTTCTGAATGCTTTCTGGAAGAGTTCCATGTAAGTGTTGGTAAAAAAGAAAAAAAAAGCAGGCGTTGAAAGTTCAAAACTGAACATCGAAAGCTGTGAAAACGCCATTAATAAGAAGAGCGTTGAAACAAGCGTAGGTGCTTATGTGTGACATATGTATGTGCATCTTCGCAGACAGACGCTCTCCAATATATGTGATCATCGAATGACAAACTCTTTGCTTTTTGGCAAAAAAGGTAGAAAAATAGATTTATAAATGAATGTGACTTGGTTATACTCGCGTAAAAACACATTTTACATTAATTTTATCACGCAAACAATCTATCTCGCTAATATTTACCTTGTGCATTTACATTCGTCCGTGCATCGAATAGTGCTTTTGCTACGCATCTAGATATTCCTGGCAAAATCTAAAGAGTCTGTTACTTTATTACTTCTGACCCAGCATCTCAACTTTAGTCAGATTTCCAGCGTCTTTTCAGGAGGTAAGTGATCAAAGCCATCCACATCTTCCTGTTGCTTGTAACTCTTAATAGGTTTTGTCTTTTTGTTATTTCTCTCAAACATTGTTCTACCATCCATTTAGTTAAGCCCATCAATTACATTACACGGTCCCCCTTTCCCTCATTCTGTCCTGTGATTATCCGATTTTCTAGGCCCGCCTTCCTAATTACATTTATTTTTATAATCATCTCACCTGAAGCAAGGCAGTACTGCCACTGGTGTGCAGAGGTTACATAATAGGAGAGTGAAAAAAGAGGAAAACAGGCCACAGTAGGTGTTGGAGAATGGGTAAGAGAAGAACAGAAACATTAATGTAAAGAGAGCTGCGTGAGAGGAAAGTGTAAACTCAGAAGACGGATGGGAGTCAAGGAGATAAGAGATGACAGTTGACGTTGCATCTAAACTCTTGGAGACTGTAGCTATCAGAGAAGCAAGAATACTGTAGGGAGTTGCACAGGTGGCAGTGCGAGAATAGAAGCTGTTAGAGTAAAAGTTATAGTTACACTTGATTGTTTTCACAGTAAAAAGGTGAGACCTTGTTGCTAGTCTAGTAGCTCGAGTAAATTCGTGCAGTGGGGTTGGGGGCACCAATGATCAATTCTCATCGGAGCAGAATATATGAAAGTATTCGTAGAAAAGACAGAAGGAAGCAACATCTCAGAGAGAGAGAGAGAGAGAGAGAGAGAGAGAGAGAGAGAGAGAGAGAGAGGAGTCAAGCCGCCAGGTCAGGATCGTCTACATTGCAGATTTGTCTTTAGATTTTGTAGAGAACCCCGAAAGGAATCGCAGGAGCGCCCGACCAGATGTGACAACAGTATTCAATGCACGGGCGGATGGTAGATTTGTATATGTGCATGTGGATTCTGAAGAGAAAAATTTCCTGGTCCGACACAGTGACCCGACCTTCTTAGCAGTAGATTTAGCTACTAATTCAATGTAGTCGTTTCACTTCAGTTCAGCTGAGAGAGTGAGGCCAAGGAGGCACAGTGATGCCTCAGAAATGTCAACTGTCTCTTTCTAATGTTAAGTTTTTTTCCCTTTTGTTTTCATTTTCTCTAAAAACTCGTCGTTACTCACATCCTTGGTTTATGGTATCCTCAGCATCATTCTGTAGAATCACATTTCGGTTGCTTCAAGTCTCTTCTACACCTTTGAGGAGATTGTCCAGCATTCACTGCCATATAGGAGAACAGATATCACATAACAGTCCAGTACTCTTTTCTTTGTTTATGTTGCTTCGAGTCTCTTCTTCATCTGTGAGGAGATTGTCCAGCATTCACTGCCATATAGGAGAACAAAAATCACATAACAGTCTAGCACTTTTTCTTCGTTTCTAACAAAGATTTTTATTTCATAATACCCTGCTTAGCATTTGGAACGCAGTTTTGGCCATCGCAATATGTTTTCAGATCTCAGTGTCGTACTTTCCAAGTATTTCAATTAATCTTTCTAATGAGATTTCTTCTTTGGTACCCTGACATCACGAACTTAACCGCAGTACTAGGTTGGTAGCTAGGTCTTACAATCTCACTGTTGAAAATTCTGTAGATCCTATGCTAATAGTTTCTTTTCCGTCACTGCCTTATTGTGGGACTTATTTCCAGCTTCCTGTTTTCTTGTCAGCTAGGATAATCAAACACTCAAATGCAATGTCAGTCGTCATCTTCTGTCTTCTTTTATTTTCCTCTTTCAGTTTCTTTCACTCTTTACGTCTTAGTGGCTTTTATCGCCTTACTTGGTATGAAACGGTAAAAAAGAATAAATAAAATAAATTGTCATAATAAATGACAAGGAACAATTTTCTTTCAATTTTATGAATTTATTTCGACTACACAGAAATCTTCGCGAATTATCGCTTATAAAATAACATTCAGTTGCGTGTAGACATCTCACTCTTTTAATAGAAGTTTTTATTTACCCATTTTATTGTCAATATTTGCTGAACTTTGTTTTGACTTGAACAATGATAAAGTGGACAAGTCCAAATGAGGAACTTTCTACACAATATTATCCTTGGAAATGACAAAACTTAAAACGGAACAAACTTACGATTCCGCAGGAAGGTGGCTACAACAGTTCATTCTCTTGCAGAATATTATAGGCATTGTTTAATACTTAATGTTAACTAATGCCTTAGTAAGTTCAACAAGAACAAGAGTCACGCAAGAAATATTTTGGTTCTTGTTTGAGACAAAGTAAGTTTTGACAATTTTTGCTCTTGTGAATGCATTATTTAAATCCAAACTTTTCTCATTCTCAAATAAATTTCCTTCCAGAAAAAGTTAACATAAATACAGTTTTCATTCTGGGTTACCTTGTGGTGGAGATAAGAATTTCCCATTGGTCGCAAATGTGACTGTTTGATCCTTGTCAAAAATCATGATTTCGAATGTTGATTTTTAAAGCAAACGTTCGCCTGAAGTAGTAGAACGTTCTTCCTCGTTCAACTTGAGCCTGGATGCGGTTTAATAAATATAAGTCAATATTTAGTGAGATTTGCTTAGTCAATAAAAATTTCGGACAGCTTTATTGACTTTATATTTCCTGTAGATGTATGAAACTGGTTATGGAGTCTGTTTAAAGATTTCTAGTACATATCAAGTTTCTAGTTTAAATTAAGAAAGTACTAGCTGTGAACCCCCACCACTGGTCCTTTGTGTCGACGCCCCAAATCTTAGCGGCTAATCGATAGTCGACCAATTCGTTCCAAACCAGGCTCTGCCCACGTGGTGTTTGATTGATCACCAAGCCGTTCTGGGTTTAAAGTCACCGAAAATCCGCTGCATTGATTATCCAAACAGAGTTGGGGCGACAATAAGAAAAAGGAATTCTTTGTAAAACGACCAATAAGGAGTTTATATATATATTTACCGAACAGGTAAAGTCAGTCAGTTAAGTGCCATACGTGATACGCTTGGTCGATCATGTCTCGAAAGAGACATGACTGACTGGGCAGAAGATTATTCCGCAGTAGGATGCCATTGCTTTCTGCGGTAGACTCGTTACCGAGCAAGGCTACAGAACCCAATCTGTCCTATTATTTAACCCATAACTGGAAGGATGAGACGGATTAATACCTTTCCCAAGGGTATTTGCGCGTAAGTGAATGTAAGGATTTCGATTGGAATTCGAACTCGGCTTCCCAATTTGTCGTTCCGAGCCGATATCCACTGCACCACGACGCACATCCATTTCGGCACAGTACAGTTCAAATAAAAGCCTTAGATCGGTTTCGGTTATATCAATGGTCGTCAAATTTTTCAATAACGGGGAAACTCACTTTTCACAAAAATGGCTTTTTCGATTTTTGTGATTACAATCTTTTATTCGACTTGGTAGCCAGCACTTAATAGCCATTAAAAACTTTGTCCATTTTTCCTGAGTGGCCTCAGCATATCATTTGCCCAGCTTCTAGCGGATGAAGAAGAAAGAAAAAAATATTCAATTATTATTTCTTCTCTTTTTACCTTTCTCTTCTTCTTTCTTTCTTCTCTTTCTCTTCTCTTTTTTCTTCTCTCTTTCTCTTCTCTTTCTCTTCTCTTTTTCTTCTCTCTTTCTCTTCTCTTTCTCTTCTTTCTTTCTTTCTTCTCCCTTTCTTTCTTCTCCTTTCTCTTCTCTCTTTCTCTTCTCTCTTTCTCTTCTTCATTTCTCTTCTCCCTTTCTCTTCTTCATTTCTCTTCTCCCTTTCTCTTCTCCATTTCTCTTCTCCTTTTCTCTTCTCCCTTTTTCTTCTCTCTTTCTCTTCCCTCTTTCTCTTCCGTCTTTCTCTTCTCCATTTCTTTCTTCTCCTTTCTCTTCTCTTTCTCTCTCCTTCTTCTTCTCTTTCTTCTTCTCTCTCTCTCTCTCTCTCTTTCTCTCTCTTTCTCTTCTCTTTCTCTTCTCCCTTTCTCTTTCCCTTTCTCTTCTCTCTTTCCCTTCTCCTTTCTCTTCTCTCTTTCTCTTCTCCCTTTCTCTTCTCCCTTTCTCTTCTCTCTTTCCCTTCTCCTTTCTCTTCTCCCTTTCTCTTCTCTCTTTCTCTTCTCCCTTTCTCTTCTCCCTTTCTCTTCTCCCTTTCTCTTCATTTCTCGGACCAGAAATAGCGTTACATAGCCACTTTGAAGGTAAAACCCTTGTTTGAGAATCCTTGAGTCAAGAACTTTAAGCTTAGAATAGAACTTTAAGCTTAGAAAACTATTTATTTGGGAATTAATAAGTTAAGTTTTGTTGAAGACTCTACGCATCAATAAGATTATCAAGTCAAGGATACCTTAGATATATGGATGATTTTCAAGTCAAGAGGACCTTAAACATCTGTAAGAATTTTGTCGAGAAGATTCTACATATCTGAAAGATTTTCAAATCAAGGGGACCTTACGCATCTGAATGATTTCAAGTCGGGAGAACCTTAGATATCTGGGAGCTTTTTAAGCCAAGGAGACCCTACCTATATGGGAATTAATAAGTCCAGGAAATCCTAACCCTCTCTAAGATTTCTAAGACAAAGAGAATCCTAAACATCTTCAAAAATCTTGTTATGACGAGGAGACTCTACGCATCTAGGAGATTTGCAAGTTATGAGAACCATAACAATCTGGAAGAATATTATACCTAGGAGACTAATTACCTGGTAATCCTTAAGTACTGGAAATTCTACTCATATCGGAGATTTTTAAATGAAGGACGGTCTTACACATCTGGAAGATTTTTCTCGCGTAGGCTCTACGCATCTAAACGATTTTCCTCTGGAAGAAGTTTAAGACTATAAGACTACTTATCTGGGAATTCTTAAGTCAAGGAAATCCAACTCATCTGGAAGATTTGTAAGTCATGCAGGATCCTAACCATTTTGTCGAAGAGGCTGTATGCATCTGGAAGATTTTCAAGTCAAGGGAGATTACGCATCTGGACACTTTTTACGGTGAAAGGACCCTAATAATCCGGAAGGTTTTTAAGCTAAGGTGACTACTTATTTGGAAATTATTAAGTGAAGGAAATCCTAGTCATCTCGAAAATTTTTAAGTCAAGGAAGATCGTACACATTTGGGAGTTTTTTTTTTGTCGTTTAGGCTCTAAGCATAAGGAGGATTTTCAAGTCAAGGAGACTTTACTCATTTGTAAGAAATTCAAGTTGGGTGGATCTTAAATTTCTGGAAGAATTTTTGCCATGGAGACTCTACTTATCTGGAAATAATTAAATCAAGGAATCCTACTCATCTCGAAAACTTTTAAGTCAAGGAGGATTCTGACCGTCTGTAAGTCTTCTGTCGGTGAGACTTTACGCATCTGGCAGATTTTCATGTCAAGATACATTACTCAACCTTCGTGATTTTCAAGTTGAGAGGACATTCTGAAGAATTTAGGTCGAGGAGACGCTACTTATTGAGAAATACTTAAGGAAACCCTATTCAGGCCGAAGGTTTTTAAGTCAAGGAAGATTGTCATCATTTGTACGTCTTTTGACGATGATACGAGACGCATCTGGAAAATTTTCATGTCAAGGTACATTACACATTGGACGATTTTCACTTCAAATGGTCCATACGCACCTGGACGTGTTTCAAGTCGAGTGGACACTAAATATCTGGAAGAATTTTACGCCAAGGTGACTCTATTAAACTAGGAATTTTTCAATGAAAGAAATCATACTCATCTTGCATGCTTTTACGTCAAAGAGGATCCTACAGAACTGGAAAATTTTGCCGACGAGATTCTACGCACCTAGAACGCATTTTCAAGTCAAACAGGCTTTTGGCACCTGGACGAGTTGCAAGTCGAGAGGGCACTAAACATCTGGAAGAAGTTTAAGCCAGGAAGTGTACTTATATGGAACTACTTTAAGTCAAAGATTCTAACCATCTGTAAGCATTTTGTCGATGAGACACTACACATCCGGAAGATTTCCAATTCAAGGCAAGAAAACTGATGGATTTTCAAATCAAGAGGACCCTAACTATCTGGAAACATTTTAAAACCAAAGAAACTTTACATATTTGAGAATTCTTATGTCAAGGAAATCTTACTCATATCGAAAATATTTATGTCAAAAAGGATCCTACACATATGAAATCTTTTTGTTGAATTGACTCTATGAATAGGAAAGATGTTCAAGTCAAGGAGACCTTACCCATATGGACGATTTGGAAGTCGGAAGAGTCCTAACATTCTCGAAGAATTTTAAGCCAAAACGGCTCTATTTTGGCAATTTTTAAGCCAAGGACATCCTACTCATCTCGAAGATGTTTAAGTTATTGAGACTCTTAACCATCTGCAAAATCTTGTCAAGAAGACTGTACGCATCTGGTACATTTTCAAGTCATGGGAACCTTATGCATCTAAACGATTTTCAAGTTGAGAGAGACACTATATGTGTGGGAATTCTTAAGTCAAGGAAATTCTACTCATCTCAAAGGTTTTTAAATCCAGGAAGGTCCTACACATTTGGAAGATTTTTGTCCTGGAAACACTTCTCAACTCGACGATTATCAACTCAAGGCGACCTTATGGATCTGCACAATTTTCGAGATGACCCTAACCATCCGGAAGAAATTCAAGTCAGCGAGAATCTTCTTTCTGAGAATTTTTAAGGAAATTCTCGTCTTGAACAGGTTTATATCAAGGTAGACGCTTCCCATCTGAAACATGTTTACGTCAAGTAGACACTACCCATTTGGAAATTATTTAATTAAAAGAGACCCTCCACATCTGGAAGAATTCGATGCAATTCAATATTCTTGTCATAATGTTCTGTTACTTTGGTCGTTTGCGTGATTTAATTATGTTTGGAAAATACAAATCTAGCAACCAATTGGTATAACGTTGTTTTTTTCTTGCAACTGCAAAAATTCCCGGAAACCTGAAAGCAAATGAAATGCGAAATTCTGTCTCTGCTGATATTCGTTTTATTTCATATTTCTGAAAACCAGAGCGTTTTTAAGAAAGACTTTTGCAACGAAGAAAACCCGCCGATTTGATTCGACAAATGAGTTTTATTTGAAAGCGTTATACGAAAGAAAGAAAAAAGAAATAAAAGTTTCACAACATTTCTATTCCTTTTCTTGTCAACGGCGATGACATTTTATGTCTTAAAATGTCAACAAAAATCATCCAAAAACAAAAAACAAAATTGTAAAAGAAGAAAATATAAGGAGACTCTATTTTCGCTTTATTTCATAACAAGTTTTGTGTCAAGTGTTCAATTATACCAAACAATTATAGTAAACTAAAAATGAAACTAAATTCTAATTATAAAATATTTTTTGCATTTTTGATTTATCTTTATAATTTTTATAATTGAATTTCTGCTACGAAATAAAGATTCAATTATAAAAGTATATGACGAGATGAAAACAACTAAGATGAAGATGCCAGATTGAAAAGTATTGTTGTATATTAATATTATAAAACTGAATGTCATATCTCCTCTGATTTACAGTCATTTACTGAAAACACTCAAATCTGCGTAGCACACATACAATGCTGGCTTCGAATTAGATTTCTACAATCTGTTTCAGAAACCCATTAAAACAGGCTCCGAGTTCTACTTGCTAAATACTGTTGTCTGATTGGTCCGTAAATGGACGTGTCATGTTCTCGCCTACGTCCGCTAACTAACACGACAAATTTCTTCTTTCTTCATATATATGCGAAAATATTAATCAGCGAATAAGAACTCTGGAAAACATAGCCGGAAACAAAACCTGAGAAATCTAACGAGCCCACGCAAAATTTGGTTTCGCTATATAAATTGTCGAGAATGTTGAATTTGTCAGAAGGGCTTACAGGCTGTTACGCGGCTGGTCGATCAGCAACACCCCTGCCTTACCTTTTCACCCATCGACACATCAAGTCCTTACTCATCTTCCTCACACATTGTTCGGCAAGGGAGAAAGAATTAACAACCCGTCAATGTCACGATTACTACTACGGAAGGAAAGAGAGAACATTACAGAGCTACCGACTAACCACTTCACTTTTCGAGCGACACATATTTGTTCTCATTTCTCTTCACTCAACCATTCGTCCCCTTCTCCCTAAGGACAACCGCTTTAGAAAACCACACATATCCTCGTGAACATTATATAAAATTACAGACGACCAGTCTAAAACAAATTCATACCAACATCTGATGCTAATCGGCTAAGAATTAAGGACAAATAAATTCGTAAACAACTTGTCTGTTTTCATCCAATAAACGAGATAAATTTACATCTGCCTTTGTCATAATTCTTCTTGCAACCATACGCTTGTTTATAACATTAAGAATATTATTTTGTTTTGTAAATTCAAACCGTCATACAAGGTGTGATGTATAAATTGTCGTCTCAATTACGCAAAAATGAAAATACACACATACATCTCATTTGGACAGATATATTTACCAAAATTACAATAAAAACTCTTGAAATACAAAAAAGTAAATTTATTCAATAAAATCGATATTGGCTTTAATCACGGTTTCCAGACGACTTTGGAATCTCCTGCATTTCTTCTGAACAGTGTCTTTGTTTAAGTCGGTGAATTCTGGCATAATCCTTGCCTTTAGGTCCTTTAGTGTTACAAGTTGCTTTGTTGGTCTCTCGCTCAGCTACGCCTCACATATAATAATCAAGAGGGTTGCAGTCTTAGGTGTTAGGTGGCCAGATGTAAAAGGTGAATTGGTCACGTAAATTGTTTGTCAACCATGACTGTGTTCTGCTTGTATGACATAGTGCTGAGTCGTGTTTCTTGACTCAGGGCAGCACTACCCCCTAAACACACATGATGTAGGCCTCTGTGTAGAGTCACCAACAAATGTGGGAGTTCTTTTTTCATCAGAACGATCAAAATGTGTTTTCCGAGCTGCTGTACCTTCGTAATCGCCATTAGACTCATCCATCTCTTTCCCGCACACTTTTTACTGTCCTCAAATTAACACCTAAACACTGAAATGTTCGTATTGGAACTTCTGGCGCAAATGCCAAGAAGCAGTGTATGACGTTTCTAAATTTATGGCGGAGTGAATTGCGTCATGGGGCTCTTTTTCTCAAAGACAGGATTTAACTGACCCTACAATGCAGTTAACAAAAAAAATAAAAAAATAAAAAAAATAAAAAAATAAATAAAAAATAATATTAATATGAAATAATCTATACGTTGTCGCGTCTGCATTTATGTTGAAATGCATTTACTATATTTTTTAATTTTATTTTAACCACCTGTTTGACTTATATGAAGTTACGATAAATATATTATGACATATACTTATTACGATAAGTGATAAATATATTACGGCATATTTTTTTTCAATTGGAGTAGATAGACTAAACTATCGCCCGGTTCACACTCCACCCACGTCTATTGAACAGGTGAAGAGGCTCATCCCTTGTTCCTTGTTTAGGATGTGGTTTCCGGCTTTCTCTTTTCCAATCTTTTCACTCTTTTCTTTTTTTTTTCAATTGGAGTAGATAGACTAAACTATCGCCCGGTTCACACTCCATCCACGTTTATTGAACAGGTGAAGAGGTTCATTCCATGTTTCCTGTTTAGGATGCGGTTTCGAGTTTTCTCTTTTCGAGTCTTCTCACTTTTTTTTCTTTCTATTTTTTCAATTGGAGTAGATGGGCTAAACTATCGCCCGGTTTACACTCCACCCACGTCTATTGAACAGGTGAAGAGGTTCATCCCTTGTTTCCTGTTTAGGATGCGGTTTCCGGTTTTCTATTTTCCAATCTTCTCACTTTTTTTTTTCAATTGGAGTAGATAGACTAAACTATCGCACGGTTCACACTCCACCCACGTCTATTGAACAGGTGAAGAGGCTCATCCCTTTGTTTCCTGTTTAGGATGCGGTTTCCGGTTTTCTATTTTCCAATCTTCTCACTTTTTTTTCTTTCTATTTTTTTAAATTGGAGTAGATAGACTAAACTATCGCCCGGTTCACACTCCATCCACGTCTATTGAACAGGTGAAGAGGCTCATCCTTTGTTTCCTGTTTAGGATGCGATTTTCGGTTTTCTCTTTTCCAATCTTTTCAATCCTATGTAGCCCCCTGCACATCAGTGGCGTTACCGCCTTGCTCGGGGTGATATGATTAAAAAAGATATATATATATATACTCATACTTGTTGAATTCCTCATTTCATTGTGTCGTAGCCCGATAGTTAATATTGTTGTCAACCAAAACTCGCGTGTAATGAGTACGATCGCCATTCGGTGTACGTAATTTGACTTTGAGGACTATGAGGAATAACAATAAAGCATTTATTCAGAAAATTATTATATTCTTGATAAATTTAAAGAAATCGTTCAGAATCGTTTTTAAAAAAAGGTATAATAAAATTTGAACATGTTAATAATTATGTTTGACAACGTCAGTAAATTTTTAAATTTCTCAGACGAAAGTGATGGTTTTAATTAATTTAGCTCAACGTGATGCTGTCTATTGAAATTGCTTTAAACGAACAAAATAAAACAAAAAATCGCTCATTGATACTATGAAGATTAAAAGTATAAAACTTTCTTATGACATTAAACATATTTTAATATTATATTATATAACATAGGAAATTTATACAGTGAAACACTTGAGTAAAACGCCAACCCAAACCTGAAATGAAATTTCTCAGTTTGTCACTTTCAATGGAAATTTTGTGAAATTTTTTTTTTACCTCCAAATTCCAACTGCGTTTGGTCAAATATTTTTATTGCAAAAATTAGCAAAGTTTAAATTTATCAGACACTCACTTATTTTTTTTATAATATTTCGATTCATGTCGGATTTAATTTTTTCGGGAATTCATGTTTAGCAAGACAAATAGACATAAATGAATCTGACAGATACGATAATATTTTTTTTTTTAATTATAAATAAGATTTTTATTGTCTTTCTTTCCGACTGTATCCTAAATATTGTCATATTTTCAACAGAATATATTTGTAAAGTTGATGAAAAAAAACATTCAGTATAGCCATGTCGATTTATTCTGAATCACCAAAGTAGACAGGTTGGAAAAAATATCAAATAATAGAGAAAATCGGTAGAAATATTCTTTATCATCGGGCGTAAATCATCACTTACTGGTCAGCTTGATTTAGCAACAAACTCGGTTGAGACAATTTCAAAATTCTCTTCTATTTCCTAGTAAAATAATTATCAGAATATTATTTTAAAAAACATCAATGTGCTCATTGCAACATATGATTTACATTATTTACAGTGTTCGGACTGTTGTCCTAATCTTTATTGCTATGTTTCCGACCGTTGTACGCTCCGGAATTCTTAAACGCCTATATCCACTGGAACATATGTCATTGGCCCAGTTGATATAGGCGTGGGTTAGTTCTAATGACTTGACCCAGAGAGTTGTGATAGCAGTGGTGAACAAATAGTTTACGTAGTTGATTTCAAGGAAGATAACTACATAGATTGAGCTCGCTTTTCAGTCATAATTGATACAGCAAGACTAGCTTTTTAACCATTCCACCACGTTGAAGCACCCAGATAGTCTATAGACGTAGTTACAAAATTAATTCCGTAGCATGTTTATGAAAAAAAGTTATTTAAACATTTAAAATATTTATTTTCATTATCATTGCTAAAAGTAGGTACCTCCAGTCATTTTCGATATCTAAATTTTAAATTGAATTTTTAAAAATAAAAAACGTTTTCTTGAAACTTTTTATTTCATTTTTAGTTGAAAGATAAATTATTAAATTTACTATTTCCAGTAAGTAAAATACTCTGGTGTATTTCAAACAGAAATTATATTGATTGGAACCGAAAGTTTTTCAATTTCTTTTTTATCAACCATTTTAAGCGATCGACACATTAGTAAACAAAAGTTAAATCTTCTTTTTAAAAGTTTTGTAAAAACAACTTATACATCTATGACACATGATTTTTGGAAAATTATCAAATTTAATGTTAAATTGATCTGATTTGCGCAAGTATTACTTATGTATAGCATGGAATTTAGAATAAAACTATTTCTTAAATACAGTTTAACTTTCTGACCTTTCCACCGTATGTGTTTACAGATTTGACAGATGCGAGATAGAATAAGTGTATGGAGATCACAAGTGATATAATTGTGCAATTTTTTCCGGTAAGGGGAGGAAACCGTGAAACACATGACATTTTAATTTACATATAGAAATTACCATAAATAAAAACTTCAAATAAACACAAACAAATGAAAAATTATTTTAAAAATGGGAAGGCACGACGTTTTGTATTAAACTTTTTAATTTTCGATTAGTCAATATAATCTTCACTTAATATGTTTTTAAACTAACCACAACACATCTTTGAAGTATTTTAAAAAATAATTTTGAAACTTTATAAATTATTGTAATTAAAACAAACATGAAAGCAATTCTTTTAAAGTTTCATTATCAATCGAATTTTTCTTTTCAGACTATAATGTTCTTCATTTATGTTATTCATTCAAGCAAATAAAAGCTTATCAAATTAAATAATGTCATATTTATATTGCGTTTTTTATTTTGTTATTGGGATCAGATTTTGGGAAATAAAGGCAAAATCTTTTAAAAAAATAACTGATGGTTTACATTCCATAATGTGGCCTGCGTTTAACTAATAAAGCCAATAATTGCAACAAAGTTTCTTAAAATGTCATGAATTTACGTGGAGTGGGGTAACAGATGTCAAAAATTTTTTTACCAAGATTTTTTAAAAATAATAATTTCATAAATAAATTAATTTATTTGGGAATAAATCATGAAGGTTTCATTTAAGTCCGACAATTATTTGATCATTGCAAGAATTTCCAAATGAATGCGTTTGTCACAGGAAAAAAAACAAACAAACAAACAAAAAAAAAACAACAAAAAAGCAAAAAACCTGAGTTATGTAATGTTACGTTTTCTATTGTAAGCTGAAGCCGTAGGGAGCTAGTTAATTTTATTTGATTTGGCCTTGTGTCATACTTAGCCAAACTCCCTACAGCTTACAAGTTTTATGCAGAATTATTATCATCAGAATTATCAGGTTTTCTTCAGAAAGTTTGTTGTCGGCAGGTTGGAATATGTGGAAATGTGTGGAAAATGGTAAGAATAGAATATACATTTTTCATGTTCAAATAGAAATTTATTAAAAGGGAAGATTAACGTAAGTTGTAGGAGTTAATGTGCAATTAGAAACATTATTATGTTAAGGAAAGAGTTTGTGCTCAATGATAAAGTTATGACTGTCAAAAGTTGAAGAAATTGTTCGTAGTAGTAATTGTTGAAAGAGTCTATGTGTACGTACGTAGGTATGTGCGTTTGTTTCGTAGGAATGTCTTTGGATGAAGAAGAAGAAGTAAAAGAAATCAGCACGCGAGAAGGAAAGAGAAAGAGGACGAATGTCCGGCTCAGCTTGAAGCTTCCTTCGTTACATTTTACCTGTTTAACTCGCTCTCGCTGCTCCCATCTGACCGACTGACTGACGCTGATCGGGGCCCATTTATTGTCATTAGATTTTTCGCACTAACTCGGGAAGTCCTCAAGTCTTGCAAGTCGCTCCCATTGGTCAAAAATCAATTTAACACCTACTTGCGAAATCTGGTTTCAACTTTTTCTTTAAACACATGGTCAATTCTTCTTCTATTTGGGAAAAACCAGGATTTCACACGTCATTGTGAATTTTTGTAAAAGTGAATAGAAGGTTGATTTTAATTCTTAATTTCTTATCCCTACAAAATTTCGTAACGATTTGGTTACCCGCTAACTAAAATCCAAACAAGATTTTTAACTAAAATTTCGAACGTGTTAGAAGAGATTAAAAATATTTAAAAAAATTTAAAAAAAGCTTTGATCTTTCCTCTTAATAATAATATAAACATTTAGATGGAAACAGTTCGTTTTTATTTAATTTGGGATCTTTTTTATTCACACTATGCTGTTTTTCTAGCGATTTAGTGAAGGTACTACTTGCAAATCTCACTGTTTTATTTGTCATTTCTTTACGAACTGATTGAGAAACATTCTACTCAACGTGCTCTAAGGAAAATGTCTCATGGCGGTGAGCATAAATTTTAATTTATACAGGAAAACCTCATGAGATTATAACACCTTAATATTCTTAAAGTTTTTTTAGTATCATGATAAATATCATGTAAATGCTATAACTGTTGTTGCGAACACTCTCGTCCTTCTTTTGTTTTACCCCTTGGCATGGCACCTGCTGCTTCTATTGTACACACAGACGTGGCAATCACACCCCGAGTACCTCTATTTACACGTTGACGTGTCAGTCACACTCATACTTACTTTATTTTACATGTTGGTGTTGCAGTCACACTCCTACTAACACTACTCTACCGTTTGTTGTTTCGATCACACTAATACTAATTCTATTTTATATCTAATATGATAGTCACATTCCAACTTTTTATTCAATCGGCGTCACCCTAAACAAGAGAGTAAAGCCACTAAAACAAAAGTGTTACAGAGTGTAGAAGAATTAGGAACAGAAACATTAAGAAAATTTAATTCTTTTTACTTTTAACTGAAATCCGAAGGCGTACTGGTATGGCCAAGGATGCGTTTCAAAAGTTAAGTAGAGTAGAGAGAGGCAGGAAAAAATTGTTGGAAACAAAGTAGGGAGTACAGGATTGCTATGTGATGTCTGTTCTTTAATAAGACAGCGAATACTGAACAATCTCATCAAAAATAAAGAAAAACTTGAAGCAACCAAAATGCAGTTCTACAGAAGGATGCTGAGGATACTATGGACTGAACATGTTAGCAATGTCAAGGTTTTTTAGGATGATAGAAACGAAAACTGATACTTAACATATATAAAAAACAACTGAAGTTTCTGGGACATGTTATGAGGAAAGAGAGCTTTGAGAATCTGAAACTCACATGAGAGACAGAGGGAAAGAGAGACAAGGTAAAGCAATACATGAAATACTTGATGGATGACAGAGAATGGTTTTGTGTGGGGGGTAACAAGAGAAAGGGTAGTAAGAGCTACCAGGGATAGGAGTGTCCAGAAGAGACACGACAAAGAAGAAGAAGAAGAAGAAGAAGAAGAAGGAGGAGGAGGAGGAGGAGGAGGAGGATGGTGGTGGTGGTGGTGGTGGTGATGATGATGATGATGATGATGATGATGATAATAATAATAATAATAATAAAAAAAAAAATTAAAAAAAAAAAATAGTATTAATGATTTCCGAAATAATCATTCATTACGAAAAAAAAAAATCTTTTTGTAATTTTGCGAAACAATAAAAGCAAACTTGGTAAGGAAATTTCGCAAGCACCGAATTGTGGTTGAGGCAAAAAGCATAACACCTATAAAAAGAATAGTTTACTTTACCGTTTTCAGTTGTTTATGTTAAATAAAGTTTAATTCATACTTTTTTTTCTTTACGTTTGCACTGAAACCTTTGTTGCAAGTCTCACCGTTTAATTTCTCATGTGCTTATCAATTTACTGAGAAGCATTCGTATTAATGAACTTTTTTGAGAACGACGGTGAGACTCAAATTAATTTACTCTTGCATCAGTAAAACGTCATTTTAAAAGGCTTCTCGGTAGTGGGTAACTACCACACGAGTGCTATCACAGTTAGTGTAGCAGCAACACGCGAGCTGCCTCTATTTTTCTCATTAGCAAGGTCGTCACACTTTTACTACCTTCATTATATCTTGAAGTAGAATTACTTGGTAACTCTGAATATGTTAAAACTCAAATAAACGTTTGTGAATTGCACGTCATATATCTTCCGCGAAATTAAGGATTTCGAAGTCTACAGGATAGTGTGAAATTTATTAGCCATCGACCTTTACTATGGATGTCATGCATGGTTCCAAACTAGTTAAGACTGGCAACAAGGTTCCACCATTTTACAGTTAAATCAACTAAATGCAGCCACCTCTTCTACTCCATCAGCTTCCTTTCTCGCACATCCCACCTGTAGAACTCCCTTCCGTATAATTGCTCCCGTGACGGCTACAATCTCCAAAAATTTAAATGCAACGTCAATTCTTAACTCTTCTCCACTTGACTCCAGTCCTTCTCTCGTCGTTTCCCCATCACCACATGTATCTTGTTCTTTTCCTTTCTCACTCTACCCTCGCAACTGTCTTCACACTGATATTCCCATCCTTCTCTTGCCCTTTCGTTGACACCCACAGTTTATCTGGTTCGCCTTTCTCTTCGCTCTCCTCCTGCTTAAAGATTCATTCTTCTTTTATGTATCCCCATGCGCACCAGTGGCGGTACCGCCTTGCTTGGGGTGAAACGATTAAAAAAAATATAGCTTTGAGTGAGTGAATCCTGTTGATCCTGGTGAAAACCATCATTCTTCAAAACCTGTAGAATGGCGCTGCAGAATCCCCCCACAAAAAATGCAACAAAAAGAAAGAGCTGTGCCAAATAACAGAAATCACATCCCTTGATGACTTTCAACAGCAGCAAGAAATAAAATGGATAGCAAACTTAAATTGAAGTGAAAATATTTACACACTAAAGATACTGACATTCTACTCCACTTCAAACAAAAGATTAGGAAGGAACTGGAAAGGCGACAAAAGTTGGTGGACTCGAACAAACTATTTTCCTGAAAAATTGTTGTCAAATGTTTGTAAATTTCAATTGACGGTACTGGCTGCCGAATGTTTCCTTACAATGTAACGGCTAATATTTCTATTACCGCTACCATTAATACTCGTAATGATGTGACTAAATAGATCTCGTGAGGAGTGAAGAAATCACCAATTTATTGTAAGAAAATGTAACATCTCAATAAAAATTTTCTAAGTATTTAGTATCGTAACAGACATAATATAGTCGGAAGAAATCTCATGTACAAAAGTGTTAGCTACATAACACCTTAAAACCTGGGGATAACATTTGAAGAAATGACAGATATACTAATTTAAAAAAAACAACTATTTCTTAATAAAATCAGTATTGACATATCTTCATGTCTCATATTGCTGTCTACCCTGCTGTAGACAGCACAGTATAAGAAATAGAACTGTCGAGGTGATTCAAATCTACGTTCATTTTTCCTCATTGAAAACTGATGAATATTTAGCGGCATTCGTCGTTTATATATGAGAGATTGACGGCTTTTAGAAGATCAGGTTGAATATTTATGCACTTACTCCTTTCTACGACACCTCTCAGCATCATATTTGCTATTAATTTAGAGAACATCTTATAGAAATTACCAGACTTATTAACCATTAAGTCTCTTGTCCGTCTTTTTCCCCCAACTAAAATGGATAGCACACTTAAATTGAAGTGAAAATACTACTTCATTTCAAACAAAAAAATTAGGAAGGAACTGGGAAGGTGACAAGAGTTGGTGGACTCAGCGGCAAATTTAAGCATAGTGTTCACAACTGCTAGGAAATCAAATACGTTTTTATCAACGTTTTAATCCGCTAATCCCTGTCTATCTTGAACAATCTGAGATATAAATTCTGGAACTTTAATCCACATTCAAGATTCAAGATTTCAGGGCTAATGTGAATGGACTGTTTATGTTTTCTGACTAAGGTGGTGGAATCTTTTGAGTGTTCTACCATTTTAATCAGAGTCTCTCAGATGGTGTTCATCTCTATGCTAGGTCTACTGAGAGAATTGTCAATGTTTAAGATGCGTGTTGAGTTTCCTGAGCCTTCAATGTTGTTCTTTGGTTATTAACTTGACTTCATTCCACATAGATTGATGACCACACTTTTCCCTTTATATTTGATTAGCTAAGCCTGAACTCAATGCCTTTTCCAGGACAACAGTCATTCGATGTTTTCCTCCTTTATTCTTAGTGGTCTTTGTAATAATTGTCAGAGCTATATTGCATGGAAAGCATACAGTTTTTGGTTATCTTTTCTACCAAGTGGTTCTTTGAGTATCGACTTGGTTTTGTAAAGACAGCAGAAAATTTGACTATTTTCAGATGGATCTCTTATGAGTAGCAGACAGATCGTATCACATTGTTGTCCTGGATACATCTAGCCAAGCTCATGAAGACAAATATTATGCTTGCATGGTAATTGTTAACCTGAAGTGGATTTCTCATGCTGATTGATGTTGATGAATGTCTGGTTCGCTACATGAGTTTGGCCTGATTGTGTAGGCAGTGGACGATCCCTTTCTTGACACTTCGTCGGTAATGACAATTGAAGTTCAGCTACCGCCTGCTTAATGTTGGCTTACTATAGGTGGATGCTTGGAACGCATACTCTGTAGACAGGAAGGTTACCATGCTTCTTTTTTCGTTGCACATGTATGAAAGATCATATTGTGTTCACACGGCAGCAGTATTCGTAAATCTTTCTGATAGGACAAAATTATAATGGCAGCATTCTTTGTGAGTATATCATAAAAGATGAACCGAATAACAAAGCATATAAAATGATGTCTTCAACATAGAAAAAATGTATAAAAATAAACAGTGATAGTTTTTAGTGAGACTCGTAAAGAAGATGAATTCAGCAATTAAGTTGAATAATTCAACCATTTGATGCATGTGAAAGCATTTCCTTGTAGTAAAACTAAACTCTAAATAGTGTTCCGAATCGAATAAAAACATTATTAGTTTGAAATATTGAACCGAGAAATAAAGAATATTTTATTATCGAAAGTAAAACAACCGAAAAATTAATTTCATCAACAGCGAAATAATCAAGATATAGTAAAGTCTAAATAATTAAATAGAATTAAACTCGATGAAGAAATATAACGAAAGATTGTAGTGGATAGGAAATTAAGAATTAAAATCAACTTTCTTCTGCATTTTTACAAAAATTCACAATGACGTGTGAAATCCTGGTTTTTACCAAACAGAAAAAGGATTGACCATGTGCTTAAAGAATAAGTTGAAATCAGATTTCGCAAGTACGTGTTAAACTGATTTTCTGACCAATGGAAACGATTTGCAAGACCAAAAAGAACTTCGCGAGTCAGTGCGAAAAATCTAATGGCAATAAATGGGTCCCGATCAGCGTCAGTCAGTCAGTGAGATGCGAGCAGCGAGAAAGACAAAACTAAAATGTAACTTCAACTTCAAATTGACCCAGTCATAAGGTCATGCCGCACCTTGTTCTCTTTCTTCTTCTTTCTCGTGGGCGGATTTATTTTACCTTCTTCTTCTCTATCCAAAGACATTCCTAGTTAACAAACGCTAATATATACATACGTACGTACGCATGAACTTTCTCCAACAATCACTACTACCAACACTGTTGCCGGGACAGACTAAGCAAAGTAAAACCTCTACGTTACCAAACAAACATTATAATCCTGGCGATAAGGTTTATTTCAAAGGCTAAAAAAATAATGCTTCTTTTTGGGAACTGGGAGAAATTAAGGAAAGGGTCGGCAACATGATCTATATAATCCAGGGACCCAAATTTGTACATAAGAGGCACCTAAATCAGATATGCAAACATCTGACTGAGGACCAAAATGATATGCCTCAAGATGTAAAGGCCATAGAAACCATCTACGACACTTGACACTGAACCCCCTCAAACTACGCCAGAGCTACGTCGATCTGGAAGGAACACTCCACCCATGTCTATTGAACAGGTTAAGAGGCTCATCCCTTGTTCCCTGTTTAGGATGTGGTTTCCGGCTTTCTCTTTCCCAATCTTCTCACTTTGTTTTCTTGTTTTTTTTTCAATTGGAGTAGATAGATCTATCTATCGCCCGGTTCACACTCCACCCATGTCTATTGAACAGGTTAAGAGGCTCATCCCTTGTTCCCTGTTTAGGATATGGTTTCCGGCTTTCTCTTTTCCGATCTTTTCACTATTACGTAGCCCCCTGCACATCAGTGGCGTTGCCGCCTTGCTCGGGGTGATACGATTAAAAAAAAAAAAAATTTCTTCACCTCTTGATACCCTTAACTTTCTCATGGAACATAAGCTGCTACCTATTTTGTTATTCTTTCCTTTTAATAAATTTCTATTTTAACATGAAAAATGTAGATTTTATATTTTATTCTTCCTTTATTCCACACAATTCCACATATTCCAACCTGCCAACAACCAACCTTCTGATAACAATGAAAACCTTCTGATGATGATAATTCTGGATAAAACTTGTAAACTGTGGGGAGTTTGGTTAAGTATGGCACAAGGCCAAATCAAATAAACATTAACCATCTCTCTAAGGCTACAGGATCATAGGAAATAATACGTGATAAGAACAAATGAGGTGTTAAAAAATGTTAAGAGCATAGACGTCATAAAAAAAATGATTCAATAAAAACTAAGTCTTCACTAGACTAGGGAATATAAAATATTTTTAATAATGAAAATGCTTACACCTCCGCTCAGAGATAATTTTCGATAAGACTCTATTTGAAAAGGAAAACAGTAACATTACTCGTCAGCATAATATTTCATCAATTTGATTAATAAACATGGTGAAAACGACAGTGGGGTGTATCAGTGAAAGGAAGATTATGATATACCCCAAAGTAAAAACAAAAAAACAAAAAAAAAAACGAACAAAAAGGTTAAATTTCGATCGGAAAACGAAAAATGTATCGGTGAAATGGAAAGGAAAACAAAAGAACTGAGAGAATTCAAGATGTAAAACAATAATCGCTGTGTAAATTACATGAATATATTGTGCAGAGGGCATCTGAAAAATGAAACATAATGCCGAGTAAAACAGCAGAGAATGTAATAAAGCGAACTAGATGAAAGAGAAACAGACCAAAATCAGTAAAATAAAAAAAAAAGAAGCTCTACGGAGATAAAAATGAAAACGAATCTTTCATAATCAACAGATTCGCTAAGAAGACAAAACTAAGCAAATAAAAGCATGCATAACTCTCAGAAATGGAGATTGACTGGGAATAGTTCAAACATTTAGTGTTTAGCAATACTGACTAATATTATAAGCACTAAGCAGAGACTTTTCTAGAGTTTCTTATGTTTACGTCTTATCAACACTAGATTATTTAAAATCATAATAATAAATGTTCTCTTGTGGGTTGTTAGTGATCGCCGTTAAGAATAATACTTTTTCTAAAATAATACTTTTTGCGAGTAAATGTTGAATTAACAATTTTTGTAGAATAATAATGATTTTTCTAGATAAAAGTCCTAGTATTTTGGGAGAATAACAATGATATTTCTAGATCCAAGTCCTAATATCTTTGGAGAATAACAATGATATACCTAGATACAAGTTCTAGTATTTAACCCCTAATTGCAATGGGGCGGAGATAAATCGCTAGTTACTCCTTTTCAAATAATATTTTCACGTAAGTGAATGTAAGGAACCAGACTAGAATTCGAACTCAGTTCTCAGATTTCTCATTCCGAGCTGCTTTCCACCCACACATCCGTTGGGTTAGAAAGCATCAAAAGTAAATTTCTATGAAAATTTGTATCTCAGGCGCATTAATCCATCACAGTGATGAGGCAAAACCTGTCAAATAATCAATGTTGCTATACCAAGTGAAAAGTTAGAAAAATATGTGATCACTGATCGATGTAATAGGAAAATATTAATTGTACCGATAATTATTGATCAAAAGAATCGAAAATCCGAGGAAAGTTTTAAAAGCATCTAGATGAATAAAGCCAAAAATAAAATTAGCGAAGAGAATGCAGAAGTAGTTTTGTGGTAAGTACGAAATAAAAATAACCTTCTTTTCTTCATCGTTTTCAAATTCACGAAGATCTATTTTTGACCAATAGGAAAAATGATATATTCCGTGCTGAGGAAAAGACCAAGTCAAATTTCACGAACTAGTGGGAAATATTTAATAACCAATGAAAAGAGAGCGGTTTTCAGAAAACAACAACTTTCAATGACCCGTGCCTTATTTCTTCCCGCACAAAGATGAGTTTGCGTCCGGAGCTGACCACGTAATCGGAGTTGGCTGTTTATACACGTTTCCCTGCCGATGCAAGAAGAGGACGAGGAAGCACTTAACAGTCTATGCCAGTTACAATATAATAACAGTAAGTAGTCAATCCGTTCTCCACAAATACACACATTCGCACTCTTTCCTTTTCACCTAATCACTGTCAACATGATGAAAGAAGGGAGCACGAATCCACGAAACTCAACTTCTTAGCCTAATGATAATATTTTATTAACACCAACGCGGCTAAAGAAAAACAATCTTTTCAACTTCCCAAACAACACTTACATCTCGATATCAACTCATTAAGCTAGACGAGATACCAAAACTCACTCCAGAACATTTCATAAATGCCCTGAGAGAGAGAGAGAGAGAGAGAGAGAGAGAGAGAGATTCTGAAATAAACTTAAGTTGAACGAACAATTTCTTAACAACACAAACCGCTTAATTTTTGGACAAATCACATTTCACTAAAAGAAACGAATTCTTAATTCTTTACAATTCTTACTACAATTTCTCTTTGAATATTTTCACAGTTAATAATTTCATCCATACAATTTGATATTACGCTTTCCGATAAATAAAATTTCATTTATTTATATAAACGAGGCAATTTTATCTTTTATCTTAAATTGTGGAAAGTTTGGATATATTAGGCACAAAGCCAATTTAATAAACATAATCGAGCTCCCTACAGTTTGAATACATGCTGCGTCTCGATCCTCACTAACAACTTACAAGAAAAGATTTATTAATAGCCGTTATACCAATGGTAGTCACTGAGTAGTAGACTTGCCTCTGCTACTGTTGACACTGTCAGCACTCTGCCTTCGGTAGAGGGCGCTCTCTGCTTCCGAGCAGAGAGCACAAACCCAGTCGTGGTTCCGCCGGAGGGTAGAACCACGACTCGGTAAAAATAGACTGACGTATTTTTGGCCCGGCTATATGGCCGGGAACTCCCACTTTAAAATGACCATGTGTCACATCCGGCCTTTTGTGGGGAGGCTAGTGATTATAGGTTTTATAATACAAGAGAAAAGTATGATTATTGCTTGATATATATGCGCATTTCAAGAATGAACTGTGCTTAATATTTAAATGTTTCCTCAGTTACAAGATTCTAATGAAAAGTGTCATATCCGTCTTAGTTTGGGTTGTCACCACTGAATGACGATGCGTCTGATTTCGACACAATTGGTTTATTGTGTGAGATAAGGACTAAAAAAAACAAAAAAAAAAAACAACAAAGAATAAAAGAAAAACAGAGATTAGAATGATTTTTATCAACAGTGACAGATTTAACGTGTTTTGAATCATTTAGTGAGGCCATTACAATCGTTCAATGCGTTTTCATTAAATCCCAGACACTAAACTCTATAACTCTTATAAAAGTATTGCTATCAAAATATTATAACTTTATCTCTACGATGCTTTTTGTTTAAACAAATATTTATCTATTTTCTAGTTTCTTTTGCTTTAAGTTTTACTTATAGACATTTAATAATTAAATAGATATTTGGATATGTGTACCAAAAGTAATGAAATATCTTAAATATTTATTTATTTAAATTTTAATAATTATTTTTCTACTCTTTCTTCTCAGAATATTTATGGAATTAAATTTTAATTTAAATTAAAAAAAATATTATCCAGAAACAAAAGTAAAATATTAAACAGAAAAATAATTCTTTTAAATTTTTTTTTGGAATGAATGGTGTAACTGATAGGCGATAACAATTTTCTCAAATTTTCATCATTTCATCATTTCAAAGCAAACCTTTATTTACTTTACATTGATAACAAAGATAAAATAATTTTAATTATTAATCACTTTACAACATTAGAAACCAACTAAAGTTGCTGATTAAGTTTCAGCTCCTTCATATGGGTAGAAATATCACAAAGTCACACAGCTGATATTTCTTCTTCTTCTTTTTCTTCTTCTTCTTTTATGTGCCTTGTTCTTTCAGGCCGTAGGCGATCATGGCCTTCCACGTCGCCCTTTTCCTGGTGGCTCTTATCACACTTTCTCCTGTAACACCACGCAACCCTCGTTCTGTCATCCACCTGCTCAGGCCCTTCAAATATGTTATCCGATGTTTTCCGCTGTCTATTTTCCCCTCTATCTGGCCTGTTAGTATCAGATTCTCCATGCCCTCCTTCCTCACTGCATGTCACAGGAACTTTAGTTGTCTCTTTCTGATACTCAATATTAATTTTCTTTTTGTTTCCATCCTTTCCAAAACCCCATTGCTCACATGCTCGATCCATGATATCCGCAGCATCCTTCTGTAGAATCACATTTCAACTGCTTTAAGTTTTTCCTTAATCTTCGATGATATTGTCCAGCATTCACTGATATATTGAAGAACTGACATCACATAGCAATCCAGTACTCTCTTCTTTGTTTCTAGGGAAATTTCCCTGTCATAGTACTTTACTCAGCTTCTGGAACGCGTTCTTCGCCATGCCAATTCCCCTTCGGATTTCTGTGCCACACTTTCCGTCTTCTGTTAGAACACTTCCCAGGTATCTAAATTTTTGTGCCGGCTTGATTTTACTATCCCCAACCTGTATTTGGCATTTTGGGCTACTCTTTTTGCTGATGACCATGCATTTGGTTTTCTTGCAGTTTATTTGTAGTCCTTTTTTGTCACTCTCTTCAGTTACCTTCTGTAGGAAGTTTTGTAGTTTCGTTTCCGTGTCTGCAATCAGCACTGTATCATCTGCGTACCTTATGTTGTTCAAACTCCGATGACAAATCCTGGCATAACATCTAGAGTCCTCAGAATAGTCTCACTGTACAAGTTGAATAAATCCGGTGAAAAGACACATTCTTGTATTACGCATCTTTCTATTTTTATATATCTGCTGAATTCGTTATCTGTCCGTACGAAGGCAGTTTGCTGCCAGTAGAGATTCTTGATTACTCTTCTGTCTTCCCTAAATATTTCGAGGCTGCTTTGAACCTCCATAAATTATTTGTGGTGTATTTTATCGAACGCCTTTGCATAATCGATAAAGCATAGGTACAAATCTTTCTTCATTTGTATTGCCCTTTCGGAGAGCATCTTAATCATCAATATGACATTCCTTGTTCTAGTGTCTTTGTCGAACCTGCACTGTTATTGTCCTATCTCTGGCCTGATTCTGCTTCTCGCTCTATTCATCAGGATTCGGATGATCAGTTTTGTAATATGACACATTAAGCTGATTGTTCGGTGGAGTTCGCTCTGCTCTTGATATACTTTGTAGGAATCATTCTCAGTACACTATGGAACGGTATACGAGGCAAGCTTGCTAATACGTTTTGCATTGTGTATGAGTGAAACAGTCGATGACGGGCCAATGATGTATTGGCCAAATGGCGGGCCAATACATTTATTACTGCTATTTACTGACGCTTTATAGGCATTTAGAGTTAATCTGAGACTGTCAGAGAGTTTTCAGTGTGAGACGATCAAGCCCAAGGATTTTATTGACACTTTATAAAACTTTTCCAAGTAAAGATGGGACCATAGCAGTCCGTGTTTCTAAATATCTGAAATAAGTTCTTTAATTGCTTGAAAGGACACCGAAAATCACTAGTTGGTCCAGGAAAGTGGATTCTATGTGGAATGCTTCCAAGCGATTCAGAAAATTGTTCTATTTTACTTTTAGAAACTTAAACACATTTAGGGATTAAAATAAGATTCTATTCTTACATTTAAAAACAAATGGTATCCCTGTAAGATTACTTAAGAAATGTGCTCTAGTTTCTCATTCTAATAACTCAGGTGAGCCATTTGACTCCTCGAACTATCGACTTATAAGTCTTCTACCTGTTTTTGGTAAATTACTTGAGGCCCTAATAAACACCGAATTTGTTAAGCATCTCCACTCCCAGGGCCTTCTTTCAAATAAACAATTTGTCGTTCACTTCTTAAGGCTAACTGCTGATGTACTAAAGATTACTACCGAAAGAGTCTGTAGAATATTAGATAAGGCTAGTGAAGCTTGGGTTTTTGCTTTGGACATCTCGAAAGCATTTGACAGCTTTTGGCATATTAGTTTCTTCACAAGTTGAAAAGCTATGGGATTTCAGGACGGATTTTTGAATTAATTTAATCTTTCTTATCTAATCTCGAAATGAAGATTATCCTGAATGACCTTTCTTTTAGACCCTTTTGTCCTAATACAGGTGTCCCTAGTCTTCTACTTTTGAACCTACTTTTTTCTTAATTTTTATCAGTGACCTTCCTGATGACATCAGTTCTCAACTTAATATATCTGCTGATGACAGAACCATTAGCTGTTGTTACGATACGGTGAAATCGGCAGTTGATCTAAAAATTGGCCTACAGTTTGTTTGGGGTAATTTTAATCCCCCCAAAGCGAAATCACTCAATTCATCACCCCTAAGCCTAAACCTTCTGGATGATACTAATCTCCATGAGAGTCACTCTTTGCGCTTTCTCGTCCTAACGTTCTCGGCTGATATGAAATGGAACGAGTATATTGAGTCAAATGCTAGTTCTCTTGGTAGAAAAGTTGGTTCATTGTATTGTGATAGACAATTTTTATCTCCATCTTGCATATTCATAAGACTATCATTCGTTCTTGCTTTGAATATTGCTGCCACATATGGTCTGAAATTTTACTGTTCGTCTCCTGGCATTTCGGTCGCAGTCACTTTCTCGCCACCGTTACGTAGATTTTCTATAAATATTTTCATGGTAATTATTCTTTCCTCTTTGGTAGCTAGACTTTATGAAGGTAAGCCCAGTACTAGTTTGGCGGCAAGGTCCCATCATTTTACAGTAGAAATGGCTACTTGTAAGCGTAAGTTTACAGTTTATTTAATTTTATCGTTTCTTCTCTCACACTTCTCGCTTGTGAAAATCACTTCCGGCTTCTTGCTTCCTGTCAACTTTGATCTTCAAAAATGTAAATACAATGTCAAGCGTTATCGTATTTCTTGGTCTTTTAATAATCTCTTTCCGTAATAGTGTTTTTCTCATATTATCTAAGACGTAGTAACCCCTTGCGCCTTAGTGCCTTGATTCTCTTACTCCGGAGCTCCTGCTGTATATTTAGACATTTTTGGATAAAATCCCCCCCCAAAGAATCAGCAATATTATTAGCCCTGACCAGGCGTCTCGGCTTCAGTCACTTTCCCACCGCCATAACGTAGCTTCCCCTGTGTCTTTTCTATAAATACTTTCATGATAGCTGTTCCTTATCGTACCTAGAGTTTATGAATTTAAGCGCAGTACTAGATTGGCGGAAAGGTCTCATCAATTCATAATTGAATTGGTTAGTTGTATGCGTAAGTTCTAACAGTCTTTTTCCGCACGTCTCGTTTGTGAATCTCTCTTCGACTTCATGCTTTCCCACCAACTTTGAAGTTCAAAAAGTTAATGGCAGTATCAATCATTATCTACTGTCTTCATTAATCTTCTATTCTTTTCGCTCTTTAATGTTTCTCTTTCTTTTACTTGTTCTTCTTCACTCAGTAACTCCTTGTATCTTCGTGGCTTTACTGCCTTGCATGGGTTGATAGGATTAAAACAATTGCTACAGCTACTGCTAGCAAAGCCTTTCCACTGTGTTATGCAAGGCAAGTTTCTTTCTCAGAATCCATTTTAACATTACTCAGTGCACTGAATACTGCTGCCATATATCTAGGGATTCTCGACAAAATGCAAAAAGTGTCTGTAATATAATCTCTCCTAGACTGGCATCTCGACTTCAGTCATTTTCTCTCTACTGCGACTGGGCTTTCCTCTGTCTTTTCTACAAATATTTTCTATGGCAGTTGTTCTAATCATCTCTCATCCTTCGTACCTCAGCCATATGAACTTGATTAGAAACTAGGTTTCATAATTTTACTGTTGAAATAGCTAGATGTAACCGTAAGTTCTATCCTGATATTTTCTTTTTTCACCTGTGGATATCTCTTCCGATTCCCTGTTTTCCTCTCACGTACAATCTTTAAACATTTAAATACAACATCAATCTTCTGTCTTTCTGAACGTTGTCCTTTTCTTATTTTTCTCCTCACTAGTCTTCTCACTCTGTTTCACTCTCAATGAAACCTTGCGTCTCAGTGTTATTATCGCCTTGTTTGGCGTAAAACTATTACAAAAATAAACATGTAAATTATCTCAGTTCCATTCATTGTCTATTGGTAAAAGGTTTGGACTTCATATTTTTGTTTAATCATTTCACCTCAAGCAAGGTATGAATGCTACTAATACGCAAAACGTTTCAGGGGATGAAAGGGAAAAGACTGGGTACTGTGGATATTCAAAAAAGAATAAAAGATGAACGGGATTTAAAAAGATACAAGATGGCAATTGACACTGCATGTAAAATTTTGTAGTTTGTAGCTATCGGGGAAGCAAGTAAACGGTACAGAGTTAAAGAAAAAACTGTTCGAGTAGAAGTGGCAGTTAAATTTAACTATTTCAACGGTAAAAGGTGGGGCCTCGATGCCAATCTAGTAGACGTTTAAATTTATGTGGTCGCGTCACCAGTTGGAAAATATTTGTAGGAAAGACAGAAGAAAGCTACGTCCCGTCAGTTAGAAAGTGAATGAAGTCAAATACTTGTCCATCTTAACAAATAAATGAACAAGATTTAATGGCAATAGAAGACATCATCTCAACTGAAAATTTAGAGTAACTTTTGTGCAAACAAATGTTTTTTAGGTTTGATTTTTCCTGGAGTAACATCAGCAGTATGTGCAGTATGCTACTAGATTAGCATCAAGGTCCTACCCTTTTACTGTCAAAATAGTTAAATGTAACTGTCTCTTCTACTCTAACAGTTTCTTTTCTCGCACTTCCCATTTGTGGGATTCATTTTCATTTGCTTGCTTCCTTGATAGCTACAAACTTCAAAAGTTTAAATGGAATGTCAATTGTCATCTTCTGTCTACTTGATTCTCTTATCCTTTCTTTGACATCCCCTGTACCTTTTTTATTCTCTCACTGTAAACCCCTGCATACCAGTGGCATTCCTGACTTTCTTTGGGATGAAATGATTATTAAAAAAAAGTATGTGCAGTAAGATTCAAATAACTATTTCCTCTAGCCATCACAGAAAATGCATTACTCATATGTAAAACAAACAAAAATAAATAGAATAAAAGATGAACGGGATTTAAAAAGATACAAGATGGCAATTGACACTGCATGTAAAATTTTGTAGTTTGTAGCTATCGGGGAAGCAAGTAAACGGTACAGAGTTAAAGAAAAAACTGTTCGAGTAGAAGTGGCAGTTAAATTTAACTATTTCAACGGTAAAAGGTGGGGCCTCGATGCCAATCTAGTAGACGTTTAAATTTATGTGGTCGCGTCACCAGTTGGAAAATATTTGTAGGAAAGACAGAAGAAAGCTACGTCCCGTCAGTTAGAAAGTGAATGAAGTCAAGATGCCATGTCAAGAGCACCCGACTAGTTATGGCAACAGTATTAAATGCACGAACGAATGGTATATTTATAAATGTGCAAGATGAACACTGATGAGAAAACTTTCAGATACGACATACAGATCCAAAGTTCTTTTTAGTAGATGCAGCTATTAATTCAGTGTATTTGTTTCACTTTAAGTCAATTGAAAAGGTGAGTCTCAGGTGGCACAATGTGTTACTCTCCAGGTGACTAGCATCAGCCATGCTGATGGCTGGCAGCAAAGTTTCTCTATGGTGGTTAAAGGTGGGCAGTTTTGTTTTGAAGACATTAAAATGTACAATCCATTTCCTACCCCAGTTAATCATTGATTGGAAGCCCTTTTCAAGAGAAGCAGCCAGGTTTACTTTGTCAGCTTTGACATATCTTCTGTTGAGACGGAAGTAAATGATATCATCTGAATATATCAATAACTTCGGAGCTGTCAGGATGATGTCATTGATGAAGACCAGAAACAGCGTAGGACCTGGAATAGAGCCTTGGGGGACAACTGTATTTATGTGAAAGATATGAAAGCTTGCTCGTTCAAAACGACCTTCATTTCACGATTTGATAAGAACGATTAGATTTAATTAAAGAGTTGTCCTGTAATACCGTAGCCCTGGGGCTTGCGTAGAAGGCCAAAATATCTTGTTCAGCACATTCACGCAGAGCTGCCATTAATCTCTAGTACCGAACTTGCGAGATGCTATACATTGTTTTAGTAAAGAAGTACAAAAAAGCTTTGCTTCGTTTAGAACACGCATGCACTCATTACGAGCGTCAAAAAAAAGGCGTCAGTTGTAATATGACGCATCACTCCTGTACAGCAGGACGAACTGATTCTTTCATCCAAGAAGAGACCCCAGAAGAGCATTTTTTGTAAAAGGAAGATTAAAAACTTAATTTCAAGTGATGCGACGTAGAACGAATCTCAAGCTGTAAGTTAATAACAGAAAGATATTCTGTTGGTAGGAAGTTCTTGGACAGTAGGGGAGCGGAAAAATATGTTTACAAACACCACCACGTGATTACAGTTGCCAAGAGGGCAGAAATGCAAAGCTTGACATGAGTCAGGGATATAGTTAAAGAGATCTAGAAGAGAAGCGTGTCCTTCAGGATTACTGAGGAAACGCGTAGGAAAATCGACCATTTGAGTGAGAGATTGAGGAGATTAGGGTTTGGATGCCAGCAACGTCTGTAAAATAGTGTTTAAACTACTTGGCATGATGGGCATGAAAGTGACCGTCGGGAGATGGCCTTGTTTATATTATCTGAAATACTATCTAGCACGCAACAGTAATGATAGGAGGGAAAACTGTAAAGACAAAATAGATAGCTGCCTGAGTTTAGTAGAAAAAAGATGAAGATATATGTAAAAATGGTCCGAAGATTCAAGAGATATGTTCGGAGACGTAAACTCGTCTGGACACTAGTGAGAAATGGATCTGGGACGATAGTGTCGTACTTAGCATTCAAATTTAAAATTAGCATTCCAAATTATAATTTTTATGCGAATACTTGCCCCATTGAGAAATATCTTCCTCATCATAAACGTCACATTCATTTAAACTTCATTAAATTTCGATCCTGTCACATTAATATTAGTAATTTTTTGTTGTTTTTTTCCTTCTTATTTCATTCAAAATTATTTTTCTTATTCTTCATATTAGATTTTGCTTAGTCAACCTGCTTCTCCCCAAAATCTTTTCCCGTGGATTACAAAACTGAGGATCATACACGCAATAAACTTGCTATTGTCCTCGTTTATATAAATGTTTTGATGGCTTCCCGGTTTTATCTTTTTCCGTTTTTTGACTAATTCATATTAACCATTTTTTGTAAAAGAGATTCTTTAGTAAATTTCATTTCACACAAACGCCAAAGTCTTTTCATTAATTTTCACTTTAAACCAAGTTTGATTTTTATTTCTTAAATTTTTGTTTGTGTGGAAATGTGCCAGTGTAGAGTTAACTGATCAAAGAAAGACGCGATGTTGAATGCAAAGATGTAAACAGGAGCCAATTGCCAAACGCTTATTTTAAACTGATATCAGATGATTAAACACGTCAGCAACAAAACACGTTTTCCTTCAGAAGTGAGGGGTATTTAGCGCCAAAAGCATTGGAACAGGTGCACTAGGTTTCGACTATTACAACGGCTGCAGATAAAATCGTGAAAAAGGTTTTTCTTTTTGCTTTTGAATTTTTTGAAATTTAATAACTTATAAAAACTGCGAAAATTAAAGAATATGCAAATTTATTTGCAATAAAATGATATGAAGATGACAAATGGAAAATTATGTGAGAAAAGTTGAAGAGAAAGAGATATAAAAAGAAGATAAGAACGAACAATGGAGAACAATAAAAGAAGGGGTGACAAGGAACATAATATAAAAAAAGCTACATTTTAAACAATAAATAAGAAAGGAATAAAGAGAGATAAAGGAATAGAGAGAAAGAAAGAGTGGGAAAGAGAGAGAGGGGGAGGAGCAATTAGAAAGAAGGTGAGAAAAATGAAATAGAGAAAAAAAAATGAGATAAATATTTCGAAAAAGTTTTCAGACATGGAATTAAATCATGAAAAGACCACATGATAATATTAGTGTCTGTGATTTATACATATTTATTAATTCTATAGAGTCTTCTTTTGTAAGATGGTTTTTTTCATATTTGCTCAATTTTTCGTATTTGCAAAATTTTTCGTTCTTTTTCCTTTTGGTTAGTGCGATTAATATCTATCTATCTATCTATCTATCTATCTATCTATCTATCTATCTATCTATCTATCACTAAGAATATGACCTTTTTTTCTGCCGAGTGAACTCGAACACCATTAATTAATTTCTTTATGACTCGTTAAATGGACATCAAGTTAAAAAGAAAAAGTTCTTAGAAACTTATGAGACTATAGAGCACAGCTAAGTAAGCAAAAGACATTATTGTCTCAAAGGCAAATTTAGCATTTTTTCATTGGTGCAGTTCAGGTAGATGACAATCATCTGTAAACGCGTACTGATATCTATATTAAAATATGTCAGCGGAGAAAGTAAATTACGCAACATTAGACAAGGTAAATGGCATAAAAATTACAACAAAGGTTTTCGGTCTTTGTGATTCAGTTCAGTATCATGGATGAGAAAAATCCAAGAACGATGAGCGCATTTCAACAGATATAATCCAACTACGGAAAGTTTATACTTGAAAATTTTCAAATTGTCATGGAATATTGTTGAAACAACGATAAATAAAATAATAACAAGAATTTAATCGGCTTTTTCAAAATAAAATAGGAAAACTTCGGTAAGAATCACAACGTTGTTTTCTTCTTTTTCTAATATAAATAAACTTATTTACAAGTGGAAGGACATCTATCTATCTATCTATCTATCTATCTATCTATCTATCTATCTATCAACTGACGGGTAATAGAGTAATAATTATATATGTATCTAAACTTATTTATAAATGGAACTTTTTCTGTGTGTGTGTGTGTCCGTTAGCTATAGACTCCGAAACAGCTGAACCGATTTTCTTGAAAATTTACACAGTTGTACTATAAGCATCTGCGAGTGTTCTTAGCTAGGTTTTGTGTCGAGGTATCCCCGATAAATATCGAAAATCGAAAAAATCGGGTTATAGAAGGAGTGGTCCGATTTTAATCAAATCTGATACACTCATAGACAAAGACATAATAAACGATATTCAGAAGTTTCAAGGTTGCAGGAAAATCAAAAGGTTGCAGGAAATCAAAATTTGACTTACATTCTTTGATTTTTCTTTCAGTCTACGATTTCGCTTTAACTGGAAACAACTATTGCTTTTTAGTCTTTCGTACCAACGTCCAAAGAGTCTGAGCTCCAGGACCATGGATTAGTTTAAAAGCTTTCATTACACCCGAGCAACGCCGGGCTATACTGCTAGTATATATATGTGTGTGTGTGTGTCTATGTGTGTGTGTGTACGTGTGTGTATATGTGCGTGCGTATTATACAGTTATATATATATACATATGTAATAGTATCGTTATTGATATATAATCTTAATTTCCAGATATATGTTAAAATATGTAAGCAAAGAAAGTAACAAATAAACCAAATAGAAAGAAGGTACACTACTGAACAGCGTAGGGAAGAACCCATGGATGTAATATACGACATGTTCGATATGCCAATGCCTCCAGAGGTACAACAAAGACGCTTAGGAAAACGAATAAAGAGAGCTACAGGAACGATCTAGATCGATCCAAAAAGAAGAAACTGTCTCGTAGTATCTCGTCTGGGAAAAAGCAGATAAGAATTTTAGTTAGCGCTTATGCGCTTGCTTTTATCTACGTTAATTGGCCTTCTTCGTCGGCCTTCTGCCCACGTGCGGGGGGTCGTAAAAATTCGCAGTGTCACTGACAATTATCATCGCACTGTGCTCTCTGCGACTCTAACAACTTGACCTCTCTTTTCTTCTAATTATTTCTGTTCGGTCTTATCTGTGTTTGTCTTCGTACTTAATATACATTAGCACGGCTATTATGCTGTAAATACTTCAGCACACATCATATGGTATCCTACTGCCACCTCGGCGATACAACACTAACTTTCCATCTTACGTCATCGACCTGAGCAAGAGGAATGCTCAAGGCTATTTACTCAATTCGGGCAATGAAGTCCAAGTATTGTATCTGCTTGATGGTTGTTGCAAAGTTGAAACCCTTGGTCAACACTGACTCTTCAGAGGCACTCAGCTGATGTTGACTTGTGTTGACAACTACCTTCACAGTGGGAATGATGGACATTATGTGTTACTTTCAAATCTTTTAATCTATTTAATTTATGTACTTAGCGGAACTTGAATGCATCAAATTATTGCTTGATGAATATCTCTGGAAAGTATCAGACTGTAATTTTTGTTTCATCCAGCGGTTGTACTGGGTTCCTTGTCGGGCCAGGCTATGTCCCGCTTTTTCTGAGACCATTCGGGCTCTCCTTGAATTGACGGCAAGTCTCGGTGCTAAGCCTGCAGGAAAAAGTCGTAAGCCACTGCATCGGTACATGAATGTCAGGTGGTTCATGCCAGCTTCTGCTGGGACTTTTATATTTGTCTCCGTATTTTTGTATACCGTATCCGTACCGATCCTTCAATATTTGTTTCTACTTCTGATGAGGTAGTATTTACATTATTTACATTGTTCAGAATCTTTTCCTTGTCTTTATTGGCATGTTTACGACGTTTCGGCTTTTGTACGCTTTGATCTTCTTCAGGTGCTAGGAATTTTGAACCGAACCCTTAATTTCGATCACTGGGGTAGATTTATGACAATAAAGATAAGGACAACATTATGTAAATAATGTAAATACTACCTCATCTCAGAAGTATAGACAAATACTGAAATAAAAATTTATTTAGAAATATGGGTTATTTTAAAATTTAAATCTTTGTTGTACTTAGGCTGTTTACCTGGCACCATCAAATGTTATTGATTTTTTAATAATGATAAACTGAAAACTAAAAACATCTGTTGATCCTGAAAGTATGTCCTGATAATGTAACAACATTAGTTGGTTAATAATAAATTTTATTGAGAAAACATTGACTGATATAACGTCAACTGTACAGAAAATTCCAATAACAAAATATTTACTGAAGTCAGAATGTTGAATGAAAATCTGTTCGAACAATGAAGCTGATAGTTTAGTCAGTAACTACAAAGTAAATATAATATTTGCATAACGAAAACTTGTATGCCACTTAAAAACCATACAATATCCGCAACTGGGGAAGCTGTTCTTAACAAGACGACTCGATGCGAAATATGTTGTGCACTAAACACTGTCATAAAACTGTTTTTAATTGAGTTGATTCCCGACAAATGTTATTCAGATCAACGGTAGAGAAATTTGACAAAGTTATAAAAAACGTGAAGTAAACTATTTTATTACACTCTCGTCAATAAAGAAAAGAGTCAGGTCACTGTCTGGACAATATTTGGCACGTAAATGTATAAAAAAAAACAAAACAAAAAAACACAATTCATGTCTTCTGAAGTAGTATCTCTAAAGATTCGCTCAAAATTTATCATATATCCGGATTTGGGCTATTTTATATACATGACCACAAGCTCTAATTTGGGACCAGAGAAAATGTCTCTTATGTCCAGGTTATACTGTAACATATTTTTATCGTAAAAATCTTTGTGTAATTATTAGGAGGAAAAACCAAAGGATTTTAAAAATCTTTCGAGATTCTTCAAAATATAGTGTAACCCTGATATAAGAGTGTTGTCGGGACCGGATAAAAGTTCTCTTATATCCGGGTTTTGTCTATTTTATATACATTACCACAGGCTCTAATTTGGGATCAGATACAATCTCTCTTATATATCCGAGTTTCTCTTATATCGGGGTCTCTTATATCTGGGTTATACTGTATTGGTTAAAATCTTGTTTTATGGACAATAAGTTAGTATGGAAAATTTGAACATCATTTTGTAGTGAAAAATCAGATAATGGTCGGATTCTGATAAAAACTTTCACGATTTATTCACAAATTAATTTTTTTAAATTTTTTAAATGTTTCATTATTAAAAAAATCTGGTAATATATATATATATATATATATCTTTTACATCTATTACTGCAAACTTATTTAATTTAATGAAATTTCAAGAATGTCTCTTTTGTAGCACTTAATGATTTTTATACGTATAGGTATCTGCACGCAATGGCCAAACAAACAGCATAGCATGATGTTAAAAGGGTTCAAAGTTAATAAAAACAAAGTTCTGTGATCAAAATGTTTGTTATTATTAAAAGGATCAAATTTTGTTGTCATTATTTTATAAAAAAATTTAATCCTTTCTAATACACTCGATATTTCGATTAAATCTTCTTATTTTTCGTCATCGATTTACCCGAGTATTACATAATGTTGCTACTATGGCAAACGTCATATTAAACAAGTCGTTTTTGGCATTGAGATACACATTAAGTTGGAAATTCTTGCAAAAATCAACTAATTGTCTGATTTTATTGAAACCTTCAAAAGAATTGAGTAGATAGATCTATCTATCGCCCGGTTCACACTCCACCCACGTCTATTGAACAGGTGCAGAGGCTCATCCCTTGTTCCCTCTTTAGGATGTGGTTTCCGGTTTTCTCTTTTCCAATCTTCTCACTTTGTTTTTTTTTTTTCAATTGGAGTAAATGGATCTATCTATCGCTCGGTTCACACTCCACCCACGTCTATTAACAGGTTAAGAGGCTCATCCCTTGTTCCCTGTTTAGAATGTGGTTTCCGGCTTTCTCTTTTCCAATCTTCTCACTATTACGTAGCCCCCTGCACATCAGTGGCGTTACCGCCTTGCTCGGGGTGATACGATTAAAAAAAAAATTATTATTTTTTAGAAAATCTTGTTACCCGCTTCAATTAATTACATGAAACTTGTAGAAATTCATTATCTATACCAATTTATTTATTAGTTAAGTGTAGGACTCATTGGGGAATATAAGTATGCAATTTTATTTTTATTTACGAGGCCATTTTTCCAAAAATTTGATCCGTATATTAAAATAAAAAATGCGTTAAAACTATGACATTTTTAATTTAGATAATTTTTTAATTGATTTTAAAAATAATATAATTTAAGGATATCTTGTTCTGAAGAAGAAAATATTTCGATGAATAATGAATTTTTATAAGAATTGTTTTCATTTTTTCTTTGGTAATTATGATGATTTATGAAATTTCAAACATCTTTTAAATTTCTTCCAGTTACTCAGTGTCTTCGGGTATTTATTTATTAAGTAAAGACTTTATTTACAAATCGAAAACTGAAAAGCTTAATATCAAATAATTTAGAATTAAGATTTTAAAAATAATTTATATGTAGTTTTTTATGTTAAACTGCACATTTTCTTTTACTATGGAAAATTATAAGAGACTTATCATTAAAAGGTCACGTGTTTCAAGGTTTACAAAATGTACGTCATACTCTCAGATGTGTGAACTTATTTATGACATGGGTTTTCATTGCCTACTTGAAAGGTCAACGAGTTAGACATTTCTGATTAAGAAATGCTTTTATTCTAGATTTCATTCCATAAGTAAGTAATATTTGTTTCAAATCGGATTAATTTAACTTTAAATTTGCTAATTTTCTAAAACTAACGTATGAAAGATGTATATTTTAATTTTGCAAGATTTTTAAAACTGAGAATTAACTTTTGTTTGCAAATGTATCGATCGCTCAAAAAATGGCCGAAAAATTGAAAATTTTAAAAAATTCAAAATTTTAGATTTTAATGAGCATAATTTCGGTTTGAAATACACTTGAGTATTTTTTACTGAAAAATGTAGGTAGCTCTATTAATTTTCCATACTTAAGTTTTAAGCTGAATTAAAAAAAAAGTTTTCTAGATAATTTAATCTGTGCTTAATTGAGAGCTAAATAATTTATTTTACTATTTCCTTGAAAATTAGAATAAAAATATTTCTTAATCAAAAAGGTGTCACTCGTTGATTTTTTAGTCGAGTCATACATCATCCCTAATCAGAAAGGCTGTGTTTATACCATCTATAATGAAAAGACCGAATTCAGTTTTTTCCTAATCAAATGTGAAATATTAATATTTCAAAGTTATGGACAAGTTTCTGATGTAAACCATCCACGGGTTATCTAGCGTTTCTCACTGTAAGCTTTTTAATGTTTTTTTTTGCCAATGAAAATATCGCATAAACTGGAGAGTTTTTTAATAATCACGTACACCTCTAAATAGCCACACTAATTGTATTCAGTAGATATATCTATTGACATGATCATCTTTCTTCTCTTAGATCAACGTTTAGGAAGTTGAAGTATTCTAATTTGAAGAAACAACTCTGACTTAAACGCGATCAAAATGTTAATGGCGTCTTGAACACTGATAAACACTTTAAATAACTGACCTGATAAAGAAAATTCTTATTAATCCTTTCTCCATAAGTAAGGTGGAACCGCCACTTGTATGTAGAGGGTTACAGCGAGAAAAAAGATTGGGTACAGGAGATTTTGAAGAAAGAATAAAAGATGAATGGGATTCAAGAAGATAGAAAATAGTAATTAACGTTGCATTTAAATTTTTGACACAATGGAAAAATGCTTGTCAGAGTAGTTGCTGTGGAAATATTTGTAGAAAGGACAGAGGGAAGCAAAACAATGGCGGCGAGAAAATGACTGAAGTCGAGATGCCAAATCAGGATTGATTACATTGAAGAGCCTTCTTTGGATTTTTCTCAAAAACCTAAAGATGAATAGCAGAAGCACTTGACCGGATATGGCAACAGTAGATTTGATGAATAGTAGATTTATAAATGTGGAAGATGGATTCCGGCGAGAAAAATTTCTAGTCCGACACAGAGATCCAACCTTCTTAGCAGTAGATGCAGCTCTAGATTCGATATATTCGTTCTATTTCAGAGTAATTGAAAAAGTGAGTCCAAGGAGGCACATAGTGTTGTTCTTAAGCAGACTTGAATCAGACATGCTGATGGCCGGCAGAAAAAAAGTTTTAGTTTATGAGAGTTAAAGGAGAGCATATATTTTGTTGAAAGCATGAAAATTTACAAGCCATTTCCTGTCTCAGTTAAGATCGAAACTAATGATAATTTGAATGACGCTAAGTAGATTGAATATGTTGCATGAGAACTATTTTCTATGTCATCTTAATCAAAACTTTTGTTTTGTTCGACAATGCACCATCTGGAGAAGAGTTGTCAGGCAGCATTATGACTTTCCATCTGTTTCTTAAATATTTCTTTTTTTCTGCGATTGTCACGTTCAAAAATTCGTAATAGAGTTCATAATTTGCCAAATAATGAGGGATAAATTTCTTTCAAAATGGTTAGGTTTTCCTGTAGATATTGTTAGATGTTAAGTCTATAAACAAGTTTCAACACTTTGGATAATAGTAGTGAAATGAATTGTCATCTCTAGTGACAATATATCCCCAAAAATCTTTTTCATACCAAAATCAAGGTGAAATGCGCTAGGCGAGACAAGGTTCAATTTTTCACTATGGAAATTCAAGTTCCAGCTTTTTTTTTCTTATAATGTGCAATTTCTTTTTTCAACTGTTGACAAATAGAATCAAAATATGTCAGACTATACTTACGTTAAATAAGTGGGTCCATAATTCAAAAGAGATTGAAACTCATCTTTTCATTTTTGTGATTTACCACTGTGATTAGTGCACCTTGGGAAGTTCACCTTATAAATAAACTGTTTATATTATGTACGACTTACAACCGAATCATCTCCGTAAACGGCTTCACCAATCATCTACTTTGCATCTGCTGCTCTATTTACAGCTCTTTTACTCCCAAATATGGCTTCCAACCGAATCATGACTATCAGTTTCAATCATTTACTTTACCTCTGTTGCTGTTATGTCCAGCGTGAAAAGAAACAATGTGCAGAGTCGCATTGCATCTTGCCCGCTGGTATTTCCCAACACAGGATAAATTAACACAGTAAACTTAAAACTGATTTTAAATTGTGTATTCATTTTAATTTAAAAAAGAAGAGACGACGGGAGATAATTTAAAATATTTAATTTCTAATGATTCTCTCTTGATTATAGATTTTGTGTAAATGGATTTTCATAAATTTCCTGTATTAAATATATTAAAATCAATCTTTGATTTAAGCAAGAATCTCCAAACAAATAGCCCACAGACCCAACGTGTTAAATTCAAATCAACTGCTTTTTATGAAGAATATCGCTTAGCTCGGTCAAGGTAATGACATAATTGAGAAATAATATCTTTTTTTATTTGTTTATGTGCCAGTCTTCTGAAATGTTGAACGAGCTTATGTAAATAAAAAAATAGAAAAAAAAAATTTCCTTCCTTCCTTCCTTCCTTCCTTCCTTCCTTCCTTCCTTCCTTTCATGTTACTGAATAACGCTTTCTTTTGGTCCTTTCTCTCTCTCTCTTTCTCTCTCTCTCTCTTCTTCCTTTTTTTTTTCCTTCCATTCTCTCCATTTACCCTTGTGAAACGTTTCCATCTTTCGACCATTTTTTTATGTGTATTTCATAATATAAGATACTTTATATGCATTAAGAGCCTTAGGAAAATACAGCTACCTGAATGCAAAACAGGATCGCAGATAAGCACTGCTTTTATGTACATCACTGACAGGGGAACATTTTTCAATTTCGCCGTTCAGAGGGTTTCAATTTCGTTTTTTTCCCTATTAAAAACAACAACTACAACAACAAAAACATCAACAAAAATATAGATAATAATAATAATAATAATAATAATAATAATAATAATAATAAATCGAAAAAAAATTAGTAATAAAAATGAAATAAATCCAGAGAAAAAATTGAAGTAAAATAAAACATGTTTCTCGCGATAAGCAATTTTTAAAAAAAAATTTATCACGGAAAAAGCTTCAGGCCCAAATTTTAGAAAAAAAAAAAGAAAAAGAAAAAAAAGGAACATAGACAAAACAAACAAAATATTTAGACTATGATTTTTAACTTTTACTTCCAGATTTGAATTTAAATAAATTCAGACAGATCTCGATAGTGCACGAACAAATAGAACATAAATTCGGATATAAGACGACTTTAGGCTGAATTATACGAGATCCGGAAAACCGTCTTGATGTAGGCGATTGAGAATCTAACGCTATTCTTATAAATAAAAAAAAGCAACTTTTATTAACATTTCATGACTCTCTTCATTGTAATTTGTTAAGATATTCTCGTATAATCGAATCTACGAGCAATGATCGGTGTTTAGAATTCGTTAACCATTACTCTACAGTCAAAATCTCAAAAGAAAATATATAATCAAAATAAAATTGTAACCCATACTCGAAGCAATTTTTTAAAGATTTGTTACCAAAATCTTTGTGTTCTTTGATAATATCTCAATATCACATGTTTAGGTAAAGTCGTTGCAAAAATTTTATGAATTTTCACATGAAGTAGTTTTTACTGGATATTTACGACTTCTTCGTAGGAACAAATGTTTCGCTTAACTTTCAAGTAGAGAACCTTTACCTACTGGGAAAATTAGCGTACAAGATCAGGATTTCGTACGTTGATTTTCAAAATCCTGTTTTTATTTTTTTGTGAGGCGGTGGGAGTGGGCTTGTATACTAACGACTCCTAGCGATACTTAAAAGGCAACAGTTTCAACGCCAAATAAACTCCCATATTTTACACACATTATTTTCATGGATGTTCACGAGTGTCGGACAGTGGGTGAGAATTGAACCCAGTGTCACTCAGTTACGAAACAAGTTTGTTAAACATGGTGCAACTCGTAAGAACAACCAGGAATTTTTTTTAATGAGTTCAATTCTCTTTAATGGAAAAGAGAAAACTTTTGCAATAGAGTTTTGTCAACTATGAATAATTTTTTGCAGGGAAGAAAATCAACTATTTTCTTTTCCAAATCTTACATCTACTGATTGTTCATTAATCTTGTTGGAAAACTTTGGAAACCAAATTTAGTCGCGCGATTTAAACGCAATTTTAAAAACGAAAATTTTTTATTTCTTTTCCATTTGTTTCCCTTAATGTATGTTTTTGTTTTGCTTTGAACAATCGGCTCAATCAATAGATAATTTTCTGTTCAAATTAAGGTCCCTCATTTGGCAAACTTTTAATCTTATTGAGTAAATAAAAAGTGATTTTTATACAGAATCAATTACGAACAGGAATAAGCATTATTTTTTAACAGTTGTTACAACACTTCAATGGTGGTTGCGAAAGTAAAATCCCGCTTTTCACTGTTGCTATTCATCGAATCGTATACGACTATTTTATATTATTGTTTACCAATTTTATGAAAAAGCTTGTAAAGTTTCGTACGTTCAGTTACAATCCTTGGTAGGCTTTTGAAAGGTCCTTTTAAAGAGGCCCTTTTCTCAGCTTATTAAATCTTCCGCGGGAACTCACAAATGCGAAGTTTTAGAAAATCATGGAAAAAAGAAAGGATTTGGAGTGCCAATTTAATGTTTATTTAATCATTTTACCCCAAGCAAGACAATAAAGCCACTAAGATGCAAAGTGGAAAAGAGGTAAAAAAATATTAAGGACAGGGAACAATAATCAAGAACACGGACGATAACGATTGTCACCGCATTTAAATATGTAAAGATCAAAGTTGACTGGAAAGCAAGAAGCTTCAAAAAAGTTCCACAAGCTAGAAAAGTAACTGTTAGCATGAAACGCATGTTTACATTTAGCCAATTTTATTTCAAGATGATGAGACTTTATTGATAGTCTAGTCAGTCAGTTAAGTGCCATACGTGATACACACTTGGGCGATCATGTCTCGAAAGAGACATGACTGACTGGGCAGAAGATTATCCCGCAGTATGTTGCCATTGCTTTCTGCGGTAGACTGGTTGCCGACCAAGGCTATAGAACCCAATCTGTCCTGCTATTTAACCCATAACTGGAAGGAAGAGACGGATTAATACCTTTCCCAAGGGTATTTGCGCGTAAGTGAATACAATGGATTCAACTGGAATTCGAACTCGGCTACCCGGTTTCTCGTTCCGAGCCGATATCCACTGTACAACAACGCACATAGTACAATATCGTAAATTCATAAAGTTTCGTGCCATAGTACCATGAAGGAAAGATTATCGAAACAATTACTATGACAGTGTTTATAGAAATGACGCAGTGAACCAACGTTGCTAGCAGTAGACTTAGCAATTGATTCAATATAATCCTTAAACTTTATGCTAAAAAAAAGTCGCTTATATGAAGGAACAATGAAAGAACGGAAAAAATGTGAGGCAATAAATCGTTTTCGTTCGCTATCAATGGCATATTTGGATTTATTATATTATCTACTAGTAGTAGAGCCCGGCGTTGCTCGGATGTAATGAAAGTTTTAAAACTAATCCATGGTCCTAGAGCTCAGACTCTTTGGACGTTGGCACGAAAGACTAAAAAGCAATAGTTGTTTTCAATCAAAGCAAAACTGTAGATTGAAAGAAAAATGAATGGATGTAAGTCAAATTTTGATTTCCAGTATCGATGTCAAATAAGTTTTCCTTCGCAAACTGAATTTTGAAGGCTAAATAAGTCTTCTGAGTAAATGGTATCATGGCTGAGACTAAGAACTACAATTATACCTACTTAGAGCAAAATCTGAAGCAAAATCTAAAATAAAAAGGCTGAAAACCTGATTTTGGTCAGACCCGATAGGATATCGGTGTATTGATTTCCAGTATTGGATTTAAATAAGTTATTCGAGGATAAACTCATCTAAGTAAGTCCATGAAAACTTATTGTATCCATCGGGAGTAAAATTGGAGAAAATGTGCCATATTGGTGGCTGAATATCGGTTTTTGATCAGATTCGATAAAATATCGGGGGTATCGATTTCCGATATCGGGAAAAATGAGTCATCTGAGAAGATCTACTAATGCTTGAGACTAAAAACTATAATTTTACCAAGTTAGAGTAAATTCTGTAGCAAGAACCACGATAAAAGGGCTGAAAACCTGATCTTGATCAGACATGATCGGATATCGGGGTATAAATTTCCGATATCAGGGTGATATCAGAAAAATAAGTAGCCCATGACCTGACCGGAAGCCAAAGTAATATTTGTGGGAAGTTTGGTGAGAATCGGATAAAAATTGTGGATTTGTACAAAGGACATACGTACATACAGATATATATATATATATATATATATATATATATATATATATATCTGTATGTACGTATGTCCTTTATTCAAATATATATATATATATATATATATATATATATATATACACAAACATCTTGCCTTTTATATATAGAGATGGGTTATTACCGTCAGGAGAAACATAAAATATTTCAACTAGCTACCAGTTCATGTTTTCTATGTAGCATGTTTCTGTCAGTATCAGGTTCTCCAAGCTCTCCTTCCTCATTGCATGTCCCAGGAACTTCAGTTGTCTCTTCTTTATGCTCACTATTAATTTTCTTTTCGTTGCCATTCTTTCCAACACTTCATCGTTGCCCGTATGCTCAGTCCACGATATCCGTAGCATCCTTTTGTAGAACCACATTTCCGCTGCTTCAAGTTTTTTCCTCATTTTCGATTATATTGTTCAGCGGTCCCTGCCGTATTTAAGAACTGACATCACATAGCAATCCAGTACTCTCTTTTTTGTTTCTAGCAAAATTGTCCTGTTTCTTAAAGACAGAAAAAATCTTTTTACTCTGCACTAATTTGAATGAGACAGAAAGAGAAGGCTAGCAATAGAAAGAGATAGAGATCAAAGGAAAGAGAACGATCGAAAGAAAAAAATGGGGACGGAAGGAAAGAGAACGAAGGAAATGAAAAGAGATAGGGAGGGAAGGAAAGAGAACGAAGGAAATGGAAAGAGAGAGTGTAAATGGAAAGTGATAGGGAGGGAAGAAAAGAGAAACGCGAAAACAGAAAGAGATAGGGAGGGAAGTGAAGATAACGAAGAAAATGGAAAGAGACAGGGAGGGTAGGAAAAAGAACAGTGGAAATGAAAAGGAGACGGGGAGGGAAGGATAGAGAACGGTGGAAATGAAAAGGAGACAGGGAGGGAAAGAAAGAGAGGGGGTGGAAATGGAAAGGAGACAGGGAGGGAAAGAAAGAGAACGGTGGGAATGGAATGGAGACTGGGAGGGCAAGAAAGAGAACGGTGGGAATGGAATGGAGACAGGGAGGGAAAGAAAGAGAACGAAGGGAGTGGAAGGAGATAGGGAGGGAAGCAAACAGAACGGCGGAAAAGGAAAGAAAAAGGGATGGAATGATAGAGAACGAAAGAAATGGAAAGAGAAAAGGGGGAAGGAAAGACAACGGTGGAAATGGAAAGAGAGAGAGAAGAAAGGAAAGAGGACGGCGAAAATGGAAAGAGATAGGGAGGGAAGGAAAAAGAACGACGGAAATGGAAAGAGATAGGGAGGGAAGGAAAAAAAACGACGGAAATGGAAAGAGACAGGAATAGAATGAAAGAGAATAAAGGAAATAGAAATAGACAGGGAGGGAAGGAATGAGAATCATTGCCAAATGTTGGTGTGATTGCAAGCATTCACCGTACTGAGGAAAAGATCCAAACTCTGGCCTCTAAATCAGCTATGAAACTTAATCGTTATTCTTTCATCTCCTCAAACGGGTATTTTATTGCTATTTAAATCTATGTGTGTGTGTGTGTGTGTGTGTGTGTGTGTGTGTGTGTGTGTGTGTGTGTGTGATGGAGAAATTGATAAAAATAAAATAAATTGCAAAAGGAAAAAAAAAAAAAAACTTGTGCAGACAAAGCCCAAAAGAGTGTAGGAAAGAAAAGTGTATGCGAGTCATGATGTTAGTTTCTTAACATATGAAAAAAAGAAAATGTTTCGAATCATAGTTGCAACCATTAGATTAAAGCTGGCTCCAGATAATCGCAAAGAAGCTTCTTCTAAAAACAGATGCATATATATTTTGGCCTGAGTCCAGGTCAACTTAATAAAAATACAAAACAAAATACATAGATTGTACTAACTTATAAAATATATATTCTATATATATGATCAGTGTTGAGCATATATATATATATATATATATAATCCATTACTATATAGATTAACTCTGACATATTTTTAATTTATTTGTCTAAACATTATTTTTAATGGATACTCGTATTTGAGTAGCTACTTTGTTATTTTGTGTTTTTTTTCAACAAAATACTTATTTATATCTGCTGGCCTGAAAAACCTAGAATTCTTGTTAAAAAAAAGTATGCGTCCTCCGGCAGGATACGAACTAGCGTCCCCGAGGGGAAACCGTCAATTGATCTAATGTGGCTTAGGCAGCTCGACCGTGAAGAACTTACAAAAGAAAGCTGAAATAATGCTTCTATACTGTTTAATACTCCACTGTGGAATCATTCCTTTCAGGTGGTCCTTGAAACGTTTTTTTCTGTCCTTCAACGTAGCGCTGGCCTTCCAAGAGTTCCCCATATATGAACCTTTTGGGAGACGCTCTGAAAACATGACCAATCCACCAAGATGTCGTTGGATGATAAGAGTCTCAATACTTCTGCTGCTGGTACACTAGGTACTATTGTTATGCCATATTCGATCTTGGCATGACAATCTAAGGATGCTTTGAAGACTGCGAATGTGGAAGGTATGGAGCCCAGGACGCTGGGATCTCTATATGAAGGCGAAGAAGGATAAATTGTATACTGGGACCTGTGTGAAGGTGGAAAATTCCTGTTTAGAAAGACACGACGACAAAGTTACCTAAAAGCTTTTGATGCTTGATAGATGGAAGTTTGTAATTCATCATTAATCCTGAAAGTGGAAGACAGTACTGCTCGTAGTTGACAACGCACTTGACGTACCCATCACCAGTTGGAAAGGAAACATCAATGTTATGACGCACCGTTCCCGACGGCTTGCAGAGTACTGATCTTGAGAATTGACCTTGCATTTAAATTCCTGGCGGTTGTAGCCATCAGGAAAGCAGGAATAAAGAAGCGAGTTCCACAGGCGCGAAATGCGGGAAAAGAAGCTGCAGGAGTAGAATTGTCATCTGCATTTGGTTGATCTAACTGTAAATGGGTGAGACCCAGTTGCCAGTCTAGTTGCACGAGTAAACACCTGTTGCGGAGGTACTAGCGACTCAAGCTCGTTGGAACATAAGCTATGGAAATATTTATAGAACAGACAAAGGGAAGCTACATCTCGTCGGTGGGAAAGTGGCTGTAGTCGAGCCGCCAAGTCGGTACCTATCACATTACTGATTCTCCTTTGGAGCCTGTCAAGAACACTGAGATGAACAGCGGGGGCACCTGACCATATATGACAGCAGTATTCCATGCACGGATGGATCGTTGATTTGTATATGTGCAAGGTGGATTCAGACGGAAAAAAAACCTTCTGACCCAACAGAGTGACCAAACCTTCCTAGCAGTGGATTTAGCTATTGACTCAATGTGGAGGATAGGGTAAGGCCGAGGAGGCGCAGTATATATATACACACACACACACACACACACACACACACACACACACACACACACACATCTGGAGCGTTACTTTGTGACGGTGCGCAACAAAGAAAGAATTACCTTTAGTACATGGAACATCAGGACACTTAACAATTGTGGACAACTAAAGAATGTCAAGCAGGAGATGGACAGACTAAAGATCAATATTCTAGGCATATGCGAAACCAGATGGCCTAACAACGGAGACCTCAGCAGTGACACCCACAGTATAATTTATGCAAGAGGCAAAAACAATGAAAAAGGGGTCGGCTTGATACTAGTCAAAGAAATGAAGAAATACTTGGATACTGCCAGTTTTCAGAGAGAGTCCTCTTGGTTAAACTGCGAGGAAGACCCTTCAACATAGCTATCATAGTAGTTTATGCACCGATAACTCAAAGTCCTAAGGACGAAATAGAATCATTCTATTCCATACTGGACAGTGCCAAGGCTCAGTTTACAAGCCAAGAAATTAGGATCATAATGGGTGACTTGAATGGCAAGGAAGGTAAAGAGATGGAAGGAAACACGACCGGCAACTTTGGACTAGTGGATCGCAACGAAGGAGGAGGAAAATGGGTCCAATTGTGCACAGCAAATGACCAGGTAATTACTAACACTTGGTTTCAAGAACACCCACAACGTCTATGGACATGGAGAAGCCCAGGAGGTGACACGAAGAACGAAATAGACTACATAACTATAAACAAGAGATTCAGGACTGCAGTGGTTCAATGCAAAACCTAGCCATGTGCTGACTGCGGAAGTGACCATGCCCTAGTCATCTGCAAACTAAGGATAAAACTCCGGAAAATGAAGAAGCCTAGCAGAGCACCAAGACTGAAATACAACACGTTCGTGAGTGACCTCAACCTGCAGAAAGAATACACTAACAGCGTGAGAAAAAATATGAAGAACAAATTGGAAAAGGACACTCCAAATGGGACTCATTAAAGGAAGCGATGGTGATATCAGTGAACAACATTGCCCCAGAGGAAATCAGACGCAGAAAGAAAAAACGAGTAGATGACTGAAGAGATTCTCGATATGATGCAAAGGAGACAAAAAATAACGCCAAGACATGGAAGAGAATATAGGAAACTACACAGAGATAAGGAACAAATGCAGGCAGGCTAAAGAGAAATGGCTCAACAGCAAATGCGCAGAACTAGAGAGACTCAGCAGGACCAATAAAGCAGAGATGCATAAACAGATAAGAGAATTGACAAGAAAAAAACCTGCTCCTCAGCAGGATGCATAAAATCCAAGGATGGAACGATAATATTGAAGAAAGAGGAAATACTCCAGCGATGGGAAGAGTATATAAAGGATGTTTTTGCGAGAGGAGAAAGCAAGTGAGAATACACAAGGAGGAGGATGGACCGGAAATATTAAAGTCCGAAGTGGAAGCTGCAATGGCCAAACAGAACAAAAACAAAGCAGCTGGTCCAGATGGCATCATAATAGAGCTGCTGATAACCCTGGAAGAATTCGGTATGAAAAAATTACCGAAATAATAAAACGAAATTTATAATAGTGGAATAATACCAGACGACCTATGCAAGTCGATATTTATAGCACTGCCGAAGAAGTCACGTGCAAACGAGTGCAAACTACACAGAACTCTCAGCTTAATCAGTCACATTACAAAACTGATTGTCAGAATCCTGATGAATAGAGCGAAAAGCAGAATCAGGCCAGAGATAGGACAGAAACAGTTCGGGTTCGTCAAGGACACTGGAACAAGGAACGCCATATTTATAATTAGGATGCTCTCCGAAGGGGCAATACAAATAAAGAAGGACTTGTACCTATGTTTTATTGATTATGCGAAGGCATTCTACAAAAATCGACACAAAGAATTGATGGAGATACTCAGCAGCCTCGACATTTTTGGGAAAGACATCAGAGTAATCAAGAATCTCTACTGGCAGCAAACTGCCTGCATACGGACAGGTAACGATTTCAGCAGATTTACAAAGATAGAAAGAGGCGTAAGACAACGATGTGTTGTTTCACCGGATCTGTTCAACTTGTACAGCGAGAATATTTTGTGAAACCCAAGATGCTACGCCAGGATTTGTTATTGGAGGCCACAACTTTAACAACATAAGGTATACAGATGATACGGTGCTGATTGCAGACACGGAAAGAAAATTACAAGACCTCCTACAGAAGGTAGCTATGGAGAGTGACAAATAAACTTTAAGAAAACTGAATGCATGGTGATCAGCAAAAGGTGCAATCCAAAATGCCAAATACAGGTGGGGGATAACAGAAGCAAGCAAGTACAAAAATTTAAATACCTAGGAATTATTCTAACAGGAGATGGAAGTGCCACACAGAGATTCGAAGGCGAATTGGCATGGCAAAGGACGCGTTCTAGAAGCTGAGTAAAGTACTATGACACAGGAAAATTTCACTAGAAGCAAAGAAGAGAGTGCTAGATAGCTATGTGATGTCAGTTCTTAAATACGGCAGTGAACGCTGAACAATATAATCGAAAATGAGGAAAAAACTTGAAGCAGCGGAAATGTGGTTCTACAAAAGGATGCTACGGATATCGTGGACTGAGCATACGAGCAACGATGAGGTGTTGGAAAGAATGGCAACGAAAAGAAAATTAATAGTGAGCATAAAGAAGAGACAACTGAAGTTCCTGGGACATGCAATGAGGAAGGAGAGCTTGAAGAACCTGATACTGACAGGCCAGATAGAAGGAAAAACAGACAGAAGAAGGCAGCGGATAACATATAGAAGGGCCTGATCAGGTGGATGACGGAACGGGGGTTGCGAGGTATGACAGGAGAAAACATACTAAGAGCCACCAGGGATAGGGAGACGTGGAGAACCATGATCGCCTACGTCCTGAAAGGACAGGGCACATCGAAGAAGAAGAATGTGTGTGTGTGTGTCTGTGTGTGTGTGTGTAGTAGTAGTAGTAGTAGTAGTAGTTGTAGCTATTGTATAGTGATAGTTGGTTAGTTACTCTTGCAGAAAATTCCAAGGAAGTGAGTCCGTTCATCACTGGGTAAGTCATTGCTGTATCATTATTAAAGACTAAGCGAGGAATAGTATCTATCTAAATACTTTTCTCAGCTATTGAAGGACGCTTTTTGTCGAGAGCGTTTGATTCAATCTAGTCACTGTCATCACCGCTGAATGCATTCTCTTTCGTCCGAACTGTAGCACATTTTATTGCTTCAGGGATAAAAAAAACACTTTCAGTGAAAACTTTGTGGAAAGTAGAATGATATCTAAACTTATTTATAAATGGAACGTTGTCTGTATATATATATATGTCTGTGTGTGTGTGTGTCCATTACCTATAGACTCCGAAACGGCTGAAGCGATTTTCTTGAAAATTTACACAGTTGTACTATAAGCGTCTGCGAGTGTTCTTAGATAGGTTTTGTGTCGAGGTACCCCTGATAAACATCGAAAATCGATAATAAAAAAAATCGGCTTATAGAAGGAGTGGTCCGATTTTAATCAAATTTGATACACTCATAGACAAAGACATAAGAAACGATATTCAGTTTCCGTACTAACACACACGATATAATGCCTTAGAGGACAACAGTCTTATAAAGTTTTTCAGAGTAAGTTGACACTCGCGATGGAAGGAGCATATAGCTCCTCCTCGCCATCATGCACACTTCTCAAAGCCGGGCAAACTTTCTTAGTGTCTTCCTTCCACAAAAGTTCGGTACCCTAGTCTTACATGCACATTAGATCCATAAAATCGAACCGCCGCGTCTGCTGACGAATCTCGACGCCGGGCATTCCGAGAACGCCCTTAGCCGAATGGAGACGGCAAGCTTCGCGACGCACCTTATGAGACCTGTTTACAACAAGAAGTGAAACAAGACTTGAACCAGTAAAACTAATTCAGTGCATGGGAGAAGTAGTTACAAGAGCCGGTAAAATAGGATTAGGTAGATGTGCGAGGCACAATCTTTTGCCCTTTCCTTCAAGAATAGCTAACTCCGAGACAACAAAGGAGCTGCCTCCTCGGTCTTTTCTCAGACCTTCAACCGGAGTTCGGGGCCAAACCAGATGCCGAGTATCTTGACAGGCCAATCCTTCCAGCTGAAGGGCCCGGGAAGAGAGACTCCCCTCCGCGCTCCCAACCGCTTGCCTACAGACTCGCGTTTGATCACGGATCCTGTTACTGTCTCATACCTGCTTATTTCCTTCGTGAACCAGGGAGGGTGATTCCATGTAGGACCAGATGCGCCTTTAGTTTGCGAAGGAAGGGCTCCAATGCAAGGATTTAGAACATCGTCGAAAGCGGACAACTCTGACGAATGGATCTGGACAACATGGAAGGTTTCGACCTTACAACATTCATCTCTATTGTGGCACCGGAGGACTGATACCAGAGATTTATCCAGGACCAAAAATACAGTTCTAAACCATCAGCCCCAAGAACAGCACCAAGAAATCGATAGTCACTCGTATCGAATGACTTGAACTGATCCAAATTGATCAGCGTGGCTTCATTGTCGTCTCTTTCTAAGATTAAGTGTACTGTACTAAGGTTATCCTGAATAGGTCTACTCTTCCCAGTGCAATTCTGCTCGGGGCCAATCAGACTAGGCAGGACAGCCTTCAAAATGTTGGCCAAGGCCTTGGCCAAAATCCTTAAGAGCCAGAAATTACTAATCCCATCCTCGTGTCTATCCTTACGAGGTAACTTGATCACACCTATGGCGAAGCCCTCGGAAATATTCCCGTTGTTCATTCATTGGTTAAAGATCAGTGCCAACAGAGAGATAAACACATGAGACTGCCTCAAGTATACCTCTTAGGGGAAACCATTGATACCCGGAGTCGTGTAATATATTTATGTGATTCGTCAGAAATATGATTGACATCAAAAACAGGATTGACAGAAGTGTGGTCGACATCGAAGCAGAAAATATAAACAGGACCGACAGATGTGTAATTACATCAAAGACAGCCGGCTTTAAAAGTAATAGACGGCGAAAATGATTGACAGATGTCCATAGCCATAGATGACACAATTAAGCGAAAACTCGTGAAGGCAAAAATACGTGAAAATTTCAGCTTTCATAAAATTATGAGTTTTCTGGCTAAGAGAAGAACACCGGAAGAAGATCAAGGGAATGCAGGCAGAACGCAGAGAAGAGGGGAGAAAAGAAGACATTTCCTGCAAGTCAACGATTCCCAACAGCTCTCTCGTATGTGCGTGATTCCCTCTGACTACCACTCTACACAGCCGTCACCAACGAAGGATAAAAATATAAGCTTATATTTTTATACATACGTTGTTCGTTGTTTGTCCAGAGAACCAGGCATTATTCTTCATTGTCTTGACCGATAAGCTTCAGCACATCCCAGATTTCTCTGTAGTAATTAGACCTTAGCATCCAGTCGATGTTGTCATCTCAAGGCAAGATAAGTCAGCTAATGGCTTCTGATCCAACGAACTTAAGTCACTGGTGCTCCTGCAACAGGTGTTTACACGTGCACACAGACTAGCAACTGGGTCTCACCCATTCACAGTTAGATCAACCAAATGCAGACGACAATTCTACTCCTGCAGCTTTTTTTCTCGCACTTCCCGCCTGTGGGACTCGCTTCCATATTCTTGATTTCCTAAAAACTCCAGGAATTTAAATGCAATGTCAATACTCATCTCTTAACCACTTGACTCTAGTTCTTTCTACACCACCCTGTATATCTTTTCCTTTCTCTCCACCTTTGCAACTGTCATCACACCTGTATTCCCATCCTTAACTGGTTCATCTTTCTCTTTACTCTCCTCCTATCTAATCTTTTTACTCTTATGTAGCCCCCTGCACATCAGTGGCGTTACCACCTTGCTCGGGGTGATACGATTAAAAAAAATAGTTGTCAAACGGACCGAGGCTCAGACAGGACTTCCTGGCGAAAAGATCCTGGAAATAAAACCGGAAAGCCTAACGTACACCATCGTTTATAGTCACGGTACGGCTATCCGACAATGCGACGCTGGCGATGTATCAGTTCAGCGGCCATATTTGTCACCTCGAAAGACATCCTTTTTATTATATCCTTAACTACCAGAGCTTGATCATTGTTGATAGGCAAGGAGGCCAACTCTGCTCTAGCTGAAACTATTTTCCACACAATCTTCCTATTTGATTGCCTCTTCTACTCTGCTAACCTATCTCGTTTGAGTTGCTTACTATAATCAGCAGTAGATGACCTAATAGTTGAATTAAGGCGAGCCCACCATTTATTCCTAACCAAACACCACATCAACTCTCACTTTAAAGTTAATAAGAGCTGGTCTTGAAAATCCTTCTCATCGAAAAATGATGTGTTAAATTTCCAGTAGCCAGCCATTCTAATATCAGGCTTATCTAAGTTTAGACGAAGCCAGACAAGTCTATGGTCCGAATAAACTATAGTATGAAAACCTGGACATCCTAAGAACCCTAAGCCGACATTCCTAAGACTCGGTCAATGTAACTTGTACACAACACCGAAGCCAAACTTCCGCTATTAGTCCAAGTTCAAACTATTTCCATGGAAAGCTGATTTCGAATCCTATCGACAAGGTCCTGCATGCTGATGAAGTACCTAAATAGTTTTACATCCCTGAACTAGTATCCGTGCGATCTGTATCGGGATCGAAGACGGCATTCCCGTCACCCGCTAAGATTACATGACGAGATGTTGTCAAAAAGAGAATGATCTGGCGAAGAAAGGTAGTCCGCTCACTGGCGATGTTGGGCGAATAAACCCCGATGAAACGAAACGTCCCGGGTACAAAGGCTGCTTGCCGGATCCATGAAGAAAAGCGTACACACAGCATTCAAAGAACATTTTACCAGACAAGAGACCACTCTAGAATGGCCATCATAATATGCTGAGAAGAGATTAAACCTTCCCGTCAGTATACCATCCCGGTCCCAGAATAGAAACGCGTTTCTTGCACTGCGTATACATCCACATCCAGACGCTGAAGGTCGTGATCGAGTCGCGCCATTCGAAACTCCGACCCCAGCTTCAGGACATTCAAGTTAGCTAAAAAGAGTGTAATTCTCATATCTCTAGGTTTGGGCGCCTGTCTTAAACATTATCGGGTATAGAAGAGGGACAGACTTGCCAATTGATCCCTGGCCTATTTTATTGTTAATGAGACTATGAGAAGCGAGCCTACGGTTATTCCACGGAAAACGATATTTTTAAAGCTCTATATAGGGTAGCATGAACATAACAGCGACCTTCCTTAACAAAATTGTTTGAGTTTTTTCGTAGTCTGTAATTATTGGTGGGGGGCTTCATGTCGTTGAAGTCGTTCAAAACCTCTTAAACCATGCCCCAAATCTGTCGGAACCCAAAGCCAGTCCTGATCATATTTAATACCCACTGTGCATTTGTGAAATTCCGGAATTGTCAACGTCATTGTTGCCAAACTTCTGAATAGATAAAACGTACTTTAAAACCTGTATCCGGTTTCCATATTGATTGGCCCTTTCAGTCCCGGTGGTATATGCAAGGCATTTTCTCCGGTGTTGTATGGTACTTTCGATTTTCTTTTTTCTATTTTCTTTTTAACAGATGGGCTCCTATGCCTTTTTATTGTTTCTTTGTGTTTAAGGTTTAGATGGAGTCGTGTAGTAGCAGAAGATGACTGTGATACAGAGGGAGTGGATACTTTTTTTCAAGGAGAGCATATTTAAAGGTGTTAGGGCAAGTGATCGAGACACTGGTGTATTGTTGAGGTTTGTTTTGGTGAAGGGGATGAAGGAGTAGGGGCTGAGGGACGTGAAATTGAGGATTGTAGCCCAAGTGTAGCTATTTCTTGAGTGGGGTTATTTAAGAGGATGTGGAGGAAAATGGCTTAGTCATGGGAAGAGGGGCTGTTATTTTCAGCTGAGATGGAGATTATGGGTGGAGGCTGATAAACGGTGTACTCCCATTAACCCAGTTGATCCTACATTTTTTAGTTTTACATTATTTTCCATTTCCTTGATGTTTAAACTTTCTTGTACCCGGGGTCATATTTACTCCACATCCTGTCTAATGTTTCTGCATAGCTGGCTGGAAACTCACCCTTAGAACTGTTAGTGCCTTTGTTCTTAAAAGCTTCAGGGGAGTGATATTTCACAGCATGGCGCTCCCGTCTTACTCTACCTACGACTTGCCATTTCTGTGCATCTTTCGCCGATTTTTGCACAGTGAATGTGGACTCTGGAAGAGACCCAACTGGAGCCTTTTGACCATCGGTGCCAGCCGCGGGCAGACCCATTACAGGTGCCACAGAAGAAGAAAGTTCAGCTAGAGGAGGATTGTTGTCATCAGGTGGGACTCCAGAGGCCTTCTCTGGGCAGGAAGGGATAAGGTGATCAATCACGCTACACTTCCAACACGTTGGTTTCCTTTCTGTGACGATGATAGAGTATTTCTTTCCACCTACCTTCAGCCTGTTGAGAATGAAAGCTTCTCGAGCTATCATTAATTTAGACACCCATTCACTCACGTCATATTCCGGTGTAACACTTACTAATTGGTCATACTGCATCAAATATGCCCCTAAATGCTCCCTCAGAATATGGTGAAGAATCTCGTGCACAGTCACCTTGGCTGAACGCTGTCCTTGGTATTCTGTGCGTATAATACCACCAAAATTAAATAGAAAATCATAAAAAGAGCACTCCCACAAAACAGCAATAGCAGTAACTTCAAACTATGTTTGGAGAAAAAAATTAGCTTTAAAAACACTTATCTTTAAAAACGAAAGTGAATATTAAACAAGAAAAACGAGATAATGAGGAAATGTAGACATTCGAAAAGATATCTACTTTGCTATCTAAATTACAAACACAAGTAAACACAATATAAAACTCAAGCCCCAAACAATGACATAAATATAAATATATTAGCACTCAATCACGATAAAAATAACAAAAAGACAACAAATAGCAAAAACATAACAAGAAGACAAATAAATATTAAAATAATTGCTAAACAGAAAATCACAAATCAAGCCCACAAATAATACAAACATAAATACACACCAGAACACAAACACTTAACCATGGCGTATTTTTTTAAGCGCTGACACAGTGAGAAAATATCAACCACAGTAAAAAGATGTTAACACAATAAAAAACAATAAAAAGTAATAAACCACCTGCAGATACTAAAACACCCTAAAAAGTAGACGGCATAATAAGAATAACTATCTGCAAAATCACCTGCATACAAAGATATTAAATTAAACCAATTGTTCATATATATATATACGAAGAAAAATTCGGGAACAACAGCAGAAGAATCAAAAGCTCTGAAGAGTGAAGACATCATAATAACGCGATTATGAAACTTCGAAGTCGGCATAACTCTTCTTAGTTAAGGGACAAACTTTTACACATGAATAATTCTATTAATGCTTTCTCTCTATCTTGGGTATTTATGACAAAAAAAAAAAAAAACAAAACAAAAAAACTCCGAGCCAAAAATGCCTTTCTACCAGTAAACCAGTGAGAAACTGCAATCGTGGCACGAAGCATCATCACAATTTAACACTATATATATATATATATATATATATATATATATATATACATATACATAAATTTCCACTTATTTATAAATAAGTGGAAATTTATTTATAGAAGAGAATAACATAAATTTTGTAGGAATTGGAATTATTAACTGCAGAAATGTTCTAAGAGAAATAGTAAAGATTTTAAAAATTAAGTGTTTGTTCTTTTTAGTAAAATATGTGTGCAGAAAATAGAAGTCCATGTTTTCGATGTGATGTATCAACAGGGTAGTATTAAAGTATTTGTTCCTTTCTTTTTTTGTGGACGGCGAGTAAGTGGAGATAAAGGAAAACGATAAGGGAAAATTGTACTCATCGACGTTAAATTTAGGAGTCAGTTGAAGTGTCTTATTGTCATCGTCGTTGTTTTTCTTCTTTTTGTTAACTGCGAGTGAGTGAAGACCAACAGATAAGAAAAAATAGCACGTGAGAAGGAGAGGGAATGAAAATGTGCATCGCTGGAACTTTATGCCCGGTTCAGCGGCTTGAAATTTCTTTTGTCACATCGTAGCTTGTATTCTATCTGATCTCCGCTCCAATATGACTGATTGAACTTACTTTCTCTCGTTTTATCTCAAATAACTGGCTTATTAACTTCACTCAGTTTTGTGAATCACTACCTTTTATTGTTCAGAAATTCTTTTCTCATAGGCTCGCGAAGTATACCTTTGTCTTTTCCTTCAGTACGGAGTCAATCTTTTTTTCTCTTAGTCAAAAAAATATTCGCACTGGATCGCGAATTTTTAAACTTTTAAAAGAAAACAGTTACTTTTATTTCGTATTCAAACAATACCTATCTTATTTAGGACGAACTTTTGATTCCAGTATTCCCCCGCCAAAAGACGAATATAATTTTGAATTCAGAATCAGAGTAAGTTCCATTGAAGTTTTCAATGTAATGTGAAGTTTTGTTATTTCTATCGCTTTTTCGACTATGTCGTCTTTAAGTATTTGTTCCCCGATAGACTTTGTAACATTCGAATATATTCTGGTGCATATTATATATATTTATTTTAGTGTGATCAAGTCTTAAGAGTGAATGAAAAGACATTGATTCGGTATCGGTTTTGATTATCATGGGTTTTTCTTTGCTCTACATTTACACACATCCTCTGTGCCACTTTGTTGCATTGATTTAGGTTCCAATCCCCAAAATTCTTTATGCATGTACAAATAATACATTCATGTGTCTCAGCTTATCGGAATCGTTCTTCTTTATGCTACTGAATAGAATCCGCTAAACAAAAAAAGTGAGATACATAATTTTATAAATCAGTAAATCCTTATTGTTTTTCTATAAATGTTTAAATTTCATGATTTCAACAGAAAAAAGGTACAACTTGCTGCGTGTATAAATGGATCTGGCAAAATAATCAGATGTGTGCGTCTGTGTGTGTGTGTTTTTATTGAGTGATTTTGATTCGTTTTTTTTTTATGGATTATCAACACTTTATGGGCTATTTAAACTTGAAACGCATTTTGGATTTTATTTTTTACGAGTGAATATTACATTAACAATTTATTTGAGAATAACATTGATTTTTTTTCAGATACTAGTCCTATTATTGCCACACCTAAGGGTAGAAAAAGAAAGGTGTCATACAAGTAATAAACCAGACTGGGTTTCTTTTTTGAAAAGGCGTATAAAAATGTTAGAATTCAGGTAATGGCAGTGAAAATTGTTAGTTGAGTAAGATAACGTTTCTTAGCTTTTGTTCACTTGTCACACAACAATGGGATCGTTATCAGAAATGTATTGATAAAAGACTTTAGCTTCTTAACTCGACTTTATGAATTTTTAAAACATTCCGACAGTTTCTTATCTTGTTCAAACAACGTGGCTGAAAAGATTAAGTCGTAAAATATTAAAATTGGTGAGAAGCGTTCGGAAAAGTTCATTTGATCATTTACAATGTTATCGTCTCCTTAGTAGGAGCAGTTTTAACATCAAATAAAAAATTAAAGAAATTTTGCTTATTATCTTCCTTTTTCATTGTTCGAAGCGATAAAAAATGCCATCTATGTGTGACAAATTAAAAGATCGCATGTTGATTTGAGACATTACACAATACAATCGCGTCTTACTTAATGAAGCAAATATCATGTACAGATAAAAAGAAAATGAAACTTCTGGCCAACCCAATATTATCTGCTTTCTGAGACAAATAAACAACTAAATACACAATGATTCCTAACTTCATAGAAATATTTGAAAGATACAAATCAGTAATTAAAGCAGTTATGATTTTTAGTGGCTTTTCACTTGCTAATATTTTGTTAAAGTTGCTTTTAGATGTTTATTAAATTTTGCCGGAAGATATAATTGTATTCTCATAAAAATGCAAGCTGAACATCGATGTTCCTTCATTCAAAGCGATTCACGCCTTACTGTTAATGATATTAGAATCTCTCCGACTGAAATGTCAATATCATATATAATGTCGAGTGTGTAAATATGCAGAGAGTAATAAAGAGATTTAGCGTTGCCTTTAACCGCGCACGAAGTCCGTGACTAACATTTTTCCTTCAATAAGAGGACAAAAATCCAAAGAAATATATCCTTTGATACTTATAGTGTTTGTTGCAGCAAAAGAGAAATTTTCAAAAGCTCTTTGAAAAACAGGTTTTGTGTTTTATATATGAAAGAATTATTAATGAAAAAGATTTTCCGGAAAATAAGAATTGAGAAATATATTTGATTACTAAATTGAAATTACTTCTTTGCTTGAGACATCTGAGAACTTACAGAACATAAAAAGAAAACAAAAATAGATTCACTAAATGAAACTCGTGTGCGTTTGTTTATAAAAGTGTAATTGCTTGCTTCGAATAAAGAATCCATTGAAAAAACTTGGGATAAGAAATCTTAAGTGCAGGGTTCAATTCTAATTGATTCCAGACGGGGTTAATCAACGAAGAAGGGAAATTCAAGAGTAAAAATTGTGCTTTTTTTCAACAATCATACACTCAGTAGTAGAATATTTAACATTTTTCTATTTGATTTGTTACAAACATAAGGGAATTATATATATATATATGTGTGTGTGTGTGTGTGTGTGTGTGTGAATGTGTGTGTGTGTGTGTGTGCCTGTGTGTTACCTAAACACGAAGTCTTTGAATATATATGTATACCTTTTTGAATCATTTCACCCCAAACAAGTCAATAAAGCCACTAAGACGCAAGAGGTTATTCAGTACGGGAGAATATGAGGAAAAGAAGGATATTATTAAGGGGAGAAAACAATAAAAGAACGAGAATAAAAAAAAGCATAAGATAATGATTAGCACTGCATTTACATTTTTGAAGATAAAAGTTGACTGGAAAGCAAGAAGCTGGAAGAGAGTGAAGAGGGCGAGAGAAGAAAGAGTAAAACTTACGGTTACATCTTGCCTTCTCAGCTATGAAATGGTAACATCTTTCTGCCAATCTAGTAGTACGCGTAAATTTCTAATGTTGATATGCCAATGTAGGACAGCTCATCAAAACAATTCTTCTTCTTCTTTGTGCCTTGTTCCTTCAGGACGTAGGCGATCATGGCCTTCCACGTTTCCCTCTCTCTGGTGGCTCTGAGCGCGCCTTCTCCTGATACACCATGCAACCCTCGTTCTGGCATCCACCTGATTAGGTCCTTCAAATATGTTATCCGTTGTTTTTTCCCTGTCTCTTTTTCCTCTATCTGGCCTGTTAGTATCAGATTCTCCAAGCCCTCCTTCCTCATTGCGTGTCCCAGGAACTTCAGGTGTCTCTTCCTGATGCTCAGTATTAATTTTCATCATTTCCAAGACCTCATCATCGCTCACATGCTCGATCCATGATATTCGCAGCTCTCTTCTGTAGAACCACATTTCAGTTGCTTCAAATTTTTCCTTCATCTTTGATGGTATTGTCCAGCATTCAAAACAATTACCGTGAAAATATTTATGAAAAGGACACATTGAAGCTAAATTAAAGCGGTGGGAAACTGATTGAAGCCGAGATGCCACATCAGATGAATAACATTGCAGATTGTTTTTGTCAAGAATCTGTAAATATATAGAAGAAGCAGAAGGTCAGATGTGGCATGGATGAATGTTAGGCTTATAAACGTTTAAGATGGATTCTGATGAGAAAATCTTTTAGCATGATACAATGAACCAACTCTCTTAGCAGCAGACCTAAAAATTGTTCTTACAACAGTGCAGAAAATCGATGTATATATATATAAAAGACAAGATGTGTGTGTGTGTGTGCGTGTGTGTGTGTGTGTGTGTGTGTCTGTTTATCTGCATGTATGTCTGTATTTTTCAGCCCTATTACTTTAGTTTTTGCTTCGGGTTTGGCTCTAAGTAGGTATAATTGTAGTTCTTAGTCTCAGCCATGATACCATTTACTCAGAGGACTTATTCAGCCTTCAAAATTCCGTTTACGACGAACAAAAACTTATTTCATATCGATACCAGAAAATCAAAATTTGACTTACATTCATTCATTTTTCTTTCAGTCTCCGGTTTCACTTTAACTGGAAACAACTATTGCTTTTTAGTCTTTTGTGCCAACGTCCAAAGAGTCTGAGTTCCAGGCCCATGGATTAGTTTTAAAGCTTTCATTATACCCGAGCAACGCCGGGCTATACTGCTAGTAATGGATAAGATAATAATGATATGGATAAGGATAAGAATCAAGGAGACAGAAAATGGGAATTGACATTGTACTTAAACTTTTAGAGATTATATTATCAGAGAATCTGGTTTCCTCTTTAATGGAGATCTTGGTCTAGATTCGTCTTCTTATTCTGGGTCTGTTAAGTCACTTCCACTTTTCTTCATGTTCTGTTCTGTTTCCCCATCCTCTGTCTCCTCTCGTTCCTCGTTTCGAATTTCTATATCTTCAAACTCGTACTTGGTTCTAAATCAATCGGCGTGACCTAATATTGGTTGTCCTTTTCTCCTAGTACAGCCGTGTTCTGTCATTTTGTAAGACAAACCTTGCTCTTTCTGGCTCTGTCTCCTTATTTTTTTTTTGTACCAGACTTTCTCCTCTTTAGCGAACGACATAGTTATTGGGGTTCTAATTTGCCTGCTCATTAAAACTGATGGGCTTTACTTTCTATCCACAGGAGAAACCGTTCGATAGCTTAAAAGTATATTAAAGAAATATTCCTATGTACTTTCATTAAAAGGTGAAAACACCTTTAGTCCCATTTTTACGATTCTTTCTGCTATGCCATTTCATGGTGGGTGATACGGTGGTGTTTTGTATATGGTCAGTCAGTTAAGTGCCATACGTGATACACGCTTGGGCGATCATGTCTCGAAAGAGACATGACTGACTGGGCAGAAGATTATCCCGCAGTAGGTTGCCATTGCTTTCTGCGGTAGATTGGTTGCCAGCAAAGGCTATAGAACCCAATCTGTCCCGTTATTTAACCTATAACTGGAAGAAAGAGACGGATTAATACCTTTCCCAAGGGTATTTGCGCGTAAGTGAATGCAATGAATTCAACTGAAATTTGAACTCGGCTCCCCAATTTCTCGTTCCGAGCCGATATCCACTGTACCACAACGCACATCCGATATACATCCTATTTTTTAACTAAGACACTAAATGTTCGTTGTTGCAGATATTGTTCTCAATATTTCCTATCTCTCACCTTTATTACTTCTGGCCAGCCCGAGAATAAGTTTATGAAGATTAAAAATAAACCAATATCTTTAATGTCGGCATAGTTAATATCGACCCTTGTAGATGGTTATCTCTCCTTAGCCCATGTATGTAATTTGGTTTGTTTGAATGTTTAATTTCTTTACATTTGGGGCATCTTCTTATGTGTTTTTCAATATATTTAGAATATCCCGACCACCAAGCTTGCAGTCTCAACCTTCTCTGCATCACTGCGACGCAGCAATGTATATCGTCGTGCACAATTTTAATTATTTTCTTTCTTTAAATTTGATGAGGGACTATTGCATCTGCATTAAATATAATGCCTTTTTTTACCGTTAATCTGTTTTGCTTCCTTGAAAGGTATTTCCGCTTTAGTGCAGTTACACCACGCATTTTTTCTCATTCTTTCAAATATTTTGCTTAGTATCGGGTCTTGCTGGGTTTCTATAATGAGTGTTTTGCGGGATAATACGTTCGTTTCCACTCATTGAATAACTATCATCTGAATTTTCATGTTCCTCTTCATTTTTATTCTGAAATCTTATTCTCATAATACATCCACATGAGAAATGGTGCTTCCTTTAAAGCTTCGTATTTCTTTGTTTCTATCGCGTCTTGCTGTTGGTTAAACTGCTTTATCAGTTTTAACTGCTGCACAGATTCTATATTAGTTTCTAAGTTCGAATTAACACTTGCAGCCTTTCCAATATCTTATGTTTAAATGAGGAGTCATGCATGCCTTCTATCATGTGTAACTGGATTAGCTCATCTTTTTTGGTCATTTCACCACTGCCAAATTTTTTAAATCGAACTGCTTGGCGTTTTCTTTTAATCGGTGTAAAATTGTATTATAGACTCGTTTGATTGTTATCTTTTCTCAAGAAACTTTGTTCTTTCTGCGATGACTAACCTCCTCTTTGGTCTAATCATTTTTTTTTTATTATTTCGACAATTTTTTCGAAGACAAGATCTTCTATGTTTTTCGGGTATACCATCGTTGAAACTTTCTTTACTGATTCATATCCTCGTTTTGTTCTTCTTCGTTTCGTCTGTCTCTCGGGTTTCTTTACCTTAGCCACCGCTGCAAAGCATCTAATCTACATCTCAACATGCTTCGGATCGTCGAGCGTAGTCAGACAGCTTATCGGCGACGTCATTGTTATGATGTGTAAAGCTCGTAGGAAGCTGCATGATTTCTCCTCTCCCTGGTGCCTGAGGTTCGCTTTATTTATGCGTGTATCTCATTTGCATAGCACGCTCCAAAGTTTTACATAAACAGCACGTCAGAGAAATCGGTCTATAATTTTCTGGGTCTGAAATGTTTTCCCTGGTTTAAGAATCGATACTATAGTTGTTTGCCGCCATTTTTGAGGGAACTTGCCTTTTATCCAACTGTATTTTTAATAACAATTTCATGAATGTTTTGGGAGTTGTTTTAAGAACTCATAGGTATAAAAAAGCATTTACCGACTGTTCTGTGTAAAGTAGCTCTCAGCTGTCTGTATTTCTGTTTTTATTCCAATTATGCTCTGGGGTACGTCATTTTTTTTTATTAAGACGGTTACACCTCTAGAGACCCTGAGTCTAGTGCTGTGAATGTACTCTTGGCAGTTTCTAACATTATCTTTTTGTTTTTTTTAGAAATGTTTCTTGGCTACAAATAACAGCAGAATCCAATGTTGTTATTAGAATATGTAATTCATTGTAATTTGGCTTTAGTCCACAACAGTTCCATTGTAAAATTCTATATCCCGTGTTTTTACGTTTATTTGAGTTCTATATTTTTTTGATTTTTGCTTTTAACTTTTTGGATGGTGTATCATCTATTTTCTCCAGTACCACGAATTTTTAAAATTTTATTTGTGTCTGTCGGCGTTTGCTTTAGGCGAATATTTTGCATTGCATAAGTGATATTTGAGAGCTAGTATGTAAGTTCGTAGCGGGTCCTTTTGACTTTTTAAAAATTTTTGTTTGGCTGCTTTCAGCCGTGCAGTTTTTTGGAACTTTGGCCAGTCATTTGGTCCTGGCTGCACTAATGATGAGTGCTTGATATTTGTCTGTTTTGTGGTATTACTGTTTTGACATTACGGGTCGGCAACCATTGCAGACAAGTGACCTCATTGTTGGGGCATTATCTTAGCCCTCTGCAGAGGTGCAGTGAGTATATACTACACCACCAGCTGACAGGGTAGGTATATGAAAAAACAAACAAAAAATAAACAAACTATCAGAAAACAAATAGTTGTACTGAAAGTAGCTGTGTAGAAATAAATGAATGTAAGTTTGATATCCAACTTAAACCACTGGATAACACTGATACACCTGTGCTTACCGACTTCGAGATAAGACATTAGATCAGACGTGTTTTAAGCCTACTTTGGTTTCTGAAGATGCAGTGAAACTAAGATTATCTTTAAAGAATCGCTGGAAAAGGTCTCGATATCCAGTAAAATGAAACATGGAGTGGAGAGAGAATTGTGATTACTTCCCTTAATTGAAACTCTCCATAATATTATTATCCTTCTTAAGAACGTTCTATATTTATTTGTAAATTTCTTTGGTTAGGATTATTCTTATTTAGCGTTTGGCCCATCGTGGGCCACTTTGTTTATTAAAGCGGGTGTTAAGATATTTTCGGAGCCTGTGGTTCCTATCGCATAGATATACATATACCTACATATATACATACATTTGTTAAACCGATAAATTTTACCACTTTAAATATCATTTTAGTTGATACCTCTATTTTGGTACACGCTTTGTTTATTTATCTATCTATTAAACCGTATATTTATATATTTTCATCTACTGGCTTTAATATTCCAGACATTCTATTAAAACCTGCACCTCCTTTGCAGAAGAAACCATCGTTAGATCAGACGTGTCCTAGACTAGCACAGCTACGGAGTGTGTCACTGGCCAAGTAAAGCCAAATAGTGACTTATAAATGGAAATACTTCCCTGATTCTCCAAAGTTCATATCTGTTCAATTTCGTATCCGAACATAAACAAAAGAGTTTCTAAAGAAGTAATGAATTTTTTTATTTATGAATCCGAAATATTTTATCAATTCAAACGTTATTTTAGTGGATACTCATATTTGAGTGGACGTCTAGATTCTCGAAATTTACTGGAGAGCATATATTTTTCTTGAAGTTCTGGAATCTTCTTAGTAGGTGATGCTGAATTATGAAGGATGGTATACAGCATCAATGTATACTTGCATAGCCTCTTTAAAATATTCTCTATTTCAGTGTACTATTTTTGTTTTCTTTGGTTACTAGTAAATGGTGACTGACGCAAGCCACCATTAGGGATAATCTTTTGTTATCTGACGCTTTAAGTTTATTATTTGTTTCATTCTTAATTGCTATATTCCCATTTGTTTAAAATTTATTTGATGTTATCTCAAAAATTACTTATAACGTAATGTAGCTATAAGGAACGGGGTTATAAAAAATTACTATGTGACTTATCATATTTTCACATCTGTACATTAATAAAACCATTCGCAGAATTCTGGCTGTCTAGAATTCTGTTTTCTGAAACATCTTGGTTCGAATTAGTCCGGATTTTACCCGGAAAATTTTCTGCTTTCTTATGCCCCCACCTGTGTTTTTCAATTTTCAGCTAACGTTATGTTTTCCGGTACCACAATACAGTTGACCCAATATTATTTTCTTTTTGCCCAATAATTCTGTCTGACCTTCTTGTTTCAATTAGCTTACGGAATCTTGCAGGGCTAAACTACTTTCATAATGGTTTTTTATCAACTAACCTCTCACATCTCTGTAAGCTATGAGGCAATATTAGATTCAAGAAGTCCTGTAAGCAGTAAGATGAGCTCTAGAACAGCCAGAATCATTACTGCTAGTGTGAGTTCAATTCCAAATATGGCGTGGCGAAAACAATGAAGTGTAATATTATCATAAGCAAATGTATAGTTGGGATTTGCATTGAAAACATGTTTTTGTTTCAATATTTTTTCAGATAATTTTCGAATAGATAATTTTATTTTTGAGATATTAAAAGAAATTTACAAATAGGAAGTGCGTTATATGCATATCTATTTCCATGAGAAAAATTGATGCAACACAGGTGTATAAGGAGATTCATGCTTTAAATGCTAGGTGAGTGCTGTTATTATAAATATAACTAATAATATAATTTACTATTAAACTAGCGTAATAATAATCCAATACACAGAGAATAATATAATGAAAATCAAACATATTTAATGAAACTGTATTATAAATACTATCAGAACTATCCGGCGTTGCTCGGGTTAAAATTATTGAAATGATTTCTAACTTATTTATATTCCTGAAATATATTAGTTTTAGAAACAATCTCACAAAAATTAACAAACATCTAGGATAACACAGAACTGAAAATGGCAAAGCATATTTATAAATATCAAACTTTTATTAAACGATTTCTTTGTAATTCAATATTCATAGTTTTTGAGTGGGTGTCATACGTTTGGTAACTTCACACTACCACTCGTAGTAGTAAGATTTTCAGGAGCGGTTGCTTGTTCATTCGGCTTGCCGATTTCTGACCGACCGTCTTTTTCAAACACACGGGCCCAATTTTGCTAATTTCATTTACAACCTTGATTTTATTGAAAAGGCATAAAACCGGGATGGGAAAAATAATTACGGGGAATTCAATTTCCCTCTCTGTGTAAGTCTTATCATCTCCCAAATGAAAATAATATCAATTATCTATTTTTATTGAGCCTTCGGCTCTTCACTGCTGAGGGGGTGAGACTTCTACACTCCATCACTTGCTAATCCATACCCAAAGCTGCAAAATCAAGCAGGTGTCCGAAGACAGGAAATTCTCACATTCCAAGTTGACCAGGGGCCACGCAGTCGTCAAAACAGGACTACGATATTATGTCTACGGTCATCCAACACAAATTCAACCAATTCGTTTACTTTTTTTGACGAAAGTAAATGTATTTTTCTCATTCTATAGAAATCCCTTCTTATTTTTAAATCAATAAAAGATTAATACCAGCCATCTGGAAATTGTGGCATGCATATCTATAATAAACGAGTGGAGCAAGTTTTTGGCTGTGTAAAGGGGTTTATAAATTCCAGGCATGAAGCAGTATTATTCCTCCGACTTGAAGAATTGAAAAATCATACCCAGCTTCACCATTGCTAAAAAGAAGTGGGGTATTGTAAAGCATCATAAGAACGATGATTCTCATATATTTCTTTTAGCTTATTATGCCGATCTTGAAGAACATTATTACCTTTTCCAAACTCTTCTCCTGTGATTATTGAAGCTAATTTATTGCACTGATGTGCACTGATGTGCGTCGAGCTGCCGAGAATGCTTACTTGAGAGTCTTTTATCAGCATCTATAATAATCTTGCATTCAGAATATTCTGAAGCAAATTTAAAGCTTTTAATATTACTGTTTCTTTCACAAAGCAGATTTTGCAGAATTGTGTCATTTTTTGTGTCTCTAATTTTATCAACTTTCTTTTGAGCCGGTTGAACCAAATTAGATATAATATAGTTGAAGAAAGTAAGGCTCTTCATTTGGTAACAACAATAAAGATACAATATGGCGATACACTTGCTGTAGAACTTTAAATGTAGGTATAAATTCCCTTTCCCGAATAAATTTAGCATCAAAAGACATCATCAGCGATGCACTAGTTCTGAATGTTTTTAAGAAAGTTCTTTGAGTCATTAGAAGCAGCAGGGATTATTTCCTCAGTGGTTCTGCAGAATCTTGTAGAGGCTTGAATTTGACCTTACCACATATACATAACATTTTTCCACTTTTTGCTCCAGAAGGTTCATTTTCTCACTAGTCTCCTTTGTTTTTTTGCTGCACAAAAGGTGCAAAGCCTTGTCACTTCACCAACCTACACTTTGTGATGAAATGCATAATCAGTCATTGGATCATACTTCATAGTGGCCGAGTGCTATTGGGACAAAATTCTCTGTTGTATGACTGACAAGTTCTTGACCTGTCAAGAGAATGTCTTTCAGATTTCTTCACTTCAGTTTCATTTTGTCTTTACTGCTGATTTATTGCCCTCATCACTTTCAACCTGTGAAATCTTTGTAATACAGATTCATTTTTTCTTCCTTATTGAATTCTGACCCTCGTCTTTTTTAGTCTGTGAGATCTCTCCTCTTCAGCGTCATTTTATCTTTCCTGCTGATTTATTGCCCTCATCATTTTCAACCTGTGAAATCTTTGTAATACAGATTCATTTTTTCTTCTTTATTAAATTCTTACTCTCGTCTGTTCCAGTCTGTGAGATCTTTCCTCTTCAGTTACATTTTGTCTTTCTTGCTTATTTCTAACCCTCGTCTATTCAAACCTGCGAGATCTTCAAAGCTCTGTTCCATTTTGTGTGTGTCTTTAAGTTCTTATCTTTTATTTTATCAAACACATGCTCTCTCTGCTCTCGACTTTGATTTTGTCTTCCCTATTCATACTTGGTTTTGTTACTTTGGAGCCTCAATTGTCTTTGTTCTTCTGTTTCAATTAATCTCCGCCTCTCTTTCACAATGGCAGCAGGACATTTTCTTTCAAGAGAGAATTTTTTCTTGGAAGTCATATGAACTCACCCCTTAACTATTTTGCTGTCTTAATAGTACTAATAATATAATTTGTAATTGATATGTCACTAATAAAGTACTTCCAGGAATTTATATCAGATAGGGATAAAGTATGCTTATGTTTTTATATATTATAATGATGTGCAATATGGAGGTCAGGTCAGACGCCAGTTAACTATAAATTTTATTTATGAATTTTTCAAAATAACTCAGTGTGAAATGATTTGATTTGATTACATATTGACCTCATTTTTGGCTCTTGGTTAGGGGGCACACCATTGCTCCTTTCAAAAAGGAAAAAGTTTGCAATGGTCATGTCTTTAGATTCTCTACAACTTCTATTAAGAAAACTTTTCAAAATAAATCCATATAAAAGAAAATTGCAACATATAGAAACCAGTTTTTAGCTCTAAGGGACGCAACATACCCCACTTTTCCATATATTAATAGCCTAAAACTCATGTACGTCCACACCTATTTCCCTTGTAAAAGTTTGATCAACAAGTAGATATAATTTTCATAATAGACATATGTACATGCGTATGAGGTTCTTTATAGTATAGGTTATTAAAATAGTTTTTAATTTTGTTGTTATTCACACTCTGCTCTCCTTAGAAAGAAGAAAGAAGAGCAGTAAAGATGTCAATGAGAAATGACGTGAGACCCTACTGCTGAAGGGAAATGAAAAGATTAGCATAAGTTTCGTTCGATGATACAGAAAAGAATATTTAAATTAAGACTTTCTTGCCCTTTCAATTTCCTTATTTACAGTGGCAATGTGAACATGGCGCCACACCCACTAGGGGTTTTATAATCACAATAGTATAAAAGAATTATGGGTTTACATATTGATTACGTTTTGGTTAGTAAGCACATCGGAATAAAACAATTCATAGTCTATCTCACTCTCTTCATATCTATTTATATAATAGGCATTTAAATTATGCTAACATTTCAAGAATGTTCGCCAACATAACAGGACTTATACATACATACACCTTACATACATACAAATCAATGCCATAGAACGTACACGTGATGTTTACAATGTAAACAAAACAAAACAATACTGAATTTAAAAACCGAAACAGCTCCGCAATAATACACGCAATATATATATATATATATATATATATATATATATATATATATATATATAATTTACATGTATTATTGCTGAGTTGCATAAATTTTATTCTAGAACCTGTCCCAAATACAATCTACTACAAAAGTGTACATTTTGTTTCGACATTGAAAGAACAATGTCTCATCAGGTAGTAAACGTTATTTTTGAAAAGAAATTGAAATTTACTTCTTTTATTGGCAACATTTTTTTGGTCTACGAGGTAAAGTGGGTAGGGAAAACGAGAAACTAGAATGGGGTATCATAAAAAGAACAGAGAAAATAAAAAACAAAAAAGACAAAAAACGAGAGAAAAAGAACTAAAGAGATATGATGAAAGAATCAAGGAAAGGCGAAGTCAAGTATAGTCATATACAACCTTTGGTGACACGGCGTTTGAGATTACCAAAGAGGAAGAAGTAAAAAAATACATAGAGGTGGGAAGAAATTGAGAGAAAATGTGCGAAGAAGAAAGGGGTAGGGGGAGACAGCATAATCGGCAAAGAAATAGGAATTTTAACATTCCGTCTTGGAATGGGTTGTAGATAGAAATATTTGTTGTAGCGAAGTGTAAAACTTAAAACTTTTGGCGGTTTTTGAAAAATGGTGAAGTCACGGACATAGACGTAGGAATTATTCAAAAGTGTAGGAAAAAACGGAAATGATTATTAAAAATTTAATTAGAAATTAAAATTAAAGGAAAAATTAATGTTAAGGTAGAATTTAAATCTAAATTTTTAAAAACATAAATTACGTTACAATTTGTAGTATGAAATAAAGATAAAATTAGAGATAAAATAACATAGTGAGAAAGAGAATACAGTTAAAAGTGAATATAATGATACTAAGATTAATACTATAAAAGGTTTATAGTTGCTTGAGATTCAAACTTTAGATTTTATAATTTTAGCATGTTTGTGAGGTTAGTTCTTTTAATATATTCGTAGTTTCATGCCTCTGATTCAGTAATATGCCACCCCTCATGTATTTAACGATTTCCATTTTTTCTTGTAGACTAAGAAAACATGGTTCATTTACTGATCTAGATGTTCTGGCCTGTTTGAGAATTTTTCATTTAACTTTAGCTGTTTTATTTTCAATTTTAACTTCCAAAAATATTTTAAAAGTAATGTCATATTTTGTTTGTCCTTATTAGTGAAGGATGAGAGATGATTGTAAAAACGCTTTTTAAAAAAGTTCATTGCATTTCCCTTAGCAACCTTAGGATTCTCTACGGATGAAATTGAACATATATAGACCAGGGATTTTGTTAAACATTTATTAGATAGGGGATATTGATTCGGGTTTCTACAATAACAAAAGTTATTATTATGTGGTAAATTAAAATGAGTATTAAAATTGTTTTTGTTGTATATTTGTAATATTTTATTGTTATGTAATTTAATTATTTTTTCTAAATTGTTGGAGCAATTATAACTGAGTCTGAGTTTTAGCGTATTCCTATTCAAAATTTTGCTTAAAGGGATATTTTAGGGAAAATGTTTATCAATTAACTTCAGAAATTTATGCCACAGTTTAAAATTAACTGATTTTATGATTTTCTTGTTTCTATTTTTTCTTTTCGAGCTACTATATTTTCCCACAAAGCTGATCTCAGAAAATTGATAACCGCTGCCTCTAAGAATCTTATCATAAATTGTTTTATGTTTTTCGAATATTTCTTTATTAGAGGAACGTGTGTTAATGTGATGGAATATATTTGATAACGGATGGTGAATGACTGGAGCTAGGGTTTATATAAATTGGGTTAGCATTATTTTTCATGTTGGGTTGAAAATTATTAGAAACTAAGTCTAATGTTTTGTCTAAGAAGTCAACTTGTTTTATATTAGGATTAATCACTACGCTAAGATCAAAAGATTTAAAAACTCTATGAATTAATTTTCTCAGTCTACCAATCTTACCTCTGGTGGATTTATTTACTATCATAAGTCCGTCAATCTCTATAAAGTTCTATATTATTTATATATATTTCTTTAAACACCGTGAGGTTGTACGGAAAAATAATCCAACTAAATCCGAAGACTTTGCAGAATCCAGAGCTCCCATACATAAATCAAAATTATCAGTTGAATTTTTAATCCATTGTTCGTTGTCGTGGAAAAGAACTGATTTTATGCAGTTCAAAACTATGTTGATTTTCTATTTAAAATGTCTGAATAAAATTCAGTGAATTCAAGGGCAAGATGGAAGAGATTTTTAGATATAGATGGGTAAAAGTCCACGATGTCAAATTGGAGAAAAAGTTGAGTTGTTTTTATTTTCAAAGTTCAGCGTCATCTTCATGAGTCGTTGTACCCTCCTCTTGTATGGCGACAACTGGAGTATTCTTATCTGGTTCCATTGTGGAAGACTGTAGTTTTAACTCCGTTTTAGGGCAGGGAGTTAAATCACGAACAGATACAGTAGACTATCTTCCATTTGTATACTTTATGCCGATATTATTCGGATTACTATTTAGAAGTTCGACTTGGTCCGCATAAGATCGGTTTTGTCATTTCTTACAAACCTTCTGAATAATACGGGACCTAGTGACATCAGCCAGGATGAGAGAGAACTACCCAGTGATGAACGGCGTGGGAATGAAAAAAAAAACCTTTCGTGCAGCATGGTATTTGTAGAAGTACATAACAATGATTTTACAGAGTGTAGCACTTCTGGAAGATCCAATTCCCAGTACTTTTCCTGATCTAACGACTAACTGGATCATCTAATCTAAACTTATTTATAAATAGAACTTTGTCTCTCTCTCTCTCTCTCTCTCTCTCTCTCTCTCTGTCTACGTGTGTGTGTCCATTACCTATAAACTCCGAAACGGCTGAACCGATTTTCTTGTACGACAGAAGAGGACTTCCAGCATGCAGGAAACAGGAAGCAGATAGGCAGTAGTTATACACAGTTGTACTATAATCATCTGCGAGTGTTCTTAGCTAGGTTTTTTCTCGAGGTAACAAGAAAATCGATAATCGAAAAAATCGGGTTTAGTAGTCTCTGGCAGCTGTTGGAGAAGAAGTTTCGACGTTTAAGTATTTTGGTTTTCATGCTAGAAGTTGTTTATGTATTGTAGCTGAATAAATTGTAATATAAATCTGAACTCAGAACAACAGTAAAAGTACCAAGCTTTATTCAACCAAAATAAAATTCAGATGGTATATACTACCTTTAATCAATGAATTTGAGGTCTTCACATCATCAGCGGACAAGGCTGAGTGCTTTGCTCGCAGATTCTCATCCAACACCACATTGGACTCATCTTGAGTACCCTCACTCGACTTCTCTATTAGAACTAAGGCTAAACTGTACGATGTATACATCATCCCGACAGTAGTATCCCGAGTAATATCAAAACTTGACCCCCATAAGGCGAGCAGTGGTGATTGTCCTTAAGAAATGTGCCCCTGAACTCTCCCCTGTCCTCTCTAAACTGTATAACTACTGCCTTTCTGATTCCTGTTTTCCTGCATGCTGGAAGTCCTCTTCTGTCGTTTCTGTATTTAAGAACTCTAGTGAACCCTCGGACCCATCCAACTATCGCCCTATCAGCCTTCTACCATTTTTATTTTCCGGGAAAGTGTTCGAGGCTATTATTAATACTGAAGTAGTTCAACATCTTATAGCCCATAAACGGTCCACGGCCAACATGCTAACGACCGTTACGGAGTACATGTTCCAGGCTCTTGAGGATTCCGGCGAGGCTCGGGCTGTTACTCTGGACATCTCCAAGGCTTTTGACAGGGTTTGACACGCTGGCCTTCTATGCAAGCTACGGAGTTACGGTATTACCGGACGCTTGCTTGATCTGATCCAATCTTTTCTAAATAACCGCATAATGAAGGTCGTCTTGAATGGGCATGCCTCCACATCCTACTGTACAAACGCTGGTGTCCTTCAGGGCTCTATCCTAGGCCCGACGCTCTTCCTTATTTTCTTAAATGATCTCCCAGACGAGATCAAGAGCTAGGTAGGCATCTACGCAGATGACACCACAATTTACTCTCGCATCAGTAAGAAACCCGGCGTAGCGGACAAACATAATCTCGCTGCTGATCTTGAGAGGGATCTACATTCTGTGGAGAATTGGGGTAAGAAGTGGCTTGTAAATTTCAATGCGTCTAAGACCAAGCTGCTCTCTGTCAATCATCACAGGCAACCTCTCCTGCCTCCCATAAGCATGGACCAAGCGAGCCTCCCTGAGAGCAATACTCTGCGCCTTCTCGGCTTTACCCTCTCTTCTGATCTTAAGTGGAACCACTACATTGAGTCAATAGCTAAATCCACTGCTAGAAAGGTTGGGTCACTGTGTCGGGCCAGGATGTTTTTCCCCCTGAATCCATTCTGGATATATACAAATCAACCATTCGTCTGTGCATGAAGTACTGCTGCCATATATTGTCAGGCGCCCCTGCTGTTCATCCCAGTGTTCTTGACAGATTCCAAAGGAGAATCAGTAATGTGATAAGTACCGACTTGGCGGCTCGACTCCAGCCACTTCCCCACCGCCTGGATGTGGATCCCATTTGTCTGTTCTATAAATACTTTCATGGCTTCTGTTTAAACGAACTTAAGTCACTACAACAGGTGTTTACTCGTGCAACCAGACAGGCAACTGGGTCTCACCCATTCACAGTTAGATCAACCAAATACAGACGACAATTCTACTCCTTCAGCTTCTTTTCTCGAATTTTGCGCCTGTGTAACTCGCTTCCATATTCTTGATTTCCTGATGGCTACAACCTCCAAGAATTTAAATGCAATCTCAATACTCATCTCTTAACCACTTGACTCTAGTTCTTTCTTCACCACCCTGTATATCTTTTCCTTTCTCTCCACCTTTGCAACTGTCATCACACCTGTATTTCCTTCCTTCTCTTGCTCCTTTCTGGTTTGTCTTTCTCTTCACTCCCTTCTACCTAATCTTTTTACTCTTATCTACCTCCCTGCACATCAGCGGCGTTACCGCCTTGCTCGGGGTGATACGATTAAAAGAAAAAAATTCTTTAGGTTTTTTGTTTTCATCACATTTCATGTGTAATTTTTATATATTTTTGGATATATATTATTATTTTTTTATTCCTGTAGGGATTCTTTTTTTTTAGGTTCCCTAAACGGATGAGGTATTTTGGTACATGGAGGATTGATTGACGATGGATGGGTTCTTATGGTGAATGAGAAATTGTAAAGAATGTTTGGGTTGTGATTTTGATTAGTTAGGTATAAGATAGTTATTGTTGACCAACCTCAGTTTTGTCCCCATCCCCCAAACACTGACCTTGTGCCAAAATTGTATGAAATATAATAAATATTGAACAACACACCTTTTTTCTCTCCTATGTAGAAAAAAGGTTTTTTGGGCTCTAACAAAATGTAAGAGTTTAGTAATTTCTGGGCGGCGTAGTCCATTGCGAATGTTGACAAGGGCGGAAGAGTTAATGACTAAGCAAATGTAAGCATAGCTAAGTGTGTTGGAAACTACTTTTTCCTTGTCAGGGAGGTATTTTTTTGTGTCGTCAAAGGTTGAGAAATTAACCACGTCTCTTGAATCTTTGCATTCGTAATGGGTGTTTGCTTTTCGTTGGAAAACATGAAAAGCACTGATCTCTAATCAGTAATCAGAGTAAAATGTTGACGTGATAAATAGTGATTCCACTTCCGAACCGCTTCAATAATTGCTATAGCATCCTTCTCTATTATGTGATACTTCAACCGGCTTCCTTCTCAAAAATCTGATACTGTAAACGGCACCTAGTAGTTGGCACTTTTGAGGTCGAATGAAGAAAAATGTTGAATATTGCAAGGTAAGTGCGATGCATTTATTTCCGGGTCAAGTTCACATTCTATACGACAGCGACTATTAGAAAATAAGACCTTAGATTTACAAACAGCTTACACACAAGATTCTGCTCTAGATTTAGTGTAACAAATATTAAGCTGTATAATACTCCAGAAGCTCAAAAGGTAGCATTAGTGAAACCATTAGTAGCCGTGGCTTACCAAGCCAAACATAAATGATTTTTTAAGTTTCCCTATCATACACGAGAACGTTGTCCCGCTCGTGAGACTACTTATAAAAAACACGCAAAGAAAGCAAAGTCGTTGATCATTGTATTGATTTTTAGTAGGGGGTAAGCGCCCAATTCTGCATACAGGTTTATTGTTAGCGAGTAATCTACGTACACTCTTTTTTAACGGTTGATGTGGTCTTTTACCGCTACTAGCAGAGTACATCATGGAGAAAAGCTTTCTTCAGTTGTGTCTTCAGAAAGCAATTTCTGAATTTCTTTATGAAGAATTGATCCTCCTTGTTGAAGTTAAACGACTTGACAGCAATAAGTTTACAGTTTGGTAATAAATTAGGAATTAGGGAAGGTTCTTCTATATCCGCAAAATTAAAGAGTATTGTCCACAGTTCATTTGGACAAGGCCTACCGTATTTAAAGGTTATTTTGTGATGTTGACGCAAGAAATTCTGGCTAAGTACCACGTCAGAAAACAAATCCTTCATGACACCCAGATGGGTAGCAACATAATCAAAGAAGTAGATTTACAACTTCATATCCCCTTGAGTTTGTGTTTGAAGTTTTCTGGGCTACAGGGATGAATTTCCAAACTTACTTCCTGCACTACTCTGTCGCTGATATAGCTATCAGTACTGCAGGAATCAAGTAGAGCACTTAGTTTATTTTTGTTAACCATTACATGCGTTGCAACGAGTAGAGTTCTCGTGGTACGTTAGCAAACGTGATCAGTGTATGAGGATCTGCCATTGTTGCTAACAAAGATTTGGAACGACATGCACGAGCGTTATATTCTTTCTTTGAGCATTTTCATAAGTAGTCTCACGAGCGGGACAACGTTCCCGTGTCAAATAGGGAAACTCACAAAAAAGCATTTATGTTTGGTTTGGTAAGCCACGGCTACTAGTGGTTCTTGAAGTTTCACTAATGCTACCATTTGAGCTTCTGGAGTATTATACAACTTAATATTTTGTTACACTAGATCCAGGGCAGAATCTTGCGTGTAAGCTGTTTGTAAATCTAAGGTTTTATTTTCTAATAGTCGCTGTCGTATAGAATGTGAACTTGACCCGGAAATAAATGCATCGCGCATACCTTCATTACCGCATTTCTCAGCAGTATGGTCTCTGAAATTACAGTTTATTTTCAGTTTTTCTAATTGTCTGAAAGATTCGTCCAGTCAATCTTCCGCCCTCTGTCGTCTCGTATTTAACAAATGTCTTACAAACATCACGTTAGGCGTACATTTTTTATGGCTACGTCGAAATCTGTACATCCTTCTATATATTCGAATACTCTGGGACTTATACAACTCAGGAGGACCTGGTATTTGTTTGGTAACCTGTCCTGGAAATCTCTTATATAGTTAAGTGGAATAATTTGCCAGTGGCAGTAGTCTCTGGCAGCTGTTGGAGAAGAAGTTTCGACGTCTAAGCATTTTGGTTTTCATGCTAGAAGTTGTTTATGTATTGTAGCTGAATAAATTGTAATATAAATCTGAACTCAGAACAACAGTAAAAGTACCAATCTTTATTCAACCAAAATAAAATTCAGATGGTATATACTACCTGCCCATTATGGCGTATGCCAGAGGCAGAAGGCTAATTAGTGAAGTCCGAGCTCTTATGCTTGACCAAACATATCCCGTAGAGGCAGGGTCGGGCTCTTGTCTGCTTAACCCAGACAAAACTTCGCCGGAGTCTTGTCTGTGTTCCTCTCCACAGAGAGAGAGAGAGAGAGAGAGAGAGAGAGAGAGAGAGAGAGAGAGAGAATTTAAAATTAGATTCAGCTACAAATGAAAATAGAAAGGTGTTAGTCAAATAATCGGTTTGGCAGAGTCTATTCTCGTCTAGTGGGTGCGTAGAACACTGCTACAATACACTTGTAAATTTCTGATGAATTTAAATAAATAACAAAAGATGCTGAATCTCACTTGTTACTTAGTTTTACTGTACATTATCTATCTATCTATCTATCTATCTATCTATCTATCTATCTATCTATCTATCTATCTAACATACACATATTTAGAGAAAAATTATTAGATTCCATGTGGTTATATTTGTTTACAATTTCTCCCATAACGGAGACGACAAACATAAGAAATATTTCATCCCAATATTCAGTCCTTGCATTTGCCAATGCAAACCAATTAACGAATCTTGCGGTAAGAAAGGCAATTTCCTTTGCAGCTGACCTTCACCATTATGATTAACTCTCCATCTTGTCTATCGCTTCGCCTTTCTTTGACTGTGTCAAATCTCAATTCCCGCTAATCTATTAAACGAGAGGTTAATATTCGGAAACCGGAAAACTGCGATGCTACAAATCGCACCCGAGGATACAGGCAAAACAATATGTTTCTAAATCAATCGAGAATTCAAGCAAAGTTCCTTTCTATCACTGCTTATGCTTTTGTTGTGTTCGCGATGTCTTTTGCGGGTTTCGCATCTCTTTTATAACATAAGGAATGGTGACGTACAAGAAAGCAAGAATGAGAAAAAGCGACATTACGAGGAAACTTGTAATGGCTAAGGAACTGAAAAAATCCCATCACTTTCGAATGCATTCATATGTGTATGCACACACACACACACACACACACACACACACACACACACACACACACACACACACATATATATATATATATATATTCATATAGATAGGTGTGAGTTTGTAACCCTGGGTTTCACGCTCTTGCGATCATCAGACAAACTGATTAATTTTTTAAAAAATTGGTTATGTGTAGGGTTGCGTATATGTCTGCTCTATCACTGATATTGAGTGCTTTTAAATAAGTACCACGCATATATAATATATAAATAATATAATATATATATAACAAATTGCATATATATATATATATATATATATATTGATATTTATAATTATATACATACACTTTTCACACACACACACACAAACACACACACACACACATATATATATATATTCGTTAAAATGACAAACAATGTGCTATGGTTAAATTTTTTATATAATTCTATATGCAATCTTTTAATTATTTTTCAGAACATCAGTGATATTAAAATTGTCTAAATGTTTTATTCATTCAAGGGCTTTCGGCTATACCTTTTAACCATTATCAAGGGTGAATTTTATTTTATTTTTAACTGGATATATACTATCATAGGAAATTTTTATTTTCAAAACACGGAAAGCACATTGTGGCCGTCTTCATAGTTGATATTGTTGAGTATGAGCATTTTCTTTTCTATTATATTTGTATCAATGTGTATCAAACAGTAGAGTTTGGTAGGTGTCCGTGTGTATTTAAGTGAGACCTAATAGAGCTATATTCAGAGATATGTAAAATGAAATATCACTTATTTTCATTTTTTGCTTAATTTAGGCGAAAATTTATCAATTGCACCTTGTATGTATTGTTTAAACCTTGTTAAATTTAAAAGGCAAGAGTGTTCAACATCTGAACCTGAGCGTTCAAAGATGCAGACAATGTAGACATATGAATCAATACTACTAATACAATACATAATTTAACTAAATACTAACAACACAACTCTTTCCAAATAAATAAAGCAAAAACCAAAAGGCACCAGCTAGAGAAACAAAACAAAAGAAAAAAAGAAAGAAAAAAAACGTAAATTTCATTCTGAGGGGAAATAACCATAATCACCAACAATATAATCTCTGAAAGAAAAGATTAGCACTAATTTCCAAAGAAAGTAATGAAAACAAGTTCCTATTACGTTACCTACAACCAGAACCTGAATCTAATAACCTTTATTCTAAATGTCAAAACTGTGAATTATAGAAAAGTAAACGAAAGTAAAAGCTTCAAAGCAATCAAATAGACAAAATACATCTAAACTTATTTATAAATGGAACTTTGTCTCTGTGTGTATGTGTGTGTGTATGTGTGTGTATGTGTATGACCGTTACCTATAGACTCCGAAACGGCTGAACCGATTTTCTTGAAAATTTACACAGTTGTACTATAGGCGACTGCAAGTGTTCTTAGCTAGGTTTTGTCTCCAACTACCTCCGATAAATATCGAAAATCGATAATAGAAAAAATCGGGTTATAGAAGGATTGGTCCGATTTTAATCAAATTTGATACACTCATAGACAAAGACATAAGAAACGACATTCAGAAGTTTCAAGGTTGCAGTTCTTACAATAGTGCAGAAAATCGATAATATATATATAAAAGCTTTCATAACACCCGAGCAACGCCGGGCTATACTGCTAGTAAATTAATAAAACAATAAATACTGACGCCCTCTATTCGTCGTAACAAAGGAACAGGAAAAGAATTCCTTTCTCCTTATCCTCAATTTCTTTAAATAACTAGTTACCTTTATATAGATCCCACTAAAAGTTGGTAGCACTTGATCTGAAGATCACTATCAGGTGTGAAAGTAACAGCCGCACCACATATATGGCCTTAAACCAAATTTAGTAGAAGAAACTTTATACAGTGGAAGTGAATTTGGGTTTGTAGCTGAACTCGGACTTAATGAAAAAATGAAATCAGTGCTGAATGAAAAATAAAAACGTGTAGTGTGATTGATAGATTTATATATGTATTTAGAATGTTTTAAAGTAAGCAGGTCCTCTCTAGATTGACGAGTTGTATTACACAACCTTTATACTGTAATTGGCGAAAAACAGTCTTATCTTTCGCCAGATTTAGCCTAGGTATAATATATTCAAGAATATATATATTTTTAAGCAAAGAGAATCCCATTATATTTAATAAGATTAAAGGATGCGTAGCAAAACTCATTTTTTAAAAATCATTTCACCCCAGGCAAGGTAGAAATGACACTAGTACGCAGGAAATTACAGGGAGTGAAAGAGAGAGAAAATACTGAGTATAGGGAGGACTAAGGAAAGAACAAAAGATGAATGAGATTGAAGAAGAAAGAAGATGGCGATTGATGTTGCATTTATGAAGATTGTAATTATCAGGGAAGCAAGTCAACGGAAGGGAATTCCATAGGCGGAAAGTGCAAAGAAAGAAACTCATGGAGTAGAAGTGTGGTTTGCGTCTATTTCCACAATAAACGGGTAAAACGTATATTCCAGTCTTGTAGCACACTTAAGTTCATGCAGGGATAAAAGCCTATCAGACCAGTTGATAAGAAAGTAACTGAAGTCGAAAAACCAAGTCAGGATTTGTTACAATACATATTCTATTGGCTTGGATGTGAATTTATCTGGGAGAAGGTACATGAAAATAGCTAATAAAGATTCGGGCAAAGATTCGCAACTAGATACTTTTGTATTGCGAACTACTTCCTTATTCATCTTATTCTTTATTTCTGCATTTCACATTCGAATAATAAAATAAAGGCTGCTGGTAGCGAATGGATCTGTCTTTTCCAATATTATAACCAAAACGATAAAGTATCATTGATCAAATCGTTTAGAATTGGCAGGTGTTCTCCGAGTCAGAATAAAGCGGATGGTATTGTTTTTATTGGAAATTCCTATAGAATATTCAAATGACAAATTTATTTCTGTTACATTTGATTCGTTGACGCAATCAATAAATTTTTACTGCACTTGTATTGTAATAGGCTAGACTTAAGAAATAAAATCTACTTTATGGCTACGATATATTAACTACGATTGCTAAAGATTAAGTTTCAAACACAGATAAAGTCAGGACCATGAATACAAATTTTTATACCAATTTTTCCCTATTTAAATGATAGGTGTAAGATAATCTTTGATCTTTTATGAGCAAGACTAAGATTTTTTAACTATTATTATAGATGGAAAAATTTAAAAAAAAACACAAACTTAACATTTATGCATAACAAAATAACCATTCATCGAACAAATACTAGAAATGTTTTATCAGATTTTAGAAATTATTTTCACGGTACCAAATAAATATCTCCATGTTTATCATGAATTAATATAGTGATAATATTTCTAAAGAAAAAAAAACCGTAGTAAACGTGTTCATTGTTATTTCATGAATTAGAAGTGAAGATTAAATTGATTTAATTGAAAATAGCCTATTCTTCTGATTAAGAAAAAAGGCAAATGATCAAAATTCCATTTTATCAAAACGTATTTCTGATGCAGAGATGGGTAAACAAAAATCCCAGGAAAAAATTAATGACAAATTCGTAGACCGTTACTGTTTGAAATCAGCCTTTCTATTCCCCATCCCCTATCTGGGTACTGGATATCCCACTCCTCCTATTCTCTCTCTCTCTCTCTCTCTCTCTCTCTCTCTCTCTGTGCCACTTTCAACACACGGGGCTTATTAACTGGCAAGAACACGCCGAAATTCTCCTGAAGAAAAAAATGAAAATTCAAAAATATATAGAAATTTCAACTTTTTCAATATGCTATCTGCAAGTTGGTAAGTTCAGATTTTCTATTAATTTATTCTACCGTATCTGTTTTTCTCTTTTACTAAAATATAATAAATTGTTCGGTTGTCTAAAAGCCGTTTCGACTTTAACTAAGTTAAAACTTAGTAATTTTTTTTTTCAATTAGAGTAGACAGATCTATCTATCGCCCGGTTCACACTCCACCCACGTCTATTGAACAGGTTAAGAGGCTCATGCCTTGTTCCCTGTTTAGGACGTGGTTTCCGGCTTTCTCTTTTCCAATCATTTCACTATTACGTAGCCCCCTGCACATCAGTGGCGTTACCGCCTTGCTCGGGGTGATACGATTAAAAAAAGTCAAGAGTCGCAAAAACAAGATGCTGAATTACCTTGTATTTGATGGATGGATATTAGTTGCGCAACAGACGCTTATAAAGTCATCAAGTCAAAATAATCACAAGATATATGGAGAGAGAGAGAGAGAGAGTAAATAAAGGTTCGACTAATTTCGAAGTTACGCGTATGCAACACTCATGTGAATCTGATAAATGTATTGAATTGTTAATAGTTACCATATGTGTGTGTGTGTGTGTGTGTGTGTGTATGTGCTCTACATATGAAACGTAAATCAAAGACTCCGAACATATACACATGAACACACATATGTATACGCATAATATAAATAGTTATACTGCTATATACCGCCGCTGGATCTGGACAAACAACGAGGAGCACGTATATAAAAACTGTAGTCTTATATTTTTATTCTTCGACGGTGATGGTTGTGTGGGGCAGGGAAGTAGCCGGAGAGAGTTTGCACTTACGAAAGAGCTGTTGGGAGTCGTTAGTCAGTCTCTGGATAAAAACTTCTAGGATTTATATAGTCTTAAAACTCTCATGCGGCCCACATGGCTACGACTCTTACTCCACGTAATTTTGCCTTTTCGGGTTGTCGCTTTCTTGGGTTTAACTACGGTTAGACGTATATAAAAAGCAGAAAGCTCTGATGAGTGAGCGTATACATTCATAAAACTTCGAAGTTAGCATGATGGAAATGATGCCGATGAGGTAAGTGGCATTTTTTCTTATATTAATTCTATTAATGCTTTATCTCCATCACTAATATCGAGCACTTTACTGCAAAGCCTGCTTGCCTGAAATCCCATTATACGCGTAATCCACTGAAAATCAGCAATTTTAGCTCCAAACAGTCTTCCAACTTAACACTTTATATGTGGACATTGAAGCTAACTTCCAGAGGCGACAGTCTGTTTCATGCTAAACGCGTTCGTCAAGCTATGCGCGTTGTGTTTTTGCTCGACTATCTATATATACAAGTCAGACATTTTGGATATATATATATAAGTGTGTATTTAGGCAGCAATCACTCTTTAATAAGTGCTTCGTTAAAGACGACTTACAAGGCACTGTCATTAAGCTTTTTATTTCTTATGTTAGTAGAAGTGTTTTCTTTGTGTGTAAAAACTGTTCAGAATTTCTGCATATCCGAGTGTTTTCGGCTATTCATTTAGGTATTACCAAAGGTGATTCATATTTTTTCTACTATTAACTGAATGTGTTTCTATGTATGGGTCTTAATATATATATATATATATATAGAGAGAGAGAGAGAGAGACAGACAGACAGAGACAGAGATAGCGGGAGAGAGACTGAGACAGACGGAGAGAAGAAATAAAATGAAAATGTAATGGATAACTTTATGAAAAATGTAAAAATTTAAATGAATGAAAAAAATAACCAAAATTCTTGTGAACTTGATTAAACGCACACACACACACACACACACACACACACAGAGAGAGAGAGAGAGAGAGAGAGAGAGAAAGAGAGAGAGAGAGAGAGGTGAATGGCGACGATAAAAGAAACTTTTATGTGCATCTGACTTTAATTCTTTGCACAGAAATCAAGATAATGTTGCTGGAAAACATAATCATTTTCAAACATGTCAAATCTCTCAAACCAAAGAATTAATTTAATGGGAAACAAATGGAATGGGGCCTGAAACAAACACAACAATTAATCAATCCTAATCTCGAAATTAAGCAAATTGTCAAGAATTTTTTTTATGTAAAACTTTTCAGACTTTATGAAGCAGAGTTTAAGTAAATGGCTGTTTTTATTAGCATTTACACACACACACACACACACACACACACACACACACACACACACACACACACATATATATATATATAGATAGATAGATAGAAAAATAGATCGTCAAAAAGCATGTGAACATAGAAATCAGTAGTTCATAATGAATCTAAAGTTCAATTAAGGCCTATACTCTACAGTCAGCGGGCAAGCTACAGAAGACACAGAAGACTACAGAAGATAGGATGTGCGTTGTGGTACAGTGGATATCGGCTCGGAACGAGAAATCGGGGAGCCGAGTTCGAATTCCAGCTGAATTCATTGTATTCACTTACGCGCAAATACCCTTGGGGAAGGTATTAATCCGTCTCTTCCTTCCAGTTATGGGTTAAATAGCAGGACAGATTGGGTTCTATAGTCTTGGTCGGTAACCAGTCTACCGCAGAAAGCAATAGCAACCTACTGCGGGATAATCTTCTGCCCAGTCAGTCATGTCTCTTTCGAGACATGATCGCCCAAGCGTGTATCACATATGGCACTTAACTGACTGACTGACGCTACAGTCACCATACCCTATCCTCAATATTGAGCTTCTCCTTTAATAAATATAACAACTTAATTATACATATGTGTTGGGTATATTTGGTCAGCATATTTTCATTTTTTTGGTCTAATTCCAATGATCGATCTCTCACTCTTATATATTAAAGAACGAAAATTTCCCCACTTACTTGCTACCCTGGTTTCAAACATATAGGTCTCATCAGGCAATATTTATTTTGTGAAAGTTGGTTTTCCCTGTGTTTTAATTTTACTTTATTGCTCACATTCATTGACCCAATCATACTTACAATAATCTTTTCACTATAATAGCACATGTATGTAAAAAAACATATATGCCACAATCACCAAGACGCGTTTTCTTTATGCAAACATAAACTTATACCCCATTTTTACAAGCATATGGAAAAACAATCCCAGTAAAATCATGTAAAAACATATATACAAAAACACTGATATTTATGTCTAAACATGGCAGAAAATCAAGTTAAATGGGTGAAAGCATACCGTGTAAAAGAACAAAAAAATACAGAAAACAAAATGTCCAAACTGCTCCAGAGAACTATGCTTTCTGCCAGAAAGAAATGTGTCAAATGATCGTTCACTTTCTAGTTAAGTTAACCACTTTTTAGAAGAAAGAAAAAAAAGGATGGCATTTTTCTGCTCTAACCTAACTAGGTTGGGTGAACATAAACAAGAACAAATCCTTAAACCAATCAGCTCGTGATGCCACTCTAAGTTAGCACCACTCACGCGCACAACTTGTGCAACAGTCATCCGTCTTTTAGAAATTTCCTCAGAAGAAAATCATTGATCTTGACCTTTAGTTGGTGCCGAGTGAACGCAATCAATTGATGGGAAGAGAAATGCAATGCCTCGCGAACTTAAATAAATGCTCGTCGTCCATATCACCATTGGCATCACAGCTAGCAAATTCAGGAAAAAGTAGTGCTTCATCCTGTCCAACAACAAACTTACATTGGTACAAACAGAACTGACATCCAGGGCATGGAATTAACCATGTTGCCTTTAAAAGGTTCACACAGCGTAGATCGGTAAATGAAGGTAAACGTGAGCAGTATACTCTTCGATTTCACCGCACCGAACGTATTCGGTCGAAGCAACCAGTTTCACTGCGAAAGACCATCTGCCAACCTAAAGCGCATTACGAATCGTCAGCCAGGTGAGTTATGCCTCAACGGTATTCACTGTAGAAAGATCAGTCCTCCGCTGCACGATTCTCAAAGACTGGAAAAATTCTTTGGCATCCCCCTTCCAGAAGTTGTCATTTTCGTCATCCTGGAAGTCTAATCGTAAGATTTTTTGACGGGTCTTATACTCGGCATCCCAAGACGAATGGATGTAGTAGACCTCACGACATGCTATATGAGCTTTATTGCGTCAGAGAAGACAAAACAAAGCTTAGGCGATCTGGAGGGGTGGAAATTAAAGCCGGCAGAGGATGAGGTGGTAGAAGCAGACTTCAAAACAAAGCCTCCTTCGTAGCAACAGATTAACTGCCGCTAAGACCTTCTCCAGAACTTCCGACCAATTCTTCCCCAATAGAGGTCGGGACCAAACCAGACACCAAGTATCTTTCAAGGTCAGTCCGTATAACTGAAATGGCCCGGGAGAGAACCGAATCGCAAGCCTACGAATCTATCGCAATTAATTTTGGCCACTGTGATCATCTCACAGGTCCGGATTTTCCTTCTGACTTTGTAAATCTTGGCAATTCTCATTACAAGCGTGGAGGCATCGTCGGCGTAAGCGCTCTACCGGACCGAGGTGGTGGCACCAGGCAACGTAATCCCACTAAGGACCTGATTCACCCTAAAATTGGAGTAGACAGACTAAACTATCGCCCGGTTCATACTCCACCCACGTCTATTGAACAGGTGAAGAGGCTCATCCCTTGTTTCTTGTTTAGGATGTGGTTTCCGGCTTTCTCTTTTCCAATCTTTTCACTTTTTTCTCTCTCTCTTTTTTAATTGGAGTAGATAGACCAAACTATCGCCCTGTTCACGATCCACCCACGCCTATTGAACAGGCGAAGAGGCTCATCCCTTGTTCCTTGTTTAGGATGTGGTTTCCGGCTTTCTCTTTTCCAATCTTTTCACTCTTTTCACTCTTTTCTCTTTTTTTTAAATTGGAGTAGATAGACTAAACTATCGCCCGGTTCACACTCCACCCACGTCTATTGAACAGGTGAAGAGGCTCATCCCTTGTTCCTTGTTTAGGATGTGGTTTCCGGCTTTCTCTTTTCCAATCTTTTCACTCTTACGTAGCCCACTGCCATTCATTGGCGTTACCGCCTTGCTCGGGGTGATATGATTAAAAAAAAAAGAAAAAAACATGCAAAGGAAATGCTCCAGTGCAAGCACATAGACAGCAAGGGCGAGAGGGGACATTACGAGCGAATAAACTTTGTCAAAATTAAGGTCTTCGATCTTACCCCGTTTACTTTCAATATAGCACTCGGATTCGCATACAAGAGGTGAATCCAGGAGCAAAAGTACGGCTTCAATCCGACCGCAGACAGGACAACCTACAAGAAACGATGTTCCATCCTATCGAAGATTTGAATTGATCTAAATTGATCAGCGCGGCTTCTCTATCGACTTTTTCTGTGATCGTGCAAGTAAATTATAATTATTTTGAATAATCCGATTCTTTACAGCATAATTCTATCAGGAGATATGAGACGATCGAGCACAACCTGCAAACAATTTGCCAGAACCTTGACCAGAATCTTTAACTCTGCGTTAAGTGTTGTTAAGAGCTAAAAATTACTAATATCATCCTCTCTACTTTGTTTCTGTCCAACCAGAGATTTACGAGAGTTTACAGCAAAGGGGTTAATATGGGAGACAGCCTCAAGTATACTTCCTAATGTAAACTATCGATGTCAGGAGGCTTATCCTTCCCAACTTTTTTCAACGCTTCCCAGATTTCCTCTTCTGTTATGCGACCCTCGCAACCAGTCATCAGTCAACTCGAGGCGAGAGAAGTCCGCCTAATAGTAGTCGAATCGATTCGAACATAGACAAGTTCGTTGGTCAAACATTTCTGGAATAATCACGAAACTCCCCGCATATGCCCTCGTCCGTCGTCAGGTTTCTCCCATATGGCGATAAGACACGTGCGATATACCTATCAAAGGCACTGCCAAGTTCGCATCACGCAGTTTTGCGGCCATATGCGATGTCTCAGCAGAAATTCTGTCTAATCTAGCTCTAACTATTTGGACTTGGTTCTTCTTGATAAGTAAGAAGGCCAGCTTTGCCTTATCTATGACATAAGAATCTCCCAATTTGACAGAGCCCTCTACACTAGATTCTGGTGCCTTTTGCGTTGCTCTTCTATATAGGTTGAGTCGCCTGCTATAACAGGTGACAAAAAACCCAATAGTGTCCATAAGGACCTTATTTTCCCAAGCACAAAACCCGTCATTTCTCGCTGTATTCTTAGTAGTTGTTGGTCCCAGATATCCTTCACGTTCAAAAAGCTGTGTTGAATTTCCAGTAACCAGCCATTCTAAGATTAGCCTTATCTAGGTTTATGTGGACCCGCACAAGCTCATGATCGTTATAAACTATACTATGAAAACTTGGACAAACTAAGAGGCCTATTTCGTCTCCCCAAATTAAAACCCAATCGTTTTAGCTAGAAAGATGCACTCTTCCCGGGCCGTTAGTTAGTGGAGTTGATGCTAGAAAAGAAGATAGGCCAATATAAATATTACGTAATGATGAACCATAAGTCTTTCAATGCAGTCCCTAATTAGATGCTTTTACACGGCATAAAATTGTCACTCATTGTTTCAGGACATAAAACCAGCTTGCTGGTAATGTGGTGAGAATGGGTACCTCTCTACAGTTTGATCCCAAGAAGGAAAAGGCGTGCAGACTACATTAATACACGGACTCTTGCCTTCAAATGACATAAACAATAAAAACAACAAGGACCAGAAAACCAGTGTGACTCTACTTACTTCAGAATCTAACATCGTAGAGAAGGAAGATGATTAAAAGATAAATGCTAAAAAGAATGAAAAGATTATAGTAGCCTAATCTCTTCAAAAACTGCAGCTTTAGGAGGAAAAAAGAACCAGCTATACAGGAACTGTTAAGATGTCAATTATTTCACACACAAGCACTTTAAAGGAAAAGAAAGAAAAACTGATAATATTAAAGAAGAAGCTAGAAATAAAGAATAAGCCTGTGGAGGGAGATGCCTCTGCCAGCAAAAACTCCTCTCCAGGTAAATATAAACCCAAAAAGACAAGCTGAAGACCAAACGTATCTTATGTCCCCTTGCCGAACTTCCATTTGCACTCCCAAACTTTCAACATAAAAAAAAAGTTCACCTATCAGCTTACCTTATCCATAACACTCTCCTACAACACTCACCCGTTCGACCTCCACCTTTGCCTCCACCACCACTACCACCACTATCTACATCGGTGAAGAGACCCAAAAGCTACTCATTTGAGAAGATCAGAAGAAAAAATTCCCTAGAAAAAAATTGAATACATGAAAAATATCTTACTGGAGGGATGTGTGCAGTATGAAAATGGACATCCTAAAAAAAACCTTCAGTCTCAGCGTCTAAGGAACATAATGGACCTCCATAATACTGGTCGTGGTGCGTGTTAATTCAGGAACTCGGCAAATATGGTCAATACTGGAAGAGGCAAAACATTCCATCCATATATCTCCTCCACCGGCTACTTTCGAATATGAGAGTTTTACCAAGGTTAAACAATTTTGTTTAGGGAGAGATCCAATTTTTATTCACCAGTCAGTCAGTTAAGTGCCATACGTGATACACGCTTGGGCGATCATGTTTCGAAAGAGACATGACTGACTGGGCAGAAGATTATCCCGCAGTAGGTTGCCATTGCTTTTTGCGGTAGACTGGTTGCCGACCAAGGCTATAGAACCCAATCTGTCCTGCTATCTAACCCATAACTGGAAGAAATAGACGGATTAATACCTTTCCCAAGGGTATTTGCGCGTAAGTGAATACAATGGATTCAACTGGAATTCGAACTCTGCTTCCCGGTTTCTCGTTCCGAGCCGATATCCACAACGCACATCCGGTACAGAGCAGTAAAACTAACGTTTTCCTCTTTCTTTTCTTTTTCTTTATAGAAGTACAATTCTTTTTTAAAAAATGCCGAAAGATTTGAGCCGAGACACTTTGTAACCGATGCCAATATCTGTCTGCAATTCACTTCCGGACAAAATTCAAAATTTCTCTCTCTTAGCCGTTTTCATTGGCCCTTTCCTCTCTATATTTTTTCCACTTGTTTTCCTCTTCACTTTCTATTTCTTTTGTATCTTCTCTTTCTTCTTTCTTTTCCTTTTCTTCCCTCTTTCTTTTCACCCATTTTTAAATATCTTTTCAGATAAAAAATTCCAAAAATTAAGGGAAGTGGTGTTTTTAAATTTTTTCAATGTTTATTACCATCATAAATATTTGATGATACATTTTTCTTTCAATGTCGAAACAAAATGTGCAATTTTGTAGCAATTTGTAGTTTGCACATATTTTAATGTAATAATTATATACAGCTTGTCCATAAAGTACGTGTGCACTTTATAGTTATAAAGTTTTAAAGTGTACACAAACTTTATGGACACCATATATATATATATATATATATATTAGTCATCCACATACAAGCCTGTTTCGCTGTATCACAGCTCATCAGTGTAGCTTCTGGCCGGGATCGAAACTCAACCGATTTGGTGTCAGTCGGAGTCGCTACTCCCTAAGCCATCGACGCATGGAAACAGAGAAAGGAAATTTTAACGTGTTGTATATAAGCAGTGTATACACACGCCAGTCACCGAAAGAACTCAATCATGAAATGATTTGTTTGAACATTCTTTTTGATCAATACTCATATTTAAGTAGATATTCTGTTTTTAATTAAAAGTATTATATATTTATATCTCCCTTTAAAGATCTTTGTTTATATTATAATGTTGTCAGTTGACTGGAATATATATATATACATACACACACACACCTATATATATATATATATATATATATATATATATATATATATATATATATATGACGGAAATTAACGAAGATTAACGAAACTTGGTTATAAACAACCGGCAATTTGAAATTATTTGTTTGAACATTATTTTTGATCGATACTCATATTTAAGTAGATATTCTGTTTTTAATTAAAAGTATTATATATTTATATCTCCCTTTAAAGATCTTTGTTTATATTATAATGTTGTCAATTGACTGGAATATATATATGACGGAAATTAACGAAGATTAACGAAACTTGGTTATAAACAACCGGCAATTTGAAATTATTTGTTTGAACATTATTTTTGATCGGTACTCATATTTAAGTAGATATTCTGTTTTTAATGAATCAGTATTATATATTTATATCTACCGGCCTAATTATTTTACGATAAATTTTTATTACGAAAATGTGTGTCATTCGGCAGGATTTTCGTAATAAAAATTTATCGTAAAATAATTAGGCCGGTAGATATAAATATATAATACTGATTATATATAAATATATATAATACTGATTATATATAAATATATAATACTGATTCATTAAAAACAGAATATCTACTTAAATATGAGTACCGATCAAAAATAATGTTCAAACAAATAATTTCAAATTGCCGGTTGTTTATAACCAAGTTTCGTTAATCTTCGTTAATTTCCGTCATATATATAAATATATATATATATATATATATATGTGTGTGTGTGTGTGTGTGTGTGTGTGTGTATGTATATATATATATTCCAGACAATTGACAACATTATAATATAAACAAAGATCTTTAAAGGGAATACTATATTTTCGAATAAAATTGAAGACATTGTCAAGGATGGCTTACTCCATGCTACTAGCTTTTCATTTTCGTGTCGGACAGAAGTAATGCAATACATACAATACATTCTTACACTTTATTAATATTTATTCTACTAGAGAATAAAAAGAAACTTTCTTTGCACATAATATCAAAACCTTTAACATATATTTGTTAAAAATAGTTATGTTTTCATATTTGCTATTCCTAACTGTGTCGGTCCTGGGTATGACCTTAAACTGCATCCGGCAGCAGGGCCTCTGATTGGGAGGTTGTGAGGAGCATGGACCACCTCTTAATTGCTGTTGTTCCCAGGTCTACCCTGACCTAGAGTGGTAGCACCTGTTATGGTCCCAACTATGGGTAAATAGTTAACCCCCAAACTGGGGGCAAAATGAAATTATTATGAAAATTTTTTTGAATGAAAAATATTACCAACAAAACCTTTTTTAAATGAAAAATGTTACCAACAAAACCTTTTTTGAATGAAAAATATGTGCAACTACTTTAAGACATTGAACCATATAAAAAAAAACATGTGATCCCAATATTCAAAGACTGATCCTTAAATGACCAAAATGGTTGATGGGTCGTTAAACTTAAACCAAACCAAAACCTGTGTCCGGCACAGAGCAAACCGGTTAAAACAGAGTAGAATGTTGTATTGTGTCAGTTTCCAAAGTAAAGATTCAAAGTCGTGATATTTAGCACGGATAAAAAGTATACATCTTTCGAATGAGGTCTGTATATAATATTTATATTTTATAAATATTTTATTAAATATAACTGCATAAATTTCTTCGAAAATAAATTATTACTTTTATTTCTCACGGTGTTAAGTTCGGGCTAAGTATGGGGTTTTTAATTTTTTACTTTGCGTTGTTTTAAATAAAATTAATGATGTATTGCGCATTCGCGAATGTGTCCTTAAGTTGAACTCTACACATTTTTAAAAAAAGACAACAAAAACAAAAACCCTTTTTCATTAATGAAAGTGGTTATTTAATTTATTCGTTAGGAAAACTACTTTTCACTAAGAAATGCTTACAATATAAAATTAAATCCTGACTTTTACTTTTGTCTCGCTTTCTTCGCGCCTAAAACTGAATTAAACTGAGAATTACATTTCAGAAAAAGAAAAAGAAATTAAGAAAGAAAAGTTTATTTTTAGTTCTTAGTTCAATAATTATACAAAGTAAATTTCGTCGAAAATCTTTCGGAAAAAATATTTCTTTGTTTCATGACAAAACCTATACTTTTATCATTTCAATTATTTATGTCTCATAATACTAATATTTACTAAAAAATAAACCCTACACTTAATAAAAACAAAATTTTATTGTTAAAATATTTATTATTAAGAAGAAAAGCCAAAGTATTTTTTGTTTTAAAAAAATTTTAATCCTTTCTAGCACGTCCGAAATTTCGCTCAATTTTTTTAGGTCAGCAGGCTACGTAATATTTACATTTTTTCAAGTAAAAACATATTGATTTAAGAATTATTGCAAAAGTCATATAATTGTTGAGCAGCAAAATATTTAAAATAAAAATATAAATAAAAAATGTAAAATAGAATAGTGCTTTTTTAATTTGTGTCGAAACTCGAGAAAAATGACTGATTTGTTAAGAATAAATTTTTATCATGAATGTAGATCTGCTTTTAATAAACTTGATACCAACTTTGCGTCTAACATGACATAGAAGGCAAAAATGGGCGTGGATTATAGTTTTGGGTTAGTAAAATCTTCAGCCCTTTTATTTGGTGATTTTGCAAAAATAAATACGCAAAATTACTGAAAATGCTTTTTCTTAGTGGATGACATATTCAATAATCAATCACGAAAAAGGTGCGTTTGTACATACCGTTGTTCCTTCTTATTTTGTCAAGCTAACTATTGTTTATCTTGCAGTGAAAGTTTAAAAGAAACTGAACTAATAGAACGGCCTCGGCCTATCCAGATATGAATCCAATATAAATATATGGTTTATCATTAAGAGAGGTGTATACAATAGTGGAAAACAATATTAAGCAAAGAAGATTTCTGCAAGATGAATAAACCACACAACTGTAGAACAATTAAATGATGAATATTTTAGAATGTCAAGGAGTATTTATTAACATATTGTGCTACTCAAATATATTTTCCTATAGCTTATCTATTTCGTATTTCCTGAAACAATATATATTGCAATTAGCTTGCATTATAAAGCCTGACAAGTCAAAATAATTTACTTTCATTATAAAATGTGACAAGTACGATATATTTAAGTATATTTATAGATAATGATTATTGTAATTAATAAAATAAATGTGGCAAATGGCCGAAGGGGGAATTAATTGAGACTGGTCTACGCTTTCTATCCTATACCTAGCTAATAACATTCACAACCCAATCACTCATTACAATTTGTTCATTCACCACAAAAACTCGTTCATCATCTAACAGTCCTCCAAACACCACAATACCACATATTCGTAGGGGAACCTAAAAAACAAGAACAAAACAGATGACATAAAACTTTTATTCTATACACAATATATTATAAAAGCAGATTTAAAAATTTAATGATATGAAAATGAAATGGGAATAAATAACACCCAAACAAATAAATAAGACATTCGAATTAAAGTAAACAAATATTAGTAAAACCTGTAGAGGGAAAGGATAAAAATAAATAATGGAATGGGAAAATCAAAGACTGGCTAGCCAAGATGAAAAGTAGAGCCAAAAATAAACTGGGGAGGTTGCGAATCTCGACGTGGATCATAACAAAAGAAAAAATCTGGAACAGGCTTGACAAGAATAACGTTTCCTCTAAGCGAAAACTCAGAGGACTGAAGTAATTCGCTGCTGGTGCCCAATACAAAAGGAGCACGACTCGGTCGCCGACAAACCGAGCCGATCAAAAGAAGGAGAATCGTTCGTCGCGACCATCTCCACTAATAAATGATACAAGTACCTCGGAGGCGGAGAAAGGTCAATGGATCAAAGAATGTCCGCAAGGCGTCTCGACACTTGAGTAAGAATTTTAGTTGATTCCGGAGCTTACGTCGGCGCTCAGCCCTCGAAACGGAAATAAAGATACTAAGGCTAGAGAAGCCCCAAATTCTTCTCCAAAATCGAATTCTCTGTCAACTCAAATAAGAAAGCCAACCTTGAGGCGTGTCGGTGACTCACCACGTATGACATTCCCAGCTTCTCCCGCATGACACGGGTGTTTAGTGCAGAATTCTCTGTTGATCTGATCCTTGCGTCCACCCAATGAGGGTGAAAATCAAGCGCTCGATCGCCTTCCTACGGTCATCACAGAGAAGGAGTACAAGAAGGATGAAGGAAATGACGTACCTGGCACACACCTCAGCCTTACCCTTCACGAACAACGGCCGTCGAAGATGCTCCGATCTTTACCAGTACCTTCTACCAATTCTTCTCGTTGGAGATCAGGCCCGAAAATCTTGAAGGGCCCCGGAAGTGCTACCTCCTTCCAGGTGCTTAATTATATGCTGGAAGATCTGTTGTTATTAATTTTTGTCCCATCACCTTCTCGTATCGTTCAAGCGCTTTCTGTACCACCTCAATGTTGCTACGGGACAGCAAGAAAATGGATATGTCACTGGATTATGCAGAAACCCTTGCGCGAGCCCCACCAGGGACTTCGATTCCGCGTAGGACCGGACTGCAAGCCCTGTCCTTTAGATGGCAAAGGCGTGGGGTCCAACGCTAAAACTTAAAGCATTGGTGACAGTGACCAAATCTGATGAAACGACCGAGACAGCACAAAAGCGCTCGACAGCTTTCCGTTTACCTGTTCTACAGCACTGGGAGAGCAATACAGCAGGCTGATTCACTTGTAGAATTAAGACTTGAATTTGGCGGTTTTAAGGACAGATACTGACGGTCAACCCAATGCCTTGAACCAATTTAAATTGATCAACGTGGCTTTCACGTCGTCTTTTAAACCCGCTGTGATTGTGTGAATCAGATGCAGGTTGCTCTGAATTGTTCGACCCTTCACAGCACGTATGATTGGATCCCAACAGACTGGAAACGCTCCGTTAGAATCTTGGTCAAAATCTTCAACTCTGTGGTAGCAGCGTTATAAGCCTGTAATCATCTGACCTGGCGTCTCGGGTTCAGTCACTTTCTCACCCACTTTATATAGCTTCCCTGTGCCTTTTCTATAAATTCTTTCATGGCAATTGCTCAAATAAGCACTTCGCTATGGTACTTTAATTTCATGAATTCAAGTGCAGTACTAGATTGGCTGTATATAATCGTAAGTTCTATACTAAAATTTTCTTTTATCGCGCTTCTTGCTCGTGGAACTCTCTTCTGGCTCTTTCCAGCCAATTTTGATCTTTAGTTTAAATGCCTATCCTTATCTACTCTATTCTTGATTCCTATTTTATTTTTCTCGCCCCTTAATAATGTTTCTCTTTTTTCTTATTCTTTCACACTCGGTAAGCATTTTTGTAATAGTATTTTTACTGTTTTTCATGAGTCCCTCCCAACGTTTTTGACCTTTTTTAACAGCGTAATCACACCCCTGGAGATCTGTTCGCGGACGGAGCTCTGCCGGAACCATTTGTTTAACACCACCGTCAAAATCGGTACAAAGAAGTGCGACAGCCTCAAGTGTAATTCGTAAGGTAGACCATCAAATTCCGGAGACTTGTCATTGCTGACTGTCTACAATGCCAAGTGAATTCCGTCCTCCAGTAAAGACACATTGAACTTCCAGCCAATATAGACCTACGATCTATCGCCATACACGAACAAACGAGTTTGTGGTCCGAATAGCCTAGCCAGTGGAACGTGAGACAATCTAGCAAATCTAGATCGACTCTTCTTACTAACTTTCTATCCAGATAGCTAGCCGCCTGGGTAGATGGCCAATTAAGTTTCCACGTTCACATTTCGTCCAGGGTGATTGACCCGGTATCTAACGACGAGAATGAACTCACTGATCAGGTCAACCAGGCTACAATCGCTCAACATTCCGCTAGCTCCCTGCCTAGCTTTGGGTCCAAGATGGCATTCCAGTTCTCCACTAAGACTAGGCAGGAAACATCTACCAGTAATTCATCCGTCCAAGACAACCCCGCCGACGTCCGTAGAGTCAGTTAACATTAGTTCCTTATATAAAGATGGGTGGATAATTATTGGGATCCTCCCTTCACAGAGCTGTTCCATTTTTTCAGTTCTGTTGATGCAATAGTGGCCATCCACAGTTTATTGAAGGCTTCCTTCGTCCCCGCCAGGTGATCCCATACTTTGAGGTTTTCCTCTGTGTCCCCTATCAAAGTGATCATCTCGGGATAGTCTGAAAAATTATTGTGTTCCTTCACCGACTTTCTGTCGATCGAGGAGCATTTGAAAAGAGGACTTAAATGGCCCTCCTGTGGGAGAAAATGTCCCTCTCAAGAGCCTCCCTGTCAACTTGACATGTTTTCAGGCTCTTGCAGTAGGGTCTTTTTAGTTTTTTCTATTTTTCTTTTTCTTGGGCAAGTTTGGTAAGGGTTTAAGAGAAGGAGTAGAATGAGCTGTAGAGAGGAAAGAAGAGGGAATCTTCACCTTTTTTGGTGTCTGGTGATGTATCTTCACAGTCGACGCGGGAACAGATTTGGTCTTCTATGCTCCAAGGACTTTTCAGCCCTGCTTCGTTCAGTATTTTTTACATTTTGTTAATTTTTTCTCCTTCCTCCTCATCTTTCTTCCTCTTTTAAGTGAAGCGGAATCAGGTAGAGGCACCTCCTAGCTCTTCATAACGAGTTCGTGTTCGGTTATCTCTACTGGTTACTTCTGTTGCTGCATATTCTGCTACTTCTGAGGGGACTGATTCGTTAGTGACGTCGCCCTTTTTGAAGAAACATCCGGCTGAGGTGGAGAGGAAACTGCTTTTTTCACCCCACATCACAACCTTAGTTTCTCTATTTTTTGGTTGCCGGCTTGACTCCATCACTACCTCCTCCGTTGCTTTAATTTTGGCAGCCACCGGTGCTACCGTTGTTACTTGTTCTGCTTCTAGATTTCTTGTCGGGCACATTTTAGACAAGTGCACAGTGGCCCCACACGTCCAGCAGGGGAGCCTTTTACCCTCCTCGACGACGAATAGCTTTCTTCCACGGCACATCAGTATGTCAGGGATACTTGTAAATAAGTATATTTATAAAAATGTTATCATATGTTGTATAATATATATTAAAAATATATTTGTAAAATCATTACAAGATAATACAAGACTCTTTGCAATGTGTTTTACCTCTATCTGTACGTTAGACCATATGGACCACTTCTTACTCACGGAAAACTAACTTTTTAATGTTACAGTCAGGGCGAGGGAAGTTTTAAGACTTAAAGAAAGAGAAAATCCAAATGGATATTCTAAAGTATAATAACCCAGAGTTATCTTCAAAACTGGAAAAACTGTTCAATCGATGTCTGAGGGGAAGATGTTTTCCAAGTCTATGAATGGTATCAACTACTAAGACGAGAACAACTACTAAGACGAGAACATTGATGAGAAAATGTATGCATTTAGTTTTATTTACTCTTTATCCCATTTACACATATCTTGTCAGGATTCACGATTGTAATTGAGAAGTTAATATAAAACTTGGGCAAAACTTTGTAACATAAAGATATACAAGCGTGTTGCTACATCATTGTCGATTGTCACAGATTACAATCCAACCACCAAACTTATATTAGTAAGATACAAAGCAAACTACAATTAAATAAAAATGTGGAAGTTGTGACTAATTTCTATTTGCCGTCTCTTGTTGTTTGGAAGATATCACGGGTTTCTCGTTTCACTCACCTTTCCAAAAGCAGCATCTTATTTGGTTTCCAAAAAGTCACTGTGGCCTGCAGCGCAGTAACTTACAAATATAATTTAATATCATTTGTTGTAGGCTCCATCAGACGGGCGAAATTACGAAATAAAATAATCTTGAAGGTAACCAGACTGAAATAGGCGCCTACCGTATGTCAATTCACATGGCCGCTAATTTATCAGCGTGCAGAATAATTACACAAAATTATATTTCATTTTGAGGATTTTCGGCGCATTTCTTGATTTCATGCCAAACCAAAGAAGCCAAACAAGTTCCAAAACGAGTTCAGACAATAACATTTATTACGGTGAAATAGTCAATCTTGATTATGATATGCAAAAACATATTAAACAGATGCTGAGAGAATTTCTTGTTTGGATCCATTTTCTAAAACCTAACCAAACGAGAAAGCGAAAAAGGTCAAGATTTTAAAAATATCCCGTTTTAGTCGGACAGAACGCGTAAAATGATAAAATGAAATGATAAAATATAAGTGTACGGTGTGCTATATTTATGGGTAAAATCTGTTCAATATCAAGGATAAAGTGTATGTAAATATAAAAGTGAACATTGAAGTCAGCAACCAGCGGTGATATTTTTTCATGCTTGAACGCAATTCTCAGGCCATGTACGTTGGGTTGCAGCTAGGTGATGTTCTCCATGTACACTTATTTTTATTTACGCTCTAACCCTGAAATCGAACAGTTTAATTCATGAATATAGCATACATATATATATATATATATATATATATATATATATATATATGTATATATATTTATATATATATGTATATATATATATAATGTATATATATATATATAATATATATATATACACATTATATATAATAATATATATAATGTATATATATATAATGTATGTATATATTTATATATATATATATATGTGTGTGTATTTATTATAAATTATAGTTCAGAACATGTACAAATTACAATTTACTACAAAAGTGTAGTAAATTAGAATTTTTACATGTTCTAAACTATGATTTAGTTCATAATGATATCCATAGCTCTATTTCTATATTGAGCACTGTTTTCAATTAATGTTTTAAACGTTGTTAATATTTTCTTCGTTCTTTATACACTTATATATATATATATATATATATATATATATATATAATATCCGTGTGTGTGTGTGTGTGTGTGTGTGTGTGTGTGTGTGTGTGAATTTTTAGGAAATTTTCATCCAATAAAACGCAAAAGCCACTCAAGATAGAGGGTTACTGAATGCGGTTTTTGCATAAGCGAAAGCGTAAGAAGTGTAGAATATGAGAATATGCACGATAGAAAGTGGTAGGCATTAGACTTAAAGTGGTTAATATAATAGAGAAGCAGACTCTCATACAAAGCAGTAGTTTTTGGAAATAAGTTGGAACTTTCTCATCAATACGAAGATCATGAGAATGATTTTACTTCGTGAACTGCGCATAGTGTGTCCTAGATGTGAAGGTCTGAACTGGTTGAATGTAGCTTGTTTGAACATTTTCCACGAAAATGTTGATAGAATAGTGACAGGCATGTGATGTTGCATTTCGTGGAAAATGGGCTTTGATGGGAGAGGTGAATAATCTCCGACAAGGCCGCTTAAACGATTATGAAGGATTAGGCACTTCAAGATCTGATATGTCAGCAGTACTCCAGTTTTGTCTGATTTGACTATATATATATATATATATATATATATAGAGAGAGAGAGAGAGAGAGTATTATATAAATAGTATATATATATATATATATATACTTCTAAACATATGCTATAAAATATAAGAGACAATGAATGTCTATTATATTTAATCATGAGCCGTTCTAAACATCGTATTTTGGCTTTAATTTCAGATGAAAATAAAGACAAAAATTCTCCAACATTTAGATAATGTTTTATTAAGTTGGTTCTACACTTTCGGCTGACATGAGCCATCTTCAGAGAGGTTACAAGGACGTTAACATAAAAGCATCCACCATCAGCGACGATTTTATCTTGTGTTGACATAAAAATTTGCTAAGCAACGATAACACTTACCAAAAATAGCAAACGCAGTTCGCAAATCCATATGTATAAATATATAGATATAAATATATATATAAATCTATATATACAAATTTCTTTCTTTCTCTGTCTGTCTGTCTGTCTGTCTCTCTGTCTCTCTCTCTCTATCTCTCTCCCCCCCTCTCTCTCTCTCTCTCTATATATATATATATATATATATATATTCATAAGACTAAAAGCAAACAGAGTAAAAATCCACAATTCGTAGCATTTACTTTTTAAAAGGTCAATGCAAAGTAGAGCAATGTATTATTATTATTATTATTATTGTAATACTTTTATTATAAGTCGTTATAATAAAAACGTTTGACATCGCTACATAAAAAGCTTTCATGATTCAGTATTATGAGTTGTAATTTGTCAAGTGAATGACGAAGTATAATTCATAACATTGAAACTTGACATATTCCGATCTCTCAGCAAGCAACAAAAGAATTTAACGTTTCTTAGCATTGAAATTTAATCTATCAAACTAGAAATCTTTTCATCGTTCAGTTTTCTCTTCCAGATTTCTTTATTTCTATATTATATTATATTATATTATATTGTATTAAAACAAATGCACACAAAAGAAAAACCTTTGAATTGCTTGATATGAATTTTGCTATCATTATTTTTATTATTTACGGTTTTCGGATAAATATCGGTTTTAAAGGTTCACAATAGTTTTGAGAAAGACCAATATATTTGTTGCTTCCTTTAAGAAACCAACAGAAGGTTTGCTTCTCGTACGTATACCATGTACACGTCAGTAACTATTTATCATTACGAAATATGAATACATCTAAGTATTATTCCTATGAATCTTTCTATCGTTATACGTTCATATATATTCATCCTTCATGTATCAATAAACCTATTTGTTTATTCAACTGATATGCTTTTTTGAGAGAATCTTTCTTGTGAACTTAGACTAAAGAGAATGTCATACTTTAAAGGTCAGTAACAATTTACAACCAAATCTTCTCGATACCCACGACTCAATAAAAATACTCATAAAACCGAAAAATCACACACTAATCTAACCTTATTTATAAGTGGAACTTTGTGTGTGTGTGTGTGTGTGTGTGTGTGTGTGTGTATCTGTGTGTGTGTGTGTCCGTTACCTATAGACTCCGAAACGGCTGAACCGATTTTCTTTAAACTTTACACAATTGTACTATAAGCGTCTGCGAGTGTTCTTAGCTAGGTTTTGTGTCGAGGTACCCCCGATAAATATCGAAAATCGATAATCGAAAAAATCGGGTTATAGAAGGAGTGTTCCGATTTTAATCAAATTTGATACACTAATAGACAAAGACATAAGAAACGATATTCAGAAGTTTCAAGTCTGCAATTCTTACAATAGTGCAGAAAATCGGTAATATATATATATATATATCAAAGGCAAGATGTTTGTGTGTGTGTCTGTTTATCTGTCTGTATGTCCTTTATACAAATCCACAATTTTTATCCGATTCTCACCAAACTTCACACAAATATTTTTAGGCTGAGTCTGAGCTCCAGGTCCATGGATAAGTTTTAAATCTTTCATTACACCCGAGCAACGCCGGGATATACTGCTAGTATACAATATATGCTTGTATGGGGTTTAGTATGTTCTAACGTTTTATTTTTACTTTGTTATAAATATACTTTTTGTACTTAATTGTTGAACTGTGCCACTGTTCAGTTGTTTCAGTATCTGTGAATAATTCTTTGAGAAATAAAATATAGTGTAAACATATTTTAGTTTATACATAAAACTACTGCATCTTTCATTTATAGATAAATCTAATGCATCTTTATAGATAAAACTATTACCTTCGACTCAATTATACTTTGACTGAGCTGACAAATATACTTCAGAGCTGATCTTATTTTCAACAACGTTAAATTAGTCAGCTAGAAATTGATATCATCACTCTCACAGGTGGAAAGACCCGATAATTACGTGCGTTTTTTGATAGCAAACAGTACATGAAGATATTCAAGCAAGATGAAATTCATGCAGATATGATTAAGTACATATACCTTGGCAGTTTCAAAATCTCGTTTAGCGACAAGTGAGTGAAAAAATATTTGACTTGCAAGTAAGAACACATTTACAATGCTTCATATACAGGTACCTTCACTTTTTCGGCATAAATTTTCGATACCTAAGTTTAAAATGAATTTTTAAAAATGAAAAAACGTTCTTGAAGATTTCATTTTAGATTTAATTAAAAGCTTAATGATTAACTTTATCATTTCCATTAAGTAAAAAATATTGGTGTATTTCAGATAGAAATTATATAGATTAGATTACATAATTTCGATTTCTTAAATTTTTTAAAAACGGCCATTTTTTTTTAATTTTAAGAAATTTGTGAAAAAAACATATTTCAAAATATTTCTGACACTTTATTTTAGTAAAATTAGAAAACTGAAAGTCAAATTAATCTGATTTTAAACAAATATTACTTACTTATAGCATAAAAAAGTAATATACCACCTGTTATTAACGATTGGTCGTGTTCATCTGATCGACTGTTTGACGTACTGTTGAATGAAGAAGTGATGACAGCTGCTATGCATGACCATAAATGACAATTTTCATAAATCTAAGGGAGGAGACAAAACTCTTAAATTACGTAACCTTTTCATAATAATGGCAATTTTTGTCAACCATACATAAAAATAAGAACGTATTAAGTAAATAAAAGTTATTTTAAAAATAGATAGCACTACTACGTTTAATATCTTTTGCAATTTTGGACTCCTAAATTTCGTTTCCACTTAATATATAACCTCCTGGGAATATCCCAATAGATAATTTTACACGATTTTAAACTATTATAAATCATTATAATTAAAATGTAATAAAATTGAAAAATCTTTTAAAAATTCATTATTTGTCAAATTTCTTTTTATTTCTTCAGACAATAATGTCCTTAATATTACTTATTTACAAATGCAATTAAAAGTTTTTTCTAATTAAGTAATGTCATAGTTTTATTAGATTCAGATAGCACCAATTTGGAAAAGTAGGTGATTTACAATCTCCAAAGACTCCTAGTTTTAACAAAAGAATTGTCAGGGAATAGGATGGTTCTGTGCAAAACTTCACGAAATTAAGTAAGTGAGGGGTAACATATTAGAAAAAAATTTACCAAAATTTTCTAAAAATTTAAAAAATAGTTTCATTCATTAAAATCGGACAATTATTTGATTTTTTACAAGAATTTCCAAATCAATGTGTTTCCAACGGAAAACAAGCGCAAAAAGTCAATGTTAAAATTTAAGCCACGGCGATGAAGTAAACAAAACAAGATTTTAACCAAAATTTCGTACGTGTTAGAAAGGATTAAAAAATTTCAAAAAATAATTAAAAAATACTTTGGTATTTCCACTTAATAATGACATTAACATTTTTACGATAAAACTTTACTTTCGGTAAGTTTATGGCTTTTTTCATTATGCTCTGCTGTTTTCCCGCGAAAACGTGACGGTATAGTGGAGGTACCTACATACATACCGACGTCTAATTCACTGAACACACTAATCGCATTACTTTGATGAATTCCGCGTTTGCGGTAAAGCAGTAGACCTAAGATAAATTTGATAGATTCCATTCTCACACATGATTGAGTAAAATATTTTGAGGAATGTGTGTAACAAAATTCTTGTCTAAGATCTTGAACAATATGCATCAAAGTTACTATATTCTTAATGTGCAGAACTGTCTTTGGGCACACTTGAGTACAAAATGGATACATTAGAAGGGATTTCATTTTTGTTTACACTCGAACTGAATCGTTTTTATCTGAAAACTTGCTTTATTGATGTAAAAGTGTATTTTCTTGTCAAAGACAAAAAAGGATATTATTTGGAATCTCCCTTGATATTTCTTGGCAATATATATATATATATATATATATATATAGCGTGTACGCATCGCGCATTCAGTAAAATGAATTGGAGCACTCTAGCTAATGGGCGCGTAATATGATATGCGCTAAAAGACTGCCTTCTTCCACCGAACGCCCCGTGGCCCAGGGGTAGATTCGCCGACTGACGCCAATTCGGTCGGGTTTCGAGCCTTGATTAGGAAGCAATCGGAGTCTAACCGTACTGATGAGCTGTGATAAAGCGAAACAGATCTGTCTGCGGATGACAATATATATATATATATATATATATATATATATATATATGTGTGTGTGTGTGTGTGTGTGTGCAGTGCCGATACGAAATTACTTGTTACAATGGAAAAAACGATTAGTGGTTAAGATATTTGCATATTTAGGAATGGTACGAGTGGATATTTATTTCAGCCAAGGACTTTTAAAGTACGTATACTTGATCAGGTAGAACTTTTGCTTTCTGACCATGAGATCCGAGTTCGAATTTCACCTCTTGATGTCATCGGTTTGAGAGAAGTGATCCGAGTGTGTAGCATCCTTGAAAAATGTCTAAATATAGCACGGGTTAACTCAAGCCTTGTGAGTAAAATTGGATAGACGGAACTATTTATGGAGCCGTCGATCTTTGTACTAGCTCAAAGACACAAGTCATCGTAACCAAGGATTTGAGCGTGCTGAACTTGTTCAGGCTGTTGATCACGCTGAATAACGCTATATCTCCAAGAAACTCTAACTAAAATCAGCATAGTCGCAATATAAACCATAGGTGAAGTCTATGAGATTTGGAAAAAAAAAACCCCCAAAAAAAACAAAAGAACAAAAAAAACAAAACAAAAAAAAAACGCAAATGTGCCAAAAAGGATTATACATATCTTTAATAATGCGTCGTGGATGCCAAAGCAAAAAATGCGAATTCATTTCCAGTTAATTTTTCTAGTTCACTTGAACCATTGCGTCCACAATGAAAGCCTTCAACGAATCGGTATTTTGCGACCTTTTTGAAGAGATCCAAGCGGAGTAGTTTATGGCTTTATGAAGAGGCCAAGAGGCCAAGGTGATTACATGTTAAGAGGGAAATGGTTTTAAAAATTTTCGGACATCCATTCAAGGTTATGTGGCGCATGTAGGAGGTATATCCAGCAGGGTATCTCTCGATCCGAACATCAATGTAAGAAGTAGAACTCACCCTGATATTCATTTCGTCTGTGAGACAATAATTAACAACAATAGCTGTATATGTAGTTTTATCAACAGAATTTAAGTTGTACTATAATTTTTTAATGATTTTGAACCACATAAGCATAAAATATTGCAATTGTGTCCAATATACACTGACTATTTACTTTCTGATTACAGAAATTGCCTTGGGACCTTCAGAAAACGGCAATAAACTTACTCGTTAATTATGAGACGGATTTCGGCTTCAAGTGAAAAATAATTTGTTTATGACGATATTTTTGATGCAAACATTTTTTTCATTTGTGCTTTTGGATGCCTTGAAAATCTTCAGTAGTTTTGTTTTTTAATTATTTTATAACATAATGAACGAATACTTTTTAGAGATATGTATAGCGACGTAGGATGTGCGTTGTGGTACAGTGGATACCGGCTCGGAACGAGAAAGCGGGGAGCCGAGTTCGAATTCCAGTTGGATCCATTGTATTCACTTACGCGCAAATACCCTTGGGGAAGGTATTAATCCGTCTATTCCTTCCAGTTATGGGTTAAATAGCAGGACAGATTGGGTTCTATAGCCTTGGTCGGCAACCAGTCTACCGCAGAAAGCAATGGCAACCTACTGCGGGATAATTTCTGCCCAGTCAGTCATGTCTCTTTCGAGACATGATCGCCCAAGCGTGTATCGCGTATGGCACTTAACTGATAGCAACGTAATCATCTTTTTGATGATCATCAACTTTGATTATCTCTTGTGGTAGGTGTTTCTTTTTTTATCTAGTTTCACTATTATTAACCTCAGGACAAGATACACTATTTACAGTGTTCGGACTATTGTCCTTATTTTTACTGCCATATATACAATCGGAACAATAGTCCGAACAACGTAAATAGTGTAAATACTAACTAATCTCAGAAGCTCTAAACCAAAACATCGTGGAAAAAGCTCTAAGCACTGTTTTCCACATTAGTAAGAAAATAATTAAAAAATAAAAATACACCAGTTAGAAAAACATTTACCAAAGAAAAGAATATTAACAGTTGACATAAAAGAAATATTGTCATAGCCAAGTGTTTTTCATTTGAAGCCGAAATCTGCCTCATATTTACGGAGTAAGTTTATTGCCGTTTTTTTTTAACCTCAAATGACATTTTCTTTAATCAGAGAGTAAATAGGCTGCATACCCAGTGTAGATTGGACACAATTGCAAGATTTTATGTTTACTGTTTATTTATATAAAAATGCAAATAGATTTGAAAAACAAAATTAGATAATGTCAAAACAAAACTGACGTTAAAATTGCAAAACGCAGGTTTGTAAAAATGCTTATTATTTTAATTTTAACATTTAATAAACAATTACAGAAGAAACAGTTATGTTACTAATGTTAATTCTGATTTCATTTCAATTCAAAACTTTTTGTATTTATCCTCCGGCGTTCTAGATTTAATGAATTCACATTCAAAAAACAAAATCTAACAATTGAAACCGACATTCATTTAAAATATTTTCAGCAATTTCAAAGAAAATAACAAATTTTATATGAGTTAAAAAGTAATTCTTCTAGTTCTCAAATTAAACAATCCATGACAAGCGTTTCCTATCTTGTGGGAATACTTTAGCATTACAAGCAAAGATAATTTTCCATATATATATATATATATATATATATATATATATATATATATATGTATTGTAATAAATTCTTATATATATATATACTGACAGCAGCGTATCTAAAGTTCATTTCATTAGACAAATCGTTAATTGCTTCACTTCATTAGTTTTTCTTTGATGAATTTGCACTGACAGTTATTTTTGGCACGAGAATCAATGTTGATACACAACACGCAAAACAAAAACACCATCCCACCTAAATAGATAACTGCATTCACCTTCTCCACGAATGTTTATTGATAATTGGTAATTTAAGCTTACTTATTTAAAAAATATATATGATATTTTGTCAATTTAAGTTTATATCACACCCTGATAAGAGCACTCTGGAAGAATGGTAGACTTTGATAAACAGTAGCTACTCTAGCATATACGCATCGTTCATTCAGCAATGAATTAGAACACTCTCAGCTATTGGGCATGTATAATAATAATATACACGCTAAAAGGTTCGCCGCTTTCTGTCGAGTGCCCATAGCTCAGGTATAGAATCGCCGACTGACACCAATTCTGGGTAAAAAGCAATCGGATGTCTAACCGTACCGATGAGCAGTGATACAGCGAAATAGGTCTGTCTGTGGTTGACTATATATATATATTGCTTTTTTAATATGTAGATATATATTTTTGGCAATTTAGGTATATATATATATATATATATATATATATATATATATAAATGCATTATTTTTTGAAATATAAATATATATTTTGGCAATTTAAGTTTATATATATATATTATATGCATTATTTTGTTAATATATATATATATATATATATATATATATATATATATATATATATATAGACAATTTAAGCATATATATATGTATATATATGTTTCACATAAACATTATATTTTTAATATATATATATTAATATATACATATTAACATGTATATATTAATAGGTATATATTAATAGGTATATATATGAATATATTTTAAGTATGTGACGACATAAGGGTGGATTAAACCAAACAATGTTACGTGATTTCTGTTTATTTCTGCCTACCTTGTATTTAACAGAGTATTCTAAACTAGTGTTGAGTTTACTTTTTTCTAAAGCATTGTGTTTTTAATTTTAGAGTTGTCGAAAATTTAACGTGCCAACTCTTCGTAAACGTAATCCACAAACATTTCTAACATTCTTCTACATATCGTAAGAAATGTTAGCTGTCTTTTCCTGATGCTCAGTATTAATGTCCTTTTCCTTTCCATGTTTTCCAAAACCTCATAATTGCTCACGTGTTGATTCATGATAGGCGAAACATCCTTTTGTGGAACCACATTTTAGTTGCTTCAAGTTTTTTCTTTGATGAGATTGTCCAGCGCTCACTGCCATATTAAATAACTGACATCATATAGTAATCTAGTAATCTCTTCTCTATTTTGTTTTTTGTTTGATCAGCCATTTCACATGAAAGTGTATAATTCCCAACATTAACACATATCAATTATATCAAATTGATAAAGAAACAATCGAAATATTTAATCGCTTTTAGGTAAAACTATTGGATCTATGATGGTACTGTGACAATCATATGAGTTAAAGGATAGCAAAGCGACATAGCTGGGCGGTACTATAAGTTAAAATTGGTATCTAATCTAAATATTTGCCTACAAACTGTTGATAACTGGAAAAGTGGCTTGTTAAAATTAAAACCTCCAAAAAAACAAAGAAAAAACAAAAACTGCACTTTTTACTCGTCTGAGAAACCCTTTTTGACATCCATCAGTATAACCCTTTTTGCCATCCATCAGTGTAACGCTTTTTGCCATCCATCAGTATAACGCTTTTTGCCATTCATCAGTATAACGCTTTTTGCCATCCATCAGTATAACCCTTTTTGACATCCATCAGTATAACGCTTTTTTCCATCCATCAGTATAACCCTTTTTGCCATCCATCAGTATAACCGATGCTTACTTCCAGGAGAGCGCCTTCCTGGACTTCCTGGGCTTACGTTTCCCACTGACCGGAATTGGAAAGGTCATATTGAATTAATTGTTAGGAAAATTGGTTCCTTTTGTCGTGCGATACATTTTTTCTCACCAGAATCTATCTTACATTTTTATTCATTCGTCCTTGCCTTGAATATTGCAGCCACATCTTGTTTGGCATTAACTGATGAATGTTCAATTGCGTACTGGCTCTTGGATTTAGTCAGTTAGGTGCCATACGTGATAAAGAGTAATGTCTCTTGAAAGAGACATTACTGACTGGGCTCTTGGATTATCAATTAATAAAATCACAGAGACCAGATCAGATGTAAAAAAAAAAAAAAATGAAATATTCCTGATATACATAGAATTCTCTTTTTTATGCTGAGATAAACTACCAACTCTGCTCTAAAATATGATGAACAATAAAAACAATAACAACAACATGACAACGCGAATGCAAGTCACAAGCAGGTTTCTATTGCACAATATCTCATTGAATCCGTTCTGCTTTTATATTCCAGTTATTTACTAAAAAAGTTTACTTTAAGGATTGGATTGCAGTAAATAATTTTTTTTCATATATTTCTGTAACAGTGATTTTGTATTAGGCTAAGTTAAGCTTAGATTAAAACGAGACACACGCATGAACTCATAACCGGAAGACATTTACTTTGTCTGACTTGATGTAAAATAGAGATCATATCACTCGTTGTTTTCTAGAAGGAAGTGCATTTTTGTCCACAGCTTTGTTCACCCGGTACAAGTCACGAGTGTCACTCGAATAAGAATAATTTGTTAAGATTGTAGGGTTCGGGAAAACATCTTGTTTGAGTCGATTTCACAACGCAGCGGTTTGTGGGAAGAAGCTGCCCGAGTTGAATTTAAATTTCAAAATATGGAGTGTGACTGGAATAAGCTTGTTTCACAACAATGTTCGTGGCATGGCGTGTCTTAGCTGGTGGAACTAAATAATTTGGTTTGTGTGGACTCTTTCTATAGAAATAGCAACAGACCAGTGAGCGACTTGAATTGCCGGCGGTGGAAGGAGGAATAAGTTGTCAAACGCAAGGACCCAGAGATGCTTTTGGACTATCGAAACTGGAAAGGGGAAGACTGGACCGGTCTTCCCCACATACTCCATTGTTGGCCTGATGCGGCGCTTGTAACAGCAAGAGAAATCACTCAGCGATGGATCGTACGTACGAGTTGCGCCTGAGGTCTGAAATGAGTATAAGTTTCAATCCGTGCTCAAGGCACTAGGCATAATCGAGGACGGCATCCGTACATGGGTTCAATCGGCTATGAACGAATGTATGTCCAACTTAATATGTTATTATTCGAAATCAGTCGAAAATAAAGAAATGAATATCTATCATAGGGTATCAGACAGACATATCTTATTGTTCAAATACTCTACAAATGAATCAATATTCATCAATTTCATAAAAGTAGTTGATAAGTCATTTCTTCAAACACAAATTAATTTAATTTATAAATCTATATTACATAATTCTGGCATTTTTCTAAGTTTGGTTTTGTCCAATAAATAAAATAAAATTTGTACCCAATATCAAACCAGTTCTTTAAGGGGGGCAGGTGCTGAATTGAACAGAGGAGACCTCAGAGCCACATCTAGCTTGCAAGCATAGGAAAGAATTGCATGAAAGTGATAGACCCGGATATAAGAGACCCTGATATAAGATAAATCCGGATATGAGAGAGATTTTCTCTGGTCCCAAATTAGAGTCTGTGGTAATGTATATAAAATAGACCTAACCCGGATATAAGAGAAATCGGAATATAAGAGAACCTTTATCCGGTCCCGACAACTCTCTCATATCAGGGTTACACTGTATATAGGCATACACACCAGTGGCAAGGCGCATAGTCTGTCACATATCGTAGTGGAGAATGTAAAGCTCACGTTCAGATGAGGGTTTTTAGTCCGCGGGCACACACGTAGCGGAGAGTAATCAACGAAATTAGGCGTTGAATAAAATGTCATCGTGAATATAAGAGATTAATCCGATACCATGGCATCAAATACACCACATTATATGCCATAAAATACCATCACATCAATCTCACTTAATGCAATAATTAATAATTATAAAAAGAAAAATTCCAGACATGATCTGTGATCTCGGAAACAAAATTTTATTCAATAAACCGACATTGTTGGTCGTATGGTTTCGACTAATGTTTGCATTTACAATCCAACGTTGTTAGGAAATGAAGAATTGCAATTATTTTCATGAATTCGGAAGAAAGTTCCTGTCATTTTACTGCCAGCAGTCGTGATAAATGTTTATTTCAGCACGCATATCGTAAACTTTGCACACAGTCTATACGCCAGACAGTCAGTATCTAGTTATAAACTGTGTGACTAAGGCAAGTCGACCGGGTTACAGTGGGCGTGTCGTGTTTTTGATTGATGGGGAACATGAGAGAGAGGGAGAGAGAGAGAGAGAGAGAGAGAGAGAGATAAAGAGAAGAGAGAGAGAGAGAGAAAAAGAGAGGAAAAGATGGCGGCATATTTGTGTTGAAAGTCAATGGACTGGTGATTAAAATGGCGAAAATCAAGTAATAGACGACGTTTAGCTCTATATTACTAATTTTTTGAAAAATGTGATTTGTTTGGACAAATTTCATTTTTTGTTTGTGCGAACGTCAGTATAAGAGACTAAAACAATTGCAGATGTCAGGCAAATTATTAATCTGTTATAATGATGTCAGATATTTGTTCACACGCACACACACACACACACACACACACACACACACACACACACTCATATATATATATATATATGTGTATATATATTTTTATATATATATTTTCATATATCAAGAAATCTACTAAGGCTGACAAGGCTAATTTTGCTGCTGATCTTGAAAAGGACCCCAATCTGTGGTGGGCATGGGTAAGAAATGGCTCGTAAACTTTAATGCTTCCAAAACGAAGCTACTATCCTTTAACCACCATAGACAAAATGTCTTACCTCTCATCAGTATGGATCCCAGCAAGCAATACACTGAGTCTTCCCAGTCTCAGTCTCTCAGCCGACCTCAAGTAGAAATGACTAAGACATCACTCATGTCCCGGGTCTGACACATAGATGGCGCCACTAATAAGAAATACATATGATTTTATGAAGTATTTGGGATGCGCAAGGTTTTATTTGTTCATCGATTACCTTGAGAAAAGAAGAATTATCAATAAGGAGTATTATATTGGTGCGTTTGAAGGAAGAAATCGCCCAAAATGGCCACAAATTAAGAAGAAAAAGTAATCTTTCACCATGACAACGCACCGTGTCGCAAGTCGATTGCAACGATGGCAAAACTACATGAATTTGCACTTCGAATTGCTTCTGCAGCCACCCTATTCTCCAAATCTGTTTGCAGATCTCAAGAATGCTCCATGGAAAGAGTTTTGGCTTCAGTGAAGAAATGATATCGATAACTGAGGAGTATTTTGAGGTAAAAGACAAATCGTTCTACAAAAACAGCATCGAATTTTTAGAGAAGCGATGGAATCAGTGTATAAACCTAGAAGAAGACTATACTGATGACTGAAGTCGAATTTTGCCTAAAAGTTGTTGTTTGATTAGTTAGGCCCAGCATTTATTTGTCAGACGCCTCGGGGTTCTCGGCAAAATTTAGAGGAGAATCTGCAATGTAATCAATCTTAGTCTGGTAGCTCGACTTCAGTTGCTTTCACACCGACGGGATGTGATTTCCCTCTGTCTCTTCTACAAATATTTTTCACTGCTTCTACTCCGATAAGCTTCGCTTCCTATGGCTCCCTTTACACGAATTTACTAGAGCTATTAGACTGGGAACTAACTTTTAATTTTTTACAGTAACAGTCAGATGTAGCCAACACTTCTACTCTAACAGCTTCTTTTCATGTACTTCTTCCTGTGAAACTCCTTTCCATATACTTGCTTCTTTAATAGCTAAAATCTTCAAGAGTTTATGTGCAACGTCAATTACAATATCTTATCGCCTTGACTCGCATTTTTCTCTTATCCTTTCGCCGATACTCTCTGTAAATTGTTCTTCTTCCTTTTTGCTATACTCTCATGTAATCCTCTTCACACCAGTATTCCCATCCTTCTTTCATCCATTCTCCGACCGACACTCCCTGTAACTTGTTCCTCTTTCTTTTCTGATGTATCTTCCCTGCGCACCAGTGGTAGTACTGCTTTGCTTGGGGTGAAACGATTATATATATATATATATATATATATATATATATATATATATATATTCAATGTTGATTTTACCATAACTCGTGTGCGTATATAAAATTGTAATGAGGATTAGTGCAAAAATTGCTATTTTTCAATAGTCTACTAGAGGAAAGACATTTTAGGCAAGCAGATTTCTTTGTGATAAAGTGCTCGGCATGAAAAAAGGATAGAATGTTAAGAGAATTAATGTGTCCATGTATGTGTAAAAATGTAAATATTTCTGTAAAGACAATGTAAATAAATGTAAAGACTAAGCATTTTACTTGGCTTGTTTTTCTCTAGGTGTTAACTTATATATATATATATATATATATATATATATATATATATATAATTGGAGTAGACAGATCTATCTATCACCCCGTTCACACTCCACCCATGTCTATTGAACAGATTAAGAGGCTCATCCCTTGTTCCCTGTTTAGGATCTGGTTTCCGGTTTTCTTTTCCAATCTTCTCACTTTGTTTTTTTTTTTGTTTCAATTGGAGTAGATAGATCTATCTATCGCCCGGTTCACACTCCACCCATGTCTATTGAACAGGTTAAGAGGCTCATCTCTTGTTCCCTGTTTAGGATGTGGTTTCCGGCTTTCTTTTCCAATCTTCTCACTTTGTTTTTTTGGGGTTTTTTTTTCAATTGGAGTAGATAGATCTATCTATCACCCGGTTCACACTCCACCCATGTCTATTGAACAGGTTAAGAGGCTCATCCCTTTTTCCCTGTTTAGGATATGTTTTCCGGCTTTCTCTTTTCCGATCTTTTCACTATTACGTAGCCCACTGCACATCAGTGGCATTACCGCCTTGCTCGGGGTGATACGATTAATATATATATATATATATATATATATATATATATATATATATATATATATATATATAAGAAAATGTGCAAGAAACCGTGAACGTTTTGTGTAAAGTGTTTTTCGTACAATATATTAAGTGTCCATAATGGTATTTGTGTCGCTACCCATGTTTCGAGTCTAAAGTTGACCCTCTTCAGGCGAATAAACTTCTGAGTTTACATCTAGACATCCGATTGTTTGTCCGATGCCCAAAATATCGTGTATATACAGATGAGTGGTGAGCATATAAGGAAGTTCATATGCGTGCGTGTTTGTTATTCTTTTATCACATAAATTTGATTTCGTTCTCATACTTCAAAATTGTGATATTTTATTCAATTTTACTCTACGGGTCATCTAGTTCTTTTTGTTGTTTTTGGAATATTATTTTTTGCAATGGTTCGCGATTTTTATTTTTGCTCCTTTGAGTTTAGTGTGTCTGTGTGTGCGTCTTAGGTTTTTTATGTTGTTTTGTTGAGGGAAGGCTTGTATTTTTTTTTTATACATATTTCTTCTTGCATCATGAGCGTGATATTTTGGTAGATAGGCATTACTTTGAATTTACCTCCACTACATTCCTGTAAATGTTGGGAAACGTACAATTTCCTGTTATTGGCTAATTTACTGTTACTTCTGTGCATAACTATTCTTTTCAGGGCTTATGTCGCCCTCGCGTATATTTTTGCGTATTCATCGCATTTTAGAGCATAAATTACGTTTTTAGAGTTGCAGCTCAGATCTGTTTTTATTTCGAATGTAGATGTGTTTTCGAACTTGAAGTGGTTTTATTCTACTATTACATTGCATACCAAACTTTTTTTTCCATTTTAGACCCTTTGTGTTGCGTGTTGCCCGAAGTTTTATGTTTTTTAAATTTTTGGGTTGGCGTTACCCGCACTCTACTAATAAACATGGGTTTTTAACAGGCAGAAGAAATACAATTAGAATCTTTCCGGAATCCAAAAACGCGAAAAAAAAAAAAAATGAAAAAGAAGAAAACATTCTCACATATGTCTCCAGGTTTAGTCTTGTAACATGATTATATACTGTATTCCAGTATTTCTGAAGTAGGAATCTTATTTTGATATTGCTCGATGAAACTGCTTGTTAGGCAAGAATAAAGTTTCAGGAGTGTTAATTTTGCAAAGAGCCCCGGTAAAGATGAAATAACGTTATCAAAGAGGTTCACTTAAAACAAAAGTTGCTGAAAATGAGCTGAAACCAAGTAACAATTGATATTCTTTATGTTTTCTTGTCTTCTTGCAAGAAAAACATTGAAATAATGAGAAGATCGGGAAAGTTTCACGAAAGAAAATAAGACGAGATTTTGAAAGTCATTCGAAATTTGTCAGCGGAGAAATTTTCTAAGAACTTCGAGTCGTGCCAGTTTGAATCTTTACAAAATTATGATAACGGAAACCTAATTGATGAAACTTGTTAAATAAAACATTGATAATTAGAATCGAATTATGAAGAAAATCCGTTCAGTCATTTTAGAAAATAAATTTAGTTATGCAGACACCTATGCATCAATTTGATAGTCTTTAAAAAATATAAATTGAAATAGGAAATGATTCTAATTATTATGGATGAAAAGAAAAATTTGGATAGCATCTTTGGCCTCTTTTCTCTTCTAAATTCCTCTCTTGGGATCGACGCATAACTGAAGCTGTTTGCGTGTATCTTTTAATCGAATATTTTTCTTGCTTGGGAGTGCATGGAGAATTTCGATGATGATTATTTAAACAGATTAGAAAAAATGTAAACGATGAAAGTGTAAATCGGTTTCATTTGAGGGAAAATGTTTAATAAATTTCATAGTAGCTTTACAAAAATGCCAATTATTATGCTAGAAATTTAAGAAATCAACCATGAACCTGCTTTAGGATTATAATTTGCAAGTTAATCTTGTTATATATTGTGTCAGACTAAACAAAATGTAGGTTTTTCACCTGGCTGATAGCTGAGATTATTGCATAATTTTCACTGGTCTCAGTAGCAGTTGTTTGAATAAAAGTAAAAAATTTGAAAAATTATAATAATTAAAAAAAAAACAGCCACATAAGCAAAAAAAGAAAAAAATCTGAAGTGGGAGGTCTGTTATTTCTATTACAATAAGTATGATTAACACTTTTAAAACAATATTGAAACAGGAATTATTATTTAAGTGAAACTCATATATCTTATAGATATCTTTTGTCCTTCATAAAGCAAACAATATTTGTAGATTGATTAAAACATTATACATCACTATATTTTATAGCAAAATAAATAAAGTAAAGAAAACTATGCAGAATAGTCGAAAAGAAAGTGTTTCAGCTTACAGTCGCACCTTAATAAGTAAGTGTTGTATCACCAAATGATTATTATTTTAAAAAAAGTTCTTAAAATCTAAAAATATATTGTGTGTTTAAATAAGCTATAAGGTGTTGATAAGCCGTAAAAAACGAATCAGTCACTCAATATAAAATAATAATTCATGTACACTACCGGCCATAATTATTAGGCTATCCCAGTTTAATTTAAAAAGAAATGATGTATTTCATGCTATATTTAAACGGATAATTCTAAATGAAAATAGAATGGTTCTTTAGTTACTATTACTTTGCAAAATTTTACAAGGCATAGAAGCAAAGATGAACTCGTCCGAATCACCCTAAAATTTCTTCATTCTTTTATTGATGAGACTGCAACATATGTAATTATTAAATATTTATAAATTCATTTGATGCACATGTTATAGTGCAGTATTAACAAAAGAATCATTCTATTTTCATTTACAATTATTCACTTGGCAATAAGTTCCAAAAAATAGTATGAAAAACATCATTTTTTAAAAGACTGGGATAGCCTAATAATTATGGCCGGTAGTGTACATTTTCACTGTGCAAAAACATTTCAACTTAACTTTTCTCCTAACATCTTAGAACACCTGTCTCTCTGTGTTGTGTTATGTCTATGAGAAAAAAGTTACTGATCTTTGTTCCATCTAGAATTCTTTATCTTTGTATTGTCATCGAAATAAAGTGGATAATATGACACAGAATTTTTCTGTTTACTATTGATCAGTCAGTTAAGTGCCATATGTGATACACGCTTTAGGCGATCATGTCTCGAAAGAGACATGACTGACTGGAGAGAAGATTATCTCGCAGTAGGTTGCCATTGCTTTCTACGGTAAACTGGTTGCCAGCCAAGGATATAGAACACAATCTGTCCTATTATTTAACCCATAGCTGGAGGGAAGGGACGGATTAATACCTTTTCCCAGGGTATTTTTGCACAAGTGAATGCACGGAATTCAACTGGAGTTCGAACTTGGGATCCCGATTTGTCGTTTCGAGTCGATATCCACTACATCGCAACGTATTACTATTGGTAGTCGGGTGATAATTTCTTTACGTAACGTAGATTCCAAACTTAGGATAAGTCTTCATATTACACAAGTGCTTCGCCATTTTTTTTCTGCCATATTCTTTCAGTGCTACTGAACGGAGTTTATAACTTCTATCTTATTCTATGTGTTGTTTTGTCAGGAAGTGAGTGATCATGTCTCTCTTCAACTTCCTGTCGTTATTAACAATGATTGCCTTTTTAATCCTTGTTCTATTATGTAGGCTATTCGCGACATTCACCTTTCCCTTTTGCTTCCAATGTTAGTGTTACATTTCTCCTGACCTTTAGAAATGCACTGGTTGAGTCAATTTTCAAGATTAAATTTATTTTATATTAAATTTTACCATAATGTTATGTCTATATCACCAGACATACATAAGATGTACACAGACATCTGATGAGTCAGAACCTTACGCTGATAATCTTAAAGCGACATGTGCATTATTGGAGTTAGAAAGGAGCATAGTTGTGTATGCCAGACGAGTCGGATATTTGATATCTCTCCATCTGTAGTGCCATGTTGTATCAGGCACATATCCAGAACATCAATACAGAGTTTCTTAGCTTCCAGTATGGGTGCATAAATCCCACCAGTGTTCATGTTAACACTGAAATAGCGCCTTCGCCGGGCTTATGTTATCGCTAGTCAGACTTTGAAGGACATAAAACGTGTCGCGTCTTCCCATCAGTGAGTTTCACTTGTTTCATACTGATGTATGTGGTACAGATGTTGTGGACTTTGTTTGATTACAAGAGATAAATGGTGCTGACATAAGGATATTTACGTGACTAAAAATGAAACAACACATCCAACATATGTTCGCCTAAACATACACTTAAGCAAAAACGGGGTAGCTACGTCATTCAGTGTGTTGGATCTACTGGTTTATCCTGAACATGACGTAGGCCGCTAACTTTTACGTAGCTTCGTAACCGTTTGTACTCATTCAACTGATTAATTTAAGAAGAATTCTGGAGATCCTTTACCAATAGTGCAGCTACCAAGTTCTTATGTTGGTTGGCTGTTTTGTTTTATGACGTATCAACCTCGGCAGGTCATGTATTGCTAACTAAATTTTATTTATTTATTGATGGTAATACCTTTTTCTTTCAACAATTTATTGTTGTTTTTATATAAGTTTTGTGTCTAGTAATACTTTTTTCTTTTCGAATACCAAGATTCATTGAGATTTGTTTTTAAGGGCAGGGTCCTCAAGTCCTACCCTGTTATTTAACCCATAACTGGAGGGAAGGTACGGATTAATACCTTTTCCAAGGGTACCAGTGCTTAAGTGAATGCAGGGTATTTAACTGGAATTCGAACTCGGCTCACTGACTTCTCTTCCCGAGCCGATATCCACTGCACCACAACGCACATCCGTCACTAAACGCTTACAGCACCTGGCATTCCCAAGCGGCCGTTCTTATGTGTGTTGTGTCAAAGATTTTATGGAATGTAGTGAAGAGTTCCATTTGCACGTATAATCCTGCACCGATATTTTTCAGGTACTTGTGGATAGCTATAGACATAGTCTGGCTCAACATCTCTTCAGAGGTTTTCTCACATCTTTCGGATTTACTATCACGTTAAGTGACTTTATTTCGTCGAACTAGAAGGGTTCTACACTATACAATGCTTTTATTCCATAACTTTTGGTGCGTCATTGTAGAGTAGATAAAATGCAATAAAAAATAAAGTAAAAAGCTGTCTATAAAGGTGTGGGATAAAAATACTTTTAATTATTATACTAAAAAAAGGAGGAAATTAATCCCCCAAATCGTCAACTGCCTATATGCAGGATCTACGCAGAGAGTATTAAGTTTAGATGATTTTGTTTAGCGGCATATCAAACTGTACGAGTGAATGACAAAATATTTTGAAAATAATTTTGTAACTTCAAGTATAGATATTTTGAATGCACTGGTATTCCTACAACTACAGTAAATTTATTTGTTGGCTATTTCGCTATAAAATATATTGTTGTTCATTTTGTTTTAAAATTGTATTGTTGCTAATTTTACTTTAGAAATATATTTTTTTATAGTTTTATATTATTTTGTTTGTCGTGTTCAATATTTGGCTATAGTTGAGAGCTTAACAGTTGCAACTACTTCTAGTAAGAGTATACCTAAGAACATCAATTAAGAAGTGGTTTCACGCTCCTGAATACCTCGATCATACGAACACGTATTATTCCTTTGCTAAAACGTTATCGACTCGACTCATTTTTCAAAATCTGACCAAATACCATCTTTTATTGTGGTGATACCGACCGAGCAAAAGCGAGACCGGAAGTTTGCTTTATAACAACCAGAAAGCGAATGAATAAAAATCATCTCTCACAGGTGTATTCGCGCAGATGTTCCGGTTGAAAAATAAAAATTAATCAAATATCAAATTTCCATTTCGCGAGCCTACGCGAATTTTATTTACCAGCCAATGGGAAGCCCGGAATCAAATACAAGCGTGAAATTCAAAACGAGCTTCTGATTCAAAAAGCAATTATAAAAAGCCGAGACAAAAGCAGACAGAGAGACGGGAAAACGAGAGGAGAAAAGTGTAATTAATATCCCCTTGACTTAAGTCGAGCGGCTACTACATTCGCCTCCCTTCATCTATCATCATTTATACCTGTCTCAAAAGTACTTACTGACCTCAGGAGTGATCTCTTCAAAGACATTCCACACAAACCAACTGACTAACTTACGGACCTTAGAAGCGGCAACTTCAAAACCAAAACATTCCTCCGCTCTCCACATTCCTAAGCCTTTTATGTCTTTCAGCTCATTATTATTTTCCATGAACATTTTAACCTCCGCTGGACCTTTATTTCAAGTATTATTTTAATTGTAAAAACATTAATTGATATGTGTATATATATAAATGTTATTTTATACTCAAATTTTCTTTCTTGATTTTATAATCATTTTATGACTTATAGTGGGCTATCTTCCACAAGGCCAAATTCCGTTAACCTGCAACGGTATACAATTACGCTTCACTAGAATAGAATCCTACTACTACTAGAAAAGAATAAATAAGATAAGAGATACCCACTATAGTATCTTTTCTTTTTATCATCACTGAGTAATTAAGACCTCGAAATACATATATACAAACACTCACACAAACACGTACGTACATGCATGTGTGTTTGTGTGTTTCTGTGTGTGCGCGCGTATGTACGTTTGATTATATTTGTGTATAAAGGAATCAAAACCCTGCAGAACTTAGATAAAATTTACTTTTTTTAAATGTTTGTACTTGAGATCCTCTTCCGTTTTGTAATGTTGCTAACAGCAATGTTCGTAAAAAAATTGAAGACAGAAATTTCTTAAATTTAATTTGATTTTCATTGGGAATTTGAA